>CM075866.1:29220696-29865862 GCA_038021265.1 Cyprinella venusta
TGTGATACACTCACCTAAAGGATTATTAGGAACACCTGTTCAATTTCTCATGAATGCGATTATCTAATCAACCAATCACATGGCAGTTGCTTCAATGCATTTAGGGGCGTGGTCCTGGTTAAGACAATCTCCTGAACTCCAAACTGAATGTCAGAATGGGAAAGAAAGGTGATTTAAGCAATTTTCAGCATGGCATGTCTGAGTATTTCACAATCTGCTCAGTTACTGGGATTTTCACGCATTACCATTTCTAGGGTTTAAAAAAAGAATGGTGTGAAAAGGGAAAAACATCCAGTATGCGGCAGTCCTGTGGGCGAAAATGCCTTGTTGCTGCTAGAGGTCAGGAGAATGGGCCGACTGATTCAAGCTGATAGAAGAGCAACTTTGACTGAAATAACCAGGAAATAAATCATCTCCACTATAAATAGGAAAAAGAGGCTACAATTTGCTAGAGCTCACCAAAATTAGGCAGTTGAAGACTTGAAAAATGTTGCCTGGTCTGATGAGTCTTGATTTCTGTTGAGACATTCAGAT
Organism: Cyprinella venusta; assembly: GCA_038021265.1. Classification (NCBI taxonomy): domain Eukaryota; kingdom Metazoa; phylum Chordata; class Actinopteri; order Cypriniformes; family Leuciscidae; genus Cyprinella; species Cyprinella venusta. The sequence continues at coordinate 29,221,231 of CM075866.1, forward strand.
GGTAGAGTCAGAATTTGGCGTAAACAGAATGAGAACATGGATCCATCATGCCTTGTTACCACTGTGCAGGCTGCTGGTGGTGATGGTGTAATGGTGTGAGGGATGTTTTCTTGGCACACTTTAGGCTCCTTAAGTGCCAATTGGGCATTGTTTAAATGCCAGGGCCTACCAGAGCATTGTTTCTGACCATGTCCATCCCTTTATGGCCACCATGTACCCATCCTCTGATGGCTACTTCCAGCAGGATAAAGCAGTCACAAATCATGATAATGTAATCACAAAGCTCGAATCATTTCAAATTGGTTTCTTGAACATGACAATGAGTTCACCGTCTTAAAATGGCCCCCACAGTCACCAGATCCCAACCCAATAGAGCATCTTTGGGATGTGGTGGAACGGGAGCTTCGTGCACTGAATGTGCATCCCACAAATCTCCATCAACTGCAAAATGCTATCCTATCAATATGGGTTAACATTTCTAAAGAATGCTTTTAGCACCTTGTTGAATCAATGCCACGTAGAATTAAGCCAGTTCTGAAGGCGAACGGGGATCAAACACAGTTTTAGTATGGTGTTCCTAATAATCCTTTTAGTTGAGAGTAGAGAGATGGTTAAAAGGGAGCATTCCAGATATCTTGACATTACATTGGATAAACATCTCCACTTCAATCAACACATTCTATGTTTTTACAAGTGCTGTCAACAGAGATGTACAGTTAAACTGAAACCATAAAAAGCGTCTGTCTGTTCAGCCTAGTCTTCTTCTTCTTCTGTATCAAAGTATTATCGAGCCAGTTCTTAAGTATGGTGCCATTTGTTTCTTTCAAACCAGCTACCATAAAAAAACACACTCTTAAATATTTCATTTACGCTCCAGAGGCACATCAAATTTCGAATGATCCAGATTCCAAACCATCCACTTTATCAGTATTTCATCTTCCTTCCTTCTGCCCGCAGGTTTAGATTCCCTATGTGCAGAAAGGCCATCTATAGTATGAGTTGTGTTCCTATAGCTATATGAGCTTTAAATACATAAGAAATGATGACAGAGTGATGAAGCCAATCAGTATATATACAGTATATGATGATTAGGAGGCTATGATGGACAGAGGCCACTGGGCAAATTTGCCCAGGATGCCAGGGTTAAACCCCTACTCTTTCGAAGAACATGTTTTTTTATGACCTCAGTCAGGACCCCGGTTTAACGTCTCATCCGAAGGACAGTGCTTTTTGACAGTGTCCCAGCCACGCCACTATACTGGGTCGTTAGGACCCACACAGGCCACAGGGTGAGCAGCGCCCCCTGCTGGCCTCACTAACAACTCTTCACGCAACAACCTAGTTTTCCCAGGATCTTTCCCAATTCCCATCCAGGGACTGACCAGGCTTAGCCCTGCTTAGCTTCAGTGGGAAACATTGGGCTACAGGGTGATATGGCTGCTGGCAGACCTAATGTACTCAGATGTAGATGTGTTTTTCCTAAATTAAGACATTATTAATAATGAACCCCATATCCATGCAAACATGGGAAAAGTAGGGAAGCTGAGCATCACAGTTAATCATATAATTGGCGGAATCTCTATGATTGATGTAAAAATTATTTGATTAATCTAAGGAAATCACTGCCTCAGCAAATTTGCTGCGGTTCTTTTGATTGTGATATTTTATAATATTTTATATAGTATAATTAAATAGCTATTCTAAGTATACTTGGCTTGTAATTGTGTTTATTCTTTTGATTGAGTAGCCAAATAAATACTGCTTTCCCCACATAGTTTTACATCCTACACTAAAAAGTGTCCCAATTTAGTCCCTAGAAGGACTGAAATAGTACACTTACAAGTATACTTCTATATTGATCTTAGTATAGTGTACTTGAATTTTACATACTTAATAAAATAAACTTGAGGCAAAGTACAATTTTGTATATGAGGGCTTAAAATAATGGTGTATTAAAAGAATTAAATGTTTGGAATATTTACCAAATCCTGCTCTGGAGGGCACCCGTCCTGGAGAGTTTAGCCCCAAACTGCTTCAACACACCTGCCTGAAAGTGTCTGGGGCTGCATTCGAAAGCAAAAAAAAAAGAAGATGTATGTATGATTCACAGTATTCATAAAAGAGTAGGTAAAAAGAACCCGTATGACCTACTTCTTCCGGAAAGTTTCTGAAGTGTGCACATTATGGACATAAGAATTAGGTAATTAGGCAATTAGGACATAAGGAGCTGGATTGGACACCGCTGATTAAGGTGCATAATGAGATTGAATGAATGCGCTTGATAAAGTCCGATATGGTTTCAGACACTACAACAAATGGCTGTCCCCTCATATAGAGGTCAATATAAAGATATAGGAGTGATTTCAGACACAGACTTAGAAACTTCCAGGCAAATGAGTTGGGACAGGTTGGACCTAAATTCTGGAGGACATTGGGCAAGATTGGACACCCCTGTAGAAGAATTGGATCAGGCTTCCACAGCACTTCAATGCTCTCTGCTGGTTGTGCTGGGAACTTACTGTGTTGTAAGCAGATTTTGAATTGCCATATGGCAGTATTGGACAATTGCTGTTAAAACAGCACAATTCATGAAGGCACCTAAAGACTTCTTCAATATCTCCACCAAATCTTGTTTTGTTTAAGTCAATTTATAATTAGCTGTGTACTGTTAGGCTACTGTTTGGCTTAAACTCTAGTCTATGCATATCCTTGTGATATGTTAACTTTCCTTGCCAGCATTTTTTTTAATAGGCCCCAAAAAATTTTCATGGCCCCCAGAATATTTTTGTATGAATATCTGAACATGCAATATATCAAAAGTGTTCAACACTTTACATTTAAAAAAAAAAGAGTTTTCTTTTTTAACAAATTGAGAATATCGCATTTTTGTTAAAGTAGATCAAGTCCATTCAACACCCCCAAAGCTTGTACAGATCTCGCCCTGGGTCGACATTTCATTCAGTAACATTAGGCATTTTTGATTTATATTCCGTTTAATGCTGATGCTAATTTTTGGTGAACTAATTATTTAAATATTATTTTTGTTAATTAGAACTATGCTGTATTTCTTAGACATTTACACTTGTTTCATCTTGATGTGTTCGTCATTATTTTAAAAATCATTTTCTTTTTGTTTGAATGTTATACAAAAAGACTCACAATAACAATGGAGATAGGCTCAGAATCTATGTACTGACCCATTTCTGTCTATGAGGCAGCAATTTAACCATAACAATTTTATATAAAAAAAAGTACAATACATATAACACCAAAGTAAATTCAGCTAAATGTTTTCGCTGATGTTTAAGTATGTGAATCATTAGGTTAATGATTATTTTAATGGATTTTTAATGTAAGCAGCACCATAATGACCTGTAATTACACTAGGCTAATGCTATGTTAAACTGTAGCCTACTGCAAACAATTTTCTACAGGAATCCTGATTCCATCTCTCTCCACAAAGAGGTCATTGGTCTGGAAAAGTTTGAAGAGCTCATAGTAATATGTGTAATTGGAGTATGTCAGTTATTGATTAGTCTGGGTGGAGGTGGTTAAGCAATTCATAGTATTACAGAAGATGGTGGAGCCCAAGCCTATTGGATTTCAGGCAACATAATTTTGCCTCATTCTGCCTCATGGTGGACACATAGGCTATTAGGCCTTTCTAATTCAATAAATTCATAACAATAAGAAATCACTCGACATATAATTAAACAAATTAAAAATTCCTATTTCCTGAAGCAGATATCAAAGTGCGAGCGCGCGCATCTCTCTGCTGCGCGCGCGTTCAAAATAAGAGCACCATCGGCTCCGCTCGGCTCTTTTCGTCTTCATCAGTATTCTCACCGTGTCCACTGAGTTGAAACGAGTCTCGGGGACGGAGCCGCAAAGGAGGAGAGCAAGACTCCCGCATCATCGCGCCCGCTCTTTCCCTCACCAGCGCCGCAGACTAACGAGAGCCTCTGCGCTTTACCCGTGGTTTATTTTAACATGTGTCGACTCTATATTGTTCCCGCTGTTTTGTGAACAGTGCGCGTTTGGTGGATGTGGTCGCGTGGATAAGCAGAAGACGATGATTTTGTCGGGTCTCCTTTTCCCCGCGTTATGGGGACTGGCGCTCGGCGGATCTCCGAGCGTCCAAATCGGTGAGCGCACTCCACCTGTCTACGCCTTTTAGATCATCCTCATCAAATCATAAACATAAGTCTGATAACAGAAATCACATATAAACGTCCTCTTTACTTGGGTCCCATGTGATATTTTCATGATAAAACGATGATATGTCTCTGTTTTTCGAATTTGAGACAGATGTCGTGATTCTTCTTACGATAGCCTATAGCCTAATTCTAAATAATTTTTAATGTGTTCATTTTTCAGGCGGCTTGTTCCCCAGAGGAGCAGATCAAGAGTACAGCGCATTTCGGATCGGAATGGTTCAGTTCGGCACGGCCGAATTCCGCCTTACTCCTCACATTGATAACCTGGAGGTGGCTAACAGCTTCGCCATCACAAATTGCTGTAAGTCAACATGGAGTTTTTACCGCTTGAACTAATTAACTCCCCATATATAGCCTAATCTAGATGCTGTTATAAATTAGCCTGCCCATGCACAGGTGTGATCATAGGCAGTTTCCCTCCCTCCCTATATTATTAATTCATCCTGCATTCATGCCATATTAAATATTACAGGAGCCTGTATGGCAGTATCTATGTGTTATTCATATTTGAGTTCACACTAGATAGCTATATCGCCTGCATACATGTGTTCTATTATTAACGCTGGTGTTTATTTATTCCTTTATGCAACCCATGAAAGGACCGGGGGCTGGATGTTGGCAATCACTCGGCTTATCATTCAAACACTTTAGCTTCTAATGAGTATGAACTGTGGCACATTTTGCTTCTTGCTGTCTGGTTGTGTAAACTATGCGTTGGGAAGATGGTCGTTATATAAACCAGTTTTTTTTTTTTGGCTGGGGGGGTGGGTGATAATAATTACCATTCGCGGGAGCAGCATGATGATGGTTTCCACAGTAACAGAGGAGAGGAGATGGCCCCGTTTTACCAGCATCTGCACAATTCGTTGGCAAATGAAACCGCAGGTTGCCTCCTTCAGAAACGTGTTTGTGTCATTTGTTGTCGAATGTTTTACGGTACAATTTCTAGATTTTAATTTTGCAATAGCCTATGTATAATGAAAGGGTTTTTGACAAACGTCTGCAAGGCACCAGACAGCAAACAGTCATTGAAACAATGGTAAATCAATGTTAAATTATCAACATTAAATCATTGAATCAACATTGAACTCTGATGTTGATTCTACATCATTTTGCACCCTGTTTTAATATTGAAACAACGTTGAAATCCTGTCCATAGATCAACAGAATTTCAATGGTATTTCAATCATAAGGAATATTGAAACAATGTTGAAATTTCAACTGAACTATGGATCAACGTGATTTCAATGAAATTTCAATCATTTTTAAATGTTGATTTTATGTTAATGTAATGCCATTTTTAAATACCCTGCTTTATCTACAGCCAGGATGTTAAAAAGTAATCGAACATTTGAAATCTCGTATAAAACACTGAACAAACCACACAAACAAATTCATTTTTATTAGCCTTTTTATTTAATTAATCTTATTTACATGTCCTCTGACGTCTGAATATTTTGCCGTCCAGTCCCTTCTGCCCGGTCTGGACTTGGGTGACGGCGCCTGTCCCCATCCGATGAGTAAAGAGCACCTAAAACAGAAAATAAAATCACAACGCAAAATTAGTCTTAAGTTAAACATGAGATTATATTAATTTGCATTAGTACATTCGCCCTCGTCCCCCTTGATGCGAGGCCTGGTTGTTAGGCAACAGTGCGCGCAAAAATTGTGATATCGCATAAGCATTAGTAGGCTACATTCAGATTTGGGATTTGCACGACGAGGTGGTCTAATCGGCATTCAGTTACAACCCGAGACAGTTCTGCATTGAAAAAAGTAAAGTAAGTCATGTCTTCTGTGTAATTCTGGCCCGCCGCGGTCACTTCTGGGGGTATACAGCGCTAGGTGGAGCACTAATATTAGGGTGCCAGCTAGTTGGTTCCACGCCGCGTTCTCCGGTGGTCCGGGTGGCACCGTTATTTCTTCTGACCGCCGGAGAACGCGGCGCGGAACCAACTGCACTGCTGCGGTGCTGTCTGTTAATAGATTTCACGACACAAGCAATGAGTAGCAAGGCTACAGACATGTATTTTTAGCTAAATCACACTAATAGACTGGACTCGGGAGGTTTTGCTAACTTTATAATCTAGAAGAGAACTACAAAGTAGGCACTTTTGGCAGATTTTGATATAACGTGGTACAACAAAAATCTATTTATCGCTACACCAAACATCCTGTTAACGAACAGCCTATTTGATTTGGTACAATTCATTAATTTCAAACAAGGCTAAGCAAGCTTACCTTTACACTTGTGCCAAGGGTCCAGAAATGAGCGTGCGTCAGCTCTCCGGTGCACGTAACACCCGTTGATCTCCCGGTCAACCAAAAATCTATTGATTTTCAATCATAATTCCCGGTCAACTATATGTCGATGCATTTTCAACCACATTTCCCGCTCAACTAAATGTCGATGACTTTTCAACAACAGTGTAGTTTCCCGGTCAACTATAAATCAATTACTTTTCAACACATTCAGCGATCGCCCGATAAACCAAATATCAATGCTAAATCAATCATAAAGATAACTATAGATCAATGTTGTTCCAATATCGTTGCCATCAACATTAATAACATCAGGTTTTCGTCGACAGGGCAATGTTGATTCAACATTAATTTTGCATTGAAATTTCGATATCAACCATAATGATGATTCAGATGGAAAAACAATGTTTATTCAATGTTGGCTTGCTGTCTGGGGAGGACTTCGCGCGTGTCCCTCCCCCACGCATCTTCTTAGGCTACATCTGAGAGCATGAAGACCATTAGGCTACTGAATGATGAAATGCTAACATTAACCCAATTCTAAAATGTGATTAATTATTAGTGCATTTGAGTTTGTGTCAAATAGGTTAGAAGATTCTTTAAAATTGTTGGTCTTACACCACATCCAGACTGGTTAGACTCAGATCTCTTCAATAGAGTGGTTCTGTTCAATGGATCCATAAAAATCCAGCCTGAATGATTTAGGGTGCATTCACACTTGTAGTTTGGTTTGCTTGGTTTGTTTGGTCCGGACCAAAAAAAAAACAATTTAGACCTGGTCTGCTTAGCGTTCACATTGGCAATTTAACATCGAACCTAAAGATACAGAACCTGAAGTCATAAGGACATGTTCACAATCTGTTTGGTCGCTTTTATTATGTATATTTAGCGACGGAACTTACTGAACATCTAAAACAATGCTGTGTGATTGGCTAAATGTGCTCATTGTGTGTGAGTACCCTGCATATAATGGTATTTTTGTCAGGAGCACTATTGTCAGATACGATAGACAATTAGCTTACAGATATGATTGGTGGTATGGTTCTGTTATTATATGGTTCTGTCTGATTCAGGGGTAATCAGAATGCCAAATCCTGACTGGGCGAGAGGAGGAGCTGGGGATGGAGGAGGGTAATGTGCTCCTGAGAAACATGACAACTGTTGATAATACTGAGAAGCCTATATACACTTGCCTAAAGGATTATTAGGAACACCATACTAATACTGTGCTTGACCCCCTTTCACCTTCAGAACTGCCTTAATTCTATGTGGCACTGATTCAACAAGGTGCTAAAAGCATTCTTTAGAAATGTTGACCCATATTGATAGGATATCATCTTGCAGTTGATGCCGTGGCATTTAAACGATGCCCAATTGGCACCAAGGGGCCAAGAAAATATAATTCTGCCAAGAAAACATTCCCCACACAATTATACCTCCACCACCACCAGCCTGCACAGTGGTAACAAGGCCTGATGGATCTATGTTCTCATTCTGTTTACGCCAAATTCTGACTCTACCGTCAGAATGTCTCAACAGAAATCGAGACTCATCAGACCAGGCAACATTTTTCTAGTCTTCAACTGTTCAATTTTGGTGAGCTCTTGCAAAGTGTAGCCTCTTTTTCCTATTTGTAGTGGAGATGAGTTGTACCTGGTGGGGTCTTGTGCTGTTGTAGCCCATCCGCCTAAGGTTGTGCGTGTCGTGGCTTCACAAATGCTTTGCTGCATACCTCGGTTGTAACGAGTGGTTATTTCAGTCAAAGTTTCCCTTCTATCAGATTGAATCAGTCAGCCCATTCTCCTGACCTCTAGCATCAACAAGGCATTTTCGCCCACAGGACTGCCGCATACTGGATGTTTTCCCCTTTTCACACCATTATTTGTAAACCCTAGAAATGGTTGTGCGAGAAAATCCCAGTAACTGAGCCAATTGTGAAATACTCGGACCGACACGTCTGGCACCAACAACCATGCCACGCTCAAAATTACTTAAATCACCTTTCTTTCCCATTCTGACATTCAGTTTGGAGTTCAGGAGATTGCCTTGACCAGGACCACACCCCTAAATGCATTGAAGCAACTGCCATGTGATCGGTTGATTAGATAATTGCATTAATGAGAAATTGAACAGGTGTTCCTAATAATCCTTTAGATGAGTGTATGTATACAATGATAGGCGTCATATTCCTATAGGTAGACGATACAATCTGCTGCGATGAGACGTGGTTTTGCCTGTACCTAAATGTGATAGACAACATTGCAACTATGACGAGAAAAAACAGATATGCTTCAGCATTATGTCCTTTTTAGGGTTACATCTTGTGACATCATGTCCCGTTTTTGGTTTGTTTACATGCCTTTGGTCCACGTTGCATTAAAATTTCATTCGAACCGGACCAGAGTCCATTTCGAAGCGAGACCCATCTTTTTAGTAGTCCTGGTCCACTTTTTTGGTGCTCACCAGAGTTCGGATGGCAGCGAGACCCATCTTTTCAGATGCCCTGGTCCGCTTTTTTGGTCGCCTTCACGCTTATTCAAATGAACCACACTAACAGAGCAATCGCACCAGGGTTCATTTTAATACAACCAAACATGTCAAGCCTGAACACAGCCTTATTCATAAATTGAACTGAATCGGTTAGGAGTGCGTTTCCCAAACAACAACGTAACTCGCTGCCTCAGTGCCCAATGCATCGTTGAAGAAATCAAAAACTAGTCACGACTGTTTCCCGAAACCGTATTGTCGCAAATTGGTCGTTCAACTAAGTTGGTTAACGATGTCACACAGATGGTGGAGTAGTACCTACTTTAAATGAATCTGTTTGAGATCGAATTAATGCTAGATGTTTTGCTATAAATTACGGACATCATCTGAGGACTATTTTTAATTTTTCTCATTTATTTGCTTTATTTCCAGTCAATCTCCAGTCCTTTCAATCATAGGATTGTTCTTACTTGAGTTGGCACATTCTTGAGTTGCGCAATCTTTAAAAGTGGTGCTTTAAATCTATTGACAAACTAAAAGATGAAAATGACATTTGTATGTCTTCTAAATAAAAGACACAGGTTGTACTGAATTTCAGCTTGCTTATTTGGTTCAAGATAAGGATTTATTAAATCCATGTTGTAAAAACAAGAAACTATTCTTCTAACCACACCTAGAGAGCTGTCGTGCCAACCACACAACTTTGCGACGCTGTTTGCGAACTTTCAAAGGAATGATGGTTTTCGGGAAACACAGACTTGTTGAACTACGTTGATATCGACGGAACTTGCGAAAATAGTTAACGATGCTTTTGAGAAACACAGCCCAGAGCGGTTCCGAGTCAATAGGTGTGTTTGACTTGAAGCAACACTCGCCGCAGACCGACCGGTTTGCATAGCGCCGCTTTAAGTCTAAAACACCTAACAAAACTGATTCACTGACCTAAGAACTGTCTCTAAATGTTAGAGACCACACTATGCAACTTAAAAAAAAAAAACGTCACGTCAGAATGTCAAAAACTTTGCTATGACGTATTTACGTCATCACACAAATTAATAATTTAATAATTTTTTTAGCCACGTTTTTAAAAACAACCCGATTTGCAGAGATTAGGCAGACCTCTCATCCCTACTCTGGAATCTAACAAACAGGCTTTTGATAAATAATTAATATTGTATAGATACGTTAAGTTTTGTGTTATTGTGAGACATTACGAAATGTAAATTTACCAGCATCTGCACAATTCGATGGCAAATAAAACAGCAGGTTGCCTCCTTCGAAACGTTTTTGTGTCATTTGTTGCTGAATGTTTTACGGTACAATTTCTAGATTTTAATTTTGCAATAGCCTACAGTATGTATAATGAAAGGGTTTTTGACAAACGTCTGCAAGGCACGTGTGCGTGTCCTTCCCCCATGCATCTTCTTAGGCTACATCTTTAGTGTATTTTTCACCCAATGAATCCAATAACCTGAATGAGTTTTCTATTGGTGGGAATGGCTCCTTTTGATGTCAAACACTGATGCTTTACAATGTGAGCTTCACTGCGACAAGGCTGTATCAGCGACCTGAACAGCCGCTGATTCATGTGAGCACCACATACACACATCACACACACACAAAAATGATACTTCAGGCTAGGGTACGCATATATAACAATATGGAAATTGTTTAGGCATTTTATCATGAGGAGGAGTGTGTGCGATAAAGGGCTGTGTTTACTGATTTGGCACTGCAAATATTAGAAAATCTGTATTCTGAGCATCTGGAAGATAAATAGGCCTAGTATTTAGTCATGCTATATTCAAACATGCCACACACAAGGGATTTCCTTTGCTGATAGTTGTCATCCAAGCACAATCACCCACATGTAGACATATATAGATGGCACAGAGCAGGGTTTTCTCTGAAATATATAAGCATTATGATAAGAAAAACACTCACAGAAGAGCCAATTGTTTATACAGTTTATGGACTGCCATAGCGAAAAACACATTTATGGTGTAACATGCACTCTGTTATCGCTTGTTTGTAGCCTTGAGGTGGTTGAAGTGACTCATCGGAGACCCAACTTCTATTGACAGATATGTGCCCTAGAAAGGTTTCAGCCTTGTTGTTGCTGTTACATGATGTTTATTCTTCAGTGTGCAGCAGTCACTGTTATTCTCTTCAAACACTTTCAATGGCATGTTTGTTTTCGGATAGTCCCATTTGCTTATGCATATTCCTTGATGATGTTAGAGTTTCTGTTCCTGGAACACAGAAGCTTTTTTTATAGTCAGATTGAATAACATTAATGTTAACACTGATCATACAATGCCTCAAGCTTGCCGCCAGATATGACATCCTATCACCCTATATACAACAACAACCCTTTACTGTGACGCACCAACAATTGTACCACACCCCACAGCACTCTGAATTCCTTGATTCTGGTTGGTTAATCACTGCATTATTTTGTTTAATGTTACTGTAACTTATTTGTCTGTTTTACCAGGCAACTGATTTTTTACATGCTTGTTTCATGTCTCACATATCAACCAGTTGATCCTTTCTCGTCACATAGACAGATTCAACTCAGATAAATATGTATGGGCATTATTCATTTATTTATTTATTTATTAAGTAGTTGTGTTAAATAAATGACATAATGTCATTACAATAATGACTGCTGACTCCACATTACTTCTTTTCTTTTGTACTTTTTGAAAGAAATGTATACTTTAATTTAGCAAGTATACATTTATTTGATAAAAAAATAACAACATAATGTTAATAAAGATGTCTATTATTGAATAAATGCTGTTGATTTGAACTTTCTATTCATCAAAGAATCCTGAAAAGAATTGTAACAACTTTTCACAAAAAATGTTGGCACAATTGTTTCAGCATAACTATTTCAACATTGATAATAATAAGAAATGTTTCCAATTGATCACCAAATCAGCACATTATGATGATTTCTGATGAAACATGTGACACTGGAGACTGGAGTAATGATGCTGAAAATTCAGCTTTGCCATTACAGGACTAAATATTTTTTTAAATAGAAAAAAATTAAACAATTTAACAAATAAATGTGGCCTTGTTAAGCATATGAGACTTTCAAAAATATTACTTGATCTTAATTAATCTCAAAATTGTTTTGAGTCTTTTTAAAAGCAGAAAGAAATCGGTAAATCTTTCTGTAAACTATATGTATATATATGTGACATGAAAATAACAGTTTCTGCTGACAGTGTATGTGACACACTTATAATATGCTCAGCATTTTTAAAATGATCCCCCTGTAACTTCTCCTATCTCTTTCACACAACCACCAGCATGTTGAAGGCAGCATGATGATGGTGTGTGTGTTGTATGTGTGTGTGCTATACAGTATTAAAGATATTCACATCAGCTCGTCCAGAAGGGGGTGTGGAGGATTTAGTGCTGAAGACAGGATGAAAAATGAGTGACTGAGCATTTTCTCTCCTTTACTGACAGTCCTTCAATCCAACAATCTGCAATCACCTTGAGGAACAAAAAGAGAGGGAGGGGGAGGGGGTCAGAAAAAGCAGGGGTTTATTTAAAGACATTAGTTAATCAGGAGAATACATTCGACATTTGAATGAGGCATGTGTATATGATGTGATGATTTGGTGCTCTGCAGAGAAAACGGCTCTTTTAAAGTCATTAATGTGTATGTGTCTGCAAGGATAACCTGATCATTACAGCATGTTTTTGAAGGTTAAATAGGATTTGATGTCAGAAGATGAATGAGGCCATCAATCTGTTCAAAAGTGAGAGGATAAGTAAGTAGCGGGTGAAGACATATCACTTGCCATAAGAGGTGAAAAAAGAAGAGTTAGAAGACATTGTCATTTGTATTTTTAAAGTATCTGAATTATCTAAAAATAGACAGTACCAGATGGTTATTAAAAAAATAATTAGATTTTCAGTAAAAAATAACCATATTTAATCAAAATCATTCAAGCAAGTTAGTGTTCTGGGTGCAATAGGAGCATATGTGCTGGTATTAATTTTCAGTTCAATAAACAAAAGTTAGGTTTGAATAACTTACCTTGTAAACACAACAATTACTTCCATCAACTTTCTCTCCGCCATTAAAAAGTTGGAGGAACACAGTAGTTGTGTTTCATACCTGAATGAAGCAGTTGGTTGAACAAATCAGAAATGAATGATTCATTGAAATTTCTTTCAATTCATTTGACATTTATTTGTATAAAATGTTTAGGAGACCACTCAGCATCTGTGTTACCCTGAGGCCATACAAAAATACGGTAAAAAGCTCATCTACTTTTAGCCAAAGTAGCGAAACTATTGAGTAAAGGGGCCACAGAGCCTTTATCTCAAGCTTAGAGCGAAGGGGTCTATACAGCAGATATTTTCTGGTACCGAAAAAAGACAGGGGTCTCAGACCAATTCTAGATCTAAGACAGCTGAACAAAGTGCTTGTGAAACGCCAGTTCAGATTGTTGTCAACCAGGAAAATCCTCGCACAGATTTGCCAAGAGGACTGGTTTATTTCAATAGATCTGGAGGACGCTTATTTCCAAATACAAATAGCGTCACGTCACAGGCGATTCTTGAGATTCTTGAAACTTCGGGGCATGCGAGTTTTGAACTACTTGGACGATTGGCTGATTCTAGCTCGATTCTAGCACTCAGACCTCAGAGCACACAGGGCCATATTACTCGAACATCTCAGGAATCTAGGTCTCAAAGTCAATTGGGCGAAAATCTCCCAGTCTCCCAGTTAGGAAATATCCTTTCTGGGCACAGAGCGACTGTCGCCAGAGTGCAGACTGAACATTCAGTGCATCACAAAATCCTTCCGCTGCGGCACTATAGTCCCACTCAAAAGGTTTCAGAAAATGCTGGATCTCATGGCCTCAGCATCATCAGTTCTCCAATTGGGTCTGCTTCGCATGTGCCCGCTGCAGTTACGTATGGCTAAAAGCGCAAGTTCCACCTGGGGCATGGGCCTCCGCTCTGTTTCACCTCTAGGTTGATCAGGAATGCATCACAGCTCTGAAACCTTTGAGAGCAATCGAGTGGTACCAGTCAGGTGTAAACCTGGAGACGTCCTTGAGTATGAAGGTGGTGTCCACAGTTGCCTCTACCTCGGGATGGGGAGCGCTGCTCGAGGGCAGACCGTTCTTTGGCCAGTGGTCATCACCATGTCTTGGTCCGCTCGGACAACATGTCTGTGGTGTTCTATATAAATTGCCAGGGTGGCGTCAAGTCCCGAAACCTTGTGCAGCACATGTCTCTGCACCGGCAGGTGGTCCTACTGCTGTGGAAGACATTCAGCAGAGCACAGGTAGACTTGTTCACGTCTCAAGAAAACGCTCACTATCCAAAGTTTTTCCCCACGAGCAGGGATGCGCTGGCCCACTTCTGGCCGCGGTGCCCTCTCTATGCCTTTCCCCCCGTCTCGCTCCTGCCTCAGGTATTGGAACAAATCAGGAAAAACGAATGCTCAGTGCTACTTGTGGCTCCGCTCTGGAAAAACCAGGCTTGGTAAAAGCCTGCTTACCCCACGGAGGGAGTGTTAAACAAGATTACGCAGACTAGAGTCCCGTCTTCGAGGCAACTCTATTCCTCAAAATGGTCTATGTTTCTGGCTGGTGCAAAGCTCAAGGCTTTGCACCCCTAGACTATGGAGTTACTGAAGTTCTCTTCTTCCTTCTAGAGCTACTGGATAAGGGTAGAACCCCATCCATGCTCAAGGTTTATTTCACGGCCATAGCAACATTCACTAAACCAGTGACTGGCCAGTCACTGGGGAAGAACTCTCTGGTCATCCGCTTCCTTAAGGGAGCCAAGAGGCTGAATCCTCCCAGACCCCCTTCAGTCCCCATGTGGGACCTTTCAATGGTTTTGAAAGCCATGAAAGATGCTCGTTCGAGCCAATCCATTTATCAGACATGAAATTTGTCGTTCAAGACAGTGTTTCTTATGGCTCTTGCTTCAGTGAAGCACATAGCGGATTTACAAGTGCTCTCAGTAAGCGCGATGTGAATGGAATTTGGGCCAAATGACTCGAAAGTCATACTCAAACCAAGACACGGGTACGTGCCTAAATCCCTCAACACACAGTTCAAGGTTATTTTCATGTCTGCCCTTTACAACGAGGAAAAGGACGCGAGCTTCCTTTGCCTAGTCAGGGCATTAAGATCTTATGTGCCTCGATCGTCTGTTTTCAAACAGACTGAGCAACTCTTCGTTACGTTCTAAGGGACTAGCCACATGGAAGCAGAGCCGATAGTTGATGCTATACACTTGCTGATGCTGGCCTACACTTCTAAAGGCTTGCAGTGTCTTTTGGGTGTCAGAGCACACTCCACAAGAGGCATGGCCTTGTCGTGGGCTGGGTATAGCTGGATTACCTTGCAGGGTATGTGTATGGTGGCTGGCTGAGCCTCCCCGTCTACATTTATAAGGTTCTACAGGTTCCTGCCTTAGAGGCTAAACTACTTTCGGTCTAAAGATCAGTACTCTCTGCCCCGTTGCTTTGGCTCAGAATACTGAAACTGCTTGACCACCGCTCGCTGATCAATAAAATAACCTCATGGGTTGTGCCTGCAACATGCCCTGGTTCGCTTTGGTGATGAAAAAACTGATTATATCATCCCATTGAGCTGTATTCATAGGCCCAGGCCATGCCCGTCTCGGCGGGACGTGACGTAGTGGGTGCGAAGCGCCCCCAATAGGCTGCTGCAGTTGCCGCAGGACAGCCAATTGGCATGCGAGCCGTCTTGCCTATGTCTGCATGCTGCCGCAACGCGTTTTACATTAATTAAAAATTAAGGATAATTTTTGGCTTCAATATCTTGTTGAAAAGAGATTTTCCTCTAGCATAAGATATTGCGCAGTACTCGTTCCCTCTTCTAGAGAGAACCAAGGTTACGTTAGTAACCAAGTACATTTTTCAGTACAAAAGTAAATCAGGTTTAAATGTCAGGAGTTCCTGTCGGGACGATAGTTGAGCTTATAGTTGAGCCACATGTAATATTTAAACATTTTCTTCAAAGAGTTTCTGGGCCGTCAAGTTTCGATCCCTTAGGCAGCCTATGTAGCAGTGATCCACCTCTCAAATTTAATAAAAAATATCTTCATTTGTGTTCCGAATATGAACGAAGGTCTTACGGGGTAGGTACAGCATGGGGGTGAGTAATTAATGACTTAATTTTCATTTTTGGGTGAACTAACCCTTTAAATCAGCTGATTTCACTCAATCTGTTTCCATTTACTGTAGTCACATGACATCCTAGTCACATAGGTTTTAGCTATACCTTATAGCTTTACCACCTCCACCGTATGAATTTGCAGGGTTTCCATCCAGATGTTTTTATGCACATTTTAAATTTATGCATAAAAACACTTGACTTGAAACATGACTATTTTTACATTATGTTGAGAATTTATATTATGCTAATTTAATTTAATTTTCATATTTTTCATGTTGAAAAAAAAAACATTTTAGAAAATGGATTGGCAATAAAAGAATATTCTAAACAATTCAAGTTTGTACTGTTGGGTTACTTTTGAAACATTTGATGAAACTGAAATTTAAAATGTTAAACTTTTTTTGCAAAAATACAGGCGTCTTCACTCGCTCTGCAAGTGAAGACGCCGTTCACTTGCAGAGCGCAAGTTTCTGGATGGCATGTAATTCTGAAGTAATGAGTTTAGGTAAAAGGGAGCAGAGCCAGTGGTTGTTCTGTAGGTAAAAGTCAGTGACTTGAATTTGATGCGAGTGGCAACTGGCAACCAGTGCAGTTTTGTGAGGAGAGGATTGACATGTGCTCTCTTCAGCTCATTAAAGTCCCCTCTAGCTGCAGCATTTTGGATAAGTTGCAGAGGTTTGATAGTGCAACCTGGAAGACCTGCCAGGAGAGCATTACAATAGTCCAGTCTGGAAAGAACAAATGCTTGGACAAGGACTAGCATGCTCTGATTGAAAGGGCCTGATCCTCCTAATGTTATATAAAGCAAATCTGCAGGACTGGGCAGTTCTTGCAAGCTTAATGTGGTCAAAGTTCAGTTGATCATCAATCACAACTCCAAGGTCCTTGCTGACCTTGATGGAGTTATGGAGAGATGAATGGAGAATGGTGGTGTAGTGTTGGGTTGGCCAGGTTCTGTTGTCGAGCCGGGTTCAGGTTTTCGACACTGAGTCAAACTAATTTTTTTTTACCCAGAATGCTGTTGTATTCAGGAAGTGGTGCAATATAAATTTTATTTATATCATCCCTACACTGAAATGTGTATGATTGTTCATGAAATATTTGCACTTAACTTAAGAGAGATTTTGAAACTCATAAACTCTCAGTACCTGCATATTCAAATAAAAAATGTCAGGGGTAGAGTGATTTGTTAATGCCCAGGACCAAATGTAAATGTAGTTGTAGCTCTCCCTCATTCAAGGTCACATAAACACCGATGTGTTCTGATTATCACTGATGGATAGGCTGTCTTATCAATCAAATTTAATGTTTATGCCATTAATATTTGACAGATCCAATCAGTTGGTAGAGTTTACCCCCTTCTCTTTTATCTGAAAATCCATAATACTTCAAGCAAAAATATTTGTTATGTGAATTTTTGTTTTAGAACTATTATACTATATGCTCTTAAGAAAATAGTTCTAAGCATACCAGTTTATGGATTTGGGCTTGTAACAATAGCAGAACCCTTAAATAGGCCCTTTTTATAAGGTTCCTTAAAGGAGCATTTCACCCATTTTAATATTAATCTTTATTGAAAGTGGATCATATATGTAGTCGAAATGTAAAATAATTTTTGAATTTGGTGCCCTCTTGACTGAGAAAAGACAGAAAATAACCAAGGGGTGCATTTGTATGTAAGACAACAACTCCCGCAATGCACCACATTGCACAGCTCTGCAAGCCACACCCATTAATCTGGAACTGCGCGCACAACAGAAAAATCATTCTTCCGTCTACAAGGCTAACGTTAACTGTCACCAGAGTTTGAAATTCATTTCACACAAAATTTCTAGTTAGTTGGCTGTGGCGAGCAGGACGATCGAGGGCGAGAGACATAAGAGGACGGCGAAAGGCCGGTGGCATGAAAGACACCTCTGTGAGACGCATGCCGGTCTCGCGTCTCTCACGGAGGACCAAAAGCATAAAATGTGGAGCAACGACGGCAGAACGAGAGAGAAACAGGCCTGATTTTATAAATTGTTTGGTTTCTGTTGTGTGTAGCTGTCGTCAATGAGGGGCTGCTGGCTTATACTTTCATTTTGTATTTGTTCATTTTACTTTTAAAATGTTTAAATGTTCGTCGGTTTCCGCCTCCCTCTTCCCACAACAACAAACCCTGTTAATGTTACATGGGCAAACTCATTAGTGAATTACTCCTCGTTTGTATTTATTTCTATATGGTGAATTACTGCATGATACCTGGATGTTCAGTCAGGCAAAACTAGGATGGATCACAACGTAAACGTCTGTGTGCTCGCCTGATTCAGAGATTTCGTTCAGCATAAATTCCCATCGTTGAAATTCTCTACAGCAGACAGACTCTATCTGTGTCCGTAGTTCACAGTGAGAGCACATGCACCAGCAGTCGACCCAGCCCGAGCCAGTCTGGGCTCCTCGGCCGACAGGCAGCCGCCTCCTGTTCCTCCATCAGCCTCAGCTGCTCTAAACTGTACTGCGGCTCGTAAAGATAGCCGCAAACATTGGATTCGATCAGCAGAATTTCAAAATACTCTTCTTCCATATCATGTTTAGTTTCTTCCGTCATTATCATACTTCCTATCTCCACAGCACTTGTTAGCTTAGCTTCCAAACAAGATGGCTGATATTGATTCAGTATCTGCAAGTGAAGTCCCGCCCACTGATCTGTAATAGGCCTGTAGGGTGAGTGGGTCCCACACCCTTAAATAATAAGCTAATGTTTGTAGTCTCTACACTTTTTAATGAAATGTGACTTCCTGCTTATTATGACGCAAAATGACGGTTTTTATGTCATAATAAGCAGGAAGTAAAAAACTTAAATCCTTATCTCTCCCATCTCAGGGGAAAATAAGGGAATAAACCATGACCATTCAAAAATATGACTGGGTTTCTAAAGATACAAAGCTTAATGCAAATGGGTGAAGTGTTCTTTTAAAGAACCATGCTTCGAATGTTCTATACAAAACCTTAATGGTGTTATAAAAAACATTTTAATAATAGTTTATTATAATTAAACATTCTATACACATACACACACACATACATACACATACTGTATATATAGTGGCAAGCAGGACAAGGTCGAGGTACGTGAGAGAACGGTGCGAGGCAGGTGGCGTGATTAATGATGAACATTGGTCTCGTATCTTCCCAGTCGTCGCTCCTCCTTTATGCCTCCACTCCTCCGTGAGAGATACGAGACCGGTGAATCTCAAAGGTGTTGTTCATCATTAATCACGCCGCTGGCCTCACACCATTCTCTCTATAAACTTTATATATCATTTATTCATATTATGATTTTTACCCCTCTAAATATCTAGCTGGTTCTATAATACTTTGTAGACTCTGTTAATGGGTTTTCCATTTTAAAAAATATATATACGTTTTTATTTTTATCGACATGAGAAATCGTACCAAAAATGACAGTACTCTAACAAGTTATTAGATTAATAAATTATAATTGACATTGAACATAAATAAACATATAAAACACAAAACAGAAACACAAAGTAAATCTAATCAATGCCAAGTTCAGTGAAATATCTTGACAATCCTCAATGTCTTAATGTCTATGTGTGTATTTTGGTGTGATTGTATCCTACATTGTATCCTTTTATTTAACTTGAAGAATATGCTGGAAATTCTATGTTCTATGTATGCTGTATTCTGCTCAAGATTCCCAGTATGAATATGGCATACAAATTACCATACTGAAATTCCCTACTGTACTGACAAGACGTTTAGACAGCTAGAGTAATTGACACACAAATGAATCCCCAGTGTACATATGTGTGCGGCCCCGTTCACACACAGGCATATCCCATAAGCCCTGATGTGTGGCATTGCCAGCTCAGACACAGCAGCAGGAGCAGCAGGCTCTCTCTACTGTTCTGTGTGACTGCTGATCAAAGTCTCGTATTTAGCTTTCTGACTGCATGCAGATTATCTGCAGATCACTTGGTGTGAGCACAGTTTATGAATATGTTTCATAGTTCAGTAAGCACACATACTGTACATATACACAGGTAATTACAAATGCAAAATAGGGCATATAGGCATAAGTGACCTATATATATATATATATATATATATATATATGGGTCTTGTAGAGTCCATGCCTCGGCAGATCGGTGCTGTTTTGGCAGCACACTGAGGATCAGCAGCATATTTGACAGTTGGTCATAATGTTTAGGCTCGTCTGTGTATTTAGATGATCATATGTTTTCCCCTTCAGTGGACCTCTAAAATTCAAAACCATAATTACTACCTCTAATATTCAGATAAATAGTATTTAAAGTTGCCATGAAACGGAAGTCATTATAGTGTTCTCTTGAAGTGACTTGTGATGTACACTCACCTAAACGATTATTTGGAACACCTGTTCAATTTCTCATTAAAGCAATTATCTAATCAACCAATCACATGGCAGTTGCTTGGAAAGAATGGTTAAGAAAGGTGATTTAAGCAATTTTGAGTTCGGCATGGTTGTTGGTGCCAGACAGGTCAGTCTGAGTATTTCACAATCTGCTCAGTTACTGGGATTTTCACGCACAACCATTTCTAGGGTTTACAAAGAATGGTGTGAAAAGGGAAAAACATCCAGAATGCGGCAGTCCTGTGGGCGAAAATGCCTTGTTGATGCTAGAGGTCAGAGGAGAATGGGCTGACTGATTCAATCTGATAGAAGAGCAACTTTGACTGAAATAACCACTCGTTACAACCGAGGTATGCAGCAAAGCATTTGTGAAGCCACAACACGCACAATCTTGAGGCGAATGCGCTACAGCAGAAGACCCCACAGGGTACCACTCATCTACGCTACAAATAGGAAAAAGAGGCTACAATTTGCAAGAGCTTACCAAATTGGACAGTTGAAG
Organism: Cyprinella venusta; assembly: GCA_038021265.1. Classification (NCBI taxonomy): domain Eukaryota; kingdom Metazoa; phylum Chordata; class Actinopteri; order Cypriniformes; family Leuciscidae; genus Cyprinella; species Cyprinella venusta. The sequence goes on from CM075866.1 coordinate 29,242,291, forward strand.
ACTGGAAAAATGTTGCCTGGTCTGATGTGTCTCGATTTCTTTTGAGACATTCAGATGGTAGAGTCAGAATTTGGTGCAAACAGAATGAGAACATGGATCCATCATGTCTTGTTACCACTGTGCAGGCTGGTGGTGATGGTGTAATGGAGTGGGGAATGTTTTCTTGGCACACTTTAGGCTCCTTAGTGCCAATTGAGCATTGTTTAAATGCCACGGCCTACCTGAGCATTGTTTCTGACCATGTCCATCCCTTTATGGCCACCATGTACCCATCCTCTGATGGCTACTTCCAGCAGGATAATGCACCATGTCACAAAGAAAATCAATATATGGGCCAACGTTTCTAAAGAATGCTTTCAGCACCTTGTTGAATCAATGCCATGTAGAATTGAGGCAGTTCTGGGGTCAAACACAGTATTAGTATGGTGTTCCTAATAATCCTTTAAGTGATTGTATATCTGAGTGAAACAACAGTTGTAACAAGAAGAAAATTAGGATGGGACTTTAATTTATTGGATAATTTGATTGTTGTGATCTCATGTGAGTGACAGGTTGTCCCACCCTCACACTAATAAACAAGTCAAAGAGAAGAGATGTCGCTGCAAGAGAGAGGGAAAGTTATTTTGATTGAAGATTATGGGAGAACATGAATTAAAAAATATATGTAATAATGATGATGTCCACAATCATTTCTAATGGATAATGTAATATTCCTATAGCAAATAATACATTTTCAAAATTGATTTTATTGGCATAGTTTCATCTTATAAAGTGGTTTGTGCTTTTTATGGTGGTGCTGGGTATTTATACATCTCCTTTAAATATTCATGATGAAACCTAAAGTTGTTGGAACTCCAAATATAATATTCAAGCTCCTTTACTATAGGACAACAGAGCAGCTGTGAAGTTATCATGGCAAACAGATGTTGCATACTGATTTCGTATAAAGAGGACTGCCCTGAAAAGGTATCTAGAAGCAAAGGTATATAAAGTATAAACATAATTTGCATTAATACTAGGGCATCATCAGAGTTCAGCGCCAGTTCACTGCTATTTGTGTGTTGTTGTGTTTTGTGTTTTTTTTAAATACTAGCGCATTTAATGATACCAACATCACAAAAAAATCTTTGAGCTCAGCCTCAGTGTTTTCTGCAATACATAACACAATTTAAAGCAATTACAATTTTCACAGCCAAGCAATCCTCCTTGCCATTAAAAATAAAAAAATGTAGCATGTCATGTATTCCAAAAGCTGCACATCTATTATATTATATTTATTCCTTAAATTCATATAATTTTTTACTTCTGGATAATCATTTCATGCAATTTGTGTGCGTAACCCTGGCATGTATTTTATATATGGCATATATGTTATTTAGAATAAATAATGTATATGGCATATATTATTTAATCTAGATGTGTAAATGAATAGTCTTCTCTTTCTCTTCAATCACACAGAGTGTGTACACACAGTCCAGAGTGTGCAGGTGCTATGTACATATACATAAGCCAAGACAAGGTTTATAGATCATCAGGGCTGTCTGGTCAGTGCAAAAGTAGTTTGTGTTACATATGAATTATTTATTAAAAACGACAAATTGCTTTTTCATTGCGTTGTAAGCCTTCCACATTCTATTTTTTCAATGGCTTTCAAAATGTGGGGTACAAATTCCACTTCGAAATCAGCAAAAAGTGGTCAGGACATGTCCCACTCACTAATAACACTAGATAGTATTAAATTACTAATTGTACAATTGAACATTATTGTGCTTATATTAAAGATGCATCATTTTGAGCATATAATCACCATAGGTTTTGCCATTGATATTAAATGCCATTGGCTGATACAACTTGACTATAGAGAATCATCTTTGTCTAAAAGGTTTTTTACAGAGTATTCTTGTTACCAAGATCAATTGGACCTTTAATTGTTTTTGTTTGATTTTTTTTTGTATAGATATTGTGTAGATGTCTAAATTTCAGGTCTTTATGTTGTTCACAATGCTGATACATTTGTAGTGCTGTGTATGATTTTCTTATGATTGAGATACAGTAGTTTGTTAAAATATCTGTGTAAAAATAGAAAAAAAATATCAAAAATAATAAAATAAAAATTAAAATAGAAATATCTGTGTCTGAACTAGATTAATGTATGCTTAGGTCAGTTCAGGGTTTAATTTTGATAAATTTGCATGTGCCATGTTTATTTCGTTTTAACAGATCAACTGTATTTATTCAACATTAAGTATACAGCAGGCTTTTGTGTAGTCCATATGTCTGTCCAAGTACATGACAAAATAAGCATTCACAATATTCTGAAAGTATTTGTGGACAGAGTTTTTTTTTAACAAGGATGAGTCACAATATATACTACAGTGAGGTATATTAGTACCACTGTCCTAAAAAGATACTGGTACGATTTCAGATTACATGACATGTTAAAAAATTTATTATTTAGTCCTTCAGAACCTTCAAAGTGCAAGTAAACACACTTAATTCTCCAATTGATTTCTGTGTTATTGGTTGCAGTGTAGATCATTTAGTGGCTTCTGTCAAAATGTAATATCATAAAGACTAAATACTTCAGGTTGTTGGCAGTTTGTGTGTATATCATGTTTGCATAGATTTATTGCGCTTTAAAAGCCCGGCTGGCCCGAGTGGGCATCCTTTGTATCTAATCCATTTCTTTCTCTTCAATGCTCAGTCATTCCCAAATCAGATAAGATTAAGCTCAATAATCTCAGACTACTACAGTACATCAACCATTAGAACTTCAGGCACTCTATAGTCCCCTTCCTATGATGTTAAGAATAAGAGACCTGAACTGAGAGAATTGTATTGGTTTCCACTACGCATCTCGTTGTTTATTTCGAACAGTGTTGTTAATATTTGTGGCCTTCTTTTTTTCAGTTTGCTCACAGTTTTCCAGAGGAGTATATGCCATCTTTGGCTTCTACGATAAGAAGTCGGTGAACACCATCACGTCGTTCTGCGAGACGCTGCATGTGTCCTTCATCACGCCCAGTTTTCCAGCTGACGGACTCAACCAGTTTGTTCTGCAGATGAGGCCTGATATCAAAGGCCCTCTCATCAGCCTAGTGGAGTATTACAAGTGGGAGAAGTTTGCCTATCTGTATGACAGCGACAGAGGTAAACGCTCTCTCTTTTGAGAAATGCATGCATTCTTTATCTTTTTTTCTCAGGCAAGGTCTTTCAGTCCTGCTTGCACACACGCATCAACACACATGCACTAGAGAATTTAATCAATAGTCCTATTACTTTGTGGCGAAACGCCTCTTGGAAAAAGAGCATGCGAGTTGGGAGTGCTTAGAGATAAGCACATCACAGTCTCTCTCTCCCTCTCTTTTTCATTCACTCACTGATTCATACCTGTTTTCTGTCATTTATTTTTTATTTATTTTCATTGCTTTTTTTGCAGGCTTTGTCTTTTATATCTAACCAGATATGACATGACAAGTTTCTCTTGACAGACAATTTATCTGTCTAAATTTAATGTAAAACTGCTGTGCAGGATAATACAGTCATCGCCAATCAGATAATATTGTATAATACATGTAATGTAGTGTTATGGGAAATCTGAAAAAAAATAAAATAAATAGATAACGCAAAAATAGAATCCAAGCCATTTTCATGTTTATCTTGTCACTTGTCCCTCTCTCAGCTGATTAAGACACAATGTTTGGCTGTTTTTTTTAATTATTATTATTGCATTTGCCACTATGCAATATAGTTAGTATTCACAATTAAAGGGATACTCCACTTTTTTTGAAATATGCTCATTTTACCACTCCCCCAGAGTTAAACAGTTAAGTTTTACCGTTTTCGAATGTATTCAGCTGATTTTCTGATATTTAGAAGAATATCAGTAACAGACATTTTCTGGTCTCATTGACTTCCATAGTATATTTTTTTCCTACTATGGAAGTCAATGAGACCAGAAACTGTCTGGTTACTGATATTCTTCTAAATATCAGAAAATCGGCTGAATGGATTCGAAAACGGTAAAACTCAACTGTTTAACTCTGGGGGAGTGGTAAAATGAGCCTATTTCCAAAAAAAAAAAAAGTGGAGTATTCCTTCAAGTAACACTGTCAAGTCTCTAATTTTAATGCATTTTTTATTTGCTGTTTTTTTTTATTTAGCTAATTTTCCTGAAGATTAGCTCATTACATTTCCCGAAGACTCTTCTTCTCTGATGAGAGTGCCAGTGTTTCCAATGTCAAGTCAAGTTACCTTTATTTATTTAGCACACCATTTTTACAACACAGATTATTTCAAAGCAGCTTTACAGTGATAATAGGAAATTAATGCAAAGAAAAATTGTTTTGGCTGTACAGCAGCTCTAGAAGAAAGCCATTTTCCTGCTTAAGTGAATTGATGTGGAGGTGTTTTTTTTTTTTTGGTGTTTACGAATGTCTGCGTGTGGCATTTTAAAATGTTTCAGAAATTATTTGACCAATAAATCTCCATAATTATTCCAGTTGTTGCAGGAATCCAACTGAAATCTAGCTTTTTTTAAAAAAAGAAAAATTATATTCACTATAAAAATGACCATGACATTTCCAGGCTTGAAAATCACAAATTTAAAATGTTCAGATATGTTAAGGTTTCTGGATAAGTTAAAAGTCAACAAAGTCAACTACAGTCTGTTTGGTTGAAATGATGGTTCTCCTGACTGATCTCTTTTAAATACATAGATATTTCGGTAACGCTTCCTTTTCAGTACAGTACTTACAGTGTACTTACCTAGAAAGTACTGGCTAATATAAGGTAAGTACATGGAACAGGGGTAGGTTTAGGGGTAGGTTCAGGGTTAGTACTAGTTATTACCCAGTAATTGTAGTTACTAAAATAAGTACATAGTATTTACATGGGTAACTGGACTGTAAAAGGAAGCGTTACCCATATTTCTATGTAACAAGTAACAAGGCTAACAAATATTGCATAACATAACTCAGTCTTGGACATATTCTGTGAGCTCTTACCCACATTTTTTGTCAGTGTCTCTGTCATTGACAAAAAAATGTGAGTAAGAGCTCACAGAATATGTCCAAGACAAATTCCGAATTTCAACTCTGAATTTCTGTCATTGCGACTATGTTTGCTGAATGTTTTCACCGTTGACTGGAGTGTCCGTTATATGCTGCATCTCTGGTTTGAGGCAGCAAAATAAATCTCTCCCCCAAGACCTAGATATGAAATCAACCGAGAGAGAGATAGAGAGAGTGAGAGGGGGAGAGATGTGCAGAAAGGAGGGAAGCTTAAGAGAAGAGCAGTACGAAAGGGCAAATGACCAAAAGAGAGAATGTCATAATAAAGAGAACGAGGAGGAGAAATGATAAATGAAGGAGAAAAGGTGTCTCAAGGGACACTCTAGTGCAATAAAAATACCTGATATCAAGGTCTTTGGGTGTGATTTGGATTGGTGGTTGATTAAAGTAGAACAGTGGTTTAAACCGAGGGTTGCCGTAATTGAGATTGAATCCCATTTAAAAAGACACAGTGAAACTAATAGGCGTGGGGGTTTTAACGCAATTACACTTTAGAAAGGTAATTAAAGCTTGAGCAGATTGATGACAAATTTTATGAAGACATTTGATTTGAAGCACTCACATGCTGTTCATCTCTCTATGTAGGTCTGTCAACCCTGCAGGCAGTGCTGGACACAGCAGCAGAGAGGAAATGGCAGGTAACAGCCATAAACGTTGGAAACCTGAAGGATGAGTGGAAAGACGAGGCATATCGCTCCCTCTTTCAGGACCTGGAGAACAAGAAAGAGCGGAGAGTCATCCTAGACTGTGAACAGGACAAAGTCAAGGACATTATGGAGCAGGTGAACGGCATACTAAAAACACTTTACAATATACGTGTAAGGTCAGACATGTAGTTAAAGAATGATGTATTGCGCACACCTTTAACATTCGTTATGTGACTCTTTAATTAAATTGCTCTTCTGAACGACATTTTTTCTGCCTGCTTCCCCTCAGGTCATTACGATCGGTCGACATGTGAAAGGATATCATTACATCATTGCAAATTTCGTAAGTTGTCAAGGAGATATATATTTTTGTTTCTGTCAGTTTAAAAAATGGTTGAAAAATGAAAATCTTGCCTTCATTTACGCTCCATCTGCCACTGAAAAAGGTTCTCTCACAGTTATGTTGCGTTTGTTATGTTACATTTGTTCAAAGTTATCTGGTCTTTAATAATGTTCTCAAAACATTAGCACAAAAACATTGTTTATACAAATTCCGAAACATTTAGTTGGATGTCGTCTAACATTTTTTAAATGTTACTAATTGTTTTTTGAATGTTAAAAAGTAATGTTCCCAAAATGTTTGCAGGATGATAAAATTAAATGTTAATAATTGCATTACCACAGTTTTTTTTAATATATATATATATTATATATTTTTATATTTTATTATATTATTATATTATATTATTTTTATTATATTATTTTTAATATATATATATATATATACATTTTTTTTTAAACGGGACATTTTGATCTATCAGAGAACATTCAGAAATAACATTTTCATCACTGCAAAGTAACATTAGCAAAACATTCTTAGAACATATTTTTGTTAGCTGGGTTTTTATTCCAAATCCATATGACATTCATCAGAGAGTGTGTGTTTTTTGTGTGAGGTAATGAGTGTGTTAGTATTTTTGTTTGTGAAACTAACAATAGAAATAGCATGTATAACTTGATTTATGTTATTATAAAGTGTGTCTGTTTTTTTCAGGGCTTTGTGGATGGAGATTTGTCTAAGATTCAGTATGGAGGAGCGAATGTGTCTGGATTCCAGATAGTGGATTTTGATGACCCGCTTGTTGCCAAATTTGACCAGCGCTGGGAAGCACTGGAAGAGAAGGAGTACCCAGGAGCAGATAGCAGAATCAGGGTGAAGGAGTGCAAATATTTAAATTATGCTGCGATAAAAATGCGGCTCAAGCATTTTTGAACGTAGTCAACATCAAACCTCTATTTGTTATGAATGTTATATTATTTATCATAATGGCTCAGATATACTCACGGCGAAGTACTCGACACTCCAGTAAAGTCGTGTCATGTTTATTTATATAGAGCTTTTTTACAATAGATTCTTTAGAATAAAGCAGCTTTACTGTATTAAACATGAAAAAACAGTAGCAGTGTCTATCAATTAGAATTCTAACATTAATTTCTACTATAAATAGGCTCTCCAGTGTTTTTATTTGCAAATGTCTGACCTCGACTGACTAAACAGAAGAAATGAACCGCGGAAGGAAGGCAGAGCTTCAGAATGCACTCACCTAATTGTGTAATCACCTCTGACCATTAGAGTGGTGCCTGTATGACATCAGAACCCAGAAGTCTAATTCGCCGCTGGTTCATTCGCATTTTTTTCCTATGGGGTTTTTCGATATATGTGTAAAATAAAGACTATAGTAAACATAACTTGACGATAATTTGACGTTTTGTTCTACAGCGTAAATTATACGCACCCATAGCAGAAACGTGAATTTTGAAGCAGTTATGTTCATTTTTGAAAACTTACTTTTTTAAAGGTGCAATGTGTAATATTTCTGTGGATCTACAGTATTGATAGAAATGCAATATAAAATCCATAACTATGTGTTTAGTGGTGTATAAAGACCTTACTTAATGAACCGAAAAGTTTGTATTACGTTAGAATTAGTCATTTATGTCTCCATAGGCGCGGGAATCCCCTTCTATGAAGGTAGCCATGTTGTGACGTCATATTTCTACCGTAGCCGACAGTGGACAAACATCATTACAGAGCGTGTTTCGTATATAACTGCAATAGGAAGCAGCAGAAAAAGACGCTTACGTTGGCCACCGTAGCTTCAAAATAGAGTTTTCAAATGGAGGGAGAGGCCGTGAGTGACTTGCTGTTTGCAATTTGCAATCCTCACCACTAGATGCCGCCAAAAACTACACACTACACCTTTAAAAAGAACTAGAGAAGACTAGATAAGAACTAGATAAGACTAAAACTAGATAAGACAGCTTGTGTGGTGTGAGGGTGTGCAGTTTACGTTGTAGAACAAAACGTCAGGCTTTATTTTACTCATAAATTGAAAAATTGGAAAATCTCAAAGGAACCAGCGGTGAACTAGACCAGGTTCTCACTTCATACCTGCACCACTCTACAGTAGTTCGAAGATGTTTACCAAACCGTAAAGTTCTCTTTGGCAAGCTGGATCTCCCATACGAACTCTTAACAAACTTCGCTTTGGCTTGATTTTGTTAAAAATTACATCACACTACTTCGTTCTATGATTTCGCTTGAAATATATATCAGGTCCTTTAAACACCAAAAGAGACTTGTGGAATACATTTTTATGGTCTTCATATTTCTTTACCTTGCAGTACACTTCCGCTCTCACATATGATGCTGTGCAAGTAATGACAGAGGCATTCCGCTTTCTGCATAAACAAAGGATTGATATCAGTCGCCGTGGCAACAACGGAGACTGCCTGGCCAATCCTGCGGTGCCGTGGGCTCAAGGGGTGGAGATAGAGCGTGCTCTCAAACAGGTCCGCCCTTCCATCACATCACCAATGCCTGTTGTCTGTTTATGATAACTTTACACCTTTTAACATTTGTGTGTGTGTTTGCTCAGGTGCGTGTGGACGGATTAACAGGGAATATTCAATTCGATCAGTACGGCAGAAGAGTGAATTACACAGTCAATGTCATGGAGCTGAAAAACAGTGGCCCTGTGAAGGTAACACAAACTGGAACTAAATCTCTGCTTTTTTCATGATCTTGATTATTTCTAGTAGGAATGGGAATTTGAAGAATTCTTACAAGAGATTCTGATTTCAGTAGCAGTTAATGATACCAAATAATGATTCCTGCACCGCTGCCCTACAATAAGTTCTAAATACTGGTCCTAATAAGTTATATAATAAAGAAACTTATACTAAATAAAAAAATAATTTATAAATGATAAATAAAAAAGCAATACTCTTTGATAATATATTAGGTAACACTTTACAATAAGGTTAGTATTGTTGTAGTTAACATTACTTAATTACATGATTAACTGCTACAGCATTTATTAATCTTTGTTAATGTTAATGTCAACTAATACAACTTTTGATTTTAATAATGTATAAGTAAATGTTAACATTTGTTAATGCACTAAACTTACATGAACAAACAATGAACAGCTGGATTTTTATTAACTAACGTTAACAAAGGTTAATAAATAGAGTAACAAATGTATTGCTTGTTAGTTCATGTTAGTTAATACATTAACTAATGTTAACTAATGAACCTTATTGGAAAGTGTTACCGCATATTTTAATGTTTTTTGTTTGTTTGTTTGTTTGTTCAAACTACCATCTTTATCTCTATCTTTAACTACACACTACTGTTTGAAATTTTTTGTTTTTTACCTAAGAAAAATATTCAGCAAGGTCACATTTAATTGATCAGAAATGACAGTAAAGATTTTAAAAAGTAAAAACTTCTATTTCAAATAAATGCTGTTCTTTTTAACTTTCTATTAAACATTCATAATAATAGGATTTTTTTCTTGAGCACTAGTGTTTCTTGAGAAATGCATTAATGATTTACGAATAATCATAAGCCAATAAAGACTGGTAATAATGGATGTTGAAAATTCTGCTTTGCCTCAGAGGAATTAAAGTAATTACAATTTAAAATGTATTAAAATTTAAATTGTTTAATAATTTACAATATTACTGTTTTTTTATATTTTTAATTAAATGAATGCAGCCTCGTGAACATGAGACTTAACAAAAAAAAAAAAGGATTTGCTAACTTTCAGAAAGAAATAACAGGCTTGGGTTAACGGGTTAAGCCTGTTTAACCAATTTGAAAGTGCTAGACTTTCAATGGTAGCTGAAAACATTGGCCTAATAAAAATATGCTTTCTTAAAATAACAAATACATTCGGGGTGAGGGGTATGTGAAAATTTAGGAAAGATGGGAGAGATTTAGAAAATTATTATTTAGCCTTTGTGATACATTATAAGAACTGGTTAATAAAAGTAATTATTAAACCAGATCACACTGATTGTGAGGATGGGGGCAAAACGTTATAAAGGTGTGACAATGTATGGTCTTTGTCTTACTTAACTGCAAACAGTCTGTCTATTTCATCACATTCAAGTCAGACTTCAAGCAAACAGCCCAGTTCAAACATAATTTCTTTCTTTTTTTTGGCACTGTTGATTCAGTCGGGCCACAGCACCACCACTGAATATTGATGTAGGAAACACTGTCAGAATATTTTAGTACAGTGTTCTGCATAAAAAATACAGCCACCAAAGTGCCACCAACGGTACCCTATATCCAAAACAAAAACAAAAGAACAGTTCTGAATAAGCTTCTTGATTCCTAACCTTAACTCTTAAACATTTTATTATTTTTGTTTTGTATTTTCAACAAAAGCTAACTTTCTGTTTCATGAGTGTGTACTAATTTCTCAGATTGGTTACTGGAATGAGATGGACAAAATGGCAGTGACGAAATCTGACCTTTTCCCTAACGACACCATGGGAATGGAGAATAAAACTGTGGTTGTGACAACAATCCTGGTAAGAGATAATCCATGAAATTCTATATGAAGATCAATTGACATCACTTAAATTTTGTAAATGTGTCAATATATTTCCCTGCATGTTGTAGGAGGCACCATATGTTATGCTGAAAAAGAATGCAGAGTTATTCACTGATAATGAACGCTATGAAGGATACTGTGTGGACCTGGCTGCTGAGATTGCTAAGCATTGTGGGTTTAAGTATCAGCTAAGGATTGTAGCAGATGGAAAGTATGGCGCACGAGATGCTGAGACCAAGATCTGGAATGGCATGGTTGGGGAATTGGTGTATGGGGTGAGTAAATCTTACAACACTCACTCACACGAGTGCACTATTGAGACAACAGCTCCAGGAAAATGTTATTTTCATCATACACTAAAGGTCAAAATATTGTTTTGTTTTTTTTTGGAAAGAAGTCTCTTCTGAATTTGCTTACCAAGGCTGCATTTATTTAATCAAAAATACAGTAAAACAGTAATATTATAAAACATTATTAGAATAAAATGTGATTTATTCCTGTGATGCAAAGCTGAATTTTCAGCATCATTACTCCAGTCTTCAGTGTTACATGACACATTAAAACATGCGTCATACCTTCAGAAATCATTTTAATTTGCTGATTTGCTGCTCAATTTGCTGCTTTTAATCATTATCATAGTCGAAAACAGTTGTGCTGCCTATTTTTGTGTAAACCGTTTTATACTGCCATTCAAAAGTTTCGGGACAGTAATATTTAAAAAAAATAAATAAATAATATTTAATAAAGACATTTATAATGTTACCAAGAATTTCTGTTTCAAATCAATAATATTTGTTAAACTTTATATTCATCAAAAAAAATCACAGTTTTAAGCATGATAAACTTTTTTTTAACATTGATCATAATAACAACCATTATTAATAACTGAAACACAAATTCTTCCGATGTCTCAAAGTCACTGTGATACCTTGAAAATCAGCTTTGCCATCACAGGAATAAATTAAATTTCAAAACATTTTAAAATACAGTTATATAATATTATTTCACGATATTACTGCTTTTACTGTATTTTTTTATCAAATGGTGAGTCTTCTTTCAAAATAAAATCTTAAAATCCCCCTGTAGTCAATCATTTTATCCCTTAGAACTCATCTTTGATCACCAAAAGTATATAACCGTTTTCCCTTAAATTTTCTTTCATGCCTTAAAATAGCTTGAATGTAACTCTAGACCCTTGCATTATTTAGTATACGTGGTTCTATGAATATAAATTATCCCCGCCTCCACTCACTCACACCAGCTCAGAGGTCCACTCATTGAAGTGATTGGTCATTGGTAGTTTGTGACGTCAGAAACACCAGTGACTTCAAACCGCGCTTTTGAGACTGTCTTTGATTCACTGCAGTTTTAAGGAGAAAATACTCAGTAATGGTGCTGACATGCGAATTTACACATGGTTTGTCCTGATGTATGATGTATAAACAATACTAAAACCTTGATTTTCACCTCAGAGGAATTAATTAGTAAAAATTTTTGACCGTTAGTGTACATCTGTTATATGCGTGTCCCTAATTTACCCAATTCCTCTTCTCTTTACTGTTGACAGAAAGCAGACATAGCTGTAGCTCCTCTCACCATCACTTTGGTCAGAGAGGAGGTGATCGACTTCTCGAAACCTTTCATGAGTCTTGGCATATCCATTATGATCAAGAAACCCCAGAAATCCAAGCCTGGAGTCTTCTCTTTCCTGGACCCGTTGGCCTACGAGATCTGGATGTGCATTGTATTCGCCTACATTGGAGTCAGTGTTGTACTCTTCCTTGTTAGCCGCTTCAGCCCTTACGAGTGGCACACAGAAGAGTTTGAGGATGGGCAGCTGGGCCCTAGCGAATCTACCAACGAATTTGGCATCTTTAATAGTCTATGGTTTTCTCTGGGCGCTTTTATGCAGCAGGGATGCGATATTTCGCCAAGGTTGGTGCGTGCAGTGAGCGCTAATGCTAGCCGGCTAGCGCGTGGGGTGTGCTTTCGTCTTTGTGCACCAACAGTTTTCCCACCATTGCCGTGGTTTGTGTATGTTCACACTCCTGCAGTTCTTGCTTTGTATCCATTTCCATTGGAAACTATCTAGATGTTATTTAACTTTGTAAGTTATAGTAACTTCAGTGTTACATGGGTAAGAAGAAAGAGCTAACACAGGATTAGAAATGTTTGATCAAAGTTGTGGTTTAAAATTTGGTTGAACATTTCTTCTGTGAACATATACTCATCCGGCTGGGAACAGTAAAGTGCACAAGGTCGCCGTTTCCTGCCCTCTTGGAGTGGTACCGTGTTTCGGCTGCATATTCCCCATTTTCTTCAAAGTAAAGGGGTTTCTTTCTTTCTTTCTTTCTTTCTTTCTTTCTTTCTTTCTTTCTTTCTTTCTTTCTTTCTTTCTTTCTTTCTTTCTACTCTTCTACTTTCTTTCTTTTGAAATATTACACTAACACCATGCTGGTTCTGTTGGTAGAGAATGTGAGTGTTTATGTGTGGCTGACTGTGTTTGCTGTGTGTAGGTCCTTGTCTGGCCGTATAGTTGGTGGCGTGTGGTGGTTTTTCACCCTCATCATCATCTCCTCCTACACGGCTAACCTGGCTGCCTTTCTCACTGTGGAGAGGATGGTGTCACCTATCGAGAGTGCCGAAGACCTGGCCAAACAGACCGAGATTGCCTATGGGACATTGGATGCAGGCTCCACCAAAGAATTCTTTAGGGTGAGTGGAAGGTTGACGGCACTTAATTTAGGGCTGCAGACAGCCTAACTTGCCATGGCTAATGTCATGAGGTGTAACCATCAAGTAAAAAAATACTAACACACTTTCCTTAGACTTTAAATACACACGAGTGTACAAATAATAATATTTAATAATTTTTTAAAGCATTTTTGTGGGTTTGAACTAACCTTTTAATGTCATGAAAAGATCAAATTATCTGACATTTTGAGACTTATATACCTTGACACAGACACACAAGGGTCAAGAGGGTCTTCAGGGGTTCTGAATGTTTCTGCATTCTGCAGAACATTACTTTGGTTTGACAGACAAATGGTTTTCAAATATTTTAAATATTTTCGAAAACTGCTAATTTTTTTCCCTAAGTGATAATAATAAAAGATTTTGCCGATGTACTAAATAAGTTTTTTTTATATATATATTAGGGTTTTTTTTTTAATAAAATATTTTATTTTTTATAAAATAAGGGTTTTAATTGAATTGGTTTTATATCTGTTATAACTTTTGACTTTATTGCCCTTAAATAATATAAAAATGAATTTTACTTTAGATATTAAATACACGTTCATCTTTGAAGAAGTCTATTCAAGTCATTGTATGTATTCATACAAATACTGAATTGCATTTGAATTTTTTTTTAAATAAATTACTAGATGAAGGCAAAAAAAATAATCACTGATTTACCTATTTTTGATATTCGGATATAGATTGAAAAGGTTGGCATTGTCCTCATTTACTTACTATCTTGAATCTAAACATTTCTTTTTCTTTGTCTCTATTTTTTTCCTCTGTCTTTGCTTTAACCAGAGATCCAAGATTGCTCTCTTTGACAAGATGTGGCAGTACATGAAGAGCGCAGAACCTTCGGTGTTTGTTAAAAACACAGTAGAAGGCGTTTTGCGTGTCCGGAAATCCAAAGGCAAATATGCCTACCTTCTGGAGTCCACTATGAATGAGTACATCGAACAACGCAAGCCCTGTGACACCATGAAGGTCGGAGGGAACCTTGACTCTAAAGGCTACGGCATCGCTACACCCAAGGGATCTGCTTTAAGGTGGGTGGAGTAGTATAACAATATGGCCCATGTTGTTATAGTATCCCACCTACCCTGATGTAGGCCGGGGGTCCCCTTTTAAAATGAGGTAAACTAGGTAATAGCAGGTCTGAGTGTAGGGACGACGAGTGGTAACCTAGGCATAAACAGCAGTGGAGAGAGTTACCAAGGAAACTGAAGAGATAGTGAGGGCTTTAGAAAGTCTAGCTGACAGGAGACAAGCAGGTTACCTAGCAACCGGTGCTCTCGAGAAGGATGGCATGGAAAATGGAGTATAATGTAGTGTTGAGCAAATCTTACCACAAGCTTAAAAACAAGTCAAGTTTTAAGATTTGAATAGGAAGCAAGTGAGCACCATAGTAAAATTGTACAATGAAGTGAGATTATATAAAAAAATATTAGGGCTGTCAGATAATTAAAATATAATTTTATATAATATATTTTAAAATTAATTTAATAAATGTTTGTAGTTAGCACGTTAACGCATTCAGTTCCTTTTTTGAGAAAAGAAAATATTTAAGTGTAATTATTGAGTGTGGTAATTAGTGGAAATATATATATATGCAATAAATAATGTAACAATTTTCATGTAGCCTACTTAGTGGACTTAATCTACATATTGATATTTAAGACTTATTGAGCTATATACATGTAACTAACAGTGCAGTAAGCAATTATTTCTTGAAATTCAACTCATAAAATGTTCCTACTGAAAATTAAAACTACTGAAATCCATCGCCGGATATTACAAAACCGATATCCGATTAAAGAAAAATGCTTTAATATTAGAAAAAAATATTGACAAAACCGATTATCGGTTGATCTCTACAATTGAGTCAGGGGAGTGGTGATTAAGCCGAAACACTCTGACTGTCAATCGTTTTGTTCGTTCAGGTTTGCTGTTATATGAAATTCCGTTAACGGCGTTAAACATTTAATTGCTTGTTACCGTTGTAATTTTGACAGCCCTAAACATAATAGATTAGCTCATGTGATTCTTTTCCAGGATTACCAGGTCTACTCGTGGAGCTCACAGTAGATAAATGAAGAGAAGGTTTCATATGTGCCCCCCCCCCCCCCTTCCTCCAATAGTCTACAATTTCAGAAGCCTTTTTATCTCCTGTTTTGCTGATAATCGACTGCCATGTGTTCAATGAAGCAAACATTGGCAAACGGTTGAACTATTTATAGTCATTAACTATATTGCTAATAGCTTTCTACCCCCTCTAAACCAAAGCATAGTGTAGTAGTAAAAAACCGGGCGCAAGATTTACACTAAGTACCAAAGAGTTAATATGCTATTTTGAGTTCAGTGTAACCCCTTCTACTCATGTTTGCCATTACCATCTGTTTTATTGAATGCATGTCTGTTCTTAATGACTGAAGCAATGGCCTCTTGCAACCAGACTGTTTTGTTATGACAAAAGCTATCATTGATAAGCAGTAATAATCAATGCATGCGTTTGGGCACTTGGATTTTGAATGGTCGCCATAAGCATTACAGAATGTTTAAGCTGATGATTCAGAGGCTGAAAACAGTAACTTGATTATGAATGCATTTGATGATGCACTGTTTGAACTATGCATGCTGTCTTTCTTGATACATCTAACCAGATTTGTTTGCCTCGACGCTTAAATTGTTTTCTGCTAACTGATTTGAGGATATGTACGTGCGGTTGTGTAATAACTGATACTATTGCTGATCCTCCTCTGTTCTAGCCTCCTGCCACAAGAGTTTTGAGTTTAAAAAAGAACTCTTAAAGCTCGACCACCTTACATTTTAATGGGTTGTTTAACATGATTTTGATTGGTTGGTTGATTTGATTGATTGATGGATTGTCTAACCCAATGTTCCATTCATTCTATGCAACTTGTGGGGGGCGTGGCCCGCTGCAGCCCCGCCCCCCCTCATGCTGTCTGACAAGTATGTTTTATCGTTTGTTTAAGAAACGCGGTAAACCTTGCAGTGCTAAAACTGAACGAGCAGGGGCTTCTGGATAAATTGAAAAACAAATGGTGGTACGACAAAGGAGAGTGCGGCAGCGGAGGCGGGGAGTCAAAGGTCAGACCCGTGCTTGGGACATATGGGTAAAAAATGAAATGAACAAAATGCAAATGAGCAAGAAGCACAACCAGTGGTCCCAGGAAACAAGCCGAGGCCCCTACTGACTTTATCAATTAGCCAATGAGAGCTTTCAGTAAGACACATCTACACTAAATTAAAATCTAAACTACCTAAATGAGAACACATTCCTAGTGGTAAAAGGCTTGTTGACGGGCGCTGTTTCTGCATCCTGCTCCAGGCGATGAGTCTGTGCACATCTGGCACGGCAAAGCCGCGTTTGCCGACTGCCAAATGGAGCGCAGACTGCCGATCGCCACCACGCTCAGGGCTGAATCATTACCAGCGCTGTTAGCGAGTGCAAATGTTACTGACAATAACATAAAATAACATTGATAATGTTATTTATGTTATTTCCCATACGCGAAGAACGCCAGTAAACCTTGCAGTATTGAAACTCAGTGAGCAAGGCATCTTAGACAAGCTGAAAAACAAATGGTGGTACGATAAGGGAGAATGTGGAGCCAAGGACTCTGGAAGTAAGGTCAGTCACTGCAGGGAGCGTGTGTGTGCGTGTGTGTGTGGGTGTCTGACAGGGCTAGAATGTGTATGTGTGTGTGTGTGCATGAAAACTTGTGAAAACACTGTCTCAGTTTGGGTGATCCAAATCCAAGCATCAACATACTGAGTCTGTTGGAAAAGAGTATGAGAGCGATATGAAATGAAACTTGTACAAAAAAGATTTATAGCTTATGGTAATGTGTGCGTGCCTGTGTGTGTGTGTGCGTGCGTGCGTGCGTGTGTGTGTCAAAGCAAGTCCCTTACACAGATTTACCACCGCATGAATCAGAGCCTGACCTATGTATACAATCAATGATGCCTATACAAGCAGGGTAATAAACACACAGTAATGCATGCAAGAGACACATAGCAAAGTCATATTTTATATGCACTATTGTGCGTACTTGATCCACGTTCCCTTCACACACAAACTCATACCTGTATAGGCTCAGAATTTCCTTGTGCTCCTTTGTATTTCTATGTGTTTTATTGACAACTTGTCCTGTTACTTTTCATTTTTTGTTTCTTACACTCTTTCTTTCTCCCTCCTATCTCTCTTTCTCTTTCCCATGCGGTCTCTCCTTCTCCCTCACCAATGCTGTAAATGTTGTTTGTATATTTGCCTTTTACTTCAGCTGTCTTTAATTGCAATTCTGTAGGTGGCGTCTTTTTTCCTTCTTTATGTGCACACACTGCACCGCACTGTCCTGTTGTACTTTTGTAGCCGTCTGTGTATTCTATGTGATTTACTGTTAGACACTCATACACATTTAATACTGTACTGTTTTTGTAGACTATTTAGAGCAGTTAACTTAAAATTTTATAATGTCATAAAATTAAAAGTCATTAAATATACAGTGATAATCAGTAGTTTTGACATACTGTCATCCTTTCTCTCCCTTATTTTTGACCTTTGTTCTTTACCCCCTTGCAGGAGAAGACAAGCGCCCTCAGCCTGAGTAATGTTGCGGGCGTCTTCTACATCCTGGTGGGCGGCCTCGGATTGGCCATGCTGGTCGCTTTGGTGGAGTTCTGCTACAAGTCTCGCGCGGAGGCCAAACGCATGAAGGTTGCCAAGACTCAGGCTCTAAATCCCTCCTCTTCCTCGCAGAATTCTCAGAATTTTGCTACTTATAAGGAAGGGTACAACGTTTATGGGCTGGAGAGTGTTAAGATCTAGTGGGGTAGGAATGGCAGAGGTTATATTTTTGTCGTTTGTTCACTGTTTTTTCTTTTTGTCATTTTTTTATCGTATGCCAAGCGCTTCATCGCCACTACACAAATCTCTAGGCATCACACTGGTACGCATTTGTCAAAGATTTAAAGGGGTCATATCATAGTTTTCACTTCCCAATTTCTTTGTTTTCCCTGAGGTCCACTGAAAAGATTTCGTTTTAGGCAGTAATTTAGTGGTACGCAAGTTTTCCTCTTTGCTTTGAGCCTTAAGCCGCCTTTTCGCTGCACATGACAAACGACAGCCGATGGACCGGAAGTCATTCATTTGCTATGGGGAGTCGCACAGGGGCTGCGTGGGGTGCCGACCATCTGCGATTTTTGAGATCCGATTTAAGCTTTGGAATGCGTCAAAAAATGTGAACTTGAGCAACTACACCTTATGCGACATGGCATCCAGATGTGATGTATCACTCTTTCCCAACACTGGGATCCTTTGGAAGTATCTTCAGTTAACTGGCATAATAGAATCTTCCTCCTGTTTATTACTTCACAGCACAGGCATCACTGAAGTGTAAACATGGTCATGTCTTAATTTATACATTTAGTTTACATCAGAAATACTATTTTGGAAAGGATTTTTGCATTTTATTTGCAGTGGATGGTCTTGTTGGACTAAGGGAGTTTTCTGTTTTGAAACGTCACATAGTATATCAAACTACATTTTGAACTACAAAAAGTTTGTGGTCGGTAAGATTTTTTATTATTATTCATTTATTTTGCTTATCGAGGCAGTTATTACTTACAAAAAAAATACATAAAAAGAGTAATTCAAATTTTTTAAAACATTTTTCATATTAATATATTTTAAAATGTAATTTATTCATGTGACGGCAAACCGGCAGCCATTAGTCTTCGGTGACACATGATCCTTCAGAAATTATTTGAATATGCTGATTTGGCGCTAAAGAAACATTTCC
Source organism: Cyprinella venusta (assembly GCA_038021265.1). Taxonomy (NCBI): domain Eukaryota; kingdom Metazoa; phylum Chordata; class Actinopteri; order Cypriniformes; family Leuciscidae; genus Cyprinella; species Cyprinella venusta. The sequence continues at coordinate 29,261,484 of CM075866.1, forward strand.
TCTTACTATCAATGTTGAAAACAGTTGTGCTGCTTGACTTTACTGTCACTTTTGATCAGTTTAATGCAGCCTTTCTGAATAAAAGTATTGATTTCTTTAAAACAAACAAAAAAATCTTACTGACACCAAACTATTAAACAATAGTGCAAATCAAAAGTTATATTTTTCATGATATGACCTCTTTAAAAAACGTACTCGGTTACTAACGTAACCTCGATTCTCTCTAGAAGAGGGAACAAGTACTGCGTAATATCTTAAGCTAGGGGGAAACCTCTTTTCCATGAGATATAGGACCAAAATTTATCCTTAAATTTTTAATAAATGTAAAACGCGTTGTGGCAGCATGCAGACATTAGATGCTGTCCTGCGGCAACTGCAGCAGCCTATCGAGAGAGGCCCTTTGTGACGTCAGATCCAGTGGGGGTGCTTCGCGCCCACTACGTCACGTCCTGCCGAGACGGGCGTGGCCTGGGCCTATAAATACAGCTCGATGGGCTGATATAATCTGTTTTTTTATTGCCGAAGCGAACCAGAGCGTGTTGCAGGTACGGCAAAGATAAGCAATACTTGTTCCCTCTTCTAGAGAGAACTGAGGTTACGATTACGGTTACTGAGGTTAGTAACTGAGTACGTTCTCTTACGAGAGGTTCTTACGCTAGGGGAACACAGTGTAGAGAGGGGAAGAGAGGCTCATTCCAAATGAAAAGGAGAAGCATCATTCCAAATAAGTAGCATCCTAAGGGAGCTAATCACATCAACAGTGTTCCACACAGTCAGGGTGAAAATGTTCGGCCTATACTGTTCAACATTATGTGTCTTAGTCATTGACTATGGAATTATTTTATTGATCAGTGAGCGGTGCTCAAGCGGTTTCAGTATTCTGAGCCGAAGCAATTGGGCAGACGGTACTGATCTTTAGACCGAAAGTAGTTTAGCCTGTAAGGTGCAACCTCTAGGTTATAAAACCTTATAAATGTAGACGGGGAGGCCCAACCTGCCGCCATATAGATATCCTGCAAGGTAATCTCGCTAGGCCAAGCCCACGACGAGGCCATGCCTCTTGTGGAGTGTGCTCTGACATCCGAAGGGCACTGCAAGCCTTTAGAATTGTAGGCCAGCACTATGGCATCAACTATCCATCTGGATAGGCTATTTTTTGATGCGGCTAGTCCCTTAGCACGTTCCCTGAACGAAACAAAGTGTTGCTCATTCTGTATGAAACAGGACGACTGAGATACAGGCTCTTAATGCCCTGACTGGGCAAAGGAAGCTCACATCCTTTTCCTCGTTGTAAACCGGCTGGGCAGACAGATAAATATCCCGAGCCTTGAACAGTGTGTTGAGGTATTTAGGCACGTACCCGTGGCTGGTTTGAGTATGGCTTTCGAATCATTTGGCCCAAATTCCATACATGTCGCGCTTACTGAGAGCGCTTGTAAATTCCCTATGCGCTTCACTGAAGCAAGAGCCATAGGAAACACTGTCTTGAACAACAAATGTTTCATTTCTGATAAGTGGATTGGCTCGAACGGGTCACCTTTCATGGCTTCCAAAACCGTTGAAAGGTCCAACATGGCGACTGAAGGGGGTCTGGGAGGATTCAGCCTCTTAGCTCCCTTAAAGAAGCGGATGACCAAACCATTCTTCCCCAGTGACTGGCTAGTTGCTGGTTAAGTAAATGCTGCTATGGCCACCACATAAACCTTGTGTGTGGATGGGGTTCTGCCCTTATCCAGTAATTCTTGAAGGAAGGAAAGAATGTCCTTAACCCCACTGGCTAGGGGTGAAAAGCCTCGAGCTTTGCTCCAGCCTGAAAATTTTGAGGAATAGAGTCATCTAGTAGATGGGCCTCTAGCCTGCATGATCTTGTTTAACATTCCCTCCGGGAGGTTAGCGGGTACCTGTTGATGGCCCATGCATGTAGGGACCACAGCTCCGGGAGAGGATGCCAAATCGAGCCCCTGGCCTGAGAGAGGAGGTCTTTCCTCATTGGTATTGGCCATGGGGCAGTGCTTGTCATCTGCATCAGAACTAGGGACCAAGCCTGGTTTTACCAGAGCGGAGCCACAAGTAGCACTGAGCATCCGTTTTCCCTGATTCGTTCCAATACCTGAGGCAGGAGCGAGACGGGGGGAAAGGCATGGAGTGGGCAGCGGGGTCAGGTGTGGGCCAGTGGATCCCTGCTCTTGGAGAAAAACTTTGGGCATTGAGCATTTTCTTGGGAAGCAAACAGGTCTATCTGCGCACTGCCGAATGTCTCCCACAGCAGTAGGACCGTCTGCGGGTGCAGAGACCATTGTCCTGCTGGAACTTTGTTTCTGGACAGTCTGTCTGGTTCCACATTCTGGTGACCAGGCACATAGGCTGCTCTCAATGAGCGCAGATCAGACCAGGAGGTGTTCCGTCGTGTTCTGTATCTGGGGACAAAAACGCCTCAGCGCGTTGTCGACTGCCATAATTTCTAGACAGTTTATGTGTAGAAGCTTCTCCTGTTCTGACCATTGGCCAAAGAACAGTCTGCCCTTGAGTAAGCGCTCACCATCCCAAAGGTGGAGGTGTCCTTGGACACCACCTTCACACTTGAGGAAGTCCCCAGGTTAACACCTGACTTATACCAGTCGATTGCTCTCCAAGGTTTCAGAGCTGTGACGCATTCCTGATCAACCTAGAGGCCTGCAGAGCGAGAGCGTGGTCTCTGGTCCCAGGCTTGACGGCACTGTGAAGCGGCGGCGGGCGGAGGCTGTGGCTGGGAGCTTCGAGCAGATAGATATTTTGGGCAACCTGCTGCGAAGCTAGAGCGGTGGGGCGGCCGATGCTTGAGCTTTGTTGAAGAGATGAAAAATCTGATTATATCAGCCCATCGAGCTGTATTTATAGGCCAAGGCAATACCCATGTCGGGCGCAAAGCACCCCCATTGGATCTGACGTCACGAAGGGCCTCTATCAATAGGAAAGCCAATAAGCATGCAAGCTGTCTTGCCTATGTCTGCATGCTGCCGCAACTCGTTTTACATTAATTCAAATTTAAGGATAATTTTTGGCTTCAATATCTCGTTTAAAAGAGGTTTTCCTCTTGCGTAAGATATTACACAGTATGAGAGAACCTCTCGTAAGAGAACAGTATCACACAAGCAATTGACCCTTCGCAAAGACCAGCCCCCTTTAGTTACTGCCTCTATGTCCGACAAGCTACGCCGCTCTCACACGCACACCATGTTCTCACACAGTTAAAAATACATTTCCGTGCAGAGAGGAGACTGACAACACGCTGACTGACAGGACAGACTAGGTTACTTTTCGGTTACTTTTGATATTTAACATATTAAAGAAGTCTCACCTTTCAAATTTCGTCATTTTTAAAAGAAATTTAAACGATAAATGCCGTTTTGTGGCTCTGTAATGTGTCGTGACAGATCGCTGTAGAGCATCAGTTAAAGCTGCTCGTGATCCGATCATCTCTTCTTTCTAGTTCATTTATAGCATCAAATAAACATGAATGAACATAAGAATGAATGTTGTTTTAACCGCGGAAAGGCTCCCATGTTAATCTTCTATCTCTCGTGACTGCTTTGTCGGACAAAATGGCGGATGGCGAAGTATGATTGTTCAGATTACCTGTCAATCAAGCTCCATGCGAAGGGTCAATTGTTTGACGGTACAGTTTTGATATGGTGCCTAAAGCACATTACGTGATTAAGATTGAAGGTTAAAGAAACATTGTAAAGGTGGACAAGGGATAAACAGAGGGAGGGTAAAATGGATTGAAGGAATCAAAAGATGGAGGGTTCATAAATGGGGAAAAAATTATATATATATAATATATATAATATATTAGCTCATTTCGTTCAGCAGGAGTGACATCATTTTGTTTATCCGACATCCGTTTGTTTATCATCATTGACGCTTGTGATTGTTTGTGAATCGGCTGCGCCGCTTGCTTTTGATATAAAGCTCCGCCATCTTAGTGCGAGACCCATTAGCTGTCAGTCATTCTCCACCCCATCTGCTCCTCATAAACATCTACTGTTTATAAAATATATCTAAAATAAAAATCTGTATTTCATATAAGATGCACTGTGTAACGTTAATGAATGTTTATTTGTTTTCTTTTTCTCTCATGTGTGTGCACTTGGGTGTGAATCTGTGTATTTATATATTCTGTTTGTGTGGGTGTGTGTTTGGTAACAGATGACGTTCACAGATGCTATGCGCAGTAAGGCCAGGTTGTCTATAACAGGCAGTACAGGGGAGAATGGGCGAGTGCTGACTCCAGACTTCTCTAAAGCCGTCCATGCTGTGCCGTACCTGAGACCTGGCATGGCAATGCCTCTGAGTGTGAGCGAGATGTCCTGAGTGCCTTACATACACACACACACACACACTGGTGCAAGCATGCTGTACCCCCACTTTCATACAAATCAAACACACGTGTAGATATTCTTACACACATAGACACTATATATATATATATATGAAAATAATTAGTTATTTCATATATAATGAATCACACACATGATGTCAGATCCATACATGCATAGTAACACTTTAACACATGTTTACTGTTCAGTGCAGTTATATTTTTACCAATGCTCATGTGTACAACTAACATTTGCAAAAAACATGCAGACAAGACAAATAAAAAAGGTATACAGGCTCATTGCTGTGTGTACATATGCAGACAAACCTTCTGTAGTCACACTTCTATAAAGTTTCTTGTTGTGTACATTTTACATAACTGCAAGTTCTCGTTTTGTCACACACGTGCACATAAAATATGACCTCATTTTGCTCATGCATTCACTCACACAAACACACTTGCCCCATTGCTTCATTTTTCATGTACGTTTTTCACATTGCAAGTGATAACATTGCAATGCTGAACTAAGGAACGTTACACATTGAAAATAATTCCTCTGGGAAAAGCTCGACACCTGTTTCCATAGCAACATGTTTTTGGAATCTCTGATTCTTAAGAACTCAAGCACACGAAACATCTCCATCAAATGTGATTTTGTTTACTCAATCTACATGATATATTAAAAATGTTTGAAGAATCATTTCTTATTATATGAGATATGTATAATAAATGATGTATATAAGTACACTTTTGTTTAATAGATGTTAATGTTACCATGCAAATGCTTGACTTAAAGAAAAAACTAAATGATTTGAGTAGTTTTGTTTCTCCTCCTCACTGGTTTGATTTCTTGTGATGTTCATTTTTCGGATCACTGTGTTCGGATCCGTTTTTCTTGCCTATGGACGATGCAAGCAGTAGTTTTATAATTGTCTTTTAATTAAAAAAAGAAGAAGAAAAACTTTAAATAATATTTTACCTTCTGCATTTCACAATTTAGATGATATATTGAAATTGTTACATTAAGATGGATCTGCATATGGATATATGAAATATGAAACTTCATAATATATTACGATATCCCAAAATGCCAAATATTGCAGTGTGCCAAAATATGTCACGGCATTTCAGATGCATTTATTAATCTCTTTATGGGGAAATGTAAAGACTGAAAATTAGCACCCTTTACTCAAGGGTTTGTTATTTATGTCACTAGCTTTTTTTGTTTTGTTTTGTTTTGTTTTTCATATCAAATGCGTTGTATTTTAATAAGGTGCACTACGATATGCAGTTTTAACTGTGAAAAGCATGACAACCTTAAGTTATGTTTGTTTTTATAAAAACAATGATTAAGTATATCACTGATATTAGTTAACTAGCTATTTCATTTTCGTAGTCCAGTTATGACCTGAAGACTAAGAGATCGGAGAGGATTACAGATAGTTATATTGATAATTATATTGATAAAGTATAAGCCAATCACCCTTTTCTATGCCATGCTGTGTGGAACTGAAATCTTGTTCATTAGTTTTATATGTATATGTACTGTACATGTAAATAGAAACCATACATGTGTATAACTTAAAATCTTGGATGATACACAAATTCACACAGACGCACACAAAGAGGATTGCTCATATTGTGCATCTTGGGAGTACGCTTGGGAACCTATGAGCGTAGTACCAAGCTCTCTCATACAGTCGCACAAATGGACTCATCATCACTAGCATCATTTCAGTTGGAAAGTCTGTCATGGGATGAAAAGGAGGACATTTTTCTAAATGGAATGTGGACTGATTGCTTTATTTTTTGGAATCTTTTGGAATAAACAGAGACTGAGAATCCTCTGATATTCTGTTTTACTCTGTTTCATGGAGATGAAAAAGGAGGGGGTTGACAAGCATGTTGGCTGTTCACACATAATTTCACATCCTGGGGTCCAAAATTAACACAGAAGATGAAAACATTTTAGGAATGTTTTTTTTCTCTCCTTTTTTCAGAACATGTGGTAACATTTAAAATATAAACATTAAGCTATGCGCAACAAAATACTGTATGTCATCGTGATTTTGTGACAGGTGCAGCTTCACAGAATGGCAGTGCCTGCTGCAACTCAATAATTCCATTAGGAATATTTAAAATAAATATTCATGGTTTATAAAGAAAATTACTGTTATTCTCAATTCACATAACATTGGCAGATGTGGGGAAAAATACATTTGGACCCTGTTCAGAGCCTGATAATGCAAATTATAGTTGTATTTCGTTCACTGTTTTCTCTGCTTTTTTCCCATTGGCGAGTTGTTGTGCACTGAGAGAGCTCTGATCCAATGAAAAGGGTTTGTTGATTTGTTCAAGCTAATGTGCTTTGAGCAGCTCAGTTACACAGGAACAGATGTGGCCTTGTTCAGTGTGTACTGGGGACATATTAGTGTTGGGCTTCCATGTACTCATAAACAAGCTACAGTATTTGAATATTGATTCTTGTTTCTGATAACGTGACTATCCTTTGAGGGAAGGAAAAGGTGTGCGTTCTTATTGATTTCTTAGTGAAAGACCAGTGGCTACTACTACCTGATGTTAAGGTGATGCCATGTTATTGTTCTGGCACACACACACACACACATTCTCTTTTAAGGCAAGGCTCCCAGGCAAACAGACTGGGCCAGCATCTGCAGCTCGGCAGTTGAGTTTCCTCTTGCTGTGCCTACTTCCATATTACCTTCCTCAGCCAATAAGAAATCAGTATTTTCCTGTTGCCAAACAGTGTTTTGTCTGTTGCAGCCAATTAACGTTTAGCATCAAATCAATTTAGGTATCAGTTTTAGTACATTTAGGTATCGGTTTGTAATCATGGTTGCATGCATGATTGCACATTTTAACATGTATTCATTGCACTCAATGCATGTTTTTATTTGTTATTATGCATATTGTATGCAATAGGGGTAACCCTGGGTTCAGTGCTGGGCCCAGTCCTCTTCTCAATATCAACATAGCTGGGACACTCTAAAAAATGCTGGGTTGGTTTAACCCAATTTTGGGTAAAATATGGACAAACCCAAATGCGTGTAATTTAAAAATTTGACCCAAAGGCTGGGTTTGTCCATATTTGACCCAAATTTGGGTTAAAACAATCCAGCATTTTTTTTTAGAGTGGACCTTACATCTAGGCACATTGGTTTTCATACCTTTGCTCTGCTGCACTGATACACAGCTCTGCTCTCATTCCAGCCTGACAATTCCACAGGGGCTGCAACGATCTTGAAGGAATGAACATGACCTCCAGCTCAGCCAAGACAGAGTTCCCCATCGTCTCAGCAAGCTTGGTAATACATCACAGTTTAGCTATCTTCATCAACAATAACACTACCCAGGATTATGGACTAGGACAGTGCCTTAAGGGCCTCAGACTATCAAGGGCCTCCAAAGTCTTAAAGTCCTAGTCTTCCAAAGGATCTGAAAAATAGAGCCCCTGGGAAACTCTGCACATACCGTATGGCAAAGAGATGGGGCCCTAGACTCTTTAACACCATTAGGGGCCCTGGTCCTGTCAACATAGCACATAGAGTCCCTGAAATTAAACTATTTTTAGCACAATGTTAGTGACCAAAACAAGGTTGCTCCAGCCATTATCATTGTGGTTCAGCGCATATGCTTAAAGGGGTCATTGAAAGCCGGTATAGTTGGTATACCGTTGGTAAACGTTACCAACATATGATTTTACGATACATTCACAACATTATTATGCATGGTTACCTGGACTCTCAAGGGACAGAAACATATTTTTTATTAAAAATGTCTTAGTTGTTGTTGTGAAGATTAGCTTAAGTAAATGATGACAGAATTTGTGGGTGATATTGATGCAGAAGTATAAAGGCTGATTTATACTTCTGCGTCGGACCTGGCTACTCCAGCGGGTTGGTTTTCATTTATACTTCTGCGTCATTGTCCGCGTTGACGCGCAATTACAATTAAATGACTCGCGTTGGCGCAAATTACCCCTAGTGTGACTACCAATCACAGCACTTGCATCCGTGTAGAATTTTTGGAGAGGTGCACGTCAGGGTACGCCGAGTACGTGCGTGCTACATACAGCCTACGACGAGCTACGGCGAGTTTGGCGCAGCCTAATGGGCTTTATGCCCAGCTGCACTACTTCATGAACTTCAGCCAGCTCCTTGTTTCCTGTCTGCAATTATTGGCCAAATTGATTAATTCAGGTGTGCCTGGCCTCAGTAGTCATGGCAACAATAATCAGACACACCTGAATTAATCAAAGTGGCCAATAATGGCAGACAGGAAACAAGGAGCTGGCTGAAGTTCAGGAAGTAGTGGAGCTGTGCATAAAGCCAATTGGGCTTTACTTGCATGCAACAGCCTGCCTGCATCAGCTCTGGTCTAGTGACACTAGTACATAGTGAGTGATAGACAATCTTATTGTAACCTCCATATCTGATTTAGTGAAGACAATTGCTTCGTCCCAATTCGCCTACTTATATTATGCCCTTTTTTGTGAAGAAAAAGTACATACTTTTGAGTGTGTAGCAAAAGAGTAGTCAAGCTTTGGGACATAGGCCTACTACTTCTTCGTCATTTTTAACAGACGCGTACATCAATCTGCACTTTGGATTCTGACCGGATATAGTACACCATCCGGGTCTCTTTGGAACACTCATTTCAACATACCACGATTTGGGACGTACTAATTCTATTTTCAAATACTATTTATTTAGGACGGCTAACTTACGAGCTGAAATGGACTACTGGGCGGTTTGCTGCTCCTTAGCTCAAAGCTTAAAGAGAGCAAGCCACTTACTTTTATATCCAATAGGCCTATGTCCGAGGGAGTGGCATGCAAATTCCACATGCCAATTTCACTGGCTCTTACTGAAGTATAAAAAAAAAAAAAAAAAAAAAAAAAAAAAATCAGAGCTGTTTGTGGCTCACAAGGGCGACCCCTAGTGTGATTACATTGACACAAAGTAACTACATTATGCCCTACACATCCTTTCTCTTTAACTGGTTGCTTTGGTTGCAGTTTCGGCTCTTTTTGTATGTGGTTTGTTACTATAAAGGTGTTTTACTCTAGATGCATTCAAAAGAGCTAATATGAGCATAACTGACGTCCATATGTAGGTTGTAGTAGGCCTACAAACAGAACTGTCTCATACTTAATTATTACCTGGAAAAGGCTATTTCATGAACTCCATTTTCTTTAAAATTCCATGAACGTCGTTTTGTTTTACAGCGAGTAGGCTAGATGTTTTTGTCCATGCATAATATGATATGATATGAAATGAATGGAATATGATAGCCTGATTGACAAAACAATCATAAAATTGTATGAAAACACACCATGAAAAAGGACAACTTTTAATTTGGTAACGTATGACTTATAACAGTACTGTGTAATGGTTTTTGACGTAATTATTTGTTAAAATAGTTATTCGGACGTAATTATTATGATAATTCAGTTCCCCTTCGAAAATCTGTTCATAACAACACACAGTTCGTCTCAAATAAGGGCCTTGTTATCTCAAACGCAATTTATCTGTTATCTGTAGGTTACAATCTAGGCATAACAATAACTTATTTGTTTTTTAGTTTAACAATTGTTAAACTAAAAAACAAATAAGTTATTTTTCACTCCTTTTCAAACCACCGTCCGTCAGCAAATAACAACACCCACTAACAGTGGAAATGTCAGTATCATCATAATTCAAATACGTGTTGTTCATTCACGTGTGCACAATCATCCTGATTGAATCATGTGATCATGACTGTCAGCTGACACGGAAGTTACACTCTTATTCATTGAGCAGCTCTCGCTTGGATTACATTATCCAGCAAACTCCTCATGAAAGTAGTTTTGTGAATATTTATCAGTTGCCTGAAGGCTGTTGCGTGTGAATCTAACATGGATCCTCGCGTGGCCGCGTTTATCATTTCGCTCTTCTGTGCGCTCTGCACCGGCGCCGCGCAAGACTTGGACACAGGTACAGATTAAAAGTAATTCATGTATTGAATAAATGATAACTTTAATGAGTAAAACACAATGTAATGAAACTGTAATGCAATAGAGGGGCTATCAGACGCGTCCGTGTACCTTCAGCAAGAGTCCAACAGCACCAACTCGTCTGATCTGACTTATGGGTTCATATCCTGCGCCGTGGCAGCAGTCTTTTTCGGGAGCAACTTTGTACCAGTGAAAAAGATAGATACTGGTGATGGTTAGTCAAGCTTTTCCTATTTTTGACACTTTTGCTGATGACGTTTGCGTTCCTGTTGATGTGTTTGCTTAGTGATTCTCAACTGACTTTTCTTCGAGTTACTGCAAATATTTATGGTAGCTAAATTATGTCAACAGAAATGACTTTCAAGTAGCCTAATGTTTCGACAACATTTAAAAGTCTATTTCCTTTTACTCACCATCAGTATCAAACATTTCTGTGATTGTTTGTTCTGTGGAGCACAAAAAAAGTTCATCATTCACTTTTATTGTGTGAAAAAAAAGATGCAATGAAAGTGGTAGAGACAGTCATTCCCTAACAATTTATTTTAATAATGACAGAATTGTCTTTTATTTCATTGAACTGTTGTAATACTATTATTAGCTAATAATGCCAAGTAACTGAAGGACTTGTGCCAAATTCAGTAGAGTTTTCAGTGTTGATTCTAGGGACACTTGGAGTCCTAGGCAAAAAAAAAATGTTGTAACAGTGTAACACAATTGTTTTATAAGAATGCCTCATAATCATATCATGGAAATTGGAAATATATAGATTCAAGCAGTTCACCTGTAGTGTTTCCACAAGACTCCAACAGTTGAGAAAACATCAAAACCCAGCAAACAGAACATTACACTATATGGTTCCCATTTTAAAAAATGGAACCAATTATCATCAAAAATTATGGAAAAGAGTCCCTATAGAGGACATTTTTTATTGTTGTTGAATATATATATATATATATATATATATATATATATATATATATATATATTGTATCAGAGCTGTCATATAATATATGTATTTATAACACACTGAAGAGAGAAATTGTGCTTAATAATTTTTAATTTATTTTCTGTTCACCCTACTGTGCAGGCATGTTTTTCCAGTGGATTTTATGTGCTGCTATATGGACAGTCTCCTTAGTGGTGAACATCATTCTGAACAGTCCAAAATTTTGGCCTCTTGTTATGGTGGGAGGAGCCATCTGGGCTACTGGTAACTAAAAATATTTGAAAAACTTGCTCATTTATGTCTTTTAGTGATGATTCAGTTCTCACGTGTTTGTGTCAATGTTTGTGTGTGTTTTCTATAGGTAATATAACTGTAGTTCCTATCGTAAAGACTATTGGGCTTGGTCTTGGTCTTCTTATATGGGCTTCATTTAATTTGCTCTTGGGTTGGGCCAGCTCACGGTAAACAAAGTCTGCTTTCAGAATCCAAATAAGGAACTTTATTAATATTCTGCTTTATCATACACTGACTCTTGCTGCTGATTTTAGGTTCGGCTGGTTTGGTATTGGTGCTGAGACTGTTTCCAAACCAGTATTGAACTACTGTGGAGCAGGTCTTTGTTTAATTAGGTAAATGTGATGCATTCATATTATTTATTTTGTTTTTGTATGCCATAGAATGTGATGTTACTTTTAAGTCTCATTATTTTAAATAATGTCTGTTCTCTTTTTTTCTCTCCCCCTTTTTATTTTGTATGTTTACAGTGCCATTGTTTTTTTCTTTGTGAAGACTGATGTTCAAAGGTCATCAACATCTGAAGAAACCCCTTTACTAATAGACCATGTACGGTGAAACATTGAAAATTGTGACATTTATGGAGCCCCTAGGGAACATGGTGGTGCACAAAAATATGAGATGGAAGGAAAACTTTGTGTTTGCCTGTAATTTGCTTTTTTTTATGAGCGAATGCAAAGTTTCTGGGGGGGGGACAACAAACTTTTAGCAAAACGACAACAGAATTTTAATGACTTTTTGCGTTCACTGATAAAAACGTTCTTTGTTCTAGGGGTAATAGAAAAGCGTCTAAAAAATTCCCCTCCCATTTATTATATTTTCCATCACCATGTTGTTCCTTTAGAGGCTTTGTACATTTTTAAATGTCGTATTTTTAAATTATTCAGTTAAATGATTTTATCAATTTAATCTAAAGGCTGTGAACTCAGAAACTGTGGTGGCAACAGATGATTCCTGGGTGGATGCATTAAGACCACGCACCAAACGTCTTGTGTATGTACACATCACACTTCTATCTTGCATATTGGATGGATTAATTTTTAATTTACGTTATATAGCATCAGTATCTAAATATACAGAATCAAAAATCAGATTTTTTACTGAGTAAATGTACACTTTGGACTAATAGTATCAACCGCAATAAAATTCTAATTAAAATATCAGCGTATCTGCATGCCCATACTGTATCTAATAAGAATATTGCATTCATAAACAACTTTGAATGTTATGTCTTTCAGTGGAACGTGTCTTGCTGTGGTCGCTGGAGTGCTGTACGGGACATCGTTTGTTCCAGTTCTGTACATTAAAAATCATGCAGATGATCCAAAAAGCCAATACAGTGGAGCTAGCCAGTTCGGTAAATCCAGATTACCTTATGATAGGCATTGGCTGATTTCTTAAATATGAACTATAATGCATTTTGTTTGTGTAGATCTGGATTATGTCTTTGCACAATATAGTGGGATTTTCCTCACTAGTACAGTGTATTTCCTCCTGTACTGTGCCATCAAAAAAAACAAGCCACAAGTTTTTCCAAAAGCAGTGCTGCCAGGTAAACACCTTCACTTCAGTTTCATTTTCACTTCCTTTTTTCTTCCGCATACCTCTGATGTCATTTTGTATAGCATGATGTTTTTGTTTTCCATTTAGGATTCGTTTCTGGCATCATGTGGGGTGTGGCCACGTGCTGCTGGTTCCTGGCCAACCACTATCTCAGTGCTGTAGTGAGCTTCCCTATTATCACCACAGTGAGTGACCGATCTCAAAAGGATCTTTTTGTACTTTTTACATTTGCATTTTAACGGTAACATTGCTATTAAATGCTCCATTTAAGGTTCCTGGACTGATTGCAGCTCTTTGGGGTGTTGTAGTGTTTAAAGAAGTGAAGGTAAATACTTGTGTTTGGTGTATGAGTTCTGCTCCTGCGTTCAATTGCTTTTATATTGCATTGCAACTCCCTATCTCTTCCTCTCTTTCTCTCAGGGTTGGCGAAATTACATTGTCCTCATCGTTGCTTTCTGTCTTGTTCTATCTGGGGCATTATTGACTGCGTTTTCAAAGGTTTAAACTTTTTAAGACAAGGGCGAGAAATGTTCAAAACGAAGTCTTCGGTTTAGTGTTTTAACATTTATATTTTTTAATTTAAAATCACTGCTGTTTTAAATATTTTGAATACTGTAAATGAGAGATATTTTTTTTAATGCGGTTTATACAGATTACACAACTACAACAACCTGAATAAAGAAGAAGAATTATATAATAAGGGAGGGATATGGTCCTAAAATACTTGAAATATTTCAGCAATATTAGCACAGATGTTATGTTAATGTTATTGGGAAGTTACGCAATTATATCTCACTATATTTTACTTCTATTTGAAGGAACACACGTTTTAAGTCATGTTTACACTATAGTGGATCTCATTTCACTGTATGTTTGCACATGTAATGGTTGCTTTTTTACTATATTGATGGATCCGACTGCATTGGATAAAAGCAGGAGTTATATAGCATAAAGACAATAGAAAACAAACCTTATTTTAAAGCAAACTTTAAAGGGATCCTCCACTTTTTTTAGGAAATAGGCTCATTTTACAACTCCCCTAGAGTTAAACAGTTGAGTTTTACTGTTTTCAAATCCATTCAGTCGATTTTCTGATATTTAGAAGAATATCAGTTTCCAGTAACCAGGAAAAAATTTACTATGGAAGTCAATGAGACCAGAAACTGTCTGTTTACTGATATTCTTCTAAATTTTAGAAAATTGGGTGAATACATCTGAAAATGGTAAAACTCAACTGTTTATCTCTGGGGGAGAGGTAAAATGAGCCTATTTCCCAAAAAAGTGGAGTATCCCTTTTAAAAAGTGGTGACATTTTATGACAATTTTGCAAATTCCTACATCCTTTCTATTACACATTACATTAAAATATTGGGGGGAAATTGCATTAATATCACCATCACCATGGTCTAAAAAGTAGGCTTTGTTTTCTTTTATATAATTTCTAAGTATTTTGTTTTTAAGTTTATAAAATAATGTGAAATTTTAGCATGTTATTTACAGGTTTTACCCATGTAATGATTCATTGTTTGTTAATTTGTTTTATTGTTGCCAAAATGCATCAAAGGCCTTAGTTTTTTTAAATATATTTTTACTTTACTAAAAGGGAAATAAATATTCAAATGCAAAGTTAATGGATTTGTGGGTAGCTGGAGTTTATATATATATATATATATATATATATATATATATATATTTATATTGATATAGTATGTTATAAAGGAAGAGAAAATGCAATATTCCAGGTAGGCACAGTGCTGGACTGACATGTCAGGAAATACAGGAAGTCCAAAGAGAACTTAAATTTCCACTTGACAAAACATGTTTATTTTAAACTGTAAAAAATGTGTTTTAATAAAATAAGAACAATGTGGAAAAACAACAATTTTTAGCCCAATTAATTCCCTCCAACTAAAGCACTTTCTTGCCAATAATCCCTCAAAACTACACCTGTACTTAAAATTAACTTTTCATTAAATTAATTCTCTAGTATGCTTATGACTAAATATTAAAGACTCTTGAAGGCTTTAAAATGACCACCTACTGGCAGACCTACAAGCCCCTCATGAGAGATAAGAGGCAGTAACGTCCTTTAGTAGCTCTTGAAACGTGTTTTCACATCACATGTCTCAAACAGAATCTACAACAACGCTTTATTGTCCAATTTTCTGGGTGGAAAGAGGAAGTGGTCCCTGGAACACAGTCTGAAAAGTGTTCTGGTTCTACATGCATCAGTTTGGTTTCATGGGAGCGGGTAGGTTTGCTGAGGCCTGCTCCAGGAAGGCCAGTGGACCCTGTGGCAGTTCTGTGGGCTTCTTATGCTGGACATTGATGTCCTCCAACACCTGCTGCCAATGATGGATTTTAACAAGGTGTTTCTGAATCAGCATCTCCTTCCTCTGGAGTTCATTCTTCAGCTCTGATGCATCCTGAAAGAACAAACAGCACATATACAGTTCAACTACAGTAGACGGTGTTTCAAATGTCACAATGGAACTGTAAATCAATGCTGCAGATAATTCAGAGGCAAAAATAGAAGTTTACCTCTTTTTCCACCTGCTCGGGTTTCTGTACAGACAGCTGTAGTCTCTTCTGAAGGAAGAAACATTCAGTCTGTCTGGCCACATCCAGAAACTTCTGTATACACTGATCAACCCCTGAAATACACAACAGGCTAAATCAGTATGGCAAGATGTTACAGGTAAACCATTGATTTTTCATGCACTGGTCTTTTAAAAAAAAGATTTTGGGCTATTCTACTTTCATAACATGCCTTCTTTCAGATAAGCAGAAAGAAAACATCCAAATTACACCATCTATTTGCATCTGTAGATTTTCTCATGGAGCCAGAAATCTCCATTTCAGTGTGTTTATTTTTCTATTTTTTTAAATTATATTTCAGAAAACTTAAAATACAAAACGGTTGAATGTACTGAGATTAATCAACTGGGCAAGTATGGGATGTCTATTAGTAATCATCTTTTCCTATTCATCTGTTGCGTTGTCTTAAAAAAATAATATATGAATACTTTTCTAAACTAATGTTAGAATCTGCTAAATTTTGATACATTTTCTGTATTTGAAATGATTTTATTACCATGTTTTGGACTTGACACTATGAAAATATCATGGAATTCTTTGAAGCAGCTTGTAGTATATGGTATAAATATGGTAATCCTTCATTAATAAATGTATTAAAATTCCAATCTGACATCATAGCATAGCTTTTAAGGAACAACAGAAGAATAAAAAAAAAATACCAGTCCGAATTTCTTCCTGGTCTGTTCCATTCACATAGTCTTGACTGACAAGAGAAGCAAAACACGCCTGGGAAAAATAAAAACATTGAAAAACATTATTAAAGCAAAAATATAAATTAATAACAGCATCGGTTATATTACACTACACCATTTCAATCTACAGTTAAGCAAACAATTTCTACTAAATGCATTCAACTTGTGATTATATATAAAACAAGAACATAATATTAAATATTTAAATATATATATATATTCAATGCGTGCATAATCAGTTTACAAATTATCTACAAACAGCCACTCTTAGTATAATTGCACAGAAACGTTCACTGGCATGTTAGCAGCAACAGTTTTCTTGATCTCACCTCGAAAGAAGCTTCCAGCTCATCTACTAAAGTGTTATTTGTCCCTCTATTACCGGGAGGGCCTGTGAGAAGCCCTGGCTGACCTGGCCCTGTAGGTGGATGAGATCCCGACGGCTGCTGACCAGTAAACATTCCGCCCATGGACGACGCCATTTTTCCACTAACAACACAACTACTCTTCTTCGCGTCTGTCTCAGTCTCTTGAAAGTGTAATGTGTCGCCACCTATTGCACAGGGCGTGCAATGCAAGTCATACTTCATAAGCGTTGCTTGAAAACAAACAAATTTAAAAATAGTAAAATACTAATAAATTTGACGATATTGTTGTTGTTGCATCCAACAAAATTGGACATAGTAATAACAACCTGTATGAGAGTCGTTCTTCTGCTGAAAACAAAGGAAGATATTCTGAAGAATGATTGGATGGAACTTTGGCACCATTGACTTCCATAGTATTTTTTTTTCTACCAAGGAAGTTCACGGTGCCAAACAACTGATTGGTTCCAATCGTTCTTCAAAATATCTTCCTTTGTGTTCAGCAGAAGAAAGAAACTCATGCCGGTTTGCAACAACTTGAGGGTGAGTAAATGATGACAGAATTTTCATTTTTGGGTGGAGTATCCATTTAAAATGACGAAAGAAAAAAAACACTCAACAACAACGTGATGCGTTTTAAATGGGAAAAGGTAGGGACCATGTGCACCGCGAAGCTCAGCCTATATTTCAATTTTGTTTAGCACTAGGCCTATTGTTGGCTAAATGAATTATGTAGGCTATACAATGTCAAATTAACCAAACTGTGTGAAGATATGATATAATTGAATTTGTGCATATTTAGGGTAACCTACATAAAATTCTAAAGTTCACTTAGTATAGTTGTATACCAAAAAAATAAATTCAGTCATCATTTAGGCTACTTCTTTATGTTGTTCCAAACAAAGCTGTATGGATTTTTGGTTCTCTGCTGAACACAAAAATGATATTTTGAAGAATGTCGGTAATAAAACAGTTAATAATAGCCATTGACTTCTATAGTAGCCTATTTGTTTTTTTGTTTGTTTGTTTTTGTTTTTTGTTTTCTGTGGAAGTTAATGGGTGCCCTCAATTGTCTGGCATCATTCTTCAAAATATATGTTTTCTTTGTTCAACAGAAGAAAGATATTTATAGGTTTGGAATAACTTAATGTAAATGATGACAGATTTTTTATTTTGGGGTGAACTATCCCTTTAACAAGATCACTGTTGCCTTTGGCTTGCTCAGGTGGGGGATATTCAAATTAATTAACCAATCAGTAATACCCTTAGCTCTACCAAACGTGGATGTTTATCCACTAAGAAAAAACATTGTCATTATGTTTTGATTGATACTGTGAAGCTGCTTTGATACTATCTATATTGTGAAAAACGCTATATAAATATACTTGACTTGACATTTTATTAGAAAAAAAAATCATCACATTATTTAGGTGTTCATTTAGGTGGAAATGTTTGGGGGGGGAGGGGGAGGGGGAGGGGGGGGCATTTTTAGGCAATATTTATATAATGCAATGGCATGTTTTTTTTTCTCGTTTTTTTTTTTTTTTTTTTTTTTTTTAAGGTTGAAGGGGTCAAACAATACAGAAAAATTATGCAATACATGTAAAAACTCAGGTTTAATAACAACATAAATACAGGGACATAAAGGAAGGCTACCCAACTACGGTTAATTTTGTTTCTTATATTGTACCCATTGCATCCTGTCCTGAAAACCATACTTTGTAGATTTCATGCCATTGCACATTGTTCATTACACACACACGGATGAATAACAGCTCACAGTTCAGTTCACCCATTTTGACCTTCTCACTGACTTGGGCCTTTTAAAGAAGTTTGAGAAAAAGAACCATGCAGATAAAAAGTGACAGCTCGCACAAACAGGTCAGAGAGAAAGTTCACTGACATTTAAAAGAGCTTGATCTCAAGAGCTACTGCTAATGTAATTGACAGAAAAATCTATTGAATTTCTGTCTAGTTGTCATTAAGTGTAAGAAGAGTGTTTCAAAACCTCTTCCTGTGCGTTCATTTTTTGGACATAATTTTACCAACTTTTAATGTCTGTTTAATGAAAATTAAAAAAAAAAAATAATTAAATAAAATGACAGTAAACATTTTTTTTTTAAATTCACCCTGACATAGTAATAGCCGAGTGGTAGTTGATTTAATATAAAATTGAACCTTTTAAAGGGAGTATTTTCTGTTCTATATCTAATCTATTCCGTTATTTTGCTTACATTTGCTTATGTGGGGTTAAGTGGACTGTGATATTTTTGTTAGAAGAGGACTGTGTTAATTATAAAACAGATAAATTACTTGAATGATAGTAAATAATGCTTCCAAATTGAATTGTGTCCATTGGCATGAATTCATTTTCTCGCTAGTTTACTCCACCAGGTGGCGCTGCTCTATTCACGAGAGTATGAGAAATTTCACATCACTCATTCAGTGGAACGTTTCAATGTCAGGTCAAGGGTTTCAAGGGTTTTTCAACTGATTCCACGACATTTGTCAGGGTAGATTTACTTTTAAAAGGCAATTTCTAATAACTTAAAGTTTTGGCTTCCAAAAGATATTGGCCATTTCCACTGTTATCACCCAGGAAAAAAAGATAGATCAATAAGCACAGTTGACACTGTGAAGACATGCCTCAATAGCCTGGCATGCCACTGTGAATATTATTGACTTTTCAGCAAGATGTTAAAAAGCAAATAAAAAAAAACACAAAATTTATTCATCTAAAAGTTATATAAAGGTATATAAATTTACAATTCATGTGACAACTTGACCTGACATTTATGGAAATATATATATATATATATATATATATATATATATTTTTTTTTTTTTTCCAGAGAGCACACTTCAACCTTTCGGTCAAAATCTATCATCATAGTACCTAGTTGACTCTTGCCTGAGTATATATTTATTGTGTTCACTTGTTTATCACAAAAATATGAAATGTTAGTGAGGACAGAATTCACAATAATAATAATAATTTACCTGATATTTAAGAGGATTTTGATACAATATTTTTTATACACGCATTTATCCATTGCCATGCAATGTATGCTAAAAATGGCATTGAGTTTGACTTGGACTTTTTACATTTTAATAATCTGAAGAACCTTTTTTCACCAATTTGGTCATCCTTCATATTAGATGTACATAATAACTGATAGCTAGAATCGCTATACATATTATGTTAAGTCTCAATAGCAGAACATTTTTTCTGCAGGTATTTTTTTTAAATATAAGTACAATGTACACAATAAGTGCATTGTATTAAATGATGAATTTGAAAGTTAGTACGTAGTAATTTAAGACACTTAATATCAGGGTTGTGGACTCAAATCGCATGACTTGGGCTCGAGTGTGATGACTTGCGCCTCGATTTTACATAACCAAAGAAGACTTGCGACTCAACTTAGACTCTGACAACAATGACTCAGACTTGACTTGAACTTGAGCCCTGTTACTGGGAAATTCTTTATGGCCATACCTTTATGGGCTGTCTTCATAATCTCGTCACTTTCCTTTCAAAAGTTCCTCATGCATTTATCACATCATGTCTGGACTATTGTAATTCTTTGTATCTTGGTCTTCCCCAATCTTTATTGGCACCTTTGCAGAGGGCTCAGAATGCAAGGGCTAGACTCTTATAGGGCAAAAAAAAAAAAAAAAAAGTGATCATATCACTCCATTTTTAGCTTCTCTTCACTGGCTGTCTCTCTGAATTCAGTTCAAAATGTTGCTGATTCTATTTAAAGCCCTAATGGAGGAGCCACATCTTACATTTCTGATCTATTTCATTTGAATTCAGCTCCTAAGTCCATCAGGTCTGCCAATAAAGCTCTATGTCCCACGGTCATATCTTAAATCGAAAGGTGACAGAGTCTTTGCAGTTGCTGCTCCACGGTTATGGAATCAGTTGCCACCTGACATTAAGAGTGCTCCTTCTATTTCTGTTTTTAAATTTAGACTTAAAGGAGTTCACTTTCAAAAAAAAAAAAAAAAAAACTTTTGCTGATAATTTACTTACCCGCATGTAAACTTTGTTATTTTTTTTTTTTAAATGAGCAATCATTTCGCTTGATAAGACCCTTATTCATCGTCTGAAATCGTTTAAAGCCCTTTGAACAGTTTGCAGTTTGCATTGAAACTGTCTTTTGGACCTTGAACCGTTTGGTTCCCATTCCCATTCAAATCCTGGAATGTTATGTTTTCATCAAAAACCTTAATTTCTTTTCGACTGAAGAAAGAAAGACATGGATATCTTGGATGACATGGGGGTGAGTAAATTATTAGCAAAAGTTTTTTTTAAAAGTGCACTACCCCTTTAAGACACTTGATTATTATCTTATAATAACGATCAACTTTTATTTAGATTTTCACTCTATTTTATTATAGGCCTATTTTGTAATTGTTTTTGAACAGCACGTTGGTCAGTTGAAGCTGTAACCAGCCTAAATAAAAGAAAAAAAGAAAATAGAAAAAAAAAATAAACAGAAATTCCCAAAGCGCCATATACGACGCTTTTGCAAAAAGCGTAAATATCCAACGCACATGGCACCCTTTAACGTCAAATGAGACGCAGATATATTTGGGCAGAAGGCGCCTTCTAGTGGTCTAACCCTAACCCTACCCCATACCTAAACTTAACCATAACCGAAGCGTCTCATTTGACGCTAAGCCATGTGCGCTGTATTTTTACGCTTTTGCAAAAGTGTCATATATGACGCCTTGGGATGAGAATGCGTTGGAAATTTTGATCACTATCTGGTCTCTGTCACTTGGGAGTTGACTCGAAATTTGAATGCAAAGACTGGACACTTACTTGTGACTTGCAAAACAATGACTTGGTCCCCTACCCCAAAGTGTTGACCGAACCTTTTTGTGCAGTGGAAAGGTTCCATGGATATTAAATGTTCATCTTCACCAATAATGCCAATCAAGAACCTTTATTTTAAGGAGTGCAAAGAGCCCCATCAAAAGACAAAGCTTTAATAAGTCCTGTGAATAGTTTCTCAGAGTAGCCTATACGAACAGCAGCAGCTCGTGAATGCATCACGGTGGCAATGCATGCTGTGAATCGAATCGGTGGCGTTTGGTGCTTTTCGGACCCCCGCGTGAGTAACGCTTGTGCAGAGGCGCAGTTGAGCGCACTGTCATTTCAGTGTCAGCACACGCGCGCACACACACGCGCGTTCACTCATTCAGACTGATGGAGACGCGGCGCGCGTGCCTTTATGGATAGCGTTTCAGGTAAGACTCTCGAACGCGCTTAATTGGAGACACACTAGCCTATATCCACTCGATTTTGATCATCTCTGCTTTTTCCGTTTACGAAAAACATATTATTTAAGAGCTGCCAGTCATGCAATGCGGTTCATTCTCACGTTATATTGTTTGATGTTATTCTGTCTGTTAAAAAGCTTTGATATTTTGTATAGGCTAGTCAGATAGCTGATTATAATGTGGTATAAAATAAACTTTGAGCACCAAAATAATCGCAGCTGGTGGTCAAAGAAAGGATCATTAGGCTATGAGGACTAAAGTACCTGCAGTACTTTGACCTGTTTACGATACACTCAATGAAAGCACTTAGCTCAGGAGTTTGAACCAATAACGCGCAATAATTGATCTTAATGCTCTCATTGAAAGTGTGGGAACGAAAGGACAGCGAGGAGATGTCTCGCACACCTGTTTTCCTTGGATGGGTTTATCTTCCCCTTTAGGATTTAATGGCACATTTCAGATTGTTAAGAGGAGGCATTAAGGTAATGTGTTGGTGAGCTCAAGTCAAATCTCTTTATGTCTTGTCAAGATTTCAACACGAGATATATATTTTTGTAATTGCTTTCAAAGCTTATGTGAATTTGTCTTTTATGGTGCTCTATAAATTCCTGGTGCAGGCTGAAAATATCAAAGTTCATTTTGTGTCATCATTCAAGCCGAAGGATGTCTGGTGCTGTGTGTTATGAAAGACAGATATGTTTTTGTCAAATTTTAGAAACGATTCGTACAACTTTAAAATTATATTCTGGGGAATTGATTTTTGTCCTTCTGAGATATTGTTTTTTTTTTCTCTCCTGATAAATTTGGATTGGCACTTTAGTTGCAAATGGCTCATACCTTATACTTAAATGATGTGGGATCCAGTTTTGCTACTAAAACACTGGCATCAGATATAATAACAATTGTTTTTCCACCCTCTCTATCTCTCCTTCCCAATCTTATTTCTCACATCTTCTGTCAGTTGATATGTCACTGTGTTCTTCCACCCTTCTCCTTCTTCACCTTGTCTTTTTGTCACTTGGTTCCCATGGCTCCCAATGGCTCTTTGGAGAAAATTATATGTCATTTTTATGTCATAAAATCATATTAGGCCTCAAATTGTGATGGGAGTATCAATCTGGTTTTCGGTATCTGATTCCAAACATGAATCACTTTTAAAATTTAAAATTCTCACAATCCCATTGTACCTTTTGATTACATGATTACATGTTATTCTCACAATGACAGTGAATAATTAATAGTTTATTGATTATCCATACTACTATCTTTTAAATTTTCCATTCTAAAAAAACGTCTTATAATATGTTCAGAAGGTCTTCACAAACCAGCCAGCCTGTCATTGAAAACTGAGACCCACACTTAAAGAAGTGTTTTCTAAACATTGAAACATTACACTAACCAAATCCTGACGAACATTAATTATTATTTAAATTGTTACTCAGTGAGTCATTGAACCATTATTGCTGTCTTTGGAAGGCTTTTGTCTTTACAGTAAAATGCATAAATTCATATTTCATATTTGGTGGGATTCCCCAACTTTTTTTTCAGCTGAGCCTCTTTGACCTAATATATTCACTTGTTTTTTTAATTATTTATTTTAATTATTCAATCACTTAATAGCTTTTCATTAAACTCACAAACCACCTGCAGTTCCATCATGAATCCCAGTCTTGGAAACCCTGATGTAATATTTAACTCACTTGTTGTGGATAACAAATTATAGAATTTAGTTTTGTTCTTTGTATTGTATATCATTACAAGATTTTCCAATTCAGATCAATGTAATAAATGAGTAAGGTCATAACTAATCAACAAGTAGTTAGATTAATTTACTTAAATGTGAAATGTATTGGAATACGTTACTAACTTACAATTTTTTCAATTTGGAAGTTACCGACTACAATTTGTAAGTAATTTACCCAGCACAGAATAGGAGCATTTCATGTTTTCAGAAACTTTTTTAGGCTCCTCATAGTCTCTATGCTGTTGAATGCCGTTTACATCAGCTTCTTCATGCGCACATTCTCAGTTTCTTCAATGAGTTTCTTCAATGGGCTCTAGAAAGACCACAGTTGGTGACCTAATTAGATTGTCATAGCAATGGCATTAAAAGCCTCTGCTGATGAATTCATTTTATAGTTTATCGAATCATAAAAAAAACCTGCTCAGTACTGACAACATAGAGCCATAATTGTTGGCACTGTTGTCCCCTGTAGTCTAATTTTATCCCTAAAACCTTTGATCACCAAAATGACATATTTCAAGTTTTTTCTTTGAAAAATAAATGTTCATATCTTAAAATAGCTTGAATGTAACTACACCCTTGCTTCATTTAGTATGCGGTTATATGAAAATGCAAATTAGTCCCGCCTCCACTCCCTCACTTCAGCTCAGAGATCCTCTCACTGATGATCACATGTTGACGCGAAAGTAGTTTGGGATGTCAGAAACATTTCCGATTTCAAATCCGCATTTTTTAGACTGTTTTGACATGGTTTGTTTGAAATCATATATTAAAAACACCACATATATCTATAAAAAACATTAAAAGCTTGATTTTCACCGCAGGGGGACTTTAAAGGAATAGATCTCTCTCACTCTCCTGGTCTTACAAAGCCTGTATGACTTTCTTTGTCTGATGAACACAAAATAAGATATTTTGAAGAATCTTCACACAACTTTTTTTTTATATATTCAACCGCAGTTCATAGTGTTAAAGACTGTATACATGTGTTTTATTGCTATATGGCCAATGAAAGCAGTGGCAAATATTACACACTGTGTAATTTTCCCATAAAACCTCAATAAAAAAAAAATATATATATATATATATTATGGATAACATATTGAAAATGTTGTGACTATTGAGTGTATAGTGAAGCCTCGTGAAAACAGTCTAACAGAATAACAGTCAAATTTCAATCCCATTCAAATTTAACTTTAATAATTTAACAGACTGTTTTATTCCAAATGACTCACAAAAGAAAAAAAGAGCTCTAAGGTACAAGCTGTTTGAAGCCATATGCTATTTTTGAACGAGGAACAGATCAAAATGGAAGTAATTATTCAGTGATTTTCACTTTTGGTGCTTCTCCATAAGTTGATTATGGAGACAGTGTGTTGAATTTGATCTCGAACTCAGTCTGATTTGTGAACAAATTGTTCAGTTTGAATTTGAAACTGGATCAACTGAGTGAAATGACAACTCATAGAATGATTATCAGAAAATTCTGAATATAAAGTCCCTTTAGGCAAGTAATTTCACTTGGCGGCCAACTTTGATATGCCTCTCGGGCAGCTGTTTCAGTCTTGCAATTACAGCTCCTATCTTTTTGAATGGGGAAATAGCAAATTCTCCAAAGCTGTTCACTAAGCTTACGATTCAATTACATATTTGAAATCGCCAATGAACCCTGACTACAACTTATCTCATACATTTTGTTTCTAAACTCTGAAATCATGACAAAAAAAGATGACACGGTTCCTTTATCAATTGGCGATTGGCTCTTATTTAGAAGTATAAATTGAATACTTATAGTCCATCAAGAATCTTTAGCATTTTTATATTTTGTGTGTCGCAGAAAATAGCAGCATGCAGGTTTGGAACAACTTTAGGGTGAGCAGTATTATTTTTGGGTGACCTCATGTGGACTGTCTACTGAGTGGACTACTGGCCTACTTAGGACAGTTGGGAATTAGCTTTGTGACCATCAACAATATAAGAAACAGAGAGGACACTACACTAATAAAAAAAATGGCCTAAATTTAAGATTTATGTAGCCTACACTGTAAAAAAAATATGATCATTAAGGAATTAAAACATATGTTTTTACATTACTTTAACTCATCAAAATAAGTTAAAGAATCCATGTGGTAAAAATTGATCAGCCAACACAATTGCTGAGTATTTTCTAATTAAAACTTTGAAACCACCGCTGTTTCCTATACTGTCAAGTGTAACCAAAACCCATCAAGGCATAGGGCTTTTCCTCAGAGAGCACAAGAACACCTGTAAGCAGGGACAATAATATAGCAATATAATTGCTGAATTATGTCTATGAATAACGATATTATGAAGAACTATATGCCTTTCTCCACTGACATTCTTAGTTGTTTAAAGCATTTGAAAGGTCACTGATTTTTAGAAGAAATGACTCATTAAGGTAGCATTAGCAAAACATTATTAGCTGTTTGATAACATAGTCAAGCCAAAGATAATCATATCAATTATCGTTATGTGTCCGACGTTAGCGATACATAAAATGCATTACCATTCTGTCGGCCTACTTTGTGATCCTGTATAATTTGCTCTTCATCTTCTTCTTCTGAATCCGTTTATGATTTAAACATAATGGCTGTATTAAACCAATATTTCTACTTGCCATTGTGTAGTGTTAACTGCAATTGACCAAGTAAATCATGTAGTCTGAGCTGGTGTGATTAATTGGAGGCAGGGACATTTTCATATTCATGGATCGTGGAATCATGGATTTCATATTCATGGATACTAAATGAAGCAAGGGTGAAGAGTTACATTCTTTAAACAATTTTCATCTTTTTTTAAGTTATAGAATATTCCACTTTTTCAAGTCAGTTTAATGCAACTAAAGGTATTAAGGCTTACACAACCAAGTTGGTGGTTGTGTAAGTTTTCAAACCCTGTACAACCCATACAGGGTTTGAAAATGTTCCAAACAATCAAATAAACTTGTTGCATGTCACCAAAGAAATCAAAGAAATCATGGCATGGTTTATTATTAGCTATATGAAACCGTTTGGTTTTGTAATAATAATCATATATTCATCAAATAATAATATTTTCAGAATGCATTTATTCAAATTGTTTAGAATCAGCATTAAATCTGTCATTTGCAAAGACAATGAATTTTATTGAGTTGAAGAGTATTAATGGTTTAAAGGAGTTGTTCACTTTTAAAAAACTTTTGCTGATAATTTACTCACCCCCCATGTCATCCAAGATGTCCATGTATTTCTTTCTTCAGTCGAAAAGAAATTAAGTTTTTTGATGAAAACATTCCAGGATTTTTCTCAATATAATGGACTTCAATGGGAACCAAACGGTTCAAGGTCCAAATGACCATTTCAGTGCAGCTTCAAAGGGCTTTAAACGATACCAGCTGATGAATAAGGTTCTTATCAAGCGAAATGATAGGTCATTTAAAAAAATAAATAAAAAAGTGTAAGTTTTATTAGCACAAATGCTCACCTTGCTCTGTTCTGTGATGCGCGTTCTTGACTCACCTGTTCGAACTCGTTCATCAAAATGAACAAATCTTTTTTCGAGTCATGACTCGAAGGGTCCTAGATAAGACCCTTATTCATCGTCTGGTGTCGTTTAAAGCCCTTTGAAGCTGCACTGAAACTCTCATTTGGACCTTGAACCGTTTGAAGTCCATATGTAGAAAATACTGGAATGTTTTCATCAAAAACCTTAATTTCTTTTCAACAACAAATTGGTTAATTTATGGCATATCTTAAACTGGTTATTGTAAATAAATAAAAAATGTATGCATTTCAAATACATAAATTGAAATTTTCGGCTGAAAGATATTTATCGAAAGAAAGATGTAAAAGAGAATTGAGACAGATCCTAAAACTGGGCACTGGACCATGTTACAGTGTAATGGAAGCAGCAACAGATCTTTTCTGGGAAAAGATATGAAACAAATTATTTTTTGTGGTGGCAGATCTGAATGCAAGCAGTAAATAGTATGAAAGAGCAGAGTTTATGAGAAAGTAATGACTGGAGAAGTCTAGCATAGCATAGTCATCTGAGAGAAGTTTGTCATTTCTCTGTATAATACCGACATTTTGATTAAAATTTACAAGGACATATAAATAACTGAAACGTATGCTTGGATGAATCGTTCACTAGGATAGACAACTCACATTTAGGAAACAGATGGGATGAATTTCCATTGTATGTCGATTTAGTGCAACTTGTCTGGTAGGTTTTATGTTTTTTAACTGATTATTTCAACAGACCTGTCAGATTGACATTTCAGTGAACGCTCTATTCTATTGAAGCAAACATAACCCAGATATGCTTCACGCAGACATCAAATATCCGAGATACCTGAACAGCCAAGTGTCTTTCAACTTTCACAAAACATCTAAAGACGTCTCTTCCGTGAGCACTCGACTCAAACCTGCAAATGCAGAAGTAGTTTCACCTCTTCTCGCTTTCATCTCTGTTCTAGTGTCTAGTTCTCAGAACAATCTTGAAACGAATTGCTGCACTTTTGATGTTACCAGGTCCTTAGGATGAATCGCTCCTCATTTGTTAGCTGCAATGAATAAAAGAGTCTGTTAAATGATTAAAGATAAATGTCGGTGCGATAAGAGGCTATTATTCACAGTTTATGAATTAATGAGGCTCCGCTGGAACATTAAACAATAAGGTGTAATATTTGTCATAGCATTTGCCATATGTTGTCCATGACAGTAAAATATTCTTACGAAATTGTCAACTACCTTTCTTGGGTTCTAAGTGACATTGTGATTTTGAACAATTTCTCAGTAGCTGAGTATCTAATTTAACGTCACTGGAATACATTTTTAATAGTCTGCACACCTAATTAGGCATGCAAAGACAAATGAATGACTCTCCGTCTTGACATTTAAGTGGCTGTTTCAAACGCTTGCATAATCCCTTTGTAACTCACTCTACTCTTAAGGTCACTTTGTAGAACAGTACTGTCAAGGGAATACTCTGCACAGAGCATGTGAATGGCCTGCCATTTAGCTGCCGTCCATTGGGATTATTTTCCGTCTACACATCCCTTTGCAGTTCATGTGCAGGAGACTATTGTACAGTAAGCGAATTTGGCCTGCTATGAATAAGAAAGGTTAGTCAGAGATTCGTGGCTGGGCATCCTGTAATGTTTCTGTTGTTCGAATACATATTCAATTTATTACCAATAACTGAGCATGCTGAAATTTGAGCGTTGAAATTGTCTGCCATATAGACGGAAAAAGAGGGAGCTTAAGATGAGACTTAAAAACAGGAGGCTTTGTCACCTCTGTTACCTTGACAACCTGCTTCAGACTGTGATATATAGACCAGTGCAAGTCGTTCATGGAGTTTATGTCTGGACTTTGTCTGTGCTTATGTTTGGAAGTAAAATTGATAATAATTATGACATTTTTATGATGTCTATGCGTTCATGTTGTAAAATAGAAATATGTGGGTCAGATTGCAGATGGCTTAATCAACACACTAAATAATGTCTTGACAAATATGTAAGCACGCAGGAAGGATTTAGGGGGTAGAATATATCATTATCTTACTATGAAAACAATAGAAGTTAATGGAAAATGCCTAGACTGTGTGTGTGTGTGTGTGTGTGTGTGTCTTTAGGCAGTTAGGCACAAAATTAAATTGCTTTATTCACATTATTACCAGTAGCTCAGCCAGGAGTATTTGATGGCTTAATTTTAAACGTACAAATAAAACGAATCAAATGCCAAACCCTTAATTAACTTTTTCAATTCCATGCACACCAACGCAGGCTTAATTATAGCTTTTAGAAACGGGAAGCATTATTATTATATTTTAATATTAATACATCGCCCGAGAAATGCTTTTGGATGATTCATAATTATTGGCCAATTAAATGTGCATTAGAGGGACTTGCCCTTTAAAAGTGTAATATAATTCTTAGAAATGAGGTCAATAACGAAGGTGATGCAAGAAGATTAAAATAACTCTTTATTAAATAAAACTGACGAGAAAATGTATTGATTTTTATAACCGGATTGGGCTGTAATCAAACATGACAGTAGAGACATCTTGTCTTTTGCGAGTATTGATTTAGATGGTTTTGTTTTTTTTTATGTCCCCACAGTATGCTGTCAGAATTACGAAAACATGGTCCTGGAAAGGTTGTTACCTGGAGGGAACGAGTTTAAAATCACCTGATTTAAACCAGCATAAACCAAATAACTGCAGAGGAGGCGGAACAATGCCAGACTCCGCCCTGTCTCCACCAATTCCACCAGTCACTGCTCTGAACTGTTCCTTTGGACTATCCAATTGCTCTTTCGCTAATCTCTCCGCAATTTCATACGGCGATGACGAGTGCTACGGCAGCTACTCTTTGTTTGTTATCATGGCTATCGCCTACAGTGCTGTTGTACTGTTGGGTGTTGTAGGCAACCTGGCTCTCATCCTCGTCATCGCAAGGCAACGGGAACTTCACAACGTCACAAACGTCTTAATCGCAAACCTCTCCGTTTCGGACCTGCTGATGTCCCTGGTGTGTCTGCCGTTTACCTTCATCTACACCTTCATGGACCACTGGGTGTTTGGAGCGGTCATGTGTAAACTCAACAGCCTGGTCCAGTGCTGCTCCGTCTCGGTGTCCATCTTCTCCTTGGTTCTGATTGCCATTGAGAGGCACCAACTCATCCTGCATCCTCGGGGATGGAGGCCCAGCTTGAACCATGCCTGTCTGGGCATCAGCCTCACCTGGGCATTGGCCGTCCTCACTGCCACACCATTTCTGTTGTTTTCCAGGGTGACAGACGCCCCGCTGAAGCAGCTGCCCTCAGTGTTTCAGGAGGAGTACAGGGGAAAGGTGGTGTGTGTGGAAGAGTGGCCCTCCAGAGAAATCAAACTCACCTACACCACTGGCATGCTGGTGCTGCAATACATCACTCCTCTCACCTTCATCTTCATCTGTTACCTGAAGGTAAGAACACAATGGCGAGGAAGAAGGTTCTCAACTGGTTGGCCATGCGACTCAAATTTTCCCATGGTCTTTACCTAGCTGCGAACCATTTTATTTTATTTTTTTATTTAGGAATTTGACCTAATCAAATCATCATACCTGCATGCAAATCCTTCCCAGCTAACACACAAAGTTACGAAATGTATTGGTAATTTTTGGTAATTTCATGAATTGACAACATAAATAATTGACGTTGAATGCTCATAATATCTTTTGCACTTTATTTATAATCAAGTGATATACAGCGCGCTGCGCACAGTTTAATGGCTGGAAAGTTTGTTTTTTTTAAGGTGAGAGACTTTTTATTTCGTATTTAAGTTACGAAAATTACGTTAGAATAATGACACTGACATCTGACCGCAGATACTGAATCAGGACTACTTGTTTTTCTCAGGCACTGCATGACCAACCTGATCTCAC
This sequence comes from Cyprinella venusta, assembly GCA_038021265.1. NCBI lineage: Eukaryota > Metazoa > Chordata > Actinopteri > Cypriniformes > Leuciscidae > Cyprinella > Cyprinella venusta. The sequence continues at coordinate 29,292,783 of CM075866.1, forward strand.
GGCAATTTGTATGTATTTTAAAGCGCAGTCTCATCCCAAGACGTCATACAACTGACGCTTTTGACCATACGTCAACATCCGCCGTTTTAGGGTACCCTTAAACGTCGGTTAGATGACGTTATCTAATCTTAACCCTACCCCAGACCTAAACCTACCCCGTCACCTAACTGACGTTAAAGGTAAAGCGTCAGTTAAATGACGCCACAGGATCGTCATCTAACGGACGTTTAAGGGTACCCTAAAATGGCGGATGTTGACGTATGGTCAAAAGCGTCAGTTGTATGATGTCTTGGGATGAGACTGTGTTATATTTTATGAGGTGGCTAATTCGTACAAATTCGCATGAGTGAATTCGTACGATTTTTGATAAATCGTACATGTTTTACAAGTTGCCCAATTTGTATGACCGAACGAATTACCTGCCCTTGAACCCACTCCTAAACCTACCCGTCACTGGGATTTAGACACGTGCGAATTAGCCACCTCCTAAAATACCTACAAATTGGTCGTCACAAAAAGTCTTGCATCAGAAACACATAGAATCGGCGATTCTTTGCTTGTGACTCTTGTGACCCACTTTTGAGAAACACTCCTCTCTAAAAAATGCTGGGTTGGATTAACCCAATTTTGGGTAAAATATGGACAAACCCAAATGTGTTTTTAAATGTAATTTAAAAATTTAACCCAAAGACTGGGTTTGTCCATATTTGACCCAAATTTGGGTTAAAACAACCCAGTATTTTTTAGAGTGTCTAGATATTATAGACTTTTTTAAATGTTGTTTTTTTTGTTTTTGTTTTTACTTTACGTTAATTGTAATCTTCTTTAACTTTTTACACTTTTATTTTTTGAAGTGTTTCACTTAGTCTGCTGACTGTCTTCTTTAAAAAGAGACCAACCTTATGTCTGCATTCCTAATTAAGTTGAACTATTTATTTAAGTTCACATCTAATACTTAGCAGGTTAAATGGACCTCTTATGTTGTTTCTTTACAGAACACAAAATAAAATATTTTGAAGAATGTTGTTAGGTAACCCAAAAAATTGAAATGTTTGAGTGCAATACTATAAATTTGAGTTAAACAGAGAATATTTCAGATGTAATGAAATTTTAGATTTAAATTTTAGATTTTTAAATTTTAATTTAAATTTTAGTTACAAACTCATTTTCTATTCATTTTTTTTTTTTACAGAACATAGTAGTATCTTTTCCATACAGTGATTTTAATACAAGTTTATATTGACCTTGTGCTGAAGTAATTATTCACTGATCCAATTCACTATTTGGATATGCCATGACGCATGTTGGCCGTTAGTAACATGCCAGTAAGTGTCTCTTAACTAGTGATGTAAACCCCTAGACGTCATCCTAAGCAAAATATTTATTTGAGAGCTGCTTCCGTGAGCAAGATTATCAGGGATTAATTTTCAGACATTTCGGCCTGTTTCTCACAAAAAGCTATCAGAATCCTTAGACCAGAAGATATAGTGCATGAATCATGCAAACCAATTTAAAAGACCAACATTTTTGTCTCTTTTATAGCTTAAATTCTGTAGTCACATTGAAAGGTTGTTTGATGGAAAAGATAGATGTTTCATTTCTTAAAAAAATATTATCTTCCTCTAAAATAAATACACAGGGTTAGAATGTCAAAACATAATGTAACACTAAATAATCATTTTATGGGTGCTGCAGGAATGTTTAATTCTCTGTCAGGAGACTCTGTGGGCTGTGGAGAGCCCAATTTATTCCATATTCCCATATTAGTCTGAACAGAACAGAACAAATCCCTCCTACAACATTCTGACTGGTGTATCACAGCCTACACATCTCTTGTGGAAAAACTAGGATATTCAAGCTGATGTATACTGTACATGTTGCTCTTTTCTTGTTACTGGGGAGTTCAGCTTTTGTATGACCAGTGAGGTTAGGGGTCAGTGAGATGTCACTAAGAGCTTTGCAGTCTGACATTTACTCAAGCTTATCTAAGAACTTATTTGTAAATGTTAAGCTGGCATATATCATAAATTTCAATTTAATAGTCGTTATCCATTAGAAGAGACATAAAAGGCAGTAGGTAAAGTGATAAACTAAGCAAAGTGATAAAATACCTATAAAATAAAATATCAATTAATCAAAATATCAAAAAAAACAAAACATTTTATACTAATGTGCATAATTCAGATGTGTATAATGTGAGGGACACCCTATGTGAGGGACCCCCTTAATCAAATATCCATTATACTGTATAACTGTATAATATGTTTTTTTTAATTAAATAACTGGTTTTGATATTTGTATAATTATAAAGCTAATTAACTGTAATATACAGTATATATATATATATATATATATATATATATATATATATATATATACTATTACAATAATGTTAGATATATAAACCTTTAAAATAAAAAAGATGTTTTTTACTCTTTGAAACAAGAGTTGTCAATACAATAAAATAAGCATGATTTATTTTATGATTTCAAAAAGCTAAATGAAACAATAATTTCAAGTGTGTTGAATGTTTTAAAGAATTTACTGTTAAGAATATTCAATTGATATCTTAAATTAATTTTGACAGTCGTACAGTATGTCCCTTTTTAATTTCCCTTACTCCCAGGCATCCTTTTACACAGTATTTCTGCCATGGTAAATTTTGTGTTATACATTCCAGTAACAAGAAACTTTACAAAGCCTTGAGCAATGAGCAAAAAGAGCAATTAAGAGTTTGACCTGACTGGTGATGCGAATGATGTCACTGAAATTATGTCACTAAGTGCGTGATTTTGTAAGTATGAAGCTCCATTATTTGATAATATTTTAAAGCTATTATAGTACCATTGAAACTAATGATCTGCTTTGTGAGACTAAACACAGAGTTGAAGGCGGTTTTAAAAGTCAACTAGAAATCAAAATTGTGTACTATACACGTTTGTTGTAAACTATTCTTTAGTTTGTATCATTCCAAAGAGAAAAGTGATTGCCTTAAATTTAATCAATATTTAATCAAAATTAAATATCTTTCTCACTGACGTCACTTATTTAAGCAAATTCACGTTTGGTCTGACTATTCTGTAATCCAACCTCTTTTCATCATTCAGTCAAATGTATAAAATTAACAATGTTTACCTCTGAAATAATGCTCATTACCAGTGTTGGGTGTAACATGTTACAAGTAACACGAGTTACATAATTAGATTACTTTATGTAATGCATTCAATTTACAACAAAATATCTGAAGTACTCAAAAATAAGTAATCCAAGTTACTTTGTTTTCCCATTTATTGACTGAAAGCCCTCCTGTCCCCATGTTGAGATAAATCTGGAGTAAACTGCAGAGGCTTTATGTGTGCTGTTTATAAAATGTGGTACTAAATGCGAACATTCCCAGCAATCAATAGCCGTCATTTCACCGTCTTAACTAGACCCCCCAATATAGTCCGGCTATGAGTAACCCACTTCTAGCCAAAATAACCTTGAATTTAGTTACATGTCATATTTGCCTAAATGTACAGTATGATATTTGCCGGGATGTATGATATTCCATCATCTATGCAAAGTCAACAGTTATTACAAGGTGTTTTTGGTTTCTTTGACATGTTCATGTTCTAGAATCTAGATGACTAGTCGGGCTAGGGTTAGACGTCTATAAATTTTTCACTGACAGCCCAAACTTTGCCTTGTTTTAGACGTCAGGGCTGTGTTTGGAGAGATCATTTAAACAGAAAATTGCTTGCTAGGTTTACTCATCTCACTTAAACAGATTCAGTATTCCTTAAAATGAATAAAAACAATGAAATGCAAACCTGCAATAATTAAATATGCTAAATAATACAAATATATGTATTTAATCACATTTTATTATTAAACAGTGTCTTTGCTGCTGACTTTCGATGATCCAATTCAACAATACACAAACATGACTTTAGATAAACATCACATTTGTGTTTCTTTTTTTTATTGCTGAAGTAAGTGTTGAACTTTTGTCTTCTTTGTCATTTCACTTTTGGTGTGAAAGGGCCTATTTACGAAAAATAGATATTTTCTTACTTTTGTTAAAATTAAAAACAAACAAGAAAGCTCAACAGGTATAAAAAGTAACATAAAAGTAGTGTAATGCATTACTTTCCATTAAAAGTAACTAAGTAAAACAATTACTTTTTTTTAGAAAGTAGCATAATACAGTAATACATTACTTTTAAAACTAACTCTCCTCATTACAAAAGTAAAATGAAAATTCATGTAGACTGGGTGGTTTACTGCTTTTTTTCTTTTGCGATTGCGTTTATGGGGTGCAATATAACATGTCGTCATGTTTTTTTTTTTAAGTCTTATTTTTCATAAATTTCACCTTTATTGTAAGCCGCTTTCTCCTCTGTCATTTGAACGACCGGTTGATTTCCTGATTCTATGAAACCACTCCCCCAGAAACAGGCAATTGGCTTAGATTTGTAGATTTGTTTTTGTTTTATCGATATAATGAACAACCGTTTATCTATTCACAAAACTTTGTTTACTCAGTGTATCATTTTGTGGCAACGTGTTAAAATATCTATAACAGTAATATGTAGTAGATAAACAATACAAAAAACCTGTAAACAAACCATACTGCACACTGATAACAGCAGCTGAAGTTTGCTGTTGCGATACTTTTTTGAAATTTATACATGTTTGTCTATACACACAAAATAGCATCAAACTAACTGCTACTATAAAAACAAACAACGTTGGCATTGGTTTACGTTCTTGATCAAATCGAAGAATTACGTCATAAAGTATACATGGAAAACACATTTACAAAATTAGTACATAATTTCAAATTCAGGTCCAAAATATTTGTAATAGACACACGAAATAGCATAACTAAGTGGCTACTAAAGCCAGCATACAGGTTGTGGCCAAACAACGGCTGCCTCTGGTTTTAAAGTTGGAACTGCTTCATGTTTTAGTAACAGTTTCTTGTTGAATCAAGCATTGAATTCGTGGAGATTCTGGAAGCTGTCTTCCATAAAATGCGCAGCACAGAGAGCTAAATTACGATTGTAATTTTCAGGAACATAATCAAACATAAATTGTATCCATTGTTGACGAACTACAGGGTCTGTGGGAATCCTGAACACAGAAGACCTGACAGCTGGATGAAAATAACACACTTTTGACGGCATATGGTACAGCTCTCCACTATAACTCTTTCTCTTTGACAAAGCCACAGAAATATGGCTATGCCTCCTTTTTTGCATATTCAGGAGGGAGGGTTGGTGTAAATGTATAGGTTAGTTACGGATAAAACCCGGGAAGTATCTCGTTGTTGTCTCATTGGAATTGTTTTTAGGCATTAAAGGTCCTATAAGCGATCCTGGGGGTGTTGACGTTCGCAATATTTTCAAACAAATCGGAGGCTAGCTAGACCCTACCTCCTCCGCATCTCATCTCCTCCCCCTCCCTTCCGTGCTTCCTGAAATAATTGTAACCGTCGGACTGGAAGCCCTTCTGCCGCCGGAGTTCTCGCCATCGTTCAAAAGCTTTGCTACCGATGTAAATTCGGAACTTCGCACGTTCTTTATCCGACTCCTTCTTCTTTTTAATTTGTTCTTCAGAACGACGTCTCTTTGGTCGTGTGTCGGGCATTTTTCAAACTTCCCTCTGACACTTTTCTCTCCTTCACACACACCCCCTTCATGTGCACGCGCACTAACCCCCAGACCCACCCTCAAATACTTCTTGCCAGTGATTGGCTGGAACACTGTTTGTTAGGTTTCGTGGTCCGGGTAAGACATGATTGTTTTTGTTGCCGTTTGTGGAGCCTGTGGTGTCTACAGAGACCGCGTTTTTTTACAGTGTGTTTAGGGGACAGGCAGCTAGCCGATAGTGAGGAGACGTTTGCTGTACGTGACAAAAAATGTTTTGCCCCGACATCGCTTATAGAACCTTTAAACTTCCTGATTCTTAAAAGACGATATCTCTGCTTACGTTGAACTTCTAGCGCACCACTTTGCGGATACTGTTCGGGTACCAACAGCAACATTACACACTATTTAAAATAAAAAAAAAATGAAATCACAATCAACCACCCCCTTAAAAACAGAAACAAGTGGAGACACAAAACTAGTTCAATTGCGTTGCATTCTTAGAAATGCAATCAACAAACACGCACAAAAAGAAGGGATGTCTCTTCTTGTCTTCTGTATTGTCGAAAGATTTTTACTGAGAGTTTCTTTGTCCTAGAATCCAGCGGCTTTGGACATAGCTCAGTAAAGCAGAGTGTATGTTCTGACTGAACATGACCAACATCCAACATGATGTGACATATCAGCTCATTGCCAACACAAAGCCAGTACTTCAGGTTTTCAAAGAGAAGGGAGAGCGGGTGAGATTGGTCAGAGAATGGCAGAATAAATGAGTAAGAGAGACTGAGAAAGATGAGAAGAAAGGGTCTGTGCAAAAAGACCTCCAAGATCACAAGAATGAGTCATAATGGCTCCCCTGCCAAGGGTACAAAAATAGTAGTAATAATAGGGAGAAATGCGATAATACAAAAGATTCAAAACAGGATATATAAATGAATGGCATAGATGAAAAGGAAGATTCATCTGACAAGCTCCAGCTTCCCAGTAATGGGTTTAATATGGAGATTATTATGCTAATAGAGTTGTAAAAATTAAAATGCGTGTGTGGGGCGACAGAATGAGCATTCTGCCGTCACTGTGATGAGTGTTCAGATTGTCAAGTGCTGCTGAGCGTTTGTTGGTGTTCAAGTGAAATGACCGAAGTTTGTCAAGGATGCTTGTCACTTTTACACCCAATTAACCACGGGCGGTTAGTTTAAAAATGGAACGGCACATTCACCCACATACACGCATATCTATATTTGTCTCATTCTTTTTCTCTTTCCCTCTTCATCGCTTGTGTTTTTTCCATCTCTGCCACCTCATTGAAAAAATTTGCTTTTCTGTGGTTTAGACCAAACTGTGCCACAGAAAAACAAAGGCACTTATCATACTCTTGCGAGTTTATTCCATTTGTTTAGTTACTATGTCCATCAGGACATGTGCATTTTTTTATAGAAAGGTATGAAAATTCCCACCACATCTCAAATTATTTAGTGTGTTTGATATACTCTCACCTAAAGGATTATTAGGAACACCATACTGTGTTTGACCCCCTTTCGCCTCTAGAACTGCCTTAAAGGGTTAGTTCACCCAAAAATGAAAATTAAGTCATTAATTACTCACCCCCATGCTGTACCAACCCCGTAAGACCTTCGTTCATCTTCGGAACACAAATGAAGATGTTTTGATAAACTTATAGTTTAGCCACTGTTGTCACATGGAATATTTAAACATTTTCTAAAATGACTTTCTTGGCCGTCAAGTTTCAATCCCTATAGGGTGCCTATGTAGTAGTGATCCAGCTCTCAAATTTAATCAAAAATATCTTCATTTGTGTTCCGAAGATGAACAAAGGTCTTACGGGGTTGGTACAGCATGGGGGTGAGTAATTAATGACTTAATTTTCATTTTTGGGTGAACTATCCCTTTAATTCTACATGGCATTGATTCAACTAGGTGCTGAAAGCATTCTTTAGAAATGTTGGCCCATATTGATAGGATAGCATTACATCCAGGGCACAAAGCTCCCGTTCCACCACATCCCAAAGATGCTCTATTGGGTTGAGATCTGTGACTGTTGGGGCCATTTTAGGACAGCGAACTCATTGTCATGTTCAAGAAACCAATTTGAAATGATTCTAGCTTTGTGACATGGTGCATTATCCTGCTAGAAGTAGCCATCATAGGATGGGTACAATGTGGCCATAAAGGGATGGACATGGTCAGAAACCACAAGGATAAAACAAAATATAAGGCTGTGTAAAAGATTTTCAAGAATTCTATATACTGTAAGTTGAAGAAACGGTTGCAAATAGTACAGTTTAATGATGAAAATAAGATAAAAAAGACAAAATAAGTGTTAAATTAACATTAATTAGCGTCATATTACTTAAAATTCACTAAAAAGCTGAAAAAGTGCACTATTCACTGTCTTTAGTAACTGGCAATCTTAAAATGGTCACATACCAGCCAGTTAATCACTCTGGCCAATATATTGGTCTATCACTACCGGAGAGAATGACAAAAGCATTTATATTCAGATGGATCCTTGGGTGCTACTGTCATCCAACCATCCCACAGTCCAATACTTCAGAATGTGAAGACAACAAAGATTCTGGCTGTCCGGTCAGGGCAGCAACTGTCGGATTGCATCAGATCAGTCTCTTTCTGTATGAGCCAACTACTTTATGCATCCTAATGACTGAGGGACTTTTTATGTTCAGCTGTCAGTACAATTGACCTAGAACCACATTTAATCACCCCACTAAACAAAGCCAGCTTTCCATGGAAAATGATTTGGATGTAGAGACAAACCTACAAATTACATACCAAACTGTATACATATTCACTATTCCAGTCAGGCTAATGCTGGCTTTCAAATGTGAGTTGAAGTAAATAATAAGTTACAGATAAACACTTGCATCTCAATCTGTTTTCATCCTCTCTCTCTCTCTCTCTCTCTCTGCCTCTGGGTTTTGTGTCATGCAGTTATTTCAGGTCACAGGACTCTGTGCCATTGTTGCCATTCATCAAATAAAGAGAGAGAGAATGAAAACGGAGGAAAGTAGAGCTAGAAATAAGAATCAGGGAAACGTCTTTTGTGCCTTTTTTGAGTCAGTTGTGTTTGCAAGACTCTGATCTGTTGGCCTGTAATGAACTAATGTTTAATTCATTCATCTTGTCTCGGTAATGCATGCATATGCATGTGCACACACGGTGAGTGGAGCTTGTACAGATGTCCTGTTCTTAATGGCCAGAATGCTTATCATTAGGAAAGAAAGACAAGGTATTGGAGAATAGACTCTGTCCCATAGATTCACAAAATCACACACACAAAAAAAATCATTTTTGGATGGATGACCAGGTTTAAAGGTGGGCCTGACCAAAAAAAGGTCAGAACTGCTGTGTTACAGGGTTAGACAAAAATAAAAATAAAATCTGCACTCAAAAATAGTACCTTTTCATTATCCATACTTAAAGGGTTAGTTCGACCAAAATTGAAATTAAATTGTCATCAATTGCTCACCCTCATGTCGTTCCAAACCCGAAAGACTTGTTAATGAAGATATTTTAAATGAAATCTGTGACATATCTGTCCCTCCATTGACAATCCACGTAACTACCACTTCGACGCTTCAAAAAGATCACAAAGAAATTGTAAAATGAATCCATATGAATTCAGTAGTTCAAATTTTCTGAAGAGACATGATAGCTTCATACAATAAACAGATTTTATTCCAACCTGGTCTCATTGTTAATACGCAGGCATTAATACATAACATAAGAAGGTATAAAACCTACTTTTTTTGTTTGGATAGATGACGACATTTTGGCAACATTTAACATGTAAACATTATTACGTTTTTACAGCTAAAAAACTTATGAATTAATGTTATGATTATTAATGTTATGAATCCTTTATATCAAAGATATTTGTAGAATTGCTCTTTTACCATTTTATAGACCATTTTTTTGGATTCTTAAACACAACCATACAACTTAATGGACAGAAATAACGCCCCATCATCTGAGCTGATAGCCTTGTTGTCAGCTCGGGTGTCCTGAGTTCCCACTCGTGGACCTTTCCCTATGTGCTTTGTGAAATACTCTTAGAGCAAAACATTTAGTCCTAAAATTAGGTCCTAAAAGTTTCTCCTAAACTGGCTACTTTTAGCCTTAAGATTGTGAATACAGCCCAAATGTAAATAGAAGCTCAACCGAACAGCAACCACTGAGGTTCATTCTTGTCTGTTACGTGGCATGTTTGAGCTTCAGCAGGAACGAATGAGGTTCATTCTTATGTTACGCGGCACGTTTGAGCTTTAGCAGGAACCATTGAGGTTCATTCTTGTTTTACGCGGCACGTTTGAGCTTAAGCAGGAACCAATGATGTTCCACAAGAACCAATGAGGTTTGTTCTCATGCGTCAAGCAGGTTCGGTTGAGCTTCTTTATATTTGAATACAAGCCTAAATTAAATCTGCTCATCATATAAAGCAATTGTGTCTCTTCAGATAATTTAGACTAAACCTATCAATCAATTCATAGTTTTTTAATCTCTTTATGAACTTTTTGAAATGACAAACTGGTAATTGCGTAATTGTCAATGGAGGGACCGAAATCTCTCAAATATCTTTTAAAATTTTTGAATTTGTGTTTCAAAGATGAAAGAATCTCTTACATCTCTTACAACAGGTTTGGAATGACATGAGGGGGAGTAATTGATTACTTTTTTTCTCATTTTTTTTTGTTTTCAATTCAGTTCATTTAAAATAAAACAGTTTAGTTTGGTTTGGTTTTCTTATGCTCGTCCAACTAAATTTTTTATATTAATTTACTGACGTTCAATTAGTTTGTGTTTAAACAAGCAACTTGTATGTCTAGCACAGGTCCGATGGAAGGCCGCTGATTAACACTTTGTGGGAATCAGGTTTTCAAAACCATCATAATAACATTTCTTAGAGGTTTTCAAAACTATCACAATTCCTGTTTTTTTTATTTTACCTGTCTTCTGTTTGTTGTTAGAGTGGAATTCGGAATAGGAGAAATTTCCAAGCATTTGCTTTGATTTGTTTTTGGCATGTTGAGTGTGCTTCCTGGGGCACATTAATCTGTGACACCACCATTATTTAGCTTGCAACGTCATGTTTGTAGCCCTTAAAGAGGGACCTATTTGTATTCTGCCCGTCAGTTTGTGTTGATTCAATAATATAAAAGATATAGAGCCTGAAAAAAAAAAACACACACGCACAAAAAAACACACACACGAAGATCATCATCTGAAATGTCAGAGCAGCTTTTTGCCCTTGGGTCAGCTATAGTTTATGAGCCCTGGCAAGCATATCAGGATTGGATACCGTGGTTGTTGGTGGAGGGTGTTGATTTTAGACTGCAAATCTAATTTAAATATATACTAAATGTGGATGTGTACAAACTTGTTTTTTATAAAGACACATTAAAGTGCCCCTACGATTCTATTTAAAGGTTCCTCATTTTGTTTTGGAGGAACCAAGATCAAGATCAAAAAGCACTTTCATTTTCTCCCTATTGCAGCATAACCTCTTTTCTCACAGTGTCTGAAACGGTTCAAGAAGGCTATGTCCACATATCTGTCCAAGTGAAATCTGATCTAAATTATTAACTGTCCAAACTGTGTATCGCAACTGCTCACATCCTTGTGTGTCCCATGGCACTCTTTAGTTTTCTGGAATATCTGCACTGGTTTCTATGGCAATGAGATTGTGTTGGTATACTATACACCAAAAACAACAACAACAGCAACATGGAGGGGTTTGCAATACCGTTTTACATATACAATGTGACAATGTGTAGCTGCCCGCCGGACTTCTGTCTAATGAGGCAGTTGCAGAAATGTAAGAGGCCGGTATGAGCAACTTTATTCTGTGCTGTCATCTCTGTTGGTCACGAACTTCAACATGTCTCTGTTATATTGTAATTTTCTGCTCGAACAGCACTGCAGTGACTTTCAGCATGTTTCAGCATGACAATGTCAGACATTTGTATTTTTTTACGTTACGTGATTAGAATGATCATCCTGAAACGCATTTCCAGAAATGCGATTTGAACAGGATTTCAAACCACATATAAATGTAGCTCAAACGGATTTGTAAAAATCGCATCTCATTTACTTTTTTGCCGTTCACATTTGCTGAATATAATCAGATTCCAATTGGATTCCAATCGGACATGCACAAATATCTTGGACTTGACTTGGACTGACAGTCCGAGGTTACGTTCACACTGTCAGTCCAATTCAGATCCGATTTGTGTGTCCATGCAGCTCTTTAATTTTCTGGAATATCTGCATTGGTTTCTATGACAATGCAACATGAAGGGGTTTGCAATAGAGTTGTCTTGTATAAATTTGACGACATTACAATGTGTAGCCGCCTCACTGGTCTACTGCATCTTCTGAGGCAGCGGCAGAACCGTAGGAGGCTGGTATGCATGGCTTTATTCCGTGCTGCCGTCTCTTTCGGTTTACATACATTTCTCCTTTATATTGTAATTTTCTGCTTGTCTGGCACTTAGGAACAACACAGCCTTGTTTCGGCAGAACCTTTTCAGCATGTTTCCTATAACAACGTCTGACGTTTAAGTTTTACGTGGCGTGAGAAAGTCACATAAACTACGATCAGAGCAGTCAGACTAAAAACAGATTTCCAGAAATGTGATTTAAATAGGATTTTAAACCACATATAGATGTAGCTTGAAATGGATTTTAAAAAATTGCATTTCATGTGATTTTTTTTTTTTTTTTTTTTTTTTTTGCCGTTTACACTTGCTAAATTTGATCGGATTTCAATCAGATATGCACACGGATTTGTACTAACTGTCTGAACGCGGGCTGAATGAGGCTTAAAGGGGTCATGAATTGGCTTTTTAAATTTTATTATATTGTTGTCTGAGTTCAACTTATGACGTTCGCTTGGTTTTTGCATTCAAAAACATCAAAACGAATAAGTAATAGGCTATTTTCTACGCTAGTTTTGAGCCCGTCTTAGAAATGCTGGGTTTTTATGGGCGTCTCGCACTGAAGACTTGGAAGTAAACGCCCACTGCTGTGAGTGGATAACAGTTTTGCATATTATAATGAGTTTCAACTCACCCGTCGATGCACTTGGGGGAAATTGTTTTAAAAACGTCCAATGTTGTAAAATGGCAACTGGAATGATTCACCCATACATGTTCGACCCAGAGTCCATGCGTTGCACAATTCCTGTCAGATCCAATATAGATGGCACAGAGCCATTCTTTACTCCAAATCGGTCTGCATATCCAGTCTTGTTTACAAAACAATCCTCAGTGAAATGAAGCGAACAGACGGACGGACGATGTTTTACCCTCATTAGCTGGAACGTCATTAAAAATAAAGTTTATCCATGCGGTCCTATTTGAATCCAGAGGAAGCTTATGCAGTGACTGTCTTCTTCCACAACCAGGCACTGCACAATATTCTGTATTGCTCAGTAGCTCGATCCGGTTTGTCATTACGAGGTAGGAATCTATGTTCTTAAGCTATGCGTGTAATGTGCGAATCGGTGGGCGGGGCTAAACCGGCCGTGTTGAAGCAGGCGTTGATCTTCTTCTGCGAGGGTGGTGTTTTATCCTCTTTGTCGTCATAGTTCCCCACTTTGAAAAACGAGTCGTTTGCTGAGGCTGGTGTCAATAAAAGCTTTTATTGGACTAACAAGAACGTTTTCAGTTCTGAAACTTACAGGATATTCTTATAATATGATTGACCTCTTAGATGTCAAAAACTCAAGGAAGTTTTGATTTCTCAGTTCATCACCCCTTCGGTAAAGCACTCAACCCTTCCTTTCAAAGAACCAACTCTTGATTTGTCAAAAGTGCATCACTGGGTTTTTAAATTGCACTTTTTATTTATGGAATTTTCTGTGAACACACTACTTTCAATATTTGTACTACAAAACATCATAGAATAGTGCATACGTAGTCCACCGCATTGTGATGCACCTAATAACTCCATTTATCATGCACTTTGATCTTTGAATTTTTGCAGACCTCTTACATTCAGCTATATACTACATGAAAGGTAATAGTAAAAGCATAATGGGGCACTTTAAAAACACCCTGGAAGCTTTAGACCATTATTTATTTGTCATTTGTCAAATGCCTTTTATGTATAAACTAACGTTTTATCCTTTTCCAAGATCCAGATTTCAGTCAGGAATTGAGAATTCGTCATAAAATGGTGAATAATATGATAATTTAGACAATGAGACAAATAGCATACACCATTTTAATATTTCATGCAAAATTTTTTGCTTATATATATTATTTGATGATTACGAAACTCAAACATGAATTATGTTTTTATAGGATACATACAATTCTAAAATTATATATATAATATATAATTATAATATATTATATATATAATTATGATATATATATATATATATATATATATATAATAAAATTATTTTAAAAAAATTAAATAATAATAATAATAATAATAATAATAATGCATAAAATAGCTCCAATTTTATTTTACAATGCATTATGGTTTTTAACAATGGTTATTTTTTATGATTTTTAATAGGCTACATGATTGTTTAATATGTGGTGACACTGTGACACCGTGTTGGAAAATATTGATTGAATTATTTTAATGATTTACTAACTGTCCACAGGGCCAAAAGTGTTCACACCTATATAAACAAAATATTTAAATATTTTTTTTAATCTTCTCTCCCACTCAGATCTACACTCGTCTGCAGCGGCGTAATAACATGATGGACAGAATACGTGAAAACAAAAGCCGTAGCAGTGAGACAAAACGGATTAACATCATGCTCTTTTCCATCGTGGTGGCATTTGCGGTTTGCTGGCTCCCGTTGAACGTGTTCAATGCTGTCATCGACTGGAACCATGAAGTGGCAATGCACTGTACTCACAATCTCCTGTTCTCGCTGTGTCACCTAACGGCCATGTGCTCAGTCTGCATAAACCCGGTGTTCTACGGCTTCCTGAACCGCAACTTTCAGCGTGACCTTCGGGCTTTCCGACTCTGCAAGATTGTGTCAGTACGGGAGAATGAATATGACATGGTTGCCATGTCGACTATTCAAACGGATGTGTCCAAGATGTCACTGAGAATTAGTAGCCTTGATCTCTAGTACAGTTTTGTAAGTGACACTCGTGTCTGTGTTCTGTAAAATGCACCGTCTTGATAAAACGTCTCTTCAGATTTAGTTCAAAAAAAGTGTGCATTTAAAAAAAAAATAAGAGTGATTGTTACTAGTAAACATAACGTTTGATATCATGACTTGCAACTACTTTCCAAGTTGTTTACAGAATAATTGTATATACAAAATAAGGCAAGGATGCTGAATACATTATTTGGAAACATCCAATGTCCCGCATTCTGAGTGGCTCATTGGGACCAAGTACTGTAAGAGTCTGAAGACATGAAAGAAATCCTACGATTGAGTCTGAGCTTTGATCACTCAGATGAATTCTTCCTGCTGTGTGTTTGAATCGGAGGGGGGGAGAAAGAATAAATGAAAATGAATGCAAAGCCCTAGAGGTCACAAATTCAGAAATGGATTTAAATGTATAATGAATGTCAGATGTGACTTTTAAGAGAGACACTGAACTCTTTCTGATCTGGATTCTGAGTGTTGAGTGCTGAAAGCAAAACTAAATTGATTTTCCTATTATTTATCCCTGGACAAAGCAAGCCTACAGGAAGTAAAGGGCTGGTTTTTTCACTCTGACAGCAATTTGCAGCAATACAGTGACCCTAAATTGTTCTATTTCAATGGGAATTGGCCATTTCTGATGACACAAGTAATAGTGTGCCAGTCCTGCGGCCACAGTGTCCCAGTCCTGCTCCTTGGAGGCCATTGTCCTGTTTCCAACCATAATTAAACACCTGAACCAGGTATTCAACGTCTTTAGGGGTGCTAGAAACTTTCAATGATTGACTACCCCTGCTTTAAACACTTTGTTTTTTGTTTTGTTTGGCCTTGTTTTATTTGTTTTGCTTTGCTTTTTGTTTTGTTTTGCCTTGTTTTATTTTTTTTGTTTTGCTTTGCTTTTTGTTTTGTTTTTTTGCCTTGTTTTATTTGTTTGTTTTGCTTTGCCTTGTTTTATTTGTTTTGCTTTGCTTTTTGTTTTGTTTTGCCTTGTTTTTATTTGTTTTGCTTTGCTTTGATTTTTGTTTTTTTGCTTTTCTTTTTCTTTTCTTTTTTTGCCACTCTCACTTAATCCACATTATACACAAACAAACATAGGAATGTATCGGTACACTCTAAATGCTGGGTTGTTTCAACCAGATCAAATATGGACAAAGCCAACCATTGGTTCAAATTTTTAGATATTTGAACCAATTAAAAGCAGCAGTTGCGTTTGCCCATATTTGACACAACCCAGCATTTTTTGAGTGTTTTATCAATGTAGTTCTGATGATTGTAATTTAACATAAGTATGATTTGCTATTTCTAATTTGATAATGATATGAATTACCGCTACTTGAATATTACATGTTATTATTGAGGTGCTGTTGCTTTTTGACAGATTTTCAAAATATTTTGTAGATTCATTCCTTCAATATTAGAAAACATTTTTTTGCTAATGTATTGCCTTTACACTCTAAACAATGCTGGGTTGTTTGAAACCAAATTTGGGTAGAATATGGATGTCCATTTTTGTATTGCATTTTTAACCCAACATTTGGGTTTGACCATATATGACCCAAATTTGGGTTGAAACAACCCAGCATTTTTTAGAGTGTACCATTTGTTTTATGGTCAGTGTGGTCACTAAAGTTTTAGTTTTAGATTAACAATTGAATTTGTGTGAGCAAAAATATTTTTTTGTGAGTAATTGTAATTGTGATAAAAGCATTGAGTATTCCTTATACAGTATATAGTCACAATACTTTACCCTCTGAATGATAAATAGAGGGCCATTGAAGGGGTTATCAAGCTCCTCTATTGCTGTGCAGATTGTCATTTGGTGATTGATTCGTTCTAAATTACTACAACAGTATAATCACAAAATGATCACCCAAGTGCAAAACAGTCCTAGATTACAAAGCGACGCAATTATAGACCATTTCAAAACATGTAAACAACACTGGCCCAGAAGCACTTCCTGTTTCAGTTTGTAACTGTTTTCTTTATTTCACATGTAAAGAAAACATCTTAAAGATGTTTGTTTAACTCTTTGATTCAGTTTTAAATGTTCTGTTGGTTGTATTTTATCCCAGCTTTTATGTAGTGTTAAAAAACTGAAACAGGAAGTACTTCTGGGCCAGTGTTGTTTACATCTTTTGAAATGGTCTATAGCAAAGCTCTATAATTGCGTCGCTTTGTAATCTAGGACTGTAATCTAGAGCTTTGCTATGGCATGTAACCTACCATATATATATATATATATATATATATAATGGATCAAACAGCGCTGACGTGGAAACCAGGAAGAAACATTTTGCCATGAATGAACTATTCAGTGTCCACAGATCAGCAGCATTCACCATGGATTTACTATAAAACTAACTGTAACCATGGAAGTTTAGCAGGAAAAGTAGGCTATCATGCTTTCAAGTAACATTACGTCGGTTTTAGTTTGACATTATGAATACAATTACTGCCCTCAAATGTTAATCTGAACTAAAATAAACCTTTGTTTTTAACTACTACAAGTTTCATTTTGTCTAAGGAGCTGTTTTGTTTATATGCTCCTATGAAAAGTCAAATATATCTCCACCATTGCTCAAAGTAAAAAAAAAATCATACTTTATGATGTTAGTTTTAATAAAAAAAAATATATACTTAAAAAATTAAATCAAGGAAATTTCTCTGGCATTTCTTTCTTTTTGCTGTATCGAAAACGTACCGAACCGTACCGTGACACAGGTGTATCGTATCGATCCGTGAATTTTGTGAACCGGTACACCCCAAATATATATATTTGGACATTGCATTTTTAAAAACACATTCCAAACAATACTCTATATAACCGTAATTCTTTCAATCTGTGTAATTTTTTTTGGCCACCCTGAAAATTGCTATGACGAAATTTGTATTTAGATTTAGACTGTTCGAAAGATGCCATCAAAATGACACTGTTTCTGGTGCAAACAAGTGAGCAAAAATGCATTTCTTAAAAAGAAAGAAGCATATCATTTTTTTCTTTCAGCATGAGAGAAAGCTTTTTAACTTCCCACAAGAGCTTAGCACCACACAGGGCCAGAAATGGAGCAACAAAATATCACAACCCAAGTAAACACGTTTGACAGTTTTATATATTTATTTATTTATTTTTGAGCGCTGATGCTCTTGCCACCATTATATGGAATCAAGGGGGAATCCTTTTCTGGGAAAATAACAAGCCAAATAATGAAATATGTATTTCCAGAAAGTGCTGTTTTCATTCTGAATATTCTAACTGTCTGTTATCCGTATACTTGTGATATCCGAAAGGAATGCAGTGTTTTTTACTTTATTAAATATTTTACTCCCAGTGTGGATATCCTGTGAATTCTGAAGTGATGTTCTTGTTTTTATATTGCTCATATCTTACTCTATATGACATTTTTTTCATGATTTTTGTCTTTGAGTGTCTTTGTTACGTTCAGACACATCAAAGATGTTCTGCAGTGCACTTTATCAAATTCATCCATATTTGCTTCTCTGAGTACAGTGATCTTTTCTCTCAGATAGGCATTGTATGACCTCTGACACAACATTTCTTTGTAGTATGACATCTGAAATGTAAAAATGCATGCTATGGTTTTTGCTCTGTATCTTATCTGGATCTCTGAGCTGTTTCATTAAAAAAAATCCTTTTAGCAAACTGAAGACCCCATGAAGTTTAAAGTTTGGGGCTTTTAGCCCATTTCTAATGTGTTTAGATGCACACCTTCAATTTACGTTTGAACCGTAAAACCTAACATGTGAAAAAATTAATAGTCAGAAATTGAACTTTTTATTGAGCCTTTAAATAAAAATAAATAATAAAAGTTTATTTAGGCTTGTATGTTTTTTTAGGGCCCAAGCCTTGAAAAGCCAAAGGCCCTATTGTTTTCCTTAAGATACATTTTTTCTATCGACTATTTGGGCACTTTTGGGGCCCTTCACATGCTCAAAAACTCTTGAAACTATGCACACGGGTCAGAACCTGCGGCCAACAGGGCCATGCTGAAGCTGACACCCGGGTGTAGCAAGGGGGCTTGACAGCAGCGCGTGGAATGTGTTCTGAAATTTGGTCCATAAATCAAACACACTTGCATGTAATAATATGAAACTCGGTACACATATACTTTATATCTCATTGGTTCATATATGCTTCAAACTCTTTCTTTTTACCTAACAGTAAGTCGTCTATTTAGGGTTGTTTGGAAACCGCGTGCAATGGAATTTGAAATACTCCTCCAAGAGAATTCATCCAAACCCCACGAAACTCAGTCAGCATGAAGTCAAGACATTGAGGATGAAAGTTTTACCAGTAGTTTTTTGATATCTCGAACGGTTTTGGCAGTGGTGAGGAAACTAATTTATGGCGAGAAAAGAGCAACAGGAAGTGTGTTATAATTTCTGCATATATTAACTGATCTTGATGAAACTTCAGCAGTGTGTTGTAAGAGGCTGATCACATGGATGTGACTATTGTGAGTCAAAGTTATAGCGCCACCAACTCTCTGCAGGAAGTGTGTCACTTTCAAAATGCTTTGAAATCACCCTCTTATTTTTGCTCGCATGTTGTTTATATCTCTATGTGTTTTTTTCAGTATATATTAACACAAACCATGTGCAAATTCATCAGTGAACTTGGTATTTGTCAACACTGGAGTATTTTCTCCATAAAATATCAGTTTACCAAAGATGCGGTTTGAAATCGCCCCTGTTCTCTATGTCACAGACATGTTGTAACCAATCCCATCAAAGTGCAGATAGGCTTTAGCATTTACTATGATGTGAACCAGGGGGCTCTGAAGAGAATTACATTATGAAATAAATGGGTTTTTTTGAAAACACATTGGGAACAATTATTTGCCCCTTTTTATTAAATAATTTTTGCAACCTCCTTTTCCCAAGATAACAGCTCTGAGTTTTCTCCTATAATGCCGGGTGAGTTTGGAGATCACCTCACAAGAGACAGCAGACCATTCCTCCATAAAGAATATCTGTAAATGCAAAAGATGGAGAGATTTACAAACAAACACATCCCTCAAAAGCCTGATGTGATGCATCTTATTTGATACTTAACTTTAAACATGATTTTTTCCAATAAATAAATAAATAATAATGTATGCATAATTGAGTAATACCTTTTTTGCAGTCCAGTTAATCTTGAAATATTCCAAACATAATTTATTCTTACATTTAGTTTATAAAAACCATTAAAGATTTCACAGGTAAAATACATATGTCCCATAACCTGAAGGTGCATGCCACCATTATGTTTAGGTTTAGTTAAGTTCATTGACTCTTGCATGTTTACATTCATCACATCTCTTTGTCTTTGTGTTCCTGCCACTGATCAGTCTCCACACTACACTAATCATCACAGCTGTTTGTCTTCAAGTCATCATCTCTGTTTTTTAAGCTCCTTCCTGTTGCTTGTTCATTGTTGGCTGCTTGAGTATTATATTAAATCGTATGTTATTGAATCATCGTCTTCATCTTATGTGGAACTAAAGAGTTACAGAAGGTTGGACATTTTTACAATTATACTAAAAGCCTTTTTTTACTTTTTGCTGCTTGTTAAACAAAAAAATGTCTTACATTTTACTTATTCCATTTTTGAAAGAACTTTATTTGGGTTTAAGTAGCATTACAGTGACTAAAAAGGATTTCGAAAATGTGGAGACTTGTTCAATGTTTAATGCTCTGTTGGTATTTAAAATAATTTCTGTTTTGGGGTTTATATTGTGGTAAAGTGTTAAGCGTGTGCTTGGGTTGAGGACATGCAAGCAAGAATTCAAGCTGTAGGCCTATATATTAAAATATTTAGCAATTTGTTTTATATACAGTGTGTGTATATATGGAAAATGCTAATGATGACCGAATAAATCTTAGTGACAGGAAAAATCACCAACATTTCCTGAACATAAAAGTTGATATATTTTTTAGTCATTCATCATTAGCTGGCTACTAATCGAACAGAAATGTCGGACAGTTGGACAGAATGTGTGAAGGATAATGGAGTGAAGGGTAATAGAAATAGGAGAGGATGTGATGAGTGTGAGGATGAGTCTGACCAGAGGGAGCATGGCCACCTCTTCTTCACTTTTGAGCCTCATGCACTTAAACACTCCTGACAGCCGCCATGAGCTACAATGACAGCAAGAAGCAGTGACGACAGTCACTGGGAATGAACGAATAAATACAATGACAAAAGACGCCACACAGCAGGCTTCGTTTTATGATGCAAAACTTGACAAGATACTATATGTTTACAAACTCATGTTTCCAATAAGCTCTCAGCACTCGGGCAAAATCTGTTACCTAGCAACAAGAGGTAGACATTTCAAATAGTTGTGGTTTTTAGACAACTTTTTCCTCTTCTGTCTGCTATGAAACAGCTGGCAAGTAAGAAGCACATTTATTTATTTATTTGTTTGCCTCTTCCTGCACATCATTTAAATTGATAATATTTGTCTTATTTTGTTTATATATATATAACCATTTTTGAGTGTGAAAGCCCAGAGTTCACTCCAGAGTGTGATATCCCCGAATCTGTTCCAGAGAGTAAAACGTCTGTGTGTTCCACCAAGATCTTTTTATGGCCGCCATGCCTGGGTCTTCCACCAAGAACTTCCATCTTTTGGTCTCTTTTCCTGTTCATGTTTGTATTTCTTTGTTAAACTTCTGTTAATTGGTTCAGCTCTCCTCTGCCCCCTGTCAGTTTGTTTCCATGGTTACTAATTGGGTTAGTTCTGTTCAGGCGTCTAGTTAATTTACCCTCTCTTGTTTGCTGCATATTTAAGCTCCATGTTTAGGTTTTCATTGTCTTTTTCATTGTGTACATTTGCTAGTTCCTGGTTGTTCTGTCCCTTGTTTTTTGAATCCTGGGAATCTTGGGTATTTCTGTTAGTTTGAGTTTGTCATAAAGACTGCTGTGTTAAGATACAGTTTCATCTCTGCTGCAACCAGGACTGTGACAGAAGGGAAGATATAAGATTGATCTGTAGATGAATAGTGTGCAATTATCTAAATTGTTTTTTAGAAGGGACTTTGGCAAAATGCCTGAAATGACAGAGTCATTTTCTGCATAGTTCTCTTTCTAGACATTTAATCTCTTTTTAAAGAGGATACTGGCAGTGTGTCAACATAGCAGGTGTGTGTTTTTTTAAATGCCACACTCTTTCTTCCAGTGTTTTGAAGTCAATTGCCTGAACATCAGTCATACAGACTGATTTATAATATTGCTGTGGCAAGGGCTGTTTATTCCAAGTGCTACATGAATACATGTAGATTCTAAATCTCATATAAGAGGTGTGTAAACAAACTAAGAGATAGTGCGTGGACATTATTGACAGTAATCTAGACTGCAGCATTTTTGATTCATTACAATGATGAGAGAATTGAAACATGCATCTTGAACTGTTTGCTATTGAATTAACTGATTGTTAAAATGACTCAAATGAAATTATTTACAAGCGTTAGGGTTATTTTCTTTATAATGGCAATAAAATGTTCCTATCAAGTCAAATAGAAACAGGATGAAAATAAAAAGCTAGTTAGATATTAAGTCCGCTCAAATGAGGTTTAGATTGTTACTTCGTTTCCTTCTCTGTGGGCCTTGAGATTTCACGTATAGTGAAACTGCGCAAAGCTTCTAGGTTGCACGTGACACGTAGGCTTACTATTGGCCGATGCTGGTCATGTGTGTGATGCGTGTGACGGGATATCGTACATGATTTGCCCATATGATCGAAGATTACATTTCTATAGTGACTTTAGGAGTCAGAAGAGAACATAAGAAGGCAGTTTACAAAGTATGGCTTTAAAAAGAAAAACATATAGGCCTAATACCATTGCTCCAGCCTGCGATTTTGCAAAGATGGCCAACCAACACTCGCATACAAGCTACAATGATGAGTACGGAAATTAGAATTAGTTAGAAATCTTAGTCCTGCATAATATACTGAATCCAGCATTTTCAAAGAAGTTTGATTTGCATGCATGTATAAAATATTACCATAATCCATTGACATAAATGTTGTTTGTAAAAGTGTTTTACTAAAAGAGAAACAGCCTTTGTATCTATAATAGAAACCCAACTGTACTCTAAGTTTTTTTTTGTTAAACATGCTGTTTGAAGGAAAGCTGTCTTCTAAAAGTAAACCATCAAGCATCTTCGGTTTTCCTTGATTTAGAAAAGCTCATCATTTTAGTTTTATCTGAGTTTTGTACTGCTCTCAATTTATGAAGATTCTTCAGAATAAAAGCAGACTGCAGATCTTCTATGGCACTTGTCAAAGATGGGGCAGACAATACAAAATGGTATCATCCACATTAAATTACATTAAAAAACACATAACAATGCATAAAAAACCCACCACATAACATCAACACATAGGAAGACAAAGGACTTGCCGGAAATTAACACTTTAAGTGTCATCTCTTGTGAAGTTGGCATCATTTGAGATGAAAAGTCTCACCTCAGAATACATCTCTCTTTCTCTCTCCCCCAACTCCTTCTCCCTAATGCTGAGATCACCTGGAACTCACATAAAAATCTATTTGATGTATCTATGAACAATTATCTTACAGTTTTATAAATGTTTGGTATCATTTGAAATGCCTCAGTGTGACTGAAAGGTCTCATTCCCAAAGAGGTAAACCAAAAGGTAATATATTTAGGGATAACCTGTACACAAAGGAGATTGTCTTCCAGGCATATGGCACTCTGCCCCCAAGAGGTGTAAACTCTGAATGCAAATTGCAATTGTTAGCAAATGTTTAATGAAATGCAGCAAAAGGTTTAGATTTGTAACACAGATTAGCCCATAATGTTGAAGGACCCGATCAGAACTTCACCATTAGGCCTATGTATTTTTTCTAAATGTCGAGTTTAACATCTTTTACTCATTTGATGTTATTGTATTGATTATTTTTCATTTCAACTTTATTGTCAGACTCAGAGTCCATTAGAAAACCATACAACACAGAAACCCAACACTTCCTTAAAAACAAAAACAACAAAAATAAAAAAAGGGGGGGGGGGGGGACTAAATTATAAAAAAGACAGTTATGCCAGTGCTTCCACAGAGGTGACTGGTGTCTCACAACACTTTTACTAGGATTGTCAGTAGCTTAATAATGCCTAACAGTAGCTTAATAATGATTAGCCTATCTTTGAACTGATTATGAAATTGGCATGATACATTTACTACCTGACATAATAAATTGTAAACATTTGATTCTATTCTAATGGACTCTGACATTATTTTCAGTAAGGAGTTAAAAAGAATAGTCAAACATTCGCTTACATTAAGTTAATGATGCACAGGTATCATTAAAACCTTTTCATTTATGGAGTCAGATGAAATCACGAAATAATACATTAAAATGTAGGCCATTTCATTTAATCAAATTACTTAGCCACGCGGAAAGACAGTAACACGCAGAGACCTTCACCCGCTGATCGAATGCCGGCATTGGATCGATTGACTCGGGCTTAAATCAGTCTCCAGTCACCCCGATTCAAACCTTAATGCAGTCCGTGTAATCCCATAATGCCACATCAAAATGAATTATTGCTACAGTTCACAACACCTCCTACAGGTAAATTTACATATAGGCCTATTGACAAGGAAATAGGCCTATACTGTTAGCAACTGACCAATTACCTGCCAGTTACTGTAATAAGAGAGACATTAACTGAGTAGCTAAAACATACAGTATAGAGACAAACATTGCCAGATGAAATATGCATTTAATGACAATGTAGAGTCGGTAACATCTGGAAAGCAGGAAAGAATTTTTTTGAGCATTTGTTTTTCTCAGGCTATGAACAGGAAGTACGTCTCATCTAGATGGCGTCTATGTGTGTAAATGTGGGTATATTTGTTTTTGGAGGGACTGTGCGTGTCAAGAGGTATGATAAAGTGTGTTGTTCCTGGCACAATCTTAACATTAAGGAAATTCTTGGAATGAAATACGTTGCATGCTACTGCTCAAAGATGGACTTATATGGTTGAAAAATAAATCATGTTAAAAAACTAATCGTTTTACTGCTGACAACAAGACCAATGTCAGCTATATTGTCTCACATAAAAATGTGGCCTTGCATGTTTTTGCTGTGACCTTGCAATGTAGTAGTTAAGATTTATCAGGGGTTAGAAGCAGATATCTAATCTTGTATCATCCCCAAGACCTTTGTGTTCTATACTGTTTTTTATTGTGTATCAATAGCAGAAATACTACTGTGTAACACCCAACTTTATGTTTGTCTGTCAAAGTCTGAGACGAATTCAGATTAGTAGTATTTAGTCCTATTTAAGTCAAGAACAAAAGAACAAGAACAAGCAAATGATTTACTGCAAGTCAAAATATTTATGGCATTGATCTTCTCTATACAATCAATAATTAAGTTATTGAATTTAATTTTTATTCTGTATTTTATAGCTTTTTTTTTATCTGCTAGTTCTTTTTGAATCTGTATGAATACACCTATACTCATTTGTCCCTGGTTATAAACAGATATTGTTTTCAGAAGATGCCAAAGGTGATTATAATTTCCAATGAAATGTCTGGAGCAGCAGCAGAAAGTAGTGAGCATGTTGCATGTTTAATAAGGTTCTCTGAGGAAGACACAAATGAGGAGATGGGGTTTCAACACATCTTTGAAGCTGTGCCCAAATCACAGACCCTGCTCATTATTTTCATATACAACCAGCTCAGCTGCTCTTGAGGATCAAACACGGTACGATTCAAATCTTTCAAAGGGGTAGTCAGGTTTGCAAACTCCTTTTATAAGGTTTAAAAGTCCTTACATTTATTGAACAAATTTCATTTATGTACTAAAACGTGTGCATTTATATACACCACATGACCGAAAGTAAGTGAACACACCAGTTTTGGCTTTTACAGAAATTCTAGTGGAGACAGTTTTGAAAGGATTTACAAGCTATTCTCAATCGACAGCATTTGTAGTAAAATGTTGATTACCCTTGTTTCCTTAAAAAGAAATACATATATATTACAGCATATCAGTGTTACAGTAAGGCACATACAGGATTTCAAAGCAGAAATGTAAATTTCATAATTTTATAAAAGCACTTTAATCATTTTGATAAATCTTGTTTCATTGAGCTGTAAAGCTGTTTAAATTCTTTAGTCATTTTAGGGTTTTCAGGATTTACAGAGAGTGTTCTGTTGTCATAGTGGTGAAGTTTTATATAGTTATCTTTACACATGATATATATACAGAAGAAAAGAAATATTTTAAAGAATGTCTCAGTGTATTCCCTTTCAGTCCGTCACATTCAACGTTACGTCGACGTAGCGAGGGTTACATATTACGTAGGCTAACTGAGGCATTTGATTTGATTTGATTGGCAAAATTTTCTGTTCTGTTTGGATTTAAACTAGTCCTAGGTTTTTCTCCCGATCGGAACCAAACCAGTGCAAAATGGGAATTTTGAATTACGTCCGTGATGGGGCGCCAAAACTTTCGAAGTGGGCGTGGCCACTTTCACCAAAACGACTATTCTTCTTGAACGGAATGAGATCATTTCACCCAAAATGTGTACACGGCCATGGCCAATGAAGTTCGTGTGGCTGTCAGACAAGGTTAACGGAGGTCATATAATGAAAGTCAATGGGGTGCAATGTTGTTTTTGTCTTTGTGCGGCCGGGAAAAGAAAGATTTAGTGTTTAACTGAAAAAATAAAGTCACGCAGGTTTGGAATTGGACCACAAATTGTGTGCTATGGTTTCCAAATACGTTTGGTCATGTTGTGTATTATATGAGTGCAATGACAATATGATTGTTGATATTTTGTGATCAGTCCATGTGCAATTTGAAGAATTTGCAGGTGTTTGTGTCTGTTCATGTGAATTATACATCAAGCAGTGCTGCTATGTGCTCTCCATTAGACAGAAGAGTGACACACACACACACACCAAACAGAATGTAAGCATAAATGCATTTAAGGTAGATGTCGTAGTGAAATTAATTCTGCGTCCTTCAATCATTAACTGTGTGTGTGCGTGTAAATGTCCTATAGCAATCATTCTACCGTCATTACTGTAATAAAATCAGAGAGCAGTTCAGAATAATGATGAAGAAACCTAACCACTTTTATAAATTCACTGTCAATATTTGCATAATTGTACCAGGATGGAGAGAAGGATATAGAGAAAGAACACATATAGGTGGGTGTAGTGCTGTTGGCATTTACTGGATGACGCAATTAGATTTTGAATGTTGTTTAGTTGTGATTGTGGATGTAAATTACAGGATGAATAAAGGTTTAAAATAACACATGAGCTTTAAGCATACAAATGCAGCAATAAATCATATCACAAACAAGCACCTATAGGCTATATTTCACACCGATACCTTATATACCCACACCCATGTTTTCATAACGTAGCTTTAACCATCTGGCCATATAGATTAGATAGATAAAACAGCAATATTTTTCAGGACTTCTTTGTTGCTAAGGGAACAGAACACTATCACACTTTGTGTTAGTCACAGGCATATAACACCCATCGTCATGGCGGTAATTCGTGCCCTGTATAGATCTGTGTACACACATGCTGTTGACAATTTAGGACCGTTACACATACCGAAGAATTTCTGTATGCCCTGTTTTTTTCTCACCCCCACTGCTTTCATCATCCCCTCACTCTTGTGTCAGGTTGTTTACCTTGCTTCCCTATCTCATTTGTTGTAGATATATTACTCTTCATGACCTCATGATTTACTTGAATCCTAGTGTTACTGCTTTAAAATACCCTTTTTATGAACACTTAAATTGATGCATTACATCATATCTGTGGAGGTGTGTGTGACGTGTTTGTTTTTGTCTGGGCACATAAACAAACTCTCATCAATTCTGTACCACTTTAATAAAACACAATGGGGAATTGTTGTTTTCTTGAAAATTATATGGCTACAACATCGCATTCAAATTTATTTAAAACTTTAACATTAAATTTATTTAATGAGTCTTTAAAAAAATGAGTGTCACTTCTAATTTCTTGACAAGTTGTTTTTTTTTCTCCATATTTTTGCTATAGGCCTATTTGTGTGGATATTTTCCATAATTTGGCTGTATAATAATAGCCAATCCTATAAACACACACATATGTATTTTGCTTGTACTTATGTAAGTGGGGACATATGTATTTCTAGTGTTTTATAAATAATTACTGTAAAATGGCTATGGACTAACGGTCCCACTTTACAGCTAAAAACGTTTCACTTTTAGAATATTAACCCTCTGGGCTTCTTCGTAAATGGGTTACACTTAGCTTCCTCCCGGTCAAAAACGGACGAAGCCTTAAAATTTAACTTTACTTTTTCCCACGATAACCGTTCAAACATATTTTTGTTCTATAATATTTTCTGATTATTATTTAGAATTTTCAGAGTTTTTTATGATACTTTGCTTTAATTATATAATTTTTAAGAGCTATTTTTTTCATTAGAATTAATATATATTTTTTTATTTTATATTTCTTTTTAATTTTTTTTAATAAATGCAACAATTCACATCAAAATAGAGTGCCAGCTTAATAAAAAAAAATGTTCCAGTAGAAGAGCGCCACCTTGTGGCTTTAAAACATAGTTAAATGTGTGCAATGTCCTGCACAGCCTGTAGGCTGCCCATAGCTTCCTATGTAAATACATAGAAAGGCTTTTTGATTCCTGTTCTTGTTTTAGACATGATTTCTCTATCTTATTCGTTTTTTTTAATTTAGATATACATTTAGATATTCTAAAAGACAACTAATTAATTTTTTTATCATTTTTTTAGATAAGTGTATCAGGTTTTGCATTATGATTACAATCGAATAATATCATTTGGTTAGAAAGGAAACACAATGCAAACATTTTTGTTACTCAGTATTTGATCATTCAAATAATTGAACAAAATAAGGGATGGTTAGTGATAATTCAAAACACTTTACAGATATTTTGCAATAAATTGGTATTTTTATAATTTTTTTATTCAATAAGTAATAAAAACTTCATAAGAGAACAGCAATTATGATCGAACAGAAATAAACATAAAATAATGCTAATTAAGTTAATTTTCTCTCTCTCTCGGTGTGTGTGTGTGTGTGTGTGTGTGTGTGTGTGTGTGTGTGTGTGTGTGTGTGTGTGTGTGTGTGTGTGTGGACATGCATTTGAGCGAGAGTCTCTTTTGTATTTTTTATTTATTTATTTTTGCATACTCTCAAAATTTGCTGTTGCAGTCTTACCAGTGAATCTCTTTCCCTCTCTCTCTCTCTCTCTCTCTCTCTCTCTCTCTCTCTCTCTCTCTCTCTGTGTGTGTGTGTGTGCGCATTTGAGCAAGATTTTTTTTCATTTGTTGATTTTATTTTGCATATTCTCAAAATTTGCTGTTGCAGTCTTCCCAGTGAATCTCTCTCTCTCTCTCTCTCTCTCTCTCTCTCTCTCTCTCTCTCTCTCTCTCTCTCTCTCTCTCTCTCTCTCTGTGCGTGTGTGTGTGCGTGCGTGCGTGCGTGGCAAATTTTTTTTTTCACTTGTTGATTTTATTTTGCATATTCTCAAAATTTGCTGTTGCAGTCTTTCCAGTGAATCTCTCTCTCTCTCTCTCTCTCTCTCTCTCTCCCTCCCTCTCTCTCTCTCTCTCTGTGTGTGTGTGTGTGTGTGTGTGTGTGTGTGTGTGTGTGTGTGTGTGTGTGTGTGTGTGTGTGTGTGTGTGTGTTCGTGTGTGCATTTGAGCAAGATTTTTTTTTTCATTTGTAAATTTGCAAATTTGCTGTTATGGTCTTACCATTGAATCTCACTCTATCTCTCTCTCTATGTGTGTGTGTGTGTGTGTGTGTGTGTGTGTGCGCGTGTGTGTGCGTGTGCGTGCGTGTGTGTGCGTGTGTGTCCGTGTTCACATTTGAGAAAGATTTTTTTTCATTTGTTGATTTTATTTTGCATATTCTACAAATTTGATGTTACAGTCTTGCCAGTTTATCTGTGTATGTGTGTGTGTTTGTGCGCGTGGGTGTGTGTGTGTGTGGGCGGGGTGGTCTTATTTGCACTCTTGATATTTTAGAGTGTCACCCCTTCATTGCTGTACACTTTTTTTCGGCACAGTTGCTGATTTGTAGCTTGTACCACCAAAAGTTTCTCTGATTTTTCCTGTTTTTTCGTGTTTCCCATTCATTTCCTATGTCGGTCATTTTTGACCGGGAGGAAGCTAAGTGTGACTTTTTTTTTTACGACCCTTTAACAAATCAGAATCATCTCCTTGATTTTTTTGTGTGTTCATATAGGTAATACAACAAAAGTCACCAAGTTTCAGCCCCATCCGATCAAGCAAAAAAATTAAACATTTCAAAACGTAACAGTTTTCGGTCATTTTTGACCGAAGAAGCCCAGAGGGTTAAAAGATATTAACTTTATTCATGCATTATTTGTGCACTGTTTTTGTTTGGTTGTTTTTTTTTTCTAATTGATGGAGATTTTGAATTTAGTTCACTTCTGGGAAGACGTTACTACTACTAACCCCATTTTAAAATATGTAAATTAATTCAGAATCAAAAGTAAATTATTTAATTTGAGTATCTACTGTGGATTTTTTTAATTAACGAACTTTAATAATATATAATAATGTTTGATTCAGTTCTGTATAAAAATTCTGAGTACATTTTTATTTTATTTTACACATTGTAAAAATTATATAATATTTTCAAATCATGCACTTAGGCTATATCATTCATTGAGCAGAAAATGATCTCATTAAAGCAATTATTACAATTTGTGGTCAATAGCCTATTATAGAGAATTTAGCATTGGTGTTGACTCAGGGTTTGATTCATCTGAAGTCCTCGCAGGAGATGGTGTCGTCTCTTCACAGCTGTTGATGCATCTGAAGCCTTTGTAAGAGGCTGGATCCAAACTGGAGCTGACGCAGGCAATAGTCTCTTATGAGACAAGTCTCCCGAGGTAGAGACAGAAAAGCAATTTGAAAATAATTAGCGTTGAAAATTCTGCTCCTGTTCATCACGTTTCAAACAAAAGATAATCATGTGCATTTCATCTGATATAAATGGAGTAGCCTACAAGGTTATGAAGTGCATTAGGCCATATGCTTGGCTAAAGAGATGTATGTCTCATTCTCATTTAACCCTTTCATGGATGAATTATGATATCCCCAGTCAGGATTTTTTTCCTTTGTGTTTTTATTGCTCTTAGGGCATGAAAAAACAAGATTTGAGTTTTTGAACAATTTTTTCAGTAGCAAATGCAATTGACCTTCAAGTTGCACTTTGTGTATACTATCTTGGATATCAAAACATGAGGATGTTATTCCATCAGAAATGTCCCCTGCACTACTTCCTGAACCTCAGCCAGCTCCTTGTTTCCTGTCTGCCATTATTGGCCAAATTGATTAATTCAGGTGTGTCTGATTATTGTTGCCATGACTACTGAGGTCAGGTACACCTGAATTAATCAATTTGGCCAATAATGGCAGACAGGAAACAAGGAGCTGGCTGAAGTTCAGGAAGTAGTGCAGTTGGGCATAAAGCCCATTTATTACAAGTAACATGCATTTCATTATCAGATTACTTTTTGATCTAACAAGTAATGCATTACAAGTAACATGCATTATGTAATCAGATTACTTTTTGATATTACAAGTAAAGAAACATATTACAAGTAACAGCATTACATAATCAGATTAATTTGGTGAAATGATCATGTGAAATGCATGTTACTTGTAATAAATTGACATACTCTGGCACACTGGAAGAAGCATCTGCAGATGTTTCCACAGTCGCACATTGACAGGCTGTAGACATTTCTGAAGGAATCACATCCTCATGTTTTGATATCCATATATCAAATGGATATATATATATATATATATATATATATATATATATATATATATATATATATATATATACACACACACACACTCCAAAAATGCTGGGTTGTTTTAACCCAATTTTGGGTCAAATATGGACAAAACTCAAACACTGGGTTAAAAATGTAATGTAAAAATGTAACCCAATGGCTGGGTTAGTCCACATTTGACCCAAAATTGGGTTAAAACAACCCAGTATTTTTTAGAGTATATCCATATCCAATATGTGATTCTGGGAACGTTCTGGAAACCAAAAACTAACGTTCCCAGAACCTAAAATTGTTTGCTTGAGCGTGGTGGAGGGTGATAGAACCTTCTGCAGTCCCCCCATAGACCTCTAGTGCCTTGGAGCGGCTGTTGGGGACTGCGAACACACTCCACTGCACACTAGTGTCTCTGAATGTAGCCTATTATCTAGCTCGACCTGCCGGTCGTTTATGGTATTGGTCAAAGCTTGTGCAAATCTGTCAGCTGGCACATTTTTACTTCTATAAAACTATCTTACATTCTTAGTAGAATATCATAACAGTAAATTCAATGAACTATTGAACTATAACAAATTATAGCTTCAGTAAAAGTTTAAGAATGTTACTTAAATTGTTCACATCAATCAATGCTCGGCACGCCTAGAACCATTGGCCTAAATGAATAAATAGATCAAAAATACATTTTTTGCTTGCTGTGCCACATTTCATTGTGCTACCACGTTTTTAGGTCAGAAAAATGAGACGTTTTCGGGTTTTGTTACGCGTGATGTTTTCCATTGGTCGCCGCAGTGCACCATTACCACAGATCAACCTCAAAGTTTGCCTAAACTTGTTTGTCCACTGGGTGCGCTAGAGGTCGGCCATTTAATGTCTTGCTTCAACTCTTGTGAATCACTGCGTTGTCACCGGTCCAGTTTCACCCCGCCTGCCAGTCCGCCCGGTGTCCGTCACTCAGTCGCTATGGACGCACGCCAATTTGTTAAACTTCTCCAACTTGGATTATCGGACGTTTAGTATCGGCTTCCCCTTTAACACGACTGAAGAGACTTGCCAGACGTGGAGTTATGAACAGCAACCCCGAAACAACAGAGTTTACGCCTGTACGCCCGTGAACCTCTATCTGGACACAAGACAATGCTCAGACATTTGTGGACGTGTTTAGTTGCTGTATAGT
This sequence comes from Cyprinella venusta, assembly GCA_038021265.1. NCBI lineage: Eukaryota > Metazoa > Chordata > Actinopteri > Cypriniformes > Leuciscidae > Cyprinella > Cyprinella venusta. Next base: position 29,325,632 of record CM075866.1, read on the forward strand.
TGTTTCAAGTTACTCGGCAAATACGGGATTCTGTTACCCGGTCGTCTTTGCGCTGTCCTTGGAAAGAGATTATTGAACGCCGTAAACTTTTAAAGGTGTAAATATTTGCCCCCCTATACGCCGCCGCTTCGAGGACCTACTGTTACCCCTGGTTTGAATACAACTCCAGCCCGGGGCTCGGAAACTGGCCCGCTTCGAGATATTTTGTCTTTTAGAGAACGTATGGTCTTTTAAAAAGACGGCTCTGCTTAAAACGAGTCGGAAGCGTGAGTAAAATGTACGAGGTTTGACGAAGGAGATCTTTTGTTACATGTGAATGCACGCGGACAGAATGGCGTCATATGTGGACAATAGTTTTCGGCACGCGATCATGAAGAACCCTGCCGACAGGACGCAACAGGTAATAGACAACAACTGTACCAAGGCTGCCTAGACATAGCATGTATGTGATTATTTACATAGTTTTCTACTACACAACAGCCATAATGTCCATCATTGTTTTGGGAAACTGTTGAATTTATAAATATTGTACAACTCAAAGTGACTTAGAAGGTCTCGAGACAAGGGGATAACGTTATACCCTTAACTCAAGCTGGCTTACAACGTTTAAAAGGGTACTGCTTAAACTGAAGTATCCGTAAATACAACTAGAGATATATAGCTTGGGTTGTATGAACCGTTTTCTAGTTGTACAACCAATTTATTAATTAGTACGTTTTAAGTCAGTTTAAGTTGTATAATGTTTTTCTAGGATAGTTTACACAAAGCTTATTTAAAACGTAGGCTTTTAATTCAAGACAAATGTTTACAACTAGCACACAGTTTTTACAACTCAAGCTGAATTACAGCATTTTATTAGTCTGTTTCATACAACAACAAAAAAAACTGTACAAAATCCCAGCTGATTTAGAGTTTCTCCTGCTTTTACAGATAAGACTTAAGTCTAGTCCCAGAGTAAAATGCATGTTTGAGCTATCTTAACTGAAAGGACCTTGGATGGAAATATTTCAAAATATTGCCAGTGCCATTGTTTTGACTCAAGATGCACACCCGTAATGTTTTGTTTTCTAAGACACGTTTGTAAAAGCTACTTAAATGGCAGAATTTAACCAAGGCCTAATCCTGACTTAGTTTAAGCACTGTGACACCAGGCTCAAGATGACTTGATGGTCTGGTTTCACAAAGAAGGTTTAGATTAAGCCAGGATTAGTTGTTAGTTTAATTAGGACATCTAACAAGTAGTTTTTATAAACATGCCTTTGAAAAAACATTACTGATGTGAATCTTGAGATGGTACTGACATTTTAAGATATGTCAGTGCAACTTGCTTTGTCTAAAAAACATGCATTTTAGTCTGGGATGAGCTTAAGCCTTGTTTGTGTAACCAGGGGGGAAATGTCTCAAGACAATCTCAATTCTCAAGCTGAATTACAATGTCTCAAGAAAATAGGTTATACAACTCAAGCTGACTTAAAATGTCTTATTCAGTTTAAACAGCTAGATAATTGTTTCTGTAATGATTTATACAACAAAAGCTCTGACTTAAATCACTTACACGTGGAGGAAACCGTTTATACAACTCAAGAGTCAATTGTTGCGTTTATACAATGTAAATCAGCTTGAGTTGTATCAGCAGTTGTAGACATTTTTATACACCGTTGTTTTAAAATGTCTAAATGAAACAGTGTCTCCATCACATAGTGGGCTCAGACATTGGATACATTGTTTAATGTAGACCTGCTTGTTTAAAGGCGCCAAGAGCTCCAGTTTTTCCCACATTTTTGGGGGGGAATTGCGGTGTCCCTTTAGTATGTAACCAAAACAAAGTCAAGCGACTTACTGTTTTGTTCCACATCTATGCTCAGTTTTGTTGTAATCAGAGCCCACAGGGTTTTTTTTAAAGCATTGCTTAATATAGTCACACTCATCAGGCTTGTTGCTGTGGTATTTTAGAAGCGTATTACTCATCTGTCGGAAGGGAGTATTTCCTCACCATGCCCTGAAGTCCAGGCTAGATCATCCTCATTTAAACCAGCTGCAATAAAAAAAAAATGTCAAAGCACCATTTAGTCCCGGACCACAAGCTCATTAGATTTTCAGCTCTGTAAACTACTAGCATTGTTTGAATGTCTGAGTACACTGAACCTCCTGTCTGTGGCCACGTAAAACTACATTTGTGTTCTGTGTGTGGGACATTTGGCTTGAGAGTTTTGAGCCCAGGAATTTAATGAATCACAAGAATGTGAGGCATGTAGTTTGTGTTGTCTCTTTATTTCCAGGCCCCCCTATGCGCTGCTTTAAAGACATAAAGCACAAGCAGTTAAGGATTTCATATTTTGCTTATAATTAGTGTGATATGTTCTAAGCTCCAACATCAATCCTCTGTTACCAAGGAAGGATTACGGATCAGCCCCTGGGACCTCTGACTCCCAGAGGTCTCAAGCTGAGAGAAACCCACAAGCCACTGTTTGAATGTGTGACAGTTGGCCCAGTGTGAAATAAATGAAGAGATAGACTAAGCACTAACACCTCCTTACCACATTTTTGCAGCTTTGATGTTGTATACTAACTTTTGCATAATTAAATAATAGATCCCGACCGATAAAGGGCCTATTTTGAAGGCCGATACCGATACAAATATTTGTTGGTTTTAAAATCCGATATTCCGATATATCGGCCGATATTTTTTATTTCAGAAACGCGCGACAAAACATGATTTCCCTATTAGTTATTTGTAGTTATTTATGAGTTTTAACTAAAATGATATCATAATGCGTTTTAAAATGAAACTTGTTTCATTTATTGTCACAACAGAACAGACTGATGATAGTGGCATTAGCTAGCTTTGTGGTTAGCTAGTCTATGATGAGCCATAATTTAGCAATGGATTACGTCATACTGCAAATTTTAAAACATAGGCTACATTTTCAATATAACTGGCCAACGGGAGATTGCTATAACTGTCACGCGCTATTACAGAAATACTTCAGTCACATTGTCAAAAGTTAAAAGGACAGTCAGTCAACTACACCGTAACAACGTAACGTAACTATTACTAGCTAATTCCGCTTCACTCTCGGCTTATTTAACTGCAGAAAATCTGGACATGATAGTCACAAATTTTGTCATGCTTATTTGAGTTAAGAGAACTGATGGGGATGATCTTTTAATTGTTATTCAAGCAATGTATCTCGAGACCAACTCAACGAGTGTTGCCAACAGGGACGGTGTAGAGTGCCCTCTGGTGGATGAACTATACAACTCCAACACTCATGACATGGTTGAGGCATGTTTCGCCCATTTTTATTTTGTTTTTGAAATATTCATTTATCGGCCATTATAACTGCCGATACCGATAGTTTGGAAAATGCCTAATATCGGCCTGCCAGTATATCGGTCTGGCTCTATTAAATAATTACATTGTGCCCCTGACTACAACCTATTAGTTAAAAATGTGGGCAAGAAGCAACCAAAAAGTTGTGTGTTTAAATATGGCAGGAATTGATCCATGAGCTATTACCACTGTGTGCTTTAGCCAGTAAGTCCTAGTGGGCTTTTTCATTAAATAGTGTTTTGTTAGTCACCTTGGATTAGTGTCAGCTCAATGATAAATTAGGCTAATCCACAAACTGGTTGGTTTTTCAGTTCGTTATTATGTTAATCTCATTACCATGTTAAAGGTGCACTTGGTAACTCTAGTCACTTCTTCGCTGATTTGCACTTTTGTTGTGGCATGTGTTCTCAGCGTCCTCTACACTTGTGCGGCGTATATTTCACTGTCATAAAGAGACTCACTTGCGGCGCCTTCCTCCCACTTTCTACCGCTGCTTATGTGCATGTGTTATTATCGGAGCTCTATCGTGTGGAGCTGTGTCAGTAATTACCCACAGAATTTTCATTTTTGGGTGAACTATCCCTTTAAATACAGCTAATTTTGTACAAGTATAAAAAAATAACTGACTATAACAAGATCCTAGCTCACATTATAATCAATTGTCTTGCTTTTACATCTTCTCAATCTCATGTTTTGTTTTTTTGTTTTTGTCTCTTCCTGCACTCTTTTTTACAGTCTCATATATATTCAGTCTCACATATATGGTTGCCAGTTGCCCACAATGAGACCGGAAAGCCACACTAAACTTTACTTCTGGTTGTGTTTCTGCACAACATTCTCATGAATGTGGTGTGTGTGTGGGCACATGTGTAAAGAAGTGTGTTTGTGTGCCGTTAGCTCTTATCCATTTGTAAACATTTCAGGATATTTGACTCTTGACCATTCTCTCCTCTGTTGTGCAACCAATTGTCTGTGTTCCCTGGCCAGTTATTAATTTTATACGCCTGTTATGTCCATGAGCACACACATACTAGAGAAAGTGTGTACACACTGGTTCTTTAGAGTTTTAAGGTGTTACTTCCCCCTGTGTTGACCCTTGCCTTTGTATGCTTGCTGCTGAGAGAGCAACAGGAAAAGAACAGAAGAATGAGATGTACTGAGATAGGAGAGGAGGAGAAGAATGAGAGGAAGAGGGAACAAGAGAGACCAACAGAAAAGAGAAAACAACTTAATTGAGATTTAAGTTCTAGACTTTAAAGGGTTCCTTTTATGAATTCTTGATTTTCATTTTTGGGTGGTATACCATAATGTTTTTGTGCTTGATTGTTCAAAAATGCATTATTTTTCATTTGTTACATTACATCCCCAGTCCCATTATTACTCCCCAGTCTGGGTCAAAAGCCCCTCCTCTTGAAATACAAAATGTACTGGGATTGGATAGCTGACCTGGTATGTTGTGATTGGCATCACAAAATCATGGATAATTTTCCTAAGGGGCAGTTAACAAAGCAAGTGCTTACAAAAGCTTAAGTAGTTTATCAGTACTGTAATGTATATTAACAGGCTAGCTGAGGCAAAGCTTTGCCCTTCGTTTACATCATAGCAACTACATAGAACTTATAATTCAAAGTATTAATAGAAAACACATCTACAAAACATAAGACCTAAGTTGATTAGAGGACCACAATGGAAATAAGCCTCTTCGACAGTTTTTGAAATAATGTATGATCACTTTTGTACAAATTTTCTGTTTCAATATTGTCTAATGAATGAATCAATCAGTCAAGTTGTGATCCATAAACAACAGATAGTCCCAACAAACATTTAGGCTCATCAGCCTTAGGATAAACTTTTCTGGGTTGGAAAAACAGCGATAACAATCTTCATCTTCTCTAGCAGCTCAACCAGGCCTCACCATCAACTTTTTTGCGTATTCCGTGGGTGGAGATTATTTAAATGTATTCAAATACATTTATTAAATATGGCCTGTTGAGGAAGATTAAATAAATAAACAAATTCATTTAAAAACCATTTCACATTCGTCAACTGTCACAATACAACCCAGTTAATTTTCTCGGACACTCGGACAAACTGTCAACATTCGGGCACGGGCGCTATGGCAGCTGTCACAGTAGACATTTCACTGGAGGCAATTGGTGATTTTTGGAGACAGAACAGGGTAAAAGAAATACACACCGCCGCCCAGCCTCTCGGGAACCTAGTGTCAGAGTTGCATGTACCCCATGCACACCGTTTGACCATTTTAAACTTTAAATAACAAGAAAAAACGAATGAAAACTGACTAACTGCAATGCATTTCAATGGTAGTGGAAGCAGAGAATGTCCGAGTGTATTGGGTTAGCGCTCGCACTGTGATTGGCTCATCGCGTTTAAGGGTGTGGCTTAACCATAGGTCAATTTAAAAAAAATAAGTGTAAAATAAACAATTTTTTCTAAACCTCCACTGAATTATTTATTTATGTATTAAATAATATTATATTGACTTATTTGATGCTGTAGTAGAGAGGAGGTCTAATTTTGTGTTAATGTTGTCGGTCGGTTTAGCTTGCAAAGCTTTATCCCGTTTGTTTTCTTAAATTGTTTGATTTAAGATTGCCTAATTGGCGGTTTCGAAAAGGTTCTTTCTAAATTAAATTAATCTAGGCTATTCCATATTTTCTTTTTTGTTGTAAATAAAGTTGATTCGGTTCATTTGCTAGAGAAAAGCATGTTGTATATGACGTACGTCAATGTTTAACAAATAAAACCTGTCCGAAAATGATTTTGATACACCTGCTTGAGAGCCTTCCAAGTTACCATTGTGCCATCATTATGACTACCGGTACATTTCTTCCATTTACCAAAAATTGTGCCACACACAATGCTATCCCACACAGATCTCATTAATATTTTCATCTGAACCACAAAAGTGGCATAATGATTAAATGTGAGACTTCTGATGTCTGGGTTTGCTAAATCGTTTGAGCTTGCTGATGTTTTGGAAACGCATCAAATCTAAAAAAAGAATAGAAAAATCTTTCTGCACGCATCACTTTCGGTCCATTATGGTAATTTTAGGCTTTGTTATGAGGCTCTGTAGATGTTGAGAACAGACAACAAGGTTTTGAAGAATTTGTGCTCTCAATGAGCCAATATCTGCTCTGATACTGAATTTTGTGTTTCACCCAAATTTGTTAAAATGCTGATTCGTTCGTATCACAAAATGTCAAATTTTGTAGTGAAAATGTTTGATATTGAGCTTAATGGGGAAAGAACAATGTTTATACTGTCTAATTTTACTTTGGCATTGTGTGGAAAAAAATGGACTTTGGAACGGATTTGCATTCTTCCGAAATGCATTAGCCTTGCAGTTTCATAACAATGGTTTCATTTCCTCCCCCTGCCTGTTTTTGTGTTGTAGCGAATCAGCCATTGGTAAGAGAGACCTTCTGAAATCCATTTCTGAGAAACGTTGTTGTTTAAGTTTTAAATACTGTAGAAAAATAAAAACACTTCTTTTATGTTTTGCATCTATCACAAAAATTTAAAATCTCTTGATTGGCTACTAAATATAAATGATGGAAATGGCTATTGTTATTGCGACTGAAAATAATGCCTAATTATTAGATTTACTTGTGTAACTTTTTTGCATCCTGATATAGAGTAGCTGTTTCCATTAGGGCTGGAAGAAAATGGTTTCATGAATTGCGATTCTGTCGTCAACCGATTCGCATCGATTCACAAATTTCAAATACGGATTCTTTAACTTCGCAGTACTTCTTTTGAGGAAAAATCGACACATGATTGGAGTGTTATTAATCACAATAAGCTGCAGAAAAGGACTCCCGCTGACAGACAGAGATGAAGCGCGAGCACAGATGCCGCCTCTCAGATGCTTGCAATAGCAAATTCATTTATTATTACGTTTGTATTTGCTTATTACGTTTGCATGGTCAAAAACGCATATATGTCAAAATACACGTCATGTTGAGTATTTATTCACATAAACATAGTCTGTTATGTCCTGCATGAATCTAAACAGTTGGGACTAAATTAGATCTGCAACAGTATATTGATGTTCATTCTTAAAGTCCCCATAAACCAGAAGTTGCAAACAACTTTTCGCCAGTGTTGGGATGTATTTCCAAATGAAACAGAATATTGAATAGCGGGAAGGGTTTTGCTTTAGCGCACCTCCTTACCACCCCTCGCTCTTGCAGACTGGCGGGTAGAGGGGAGTGGTTAAGGATATTCAGATTTCAACCCAAGCCTTTAAACTGATCTCAGAACAAAAGCAAATGTTCAGCTTTGGATTAGATTACCACAACAAACTATTTTTTTCGCATTTATTAACTTGCACTGGTTAATTGTTCACCACAAGGCTAGTAATGTGTGCTAACAAAGTAAACCGGGTACATTGATTTCATGACGACTTTAAAGGGGCAGCACCCTCATAAACCGTTGCTATCTGTTTCATTAATGTTAATTTAAAAAATCACTCACTGCTTTTGACTGAATCACTTTTGTATTTTTAATATGAATCAGTTTGTTTAATTTATACAGTGAAGACTCGTGTTTTATTTTATATTTATTTTACTAGTGTTTTATTTTTATATTATGTATACTAGTGGATTATTCCGTATTTGTGTATTATTTTTTACTACATGTTAAATAAGGGTGTCAATCGAAATTCGAAAATCTCACAGAATTTAGAGTGAGCGTGCATACTGAGACAGAAAAAAACTGTTTTCCAGACCATATTGCGCGCACGGCAGAGAGGGGGAGAGCGAGAGACCTTGCGTGTGTGCCTCATGTAGCGCATGTAAGACAGAGAGCATTCTGATTGGCCAGTTGATAAAAACCGAGAGTTAAACCTCGACCTTAGAAACGAAAATGTTATCGAATCGAGGATTTGGAGAATCGTGACACCCCTAATGTTAAATAAACCTTGGCTACTTTACCTGAAAAATATACGAAATAAAGACCCATAGTGGCTTCTCCTACTGCAGCAACTTGCTTTTTTCTTTGTAATATTTGGCCCCAGTTTATCAAGGAAATGGTGATTTCGCCAGATGGAAACGGTGCTTTATTCGCAAATGTTTTACACAACATAACAATTTTGCACGCAAGTTAAATTCGCAACTTTGGATTGAAACACAGCAAATGTTGCGTGCTGAGCAAAATGCCCTGTATTGGCTCAGAGCCTTGAGTATCCAGTTTTGAAGGACACCTCACAGAAACTTAGTTAGGAAAAAAAATCTACCCATTGCTAGATGGGTTGGAAATGTTTATATATGAGACCGGAGCCAAATTCTCAGCTGTGATCCATTTATTCTTTTTCCAGAACTTTGGTGACATCATTAGGGTCAGAGGTGAAGCTCAATTGGATTATTTTTAGTCAAGGATGTTTCCGTTTTTACTCAAGTTAAGCCCATTGAGCATGTGAGGGGGAGTGAGAGTCATTTCTCTGTTCCTAACGTGTTTTTGTTCCTCTTTCCCTTTAATAAAGTGACGTGTCAGTGCTGATAAGTGCTTTAGTACACATTACTGTATTAATAATAATGTCTTATCAGCTTTTCCTCTCCTCCTTGCATGTTATTCTCAATCCTTTGCATTAATCAGCACTGATAAACCAACTCCTTACTTGTCAAAATGTGGGCACGGACACATTATTACACGTTTGAGCAGAATCATGACTGCTTAGTCTACTGTAGTCTTTTTAATAATGCTTGTTTAGTCAAATTAAAAAGTGGGCTAATAGCAGGAATGTGAAGGCGGTTGTTTTCATTGCTGAAGTATGACATGCCCTCACTTTAAGTGTGGGATGTTTCAGAGAAATGGCTACTCAAAACATTACCTTGCCTACTAGCTCTAATGTCTGCCTGATTGCCTTAAGGAGTGTGTGGATGTTATGGAAAGACATGAACCAGAGCAGTATTGCTTCATATCTGATATTGCCGGCTGGTGGATGTTTACACAGTCACAGAGTCAGTTACACCAGGGTCATTAAGAGTAATTTATGTTGAAGTTGGGCTGGTTGGGATTCTCAACAAATCGAATGTTTGCTCTTATTGGAGAATCAATACGACTGACTTTTAGTGTGCTTTTGTAAGTAAAGCTGGTATAGGAGAGAGTGTTTAACATAATGTAGGCCTACATATTTACTTGAAATATTACAAACATGCCAGAGTAAAGAAAAGAACGAATATTGTTTGTTCTGTTTTGAATTTGAATGAACAACCACCATCCTTGTTGTAACACAGATCCACATCTTAACCGATCTAGTTCCTCCCATGTTAGTGGGCTTTTCATGGGCTGACAGGAATGTGAGTAATTCAGGGTCAGAGGTCAGAATCTGAATTTATGTAGTACTTCTAAACAGATGCTGGTCTTATTCAACATGTGTGTGACGTGTACAGGATGCATATGGATATTTGATGCAATACAATGGCCTATTATTCACCATCTGAACTGTTGCTCAGACAATGTTTTTCTCAATTTAGCAGCAATCATTTCTCATTTGTGGCATTGCTGTTAAATCCTTCCCCCTCTTGTTCAGCCAGCTGGCTATAATGGTTTTTCCCACCTGCTAAGTGCTAACCCTGCCACCGAGACACCGGGGTGGAGGGAATTTCACGTTGTGAAACTTAGAAACCGCACAAACACAGATGCTGGGCAACCGTTGGCTTTTTAGTTTAGTTTCTAGATTTTCGGTTTGCGTTTTCACAGGAACTTTCTTAGGAAAACAACCTGCAAAACAGTAAATGCTGGTTCGGTTCCCTTAATAGGGAAAGCACTGAATCGTGTTCTAAACAAGTAATACAGACACTTTTTTTCCCTCATGTTGTGTCATCAAAGCTCTCTCATGGCTAAATAAATAGACATTTGTTTCGGGATAGGGCTGCAACAAACGATTATTTTGATAATCGATTAATCTAACGATTAGATTAGTCGACTAATCGTCGATTATTTTGCCGACTTATCATTAAGTCTGGAACGGTTATTCATCTTTTTCAATTAGTTAAAACATTGAGGTATACAGATTCTTACTAGAATATAAAAAAAGGAAATCAGTTCAGCTTTTGAAATAATTGTTTTAATGAACTTGAGCAAAATAAACAGGTCATTCTCTTTAAGTTTTCAATGATAATGCATTGCTCTTCATTGTTGTCAGATCTTCATTATAAATTAATATTCATGTTGTAAATAAATGGGCACTTTACAAAAAAGTGCTGTGGCTGTAACGTTACAGTCATTTCAGATGGTTGTATATGACTATCATTTGGGACCATGGTTTATATAATCATACTCCAAAGTACCTCAATTACTTAAAAGATTCATGGTCAATCATGGACCATGGTACATGCCCTTTTTTGTGCTTTTGGTAGCAGAAATAATGTAATGGTTTCATATATTGTTTGTGTGTTCATCATTCTGTAATGCGTCCGAGTTAAACTTATTTAGTAATATTCATTTCTAATTAATTTGTGTGGTTAGTGACTCATTGTTAGTTTTGTAATTGGTGTTCAGTGTTATGCTGCTTTACTACACCTGTGCATACAAACTGTGAGAGAACTGAAAGGAAAGTGGGTGTAAAGTTTCTTTCTCTGCAGCATGTGTTGGGTTTGGTTTTTGAGGTGGCTGTGTGAATGTCAATGTTTTATTCGTGCAGAAAATCAAGGAGGAATAAGGAGAAAGAAGAACTGGTACACTGATTTGTGAAGAGGAACATACTTGGCATAATGAAACAGTCGATACCGAGAACAAACAAAAAAAGGTATCGGCTGAAAAAGGATAGTGGTGGTGCCCGTAACTACAAAGCAGAACAGGTTTTTTCTTCAAGGAAATAGTAGTTAATCTTGTGTAGTACAAGTAAATTGGCTAAATTAGTCTATGTTATTTGGCAAAATGTTAGTATGAAAAGTAAGTTTTTTAAAAACCTGTCATTGGTATGTGGTGCTATCAGAAAACAGATGCTAGTTGAGTTTCCCAGAGGAATCATTAACCACATTTCCACTGTCAGACTAAAGTGAGCGTGCTAGTGCATGCCAGGGGCAGTCGTGTTTGCACTGTCACTTCCGAGGCTTGATCGGGCATCCTCGGGGCCAACGGCCAGGGAGGTTTTGGCCCACCATATACCATGGTCTAAATTGGGGCAACTGGGGCTTTTAGGAGTAGGGTTGAGACTTAAAAATCAATTGTAGTTCTGGAATCGATAAACACTGAAGAAAAGTTTTCTGGAAGAGAGAAGAGAATGTTGATTTCTTCTTTTGGCTTCTTCATTGGTGTCTGGGAACAGATTTATTCGTATAATGAATACGAACAAAAGAAAACAGCACTCTGTATGCTGTTTTTCAAGCTCTTCTTCAGATCGGATTATTCAGTGGAAAATTAATAAAAATGATCATTTGTATAAAGTAGAGCCCGACCGATAAAGGATTTTAAAATCCGATATTCCGATATATCGGCCGATATTTTTTTTTTTTTTATGAAATATTGTCGAATTTCACACAAGTGTAAAAGAAAAACTAACTTTTCTGCACAAGGTACGTTTGATACTTTTTCTCTGTCTAAATGTTCACTCCTCGAAAGTATAACTTACATTTTACAATGCAGGGACTAACTAGAGATATGCTAGTTATAAATACAGTAATCATTACTTTATTTAGGTTGAAAAAGTTCATTGTGGTTTCCAAGCTCAATAATGTTAATGTTAGCGGTCTTCCACTGATGATAGTGGCATTAGCTAGTTTTGTGGTTAGCTAGTCTATGATGAGCCATAGTTTAGCAATAGATAACATCATACTGTTCATACTGCCGTTATGACTGCCGATACCGATATTATGTAAAATGCTTAATATTGGCCGATAATATCGGTCGGCCGATGTATCGGTCTGGCTCTAGTATAAAGTATAATTCTTTATACGGATTATTATTTTTATTTATTTTTTCACTGAATTATGGGATCTGAAGCGCAGAGCGCTGTTTTCTTTTGAGCGTGTCTGTTATGAGTCGAGCTCATTCGCTCTGGAGTTGTCAATCATTTTATGTGATCATAACTCCTGCCTGAGTTTCGCACCGTTCCGTGCATAAACAGCTGAGAAAAACGTTTCTACAGATGAAACATGAAGTCAAATAAATCTATGATACGACGATATGTTCAGTATGTGTTTTTCATGCGGCACAGTGTGTGTGTGTGTGTTTTTTTTTTTTTTGTTAAATAAGTTTAGGATAAAAATGCCTTCAAATGCTAAGGAGAGAAATGCTAAGCAGTTGTGGCATTTTATAAAATCACAAATAATGCAGTCTGCCCATTATTTAATCAAAAGTCAAGGGTAAAGCCAAATGAGATGAGAGGAAAAATGTATTCTCGGTCAACGCCACTTATCGTGCTGCTGTAAATTAGCTGAAGGCAATCAAGTCAATTTGGCACACTCTCTCTGTTTTTTATTATTAACAATTAATCAATCATCGATTAATTGTTTGCATAGTGTGATATCTAAATGTTTGACTTCATATTTTTTTGTTTACCATATTGGAATGGAAAATCAATAAGAATTAGAATCGATAAGTAGAATTGGAATTGCTAAAATTCAAACGGTATGATAATCCAATTCGGTATGAACCGGTATACCACCAAGCACTAAAATCATTTATGATTTCTATGATTGTGCACTTCATTCACTTTATTTAGTCTCTTCAGGGCTAACTGAAACTGTTTGTAATGGGTGATTTTTCAGATTTAGTCAGAGAGCATCTGAGAAGCCTGTGTGGAATTAGTTTAAGGATTTGAAACTTCTGATGCCAGGCTGTTGAGAGCATGGAAATAAATTGTAATTACAGTGCAATAATGTTTTTCCCCCATATTTATTTAGATTTTATCGGAAAACGACTAACTTGATTACAAAACCACATTCAGCTTTTTTCTTTTCAAAAAAATGAAAGTGCATGTCATATGTTTAGATGGGACAGGCAGCATGTGTGCGAGAAAGTAGTTTCTAGATTTTGATCCAGTGGTCAGGACTTCTTCAACCAACTGAAATGTGACCTTGGTCTCCTGACTCAAAGGACTCGGTCCATTGCCATAATCAGAACTCTATGTACGTGTCTGTCTCTCAAAGAGGAAATGCCATTGTCCAAGAATAAACATTCCTGCCCTTCTACTCAGATCAACCAATTGCAGACCACAGCAAACCGCCCCTGACTGGAACCTATTGGACAGTTTGAATTTACTTTCATTTGAATGTAGTGCGAGCCGATGAGAGCGATGGATAGGTTGGAGGGAAGTCAAAGACGATGAGAAAGGACGTTGGAATGTCAGGGAGGAGAGGAAGAAAGAGTGACTCCTCTAATGTCCTGTTCGAGTGAATTCACTGTGGAGAGCGGATGGTACATGTGTGATTGTTCTGGCCTTTAATGGTCTCTGCACGTCACTTCACACATATAGTGAGACCACATTAAAAATCTGGGAATCAAAGTCATATATAAAACCTGGATATGACAAATAAAAAGTAACATGATGTAAAATTGTACAAAAGTAGTATCAGAAATTCATCAAAATATTTATGTTGTATTATATTTTTTGGACCTCATTTTATGATGGTGGTGTTTTTTTTTTGTTAGAATGTATATCAAGCTTTCATAACCTCATTATGCTGCCAACATGTCCTCATCACATAAGTAAAATTTTGTAATCTCATCATCCCAAATCGCAGGATATTATTATTATTATTATTATAGTTTATTTAGATAGGGACAGATACAGATAACATAGATACACTTTGACAGTGATCTGATGCATGTATCAATGTTTTTAACCAAAGCTGAAGATATGCATAATGGGTGATCCTAAACTTGTTTTGACAGGACCATGTGATCTGCCCTTTCAATAACCTGAGGTTTAGATAAATCAAGCTAAAATCTCAACAAAAATACATGTTTTTTGTGTTGCATTTAAAGTTTCTTGTAATTTGCTTGAGGTTTTTTGCACCTGATTGTTTTCTCGCTTTGCAGAAGTGTGATAAAGTTTTCTAGCATTCATGTGGTTACAGTATATCTCATATCTGTTGCGTAGCTCTTTCCTCTTTCAGATATTCTATATGCTCTTGCATAGTAGGTTCATATAATCTCGTTGTAAGTCTGATGCTGCATCAACTGGACAATCTCTGAACAGGAAATTATTTCTTCATAGATTTTACTTATCAGTAATTTATTTTCAGAAACATGTTCGAGGAAGCGTATCTTTTAGACCAGTGACACTAAACAGAGATGTAAATTCTTGACCAATGAGTTGTGGTAAAACTCTTAAATATATTTGCCATTAAACCAAAAGTTATTCAGGGTAGCTAGCTATAAATTAGTTTTATTATTTCTAAACGACTGCTATTCGGCTATGTCTATTAAATCTCTGACTAGGATGATCAAGTCAAAGATTTAATAGACTTTAAATCTTGAAGTATGATCACAGTGAGCATTCAGACCTGTGTTGACGTGTATCAGTCAGTATGATACAGCTTCACAAACAGTCTTTTCAACCACAATATCATTATTTCGGTTACATTACAGTCATAAAAGTTGTAACCGATACAACTTTAAAAGTTATAAAGGATACAAATACATACAAATACCGATACAAGGATAAAAGTTTATAGTTCAGCTCAATCTGGTTGTGTTATTTGTATATGTTATGTTATTTTAGTGGGATAATCATGATCATCCAAACCCAGCTCTACTATAAATGGTAAGATTTGCTCAGTAGTGTTTTTTTGGGCCGATTAATGATCTGCCTGACATGATGGCATTTTGGGGAAGCAGGCATGTCTAAAATATCTGTATGTTATTTCCAGAAAGATTCTTGCGAAGGCACTTGCGTTTTTTAGAATGTGAGGTATATCCAGATTGTCTTTCATCTTATCAAAAGAGGAACAGGATAGTGACAAGTATAGTGAAAAAACAGAAGTGAGGAAAAAGACCATGAAAGTGAAGTGGAATGAATAGAGTATCTGCAAACATTCCATTCTTGTTAAAACACTGATTGTCACTCAGTATGGGTGGAGCTAAAGAGATGTTAAGGAAGGTTGTGTGTTTGGTGTATGGTGTGTATTGATTAATTGTGTGTATATTCCCATATACAGGGCACCTCCTACTGGTACTTTGGTGTACATGCAGGCAGGTTTTACATGACTTGAAAGGGGTGTAGCCCTCAAACCGTATTCACTTTATAGCCCTTAATCCTGTAATTGTGGACAAATATGTGATCCTATTTTTTATTTATTATAAATGTTATATTTCTGTCTTCGATAAAGTTTTGTGTATCCATTTATGTTTTTTTTTTATTTTGGGTGAATTTTTGATTTTATTTATTTCAAAAAGTACCGTATTTTCTATGTCAATTATTTCTGATTAAAATTATTTACTATGTAGTTTTTTTTAAATATATTTTTTAACTACATTAAAATAGCATTCCAATAAGTTCTTAGAGCTAAAACCTAAAGATGAAGTGGCTTTGCTGTCACCTGGTGTCTTATTTTGGCTTATTTTAGAATGCTCTAAATTACAGTTTTTCCCATTCATTTCTATGGGTGCCCATTTTTGACCCAAATCAAGATTAGGAGGGTTTTTTTCACCCACTTAACATTGTAGAATTGAGTAAAAAAAAATGTGTGTGTTCAGGAGGCAAACTTAGGAAAAGTTGGCAAGTCTTGTACCGCTGAGATCAAGGGAAGTATTTTTTTTTTTTAAATAAATCAAAACTATTTTGCACACATTTGTCCAGAATACGGTTTTAGGGTTGCTGGAATGCCCAAATTGTCATTCTCAATATAACTAAACTTTTTTTTTATTTTTGTCCGAGTTTTGCCATTTTCATCTGTTACTAAGCAATTAACATTGAACATTTATTTAGTTTATTCTATGTTATGACAAAAATGTCAAATAATAAATATTCATAAATATTCATGTGTTGTTGTTAGGGCTGTCAAACGATTAATCATGATGATTAATCACATCCAAAATAAAAGATTGTGTTTACATATATATATATGGGTGCACTGTGTATAATTATTTTATATAAATACACACACGTGCTTGTATATATTTAAGAAATATTTTCATGTATATACTGTATATAGATTTATAGATAATTTATATTATTTATATATATATATATTTTATATATAAATATTTTTTTTTCTTAAATATTCATGCATGTGTTTATTTATATAATACAAAATAATTATACACAGTGCACCCATATATATTATGTAAGCACAAACTCTTATTTTGGATGTGATTAATCATGATTAATCGTTTGACAGCCCTAGTTGTTGTTGTTATTATTATTAATTATTTGTATTTTCTTAGAATAACTTAATGGTTGAATTATTGAGCTGGACAAATGCAGTCAATGATAAAAATGTGTGTAACAAGTTGGAAAATTTAGAAAAAGATTATTTACTTGTCCTCACACTGTGCTGTATAAAGGGTCCAAATGACTTGGGTGTCACAGTTTTAAGGAATCCAGCATGTGATAATAGGGTTGTGTTGTGTGCAATGTGGAATAGAGCTAAATGTTATATTTTCGTAATTGATGACCAACTTATACTGTTTTAATGGAAAGTGGAGTCATGTAAAGCAGTGTGATTGTAACCTGCTATTTGTTTTGCAGGATCTGCAGATCGTGTACTCATACCTCCATGGCATGGAAGCACTGTCCAACTTGAGGGAACACCAGCTCCGGTACGAGACTACTGTTTGTGTCTGTGTGTGATGGTATTTCCTATCACTGAGTAAGTGTACTTAACACTGTTTTATTTCATTTGCAGGTTGATGTGTGAGACAGTACGATATGAACAACATGAAGCTAATGAGGTTTTGTACTAGTGAGTATGCAAACACACGCACGATTCACTCTCACAAAGGCTGTCAGAAAATGTATTTCTATCTAGGTCAGTTTATCAGAGGTTTACATCAAAGTCACGAGGATAATTTTGTCCACACACATCTGCTCGCTCTCCCTCTGTCTCAGACACAAACACACACCGACATCTGTCTAGTGCTCACTTAATTTAAATCTGTAACGTCCATCTACAGACGGGATTAAGCTTCTAAAGGCTTTTTGAATATAGACACACACTCTGCCTGTTGAAATGAAACATTCTGTTCTGAAGCCTCTGTTTGCTTGGGTTACTGCTAAAGTAATTAAAGCAATGTTCGGGTACATTACATGTTAAGCTCATCAACACTATTAGTGACACAATATCAGTTAACACAGAATATATTTTTGAGTTAAAAAAAACCCTCAATTATACTACCACTTGTGACTGGAAGCACATGGGGCCAGGCAGTAAACATTGAAATGCACACTATTTGAAGAGTAAAACCACAGGACTTAAACCGTATACATGTTGCCATGAGACTAGTGTGATAAAATCTAGTCTAGTGTGATAAATCTAGTTATATTTAAACTTTTGACTTCAACAGCTGAAAATAAATACGTCGCCATGCCAATGATGTGTCAAAAAGGGACTGTTTACATGCATTTATTTGGAATTATATCAGTAACATGTTACCAGAAATTCATCCACCTGACTAAGGATGATTTTGACAAATTTAGAGCTCTATAATAATAAACAGGGCATTTTGAATGATTTGTGATTTACCTAAAATACAAGCTTCATGTTCAGTTCACACTTAACATTTACTTTTATTGCAAATGAATTGCTGTGTTAATGAACATTATATACTTTATATTTACTTTGAACAGTCAATATAATCAGGTAAAGCCATGCTAGGTCAACAAAATCGGGAACAGTCCACATTACATACTTCCCCCTTCTTTTTACCCCCATTTTTCCAACTGTTATTGGCATTACATCTACACTGTGGTGCAATGCCTGAATTAACCAAGCTGTCCAAGTCTGTGCTTTCCAAACATACAAAATCAGTCATTTGCTGCTTTTCACTTGGGAATTGTGTTGTGCAAATGTGTAGGCTCTTACGATTTCCCCTCAGCATGGTTTGAAAACCACCGATCTGGCATGCACAAGGACCACCAACAGTCAAAATCAAAATGTTCGTGTCTGAAACTGAAGTATACTTTGGGCTAAAGTCGAGTGCATCGACGTAATCGACTTTATAGCCCAAAGTATGCTTCAGTTTCAGACACGAACATTTTGATTGGATGTGTGTTCAGATGTATGCATACACAAAGTATATATATATATATATATATATATATATGTATATATAATGCTGTTATAAGACATTTGTTGTTTCTTGAGAGCCAAATAATCAGAATATAATGATTTCCGAAGGATTACATGACACTGAAAACTGGAGAAATTGCTCCTAAAAATTTAGCTTTGCCATTACAGGAATAAATTATGTATTAAAATTGGTTCTTGAACAATTAAATGTAGCCCTGGTGAGCATAAATAGTTGCTTCAAAAACATAAAATCTTACTAACCTCAAACTTTTGAAAGATAATGTGAATCCAGATCATAGTCCTTACATATTGAAGCTAATGACCTCTGTGTTTTTTGTAAAACAGTTTTTGTATATTGTTCACTATTCACTATTGGAGACCATGCAAGATGAGTTTGTTAAAAGTGGACAAGACCTCATGTGGATAGTAAAAAGTCTGGGTATGTGAGACTTGCAAACCACTGGTGCCTCCTTGCTCTGAGAACTACTGAATTGACCAAAAAACATTCACCCACATTTGCATGATTCATCACATTTGTTTCCTTTGCCCAACGTGGCATGTGTGTTGTTAGGTCCCTGCTCCACCCGGAATATAATAGCAAGAATGGACTAAAATAGATGTTGAGTTTTTGTGCGTGTGTGTGTAATGTTATCATATTTGTTTGTGTGTTATAGTCCTGATGACATTGGCACCTGCTGGTATATCCTCCTGTCTGGCTCTGTCTTTATAAAGGAGTCTATGTTTCTTCCCCGCAGCAGGTATGAGTGTTTGTTTGAGTTTGGTTTGCCCCATTGTGTCTTCTTCAGTGTTTTGTGTGACGTGTGCGGTTTCATTTCAGTTTTGGTAAGCGTTCTGCGGGTAGTTTACGTCGTGGTTGTGAGTGTATCGTCCTTGAGGCTTCAGAAATGATTGTGGTGAGTTGTACAGTATATGTATAGGTGCAATTAGCCATGTATCAGTTAGATGGGGATACAGTTATCCACTCTCTGTCTTTCCCAGGTGGACTACATGGACGACAACGACGAGTATTTCCAAAGACAAGTATCTCATCGACAGTCCAGGAGAAGATTCCGCAAGATAAACCAGCGAGGAGAACGGCAGACTATAATTGATACGGTTGATCATTATCCAGTCAGCAAGCCCCCTCTGCCGCCAGGATACCACTCGGTTCGTTCACACTCATATTTATATATATATATCATTTAAATATACTTGCCCTTTTCATCAAATTATGAATATATAAATAGTTGCATTATCGTCTCCACCGAATCAGTACCGACAATATCTGGATTTTTTTTGACAATAATCGCACGACCTATTCAATAATGTATAATTAGAACAATACATCGAATATTCATGATTTAACACCGAGTAAAGGCCAATTTATACTTCTGCGTCAGGTGCGCGCAGTAGGTACGGCGTAGCATACGCACAGACGCGTCCCATACCGCGTACCCTTCGCCGTTGCCTGACGCGCACCTCTTCAAAAATGTAACTACACGTCGCGACGACGCGGACCGCAAGATCGGTGATTGGTTGGCTTGGTAGCATCGCATTTCCTCCTACGCATTTCCGCACATACCTTCTCACGCATTTACACACGCACCATCTCCTCCGACGTCTTCTCTCATTTCTGCCTTACAGTTTTAGTAATTTCACTAAAATGAACTGTTTTTCCACCCCAATAAGCTCCAACTCCAACATGATCCACTCTTTTTCAGTCGCTTTTGCTTGTAGTAACCTAGCCGTGAGGAATCTAAACACAGTGGAACATGAAAACCCTCCGCCGCCTACTAGCGTTTCGGAGCAGTACTGCAGAGCAACCAAGACCTGAACGCAGAAGTATAAATGCTCACAACGGCGTCGCCTACGTGCGAAGCCAACGCCGTACACTACGGCGTACCCTCGACGCAGAAGTATAAATTGGCCTTAACAGCTCACTACCAGTTACAAAAGACACTGTAGGTAGGCCTACCAGTCTGTCACAGGCAGTTCTAGTTTCATTTTTCATCAATTAATTTCTTAAATTATCCATTGACTATGTTCTGGCCCGCCATCTCGTGTCAAAAATATTTTTTGCCCCGATGCCAACCTTACTTGCCGACCCCCGCTCTAAGGTGTGATCACATTAGTAAAATATTTTTGCAAAAGTCACTTTCAAACTAAGCATTTTTTCTGTTGGTCAGTGTGGTGAATTTTTGTGGTCAGCTTGAACCCACTGCAAGATCTGTTTGGGGAACTTTTTCACCCTCACTAAATCTAGATCGTGTGAATTCTTATTGAAATTTCAGCAAATTGCACAAGTTTCTGAACAATGGTAAATGTGACCTTAGCTCTTTTTCACGTTATTTGGTTTTAAGTCGGTGTGTGCATCTTAACAAGTTGGAGCTTACTTGTATCACTCATCTTGTGTTATGCTTTAACATTTAAATATGTGAAGTTTTGTATTAAATTAACATGTGGAATGTGTATTAATGTGCTTTTAATTTTGTCTTGCTGCAGGAATGCTCAAAATCCCAGGTAACTTACCTTTTTACTACTAACAAATAATAATCTTTCACATTTTTATTAAATACATTATCCTGTGAGCTTTATATGCAGAAACAACTAAGTAAACCATTAATAGGTTGATTCCCGCAAAAGATGCAAACACTTTGACACTGTGGCACTTCTAATACATAGTTAAATTGGTGCAAGTTCTCAAATTTGATAACCATATCATTCTCGTTATTTTGATAGTAGCACAGAAAGTACACTGCAGCTTATGCATGCATGTTTAGAGATGTGTCTAGTTAAGCTGAAAGTATACTTCCTGTGTTCGCATGCCACTTTGGCTTGCAGTATTTTCGTAATCCCCACCGTCTGCTTATATCTGCACACACTTTTGGTGTGCCGCCCAATTTTTGCAATTGTTGTTAGCGCGGTCCGCTGATATCTGGCCATGCTTTTGGTGTGCAGACTTTTGCGTAGACTACAGGGCATGTGTGAGTAATTTCAATAATTATTAACGGCGTTAACGCAAACCCATTTTAAAGGCGTAATGTTTTTTTTTTATTATTATTGCACGAAATAACAGCCTTTTTGGCCTAGCCTTTTTTTCACATGGTTTTGCAACAGGACGTGGCATGCGTGGCGAAACCATTCATTTCAATGGCTTGAGCCGCGCGAGGACGTTTTGTTGCTTCGTCGACCAAAGCGCAAGCGTATCTAGCTAGACCGGAAACAAAATAACAGGCATGCCACGCACATTTGTTTTGGCTTGCGAGCCAGCCAATGTTACGTCTTGAGTGGATGACGAGCGCGAGATGCCGAAATGGATGTTCATAAGATTCTGAATGGAAAGTTGATGGCCACTTGATGGCCATGCACATACACAGCTGATGCGAGTTCTCCGCCCCCTCGTCAATATCAGTACCTCGTCAGTATCTCTTTACCACTTTTATTGATGGACAGTGTTATATTGTGTGAGAGATTATTTGCACCAATTGAGAATGTTAATGTGAAATTGAACACAGTAAATGCCAATGTTTTCAATAAAAAAAAACAAAAACATTTGCACAAAGCAAGCCAATCCACTTTTCCATGTTAATAAGAGCATTAAAATGAGAAAAATAATGCGACAAAAAGAAATCAAGAAACATTTAGAATAGATTAAAATTTGTGATTAATTGCGAGTTAACTTTGACATTAATGCGATTAAATATTTTAATCATTTGACAGCACTAGTATTTACTAGGGCTGTCAAACGTTTAATCGCATCCAAAATAAAAGTTTGTGTTTACATAATATATGTGGGTGCACTGTGTATAATTATTTTATATATAAATACACACACATGCTTGTATATATTTTAAGAAATACTTTCATACTGTATGTAGATTTATATAATTTATACTATATATAAATCTAAATATTTATATACAAATAATGTTACAAAATAATTATACACAGTGCACCCACATATATTATGTAAACACAAACTTTTATTTTGGATGCGATTAGTCGTTTGACAGCCCTAGTATTTACTCAATATTTATGTGTGCTATACTATTAGCAGCAAACTCAATTGGAATCAATGAGTGTTGTCTTCCACGCACCTCACTGGATGAGAACGTTTTGACCCTGTTTACACCTGTGATCATATCTCTGAAAACGCATCTTAATACCAGGTGGAAACAGAACCTTTGTCGGACAGAGTTACTGCCTATATAGAGTGTTAACCGTGTTGTGCCTGAACGTGTTCATGAACGCGTTCATGTTTTGGGCGAATGTGAACTGAACGTACTGTATTACTGCCTGATGAACGTTATGAACTCGTTCATTCTGGTGTCTGTGAACGCACCCTCTCTCAGTTTAACTTCGTACAATAGGGTGCCAGATTTCTATAGAGCCTTCCAGGCGAAAACCCGGCTAAAACACACGTAAACAGGCCTTAATATGTAGCGAAAAAACACCCAATCTGGCAACACCAGCGCCGTGGCCGCCGTCGACAAAGCAGCGAGCGAGGAGGCGTCGTATAATCATTTAAACGTATTTTATGACTTGGTCGGTGAGGATGGGCAAAATCTTACATTTCTTAGCTGACTGCTAAAATAATTGTTGTCTGTGGTTGTATATGGGCTGTGGCAATAATATTTTTTTTTAAAAAAGCTCGCAACATGATGAACTAGTTCATTTTTTTAAAGTATGAACTATGAACTGAACTAGTTCATTTTAAAATGTGTGAACTGAACTTTGAACTAGTTCATGTAGAAAGTGAACTTTCCCAGCACTGAGTGTTAATCTATATAAAGTGCTGCCTTGGAAGACAGCAGCCCATGTAGACAACAAGACAGATCACTAGGTTTTGGAACAGAGCCATAGTCTTGGCTAGATTCTTAGCAAGTTTAATCGGGTAAAAGCATCCCTATCTTCTTTTCAATCACTCACAGTTTCTCCCCTGTGGCACTTTGAGCATTTAGTCTCTCTCTGCATTAGCATTTTTTTTTTACCATCTTCTGTAGTTTAATGGAACTGGTAATGATTGACAACAGGGGGTGGGCTCTTGACAGATATATGTGCCATCCTGATTGTTCAGTGAGCTGCCAGTCATTGCTGGGTTGACCCTGGTGACTGGTTTAGTGGAGCAATGGGTGTCAACCATCCCCCACCCCCTCCGCTTAAACAATACCAGCCTCTCGATAATCCCATGATCTTGTGTTGGTGTGTGTGTGAATGGGACAGAGGGGCAGGGTCTGTTGAAAATTGTCTGCAGAAGCATCCCTCTGCCTGAGTGCTGTCTGTCACTGTGAGCAGATTTCAGTAGAGAGAGGGATGCTCTCTCCGAGAGTGCGCACGGGGGAGAATAACATCAAGTAGGTGCAGTTAGAACAGTTAGTCAGATAATGTTTTTGAGGTTAGTTTAATTAAACAGAGGATGGTTGGACATTCAGTATTGAAGGCTATGAGACAGATAGTTCTGTCTCACGGCTATGGAGTCAGGGGACAGGAGACCCGGACTGTGAGTATCTCTCTCACATGCAAACACGCTCTCAAAAGCCTTTCAAAAAGCATTGCATATAAATGCTAAACTCAAGCATGTATTAGTTAATTATTTGATAAAAATATATATGCATGCACTATTTTAGTCATGCTACATTATTTATTGATTTTGATAGATGAACACATTTTTGTCATTATCGGTATACAAGCAGAAATTTAATTTGAATAAACAAGTAGTGACTAAATATATTATCAGTTGAACAGAATTATGAGTATTGAATTTAATTTTTAGAGTTGGTCTGTTTTGGGTGTTGATATTTATTTTGAATTAATAACTAAATTTAAATCTACATTTTTTTTCTAGTTTTGTCTGCATTTCTACATACTTTTTTAGATATGTTTTAGCTGTTGTTTTCCTCCCATTATGTTTTAATACATATAATTGTATATACATTTAAAATGATATGTACATATCATTTTAGATGTATACGAGTGATTTGTTTTGCGAGGTCACATTATTGAGTTTTTTAGTTGCGTGTATGAATTCTACATGCGATTTTTGTTACAGGGTCACTGTATGTAGGCCATCTGATGTAGGGCATCCGTACATGAACCCATCAACTTTACTGTAGTAAGCCTCAGGGTGTTTTACAGTAGGGTGTTAGGGAGGTGTATTAGTGAATATAATCATTATTTTGATTCATTTACTGATGAAAGCTTCAGTCATTTACTGCATACATTAGTCCACTACAAATGCCCTGCATTTAGAATCATCGTTTTTTTGTTGTAGGCGTGTTTGTTTTTGTTGTGATTGAAAGGCCTGGAATAAGTCAATTAAATTAAGGACCCATGTGCAAACACTAAAAAGTCATGAAACGCACTATAGTGAAGATAAATATTTCTCTTAAATATTTATTTTTCTTAAAATTACTCTTTATGAGCCCAATCTCAATAAATTGATTTTGGAAAAAAAATGATTATCCAGTTATTATTATGAATGACTGATGTTTGATTGGTTTGTGCTTCTCTGCTAGCAATAATACTTCAGTGAGTGTTTATTTTTATCAACCAATGACTAAAATGACTCTCAGTGAATGGATTATTAGATTTTTTTAAACGTTACCATTCAGCTGAACTTGTTTGCGTGTGGGAACACATCATTCATTCCACTAAAGAGTAATTGTGCTGACAATCACACAGGGGTTTAAAATTAATCCTTGGGGGGAAAACTATATTTCCACCAATACTCACAAGCTTTTATCAGGAAACAATTGCTGTTTTTTATTATTATGTTATCATATTATTATACTTGAAGTTTTGAGATCATATTATTTGATCTACATGGAATATGTGTGTATATATATATATATGAAGAGTTCAGATGCAAAAGCCTCTAAATGTCATTTGAAATTTTCTTCTAAAATGAACATTTTTATCAAGCTTGTATATTTAAGTTCAGTTATTTCACTTAAATGACAATTAATAGGTGATCTTCATTGCCATTTAAGTGAAATTACTGAACTTAAATATACAAGCTTGATAAAAATGATCATTTTAGAAGAAAATTTCAAAGGGCACTTAGAGGCTTTTGCATCCGAACTCTTCATATATATATATATATATATATACATATCCCATGTAGCTCTCAAATAATATGATATATATATATATATATATTGAATATTATTTTTAAATATGTATTTGACACTGCAGTTTACACAAACTTAAAAGCTAAAAGGTGTTGAAAAACAAATGCTGACCAGTCACAGGACCTGAAATATCACTTATATACATTTTAAGCTTAAAATAGTTTTTTAATTTACTTTATATAATAAAAAACTAATGTTTTAAAACATTTAATTTATTAGTTTTTATTATATTAGTTTTTAATTTTTTAACGGTATATGTTTCTCTTTTAGCTTCCTGCCGACTTCTCAAAGCTTCATCCCTCTGACAGTTGCCACTCCCATATGACTTCCAGCCAATCACGTTCCAGCATCGCAAGCGATTCGGGGAGTAGCAGCCTATCAGATATTTACCAGGTGATAAAAGACTCAGTTTCTATCCCTCTAGAAAGCAATCTCCTTACACACTCTACAAACCGAAGCACATCCTGACAGATTTATTGTGAACATCTGGGACACACACTCACATGCATTTAAATCCTGATCTGTAGAGTATACCCCCCCCCCCCCCTCTCTCCGCTCTGGTCCATCTGTCACCTCTCCATAACCTATTCATGTCAATCCTAACACTCACCTTTTGATCCAGAGATCAGCATTACACATGCACACACAAACATCCATGGTATGACCAAACACAGTCACCTCGTACTGTCAACACATTTTTTCATGTACACACATGCACAAGCAAATCATATTCATGGGATTTGTTTTGTTTGTTTGGACATGTGGGTCACAAAGGGCAGAAAGCTGTTAAACCACAAATCAAATGTTTGTGAACGTCGCTAACTGAAAATTTGGGAAGAAACAAACAATTTGAGCTCACGGTTTCTTTCACAGGCCACTGAGAGTGAGTGTGGGGACATGGATCTGAGTGGGCTTCCTGAAACAGCGGTGGACTCAGACGAAGATGACGATGATGAAGACGTAGGGAGGGGAACGGACCCTCTCATGAGTCGAGATATTGTGAGAGACTGTCTGGAGAAAGATCCGATGGACCGTACAGATGATGACATTGGTAAACCTTTGTTGTTTGAATTGTTCAGTGATGGAAATCCACTATGCTACATTTTCACTTTTGATTTCATTTTCTCTTTCTGTTTACAGAGCAGTTGCTGGAGTTTGTGCAGCAGCTCCCTGCATTTGCCAGTCTGAGTGTTTCAGTGCGGAGGGAACTCTGTGCTGTCATGGTGTTCGCGGTCGTGGAACGGGCTGGAACCATCGTGCTCAACCACGGTGAAGAGGTGAGACTGGACCCATTGCAGCATTTCATCTCCTCATTTGTGGTGTTCACTTGATAACGGACAAGTGTGTGTGTGTTTTAGCTGGACTCATGGTCAGTCATTCTGAATGGAGCAGTAGAGGTGATCAATCCAGATGGCCGCTCTGAGAGTGTGTGTATGGGTGGAAGTTTTGGCGTCTCCCCTTCTTTGGAGAAACAACTGATGACTGGAGTCATGAGGACCAAAGTGGACGACTGTCAGGTAAGAGTGTCTACTAAAGTTGAATATCCAGCAGCTCATTAATGTCAATATATTTACTGTAGAAATTATTTTTTTTTACTTGAATGTTTTCTATTCAGGATGATTATCGTCTATTAATTAAAAGTTCCTATTCAAGCTTTATTTTTAATGCAAATTTACATAAACTGGCGATGCAGAAAAATCACCTGTTAACATTATTTGTCTGTTTGTGTGTAGTTTGTGTGTATTGCACAACAGGACTACTGCTGCATTCTGAATCAGGTTGAGCAGAACACACAGCGAGTGGAGGAGGAAGGAGAAATCGTCATGGTGAAAGAACACCGAGAACTTGACAGGACGGGCACCCGCAAGGGACACATTGTTGTCAAGGTAAAAATCTGACTTTAAAAAAAAGTGCTCTACTTAGAAATCAGATTTCAGCTTTTCAGTCCGGTCTAATTTAAAGCTAATCCTTTTTCTAAACTGTGTTTTTGTCTAATCCTGAAACACTACTATAGTACACCTGTAATAAGTGTTTATATTTGGACTATTTTAGACTGGTTTGGGTCTTACCACTGTGGATTTGATTTGATTTATTATGGATTAGACAGAACCATAATCCAAAGGATAACATGATAAAGTGTAAACGCTTATTTCCAACATAGTCCTTGGTGTTAAAAAAAGACATACAAACATGTAACTATTACAAGACAATAATAAAACATTGGGCACAAATCATCCAAAGCAAAAATATTCTAAAATCATAAGACACAAGGATAATCAGGCAACTCTAATTAAAAAGATTGGCTACTCTATTCCATAAATAAGCCTTAACTTGATATCTAAAAGCCTTGTATGGAGTAGCCGTGTGACTCGTCATAGACATAAACAGAGAGAATTAGCTCCTGCTACAATGTTCTTCCGCAAGACACATGCAGTTCTGTTTATTAAGCATTAGAGTCCCAAAGTTACAGACTGCAGCTTTAAAGCTACACTGTGTAACTCTTTTAGTTTATTCTTAGCTAAAAACACTTAGTTCTTTCAAAAATATATGTGCTCATTAATGTATATTTACTTCGTTCAAGTAATAAAGTATTCTCGTGCGTGTATAATATGCCATTGAAAATACATACGGGTAAAGGGTTCTAATGTCGGTCGCCATGTTGCCCCTTCATCTTGAAAGTACATTAGCCAAAGAGGGACATACTCGTTAATTCAAGCTTCGCCTTTCGCGTTTACGTTTGAGTTAACACTCATGGACGAGGTCGAACTGGAAGCCATGTTAATCTTGGACTACATTGGCACCACCGTAGGAGTTAAAACGAAATCGGAATTGAGAGGAACAGAAACTAATATTCACTGGATTGTCATATACCTTTTCACTGCTAGATGGGGGTAAAAATCACACAGTGTAGCTTTAATCTCTGAGCTTTTATGTTATGCGAATGGAAGTAGTGCAACAACGTTGATGATAAGAAGAAAGTACAAAATCTTTCAGCAGGATCATGTGAGACTGAAAAGTGGAGTAATACCTGATGAAAATTCAACTTTGCCATCACAGAAATACATTTTGGTCACTCTTTAGATTAGGGTCTAAATCTCACCTTTAACTAGCTATTAACTACAACGTTTGCCTCAAACTCCTAATTAATGTTATCAATAGTTAGTAAGGTAGTTGTTAATGTTAGGTATTGGGTAGGAT
Organism: Cyprinella venusta; assembly: GCA_038021265.1. NCBI lineage: Eukaryota > Metazoa > Chordata > Actinopteri > Cypriniformes > Leuciscidae > Cyprinella > Cyprinella venusta. The sequence goes on from CM075866.1 coordinate 29,354,500, forward strand.
TAAAAGGTGTAGAATATGGTCATGCAGAATAAGGCATTATATGTGCGTTAAGTACTAATAAACAGCCAATATCCTAGTATTATGCATGCCAATGAGCAACTAGTTAATAGTGAGAATTGGACCCTAAACTAAAGTGTTCCCTACATTTTAAATACATTTTAAAATGTATTACATTTATTATAAAGTTCATTTGTAATAACATTTCATAATATTACAGTTATTGTAATAATATTGTAAAATGTATTATATATATATATTTTTTTATTAAATATTTGGAGCCTTGGTGAGGATAAGAGACTTTCAAGACCATAAATTTTTACTGACTCCAGACATTTGATCAGTAGTGTATATGGTTTATTTATTTTGTCAGACCATTTAACCAATTAATATCAGATTTAAAAATGTGTTGTGTTTGTATTTATTTTTACCAGAAAACATTAAAAAAGCATATTTTCAATTTGGTATTTTAAAAGAAAAAATATAATGTACTCTTTTTAGGGTACTGCTGAGAGGCTAATGCAGCACTTAGTGGAGGATCATTCAGTCGTGGACCCCACATATATTGAAGACTTCCTGTTGACCTATCGTACCTTCTTGCCCAGCCCTCTGATTTTGGGACAGAGACTTCTGGACTGGTTTAATGACCCCAGTTTACGGGACAAGGTAGCTTGACTAAATCAACCTTTTCTAAAGAAACACACATGCATTAATCTTCAGTGGGTCTGAACTCACAGTTCTTCACTCTCTCTTCTATTCAGGTAACCCGAGTTGTATTGTTATGGGTTAACAATCACTTCAGTGACTTTGAAGGAGACCCTGATATGACCAGTTTTTTGGAGGAGTTCCAGAGCAATCTGGAAAAAGAGGTGTGTACCGCATGCAAGCATTGCTCCTAAGTATCTCAATAGCCTATATTTTAATTATACATGATCACATTACCAGACAAGCATCCTTATTAACTATTTATCCGAGCAGAAAATGACAGGACAGTTGCGGCTGCTCAACATAGCTTGTGCTGCTAAAGCCAAACCCAGAGTGATTACTATAGCAAGAACTGCTCGAGAGATGCCCCTCCCCTTCACACTTATTGGAGGAGCTGAACGTGGGACGCGCCTCTTTATCAGTAGCGTAGAAGTCGGCAGCAAAGCAGAGGAGGCGGGGCTTAAACGTGGAGACCAGGTAACACCTTTCAAACCTCATCGTAATACAACAAGACACGGAAGCGTTTTCGTTAACACTTTTTTTCCTCCATACCCAATGTACAGATATTGGAGGTGAACGGGCAGACGTTTGAGAATGTGCAGTTGTCCAAAGCAATTGAAATTCTCAAGAACAACATACAGCTCTGTATGAGTGTCAAAACCAACCTTCTGGGTGAGGTTTCCTCCGGGATACATCCTCAACACTCACTGACTGCTGAATTCAACATCTCAGAGTGTTTTTTCCCCCCTTTTCTTATCTTTACTCATTTTCACTCTTCTCAGTCTTCAAGGAGTTGGTGGCCAGGGTGGCAGAGGAAAGGAAAAACGGCGTTCCTCATCTTCCAAAGATTGGTGATGGAAAGAAAAATAGCCGTTATTCTGTACCTGAACTTGGGGCTGGATCTGATGTAATTGGTCAAGAAAAGGTCAGCAAGAAGGTCAAAGCTCATACAGTGGGTGGTCGAAACAAACTGATGAAGATTCTAGACAAGACGCGCATGAGCATCCTACCTCAGAAACCTTACAGGTATACAAGCACACACACTCTGAGTTCTCACACTATTGCGGACTTTAAAGTCTGTTAAAGAGTACAAATCTTGCCATCTTAGTCATATTTTAGGAATGGGATTTTAAGCAATATTTCACATCAACCCCTTGTGGTTTATGTGGTAAATTCTGATAGATGAATGTACATCTTTTACTAAGTCATGCGGAGTCATTATGCCTTTGTTGTGTAGTGACCTCGGGTTAGGGCAGACTCAGGATGACAGCATTGTGGGATTACGGCAGAACAAACAAACTCCGACCACTATGCCAGTCAGCGGAAATCTCTCATCCAGTAACCCTGACTTGGCCCAAGGCCAACAACGCATCATCGACTACAGTACGCAGCCACCAGGTAAATAGATACGGAATACTCGGATGAATAATTAAAAATTAGTGTGCACAAGATGATAATGTGATCAAATTATAAAATGCAATTGTAGTAAATATGTTAATATCATAAATTAAATAATAATATAATTTGGTAATTTAATTTAAAATCATTTAAAATAACTTATTTGGTCTAATTTATTTATTTAAATTAATCAAAATAATTTATTTGGTCTGTCAAAAATAATGCATTAAGGATGCGATGATGATCCACATGTAGGCCCCCCGCGGCTCACCCCCGCGGGCTTCTCTTTGTGGAGATCCACAGGACATGCCCACCAGCGGGCATGTTTCAAGCTCCGCTGCCTGTTTTTGATCCTGTCAGTTGTCTCGATGTCTATGTTGACATGGACACTTTTTATTTCAATTTCAAAAAATCTTTTTGTGTTCCTGCTTTACTTGTGTTATATCTGTGCGATTTACTAATGATCGCGCTACCTTCTCCTTGCTCACAGCGTCTGGATTCACTCGTGAGTATTTGTGCACTACTGCGGTTCTGCTCGTCTTTTTAGACACCTGACGTGTTTGGTTCCACTCGTCTCCTCTAGATAACTGTTCTTCTTCTTCATAGAAACCTGTCTCTCGTAATTGCCTGTCTATTTTTCTCTCAAAATCTGTTGTATAGTTTTCTCTAGTTGACTCTCTTTTCTTCTCTCTGCCATGCTGATCTTTTTAGCCCTTTATAGTAATCGTTCTTGTACAGATATGGTTAATTTGAGTCAGTGGCAAGTTTTTCGCGCTGATGGCATCACCGTGGGTAATCTGTCACTTGTGGATAAAAACAGACTTGTAGGAAGTTCTTGTTTTCTTGAAAGTTTAAAAAGTGTGTAGCAGCACTGTTGCCATGTTTTTGCTAATATACTTTGTTTTTCCAGTCATCTGGCTAGCCTGACTCACGCTCTAGGTTAAATGAAATGTGCCTTAAGGCTGTGGAACTATATCCACACTTTATTATTACATTGTCTCTGGTTTATTTCAGTGTCCTGTCTGTGTGAACACATACACTTTTGTGCCATCTGAAAAACTTGCAACTGGGCCAAGTCCAGTAGTTACCATTTATTTTGTTTTTTTTTAAACTTTAATTGATATACCACACCCAATTTTTATTTTATTTTTATGTCCAAGTCTGTTTCTGTAGCTGCTGTTTGTTTAGAATTGTCTTGAAGTATTTCTGAATAAAGTAAGCATAGCTTACATTTTCAATTAAGCAAGTTCTGAAAAAAAAGAAAAAGAAACATTCAATACAATGATTAATGATACATTTTTTATATCAGTAGATCTAATTAGCTACATTTAGATTTATTTTTACACACATCCATTTTTTGTTGCTTACATTTTACCAACATACATTAACAAAGGTACACTACATATCTCTGTGGTTGAGTCTAGTGGTTTGAGGTATACCACTGGTTGTCTGTGATCACCACACCAGATCTTACTAGATCACTCTGTCATCAACAACTGATTGTAAGAGTAAAGTCCTACAGGAAGTAGAAGAAAACAAAGTTGTATAAGCAAGCAAGCATGTTGCATTCGACACCTTGTTTGCAGACATACACAATTGTAAATGACAAACCTAAGGATACAGGATCTAAAGGGCTGGTATTAGCTTTTTTATTATTATTATTATTGACTTTACTGAAGAACATGTACTTTTGATAGCTCTACTTTAGAATTGTTTTGTCTCAATGTCGCCTCTACTTTCATTACAAGATGCTGTACAGCTTATATGTTTCTACATCTTTTATTTTCATTAGTACCGAGATGCCTTATCCGACTTCTGCTTGATCTGGATCTCCAGTTAACCTTTTTGTCTTTGTTGTTAGGGTTCCTATCACCTCTTTTCACTTGAATGTTATATCTACCTCGTCCATTTAGCTAATATAGCTCTAGAAGTTGCATGTAATCTTGTTTGGAACTTCGTGCTGTTTGAGGTTTACATTCACTTTGTAAACCTATATACATTTATTTCATGATTTGTTAAACTTTTTCATTCGCAGAATTGCAAGACCAGGTGCTGCGAGTTTTCAAGGCAGACCAACAAAGTCGTTTCTTGCTGATCAATAGGGACACCACAGCGAGAGAAGCAGCCAATCAGGCAATGCGAGAGTTTGGCTTGACCACAAGTCCCGAGGCCTATTCACTTTGTGAGGTGTCAGTCACACAGGAGGGCGTTATCAAACAGAGGCGACTTCCTGATCAACTCTCTAAACTGGCTGACAGGATACAGCTGAGTGCTAGGTTTGGTCTTAAGCTGAATTTGAGAATTCAAATGGACTATTTAGTGATTTATTTGAATATGTGATGGCTGTTTTTTGCTGCTTCCTTGTCAGGTACTATCTGAAGAACAACACTGAGACGGAGACACTGTGTTCAGATGTGGAAGCACAGGAGATGCAGCGAGAATCTGTGGTCCCTCTGCTGTCCTTAAGCTCCATGGAGATAGCCAATCAGCTGTCAGCACGCAACTATCTGCTCTTCTCCAGCATTGAACCGACGGATTACATAAATGACCTCTTCAAGCTCCACCCACAAGATCCTCCCACCAACCTGCGCAACTTTGAGTATCTTGTAAACCAGGAGACTTTCTGGGTCGCCACAGAGATTGTACAGGAAACCAACCAAGCCAAAAGAATGAAGATCATCAAGCACTTTATAAAGATTGCTCTTCACTGCCGTGACTGCAAGAACTTCAACTCCATGTTTGCCATTATCAGGTAGACTTAGTTTCTAGGAAATGATTATTATCAAATGAGCACTTTAGTTTGTGTCTATTAGTGTTGTCATGGTATCATACCATGAAACATAATCACAGTATCATGTAGTGTCATCATGATGCAGTCATGTTTGGATGCATCGTATTTCTGCCGCTGTAGTTTACATTCCCAGATCAGTTTACATGGTTACACTTTACAACAAGGTCTCATTTGGTAACGGTAGTTAATAAAAACACAACTGTTCATTGTTTGTTTATGTTAGTTCACAGTGCATTAATGTTAATAAATACAACTTGATTTTAATTCATAATGTATTTGTAAATGTTGAAATTAACATTAATAAATTCTTAGAAGTATTGTTCATTCTAGATTATTTTATTGTGAAGTGTTACCGTTTACATAAAAATATTATTAATCATAATAAATACTATTATTATTGTAAAATTAAGATATGATCATATAAATTAAATTATTATTGTAAATATTTGTTATTATAAAATAATATATTATACTAAATTATTATTAATATATACTATTACTTAATCTTATCTATCATTTTCACAGAAAATTTAAGGAAAGCCAGCACCGCCATAACGTTTAATTTAATCCATTAAATTTTCTGCAATAAAATATAACTGATTGAACAGAACACCATCTTCTTTTTTTAATTAATTAGTTGTTCCATGCTTCTTGCCATATAAACAGGTTTATATCAATGTGCTTGTATTTCTTGCAAAAATGTGTCAAGTTTTTCATGTTAAAGCTGGGAATAGTCTGTCTCCTCCCCATTATACAATCTCTAAAGTGTATCTATGTATTTTGCAGTGGGTTCAATCTTGCACCTGTCTCTCGGTTGCGATCTACATGGGAACGATTGCCTGGAAAATACGAGAAGCTTTTGGCAGAATTACAGGATGTTTTCGACCCCTCTCGCAACATGGCCAAATACCGTAACCTCCTCAACAAACACAACCTGCAGCCACCAGTCATCCCTCTGTTTCCTGTCATTAAGAAAGACCTCACCTTTCTCCATGAGGGTAATTTGCGTTTTCTCTGTTTTTGTTGCCTAAAAATTGAGTTTGGTTTAAAAAAAAATTAATTGTTTGAACTAGGGCTGTCAAACGATTAATCGCGTTCAAAATAAAAGTTTGTGTTTACATAATATATGTGGGCGTAGTGTGTATAATTATTTTGTATATATAAATACACACACATGCATGTATATATTTAAGAAAAATGTGTTCTTAATATATCAAATATTTATATTTATACATAATATTAATTATGTATAAATATATATAAAGTATATACTTTCAGATTTTTCTTAAATATATACATGAATGTGTGTGTATTTATATATACAAAATAATTATACACACTACACCCACATAAATTACGTAAACACAAACTTTTATTTTGAATGCTATTAATCGCGATTAATCGTTTGACAGCCCTAGTTTGAACCTGTCGAACATGTGCTTATAGGCAACAACTCTAAGGTGGATGGGCTGGTGAATTTTGAGAAGTTGAGGATGATTGCACGAGAGATCCGACACGTTGTTCGAATGGCTTCCATCACTATGGACCCTGCATTGCTTTTTAAGACTAGGTAGGTACACTCACTCACAAAGTGGGCAATTATTTCATGTGATATTTTAGCAATGATATTTCATACATAAAAACATAATTGCGCAGACACTCTAGCTCTTTTTCAAATCTTACTGAGCTGCATCGCTACCTGCACAGGAAATGGAACCTCATCTGTGGCCGATTTAAAAATAATCTGTTCTTTTATTGAACTGAAATATTATTGTTCAATGTTTGAATGCGAGTTCCTGTCAGCATTGTGGGTTTGCTGTCCACATGAAACATTCCTGTGTTGGGCAGTGTAATTAAGATACCTACTTATGATGCCTCAAAATTATGGATGCTCCGATCGATCAGCCTCAGATTGCTATCGGCTGATAAACATACAACATAACAAGATGCGTAGAAAATACTCACAGAGTTACGTGACATGCTGCTTGGCTATAACTTTAGGACTTCCAGGATACGATCAAAATGCATTTATGACGCAGTGTTTTGTTGATTTAATGAATCTATGATCTTGGGTATGGTAGTTGTGGTCAATGTGCTGAGAGCTTTTCCCAGCAGTGTTGTAACGTAAGGTCCAAATCAGAGTTTCCACTAGAAAAATTTTTTTTTTGCCGGTCAAATATCGCCTTTTAATTAGTCAAGTTGAGGTAAACTGGAGGCAGGCTAATAACATTCAAATAGACGGAAAAAAATATGAATGTCCGATTGCCGTCGATCAATGCCAATTGTTTTTACTATGGTTTCACATTCATGGTTTAACAAACAATCCTCCTTCCCCACATAAAATATCTGAATAGTAGCCAATTGTTTTTACTCAAGCAAACTTAATTATGCACTCTCAGTAGGTTATGCCTCATTTAGCTGGTAACATTTAAATTGGCCAACGTGAAATGCATCCAGATGCGCATCAATTTAATTTTTATTTAATGGCAATTCAATATTATAATAATTTCAATTAGCGGTTAATAATCGATAAACTGGGAGAATTAACCGAAAATGAGCATCCCTACTGGATACATTTCATTGAAATCACAAATGAGGACTTCGCAGGCAATGAAGAAATGCAATCCTCCATAGTCACGGAGCGCTGTCACGACAGCGAGGGCATCACATCGCTGGCTTAATTAATAAGAGCAGTGGTGTCCACAGACTCAATGCTTGGGTAACACTTTACAATAAGGTTCATTAGTTAACATTAGTTAATGTATTTACTAACATGCACTAACCATGAGCAATACATTTGTTACTGCATTTATTCATCTTTGTTAATGTTAGTTCATGAAAATACAGCTGTTCATTGTTTGTTCACGGTGCATTAACTAATTTTAACAAGATTTTAATCAAGTATTAGTAAATGTTGAAAATAACATTAACAAAGATTAACAAATGCTGTATATGTGCTATTCATTATTAGTTCATATTAATTAATGTAGTTAACTAATGTTAACTAACGAACCTTATTGTAAAGTGTTACCAATGCTTGTAAAATTTAATTTTGTCGGACATTTCATTTTTTTTCCTGGCCAATTTCCGGTAATTACCGGACAAGGAAACGCTGGTCCAAATGTCCAAACATGATAAAAATCTATTAAGTCTAGTAAGGGGTTAACAGTGAAACTCAAATGAAAGCTTATATATCGTATTAGCGTGTATATAGCTTATATACATATAAAACTTATATATCTTATAAGCTTATATATGTAAAGCCTGATTGATTGGGATTGGTATCGGCCGATCATGATGACAAGAAATCGTTTCTCATAACGGCTGTAAAAATCCTGATCGGAGCATCCCCACATAAAATATTTCCCTAGTTGTACATAGGCAGCTCACTGGGGCATATATCCATTGGTAATAGTTTCTGCTGTCAGTCATTTGTGTGCTTGGTGTCTCACTGGACTTCTTGTTTTGGGGCCTTTGCTCTGTGGGCTTTACTGTCTAAGCACTAGTGTCTTTTTTGTCTCCCTTTTCTTGATCTCTTAATTTTCTTTTTCTTCGGCTCTTCAATGGTCTGTGTTTTAGGAAGAAAAAGTGGAGGAGTCTTGGGTAAGTGGGACTGGTACCGTCTTTCTTTTTGTTTCCTTCACTTTCTCTGTTAACTGTCATTGTTTTTGCCGTGTTGTGTACTAAACCACACTAACATTTCTTTGAATAGCCTAGCTTTAGTTGCACTGCGTTTGTAAATTCTCATCTTTCACTTCCTTCTTCCATATAATTATGCTAATTTTCATTCTCTGGAAGGGCATGTGTTTTTCTTATCAACGTTTTCTTACCATAATTTATATGGTTGTTTAAAAGTTTGTCTGCTACTTGAGTAGGAGTGGGCATTAAGTAATGCTGTAGTCGAGTACTAAAATGTTTTTTGATTTGTTTAGAAATGTTGTACAATCAATACTAGATTAAATGCTTCAATTTTAAAACCAATATACATCAATGAAAACCTCAAGATATAAAAACAATAATAAAAACATATTTGCACTCGCCTGCAGCTTGCATAGAAATCCTTGTGTGCTCTGTTTATATAAAAAAAGACTACCAAAGGAGGTATTAAAAAATCTTAGATTTTTTATAGGGCTGTCAAACGATTAATCACGATTAATTGCATCCAAAATAAAAGTTTGTGTTTACATAATATATGTGGGTGCACTGTGTATAATAAGTTTGTATATTTACAAATACACACACATGCATGTATATTTAAGAAAAAATATTATTTATATATAAAATATTTATATATATAATATAAATTAATCTATTAATTAATATCTATTAAATCTATATACAGTATATACATGAAAATATTTCTTAAATATAGACCATTTTGCAAGATGTAAACATCACTGGTCTAGAAACACTTCCTGTTTCAGTTTGTAACTGTTTTCTTTATTTCACATGTAAAGAAAACATCATAAAGATGTTGTTTAACTTTTTGATTCATTTTACATGTTCTGTTGGTTGTATTTTATCCCAGCTTTTATGTAGTGTTAAAAAACTGAAACAGGAAGTGCTTCTGGACCAGTGTTGTTTACATCTTGCAAAATGGTCTATATGTAAGCATGTGTGTGTATTTATATATATATATATATATATATATATATATATATATATATATATATATATAATTATTATACACAGTGCACCCACATATATTACGTAAACACAAACTTTTATTTTGGATGCGATTAATCGCGATTAATCGTTTGACAGCCCAACTTTTTAACAACAGGTCTTTCTGCTTGCACAGAGGTTGCTGGGACAATGAACATTTGGTGGTACTTAACCTTTAGTAGACAGTAGGAAACAATGTCATTGGTGCCTGTTAATTTACAAGTATTTATATACCATCACAGTTTTTATTAATATTTGGAATTAGCTTTTTTATTTCCATATATATATATATAATTTGGGTTACATTTTTAGTATGTTTTATGCCTATTACAGTTTATTTTTTATTTATTAGTTTCAGTTTTTAATTATTTCCAGTTTATTGCATATTTTAGTGCTTCAACTTAATTTCATTTAGATGCCAATGCCAAGTTTTCATCTAATATTTATTTCAGCTTTTCCAGTTAAGTTTTTTTTGTGTGTGTGTGTGTGTTAATTTTGGTTATCCATAATAACCCTGTTGCCTAAGGCAAGTAAGTGCAAAAGAACGTACATTTGTGAGTAATTTGATTGTTATTTTACAAGTTGACTGGTTACTTGAAGTATGAGGACCAGACTAGTTGATTATTCATGCCTGCTTTACTAGACGTAAATATTTCATTAACCTGTAGCATCTAAATCCTCTTCTTTGTGCATGTTAAAAAGGGCCATATTAATTTCCCAGCATGATTCTCTGGCTGATCTAGTTGTTTAGCTAACTTCCTCTCTTAGTTTGTGTTGACCTGTTGCCGTTAACATGCATTGTCTTTTGTTCTTGTTTAGGTCTCTAAGCCAGGTGAGCAGCTCCTCTCTCTCTGACATCGGAACGATGGGCGGGAAGAGGAAAGGGAGGCGCAGCTCTTTTCTCAGTGCTAAGAAACTCTACGAGGTGGAGATGATGAGCAGACGTGTGCGGCAGTATCTGGACACGCAATCACATGAGAGTAATGAAGACACGCTCCAAGAACTGTCCATGCAATGTGAGCCTGCCAACAGCTCGAGTGAGTTGGCACGCACTTTTTAAAGAACACGACGACTCTGACTTCCTGATTTCATTGAGTATTATGATTGGTTAAGATAAAAATTGATTATTGCTAGTTAGATCTGTAGATTACTTTATAGTGCCTAACTCTCATGCATGTATTTTTGCATTGATCTGCTTATTTTATTAAGTCATGCATGAATAATTTATGTTCTCAAATGTCTTTGGTCACCATAATGTGGCATAATTACATATTAATGAAATGGAATGTTCTTAGAGATGAAATTGTTATTGATTGACTTGGAATAAAAACAAAACATAAAGCTGTTTTTTTTCCTTACATAAATTGATATCTGACTCTTAACTTTGTTCTGGTTAATAAAAAGAATTAAAACATTTGTCTACTTGTGGTTTCAGTACTGAAGAACTCAGGTGAGAGGAGGCGATTGGATGCCTCTCCTGTCGGTCAGAGAAGCACCACTCCGCAGCAAACAAATGGAAGTCATGGTGTCAAGAAATCACTTGACAAAGAGTTGCCACCATTTGGTAAGACCTTTCTCTGTTGTACCTATACAAATGAGCTGAGTTCTGGTATTATTGGAGCGCCCTCTGCTGGTGACTTGTCAGTCTTGTTTGCATTGAGATGGTGTTTTTGTGTCTGTAGGTGCCCAGTCTCCTCAGTCTCTCCATAAGATTTTGTCTCTGTCAGAGAAGGGGAGGGACAGGCAACGAAAGCCACCTGAGGACAGCCAATCAAGTGCTTCCTCTCTACTCTCCTCTCCACGTACCTCACCTCACAATACACCTAGAAAAGGTATGCAGTTATGAATATTGATTTAGGTCAATATCAATAAAACATGGTAGCACTGCTAACATGTTGACATATGTTTCATGTTTTCATGTTTCATCTCATGGGGCTGATCCTCTAATAAATCTTTATCAATAAATAAATAAATAATGGCATTAAGGTGTTGCTGCAAATTTTTTGGCTGCACATCCATGAATCTCCCGTTTCACCACATCCCAAAGTTTCTTTTCTGCATACCTCAGTTGTGTCGGGTAGTCATTTGAGTTACTGTCAGCTTGGACCAGTATGGCCATTCTCTGGCATCATCATGGCATTTTTGCCCACAGAACTGCCGCTCTATTCTGCCGGATATTTTCTTTCTCGCACCGTTCTCTGTAAACCCTAGGGATGGTTGTGCATGAAATTCCCAGTAGATCAAGCAGCCTGTCTGGCATCAGCAACCTTGCCACAATCAAAGTTACTAAAATCATCTTTCTAACCCATTCTGGTGGTCTGATTGAACTTCAGCAGATCGTCTTGACTATTTGCCATGTGGCTGAATAGATATTTGTATTAACAAGCAGTTGAACGTTTGTACCTAATAAAGTGCCTGGTGAGAGTGTGTTACTGGCCATCAGTTTGGAAACATAACTATTTTAAATGTTTTTGAAAGATGCCTCTTATGCTCTTGAAGCTTTTATTTGATCAAAAATACAGGAATAAAACAAAAGTATTGTGATATATTATTGCAATTTAAAATAATGGCTTTCTATTTTATTATACTTTAAAATATAATGTATTTCTGTGATGCAAAGCTAAGTTTTCATCAGCCATTACTCCTGTCTTCAGTCACATGATCCTTCAGAAATCATTAGTAAACTGTTATTATATCATGACATTATTTAGATAAAGATAAATAATTATAATATAGTTTTTGTAATAAGTGATGGTTAACTTAAGAAATATTTTTTTTATTAATCCAAGAAATTAACAAAAGTTGATATGTTGAATATATATATATATATATATATATATATATATATATATATATATATATATATATGAAGAGTTCAGATGCAAAAGCCTCTAAATGCTTTAAATTTTAAATTTCTCTAAATTTTCTTCTAGAATGATCATTTTTATCAAACTTGTATATTTAATTTCAGTAATTTCACTTAAATGACAATTAATAGGTAATCTTCATTGCCATTTAAGTGAAATTACTGAACTTAAATATACAAGCTTGATAAAAATGATCATTTTAGAAGAAAATTTCAAATGGCACTTAGAGGCTTTTGCATCTGAACTCTTCGACATATATATATATATATCTCACTTTTTGGTTTGAAAATCAATTATAGGTTAAGATCAACCCTACACAAAGATTCACACCTCTAGAGCATGAGATATTCTCTGATTTATTGAATTTTTGTTTGCTTATTTATGCATGTTTTTGTTATAGCCCCACAGTTAGTGGTGAGTGAAGCATCAGATCAGTTGAGTCTGTTAAGCTCCTCCTCCTCTGATCTCATCATGGTTGATGACCACACACATGTGCAGCCCCATACACTTGCTCACCCACTCAGCTCACGTAGAGCAGAGCCTGACCAAATAAGCCTGGGGTAAGAGGTTTACACACAATTACTCCAAAAGTTCTTTTGGATGTCAATTGGTCTAGTAACTTTTTTTAAAAAAGTCTTTCTATATTTCTGTCTCTCAGATCCTACTCCTTAACTCAGGATCAGTGCGACCGTGCGTCGTTGGACGCAGTAGACAGTGGCCGTGGCAGCTGGACGTCCTGCTCCAGCGGTTCCCATGACAACATCCAGAGCATTCCACAGCGTGTGGGTTATTATGACAACCGTAGCTGGGAGACTCTGTCAGAAGGGATGGGACGTAGTCATGTGACCACACCCACCGGTTACTGGGGTGATGAATTGGAAGGCGAGACAGGAACGATAAAAAGAAGAGGTGGAAAAGATGAGACTCCAAATACAAACAAGAATCCTGCGAGTCGGAGGGAGGGACGTTTTAGAGAGCCGCCGCCCACACCTCCTGGTTATACTGCTCTGTCATTGGCTGAGGCAGACAACCACAGTCATGCTCATGGGCGACGCCCACCAGACTACACTGCCGCTCTGCAGAGGTCTCGATTCCTTAAAAGGTCATGTGATGCTCCTCCAGTGCACCCATCGAGTAGATTACCAGCTTACTGCCAGTCACCACGACGACCACAACCGGATGGTGAGTATTTGATTATGCAGTAATCACTACAAAAATATCAGCAAAACATCACTTTGACTTTCAAAAAAATTAAATAGGAAGACCAGACCTAAATTAAAAACTGCTAGACCATAGACATTGATAGTTTGACCAATATTCTATTACCCATTTAATTTATTTTTTGGATAATTTTTTTACCAAAAAAGAAATATGTAGCTTAACCCTTAAAGACAGAGACACCCGTCCTCAGCTAAAAATAACTATTCTCAAATGTTTAAGAATAGGCTCCGTAATGAATGTGATTACAAGTAGTTTTAAATCACATTAATTTCGTCAAAGAAACCCATGTATATATATATTTTTTTTTCCTCTGGGCCAATAAACATAGGTTTTGGTATTTTGAACCAGCAGTTAGCTTGTTTCTTTGGAAATTTTAAGGAACTCAAAGTAGTTATGTGCGTACATGAAAAAAAACACAAAATAACAAATTTGCATGTGTACTCTCTGACAAAGCAGAAATTTGGCATAACGCTTAACCAATAACTTGCGGTACACACCAAATGATGTGTTGAAATTTGTTTTCTACATTGTCCCAGTGGACTCGATTCCGACAGAGATAACTGCCGCAGCCAAGAGAACCATTTTGTTTATGTAAATACTACTTTTGTATTTGGATTTTTTTTTTACAAGACTCAATTGTTTTCTCTACTTTCTGCAGTATATGCATTTGTTCATGTTCAGATTGAATTTTATGTACAGTAATGGCGCTTTTCCACCGCATGGTGCGGTTTGGTGTGGCACGCTTTAGCACTTTTCCACTGAATGGTATGGTACGGCTCGGCTCACTTATGGCGCATTTCCCCTGCATGGTACAATACGGTACGGCTCACTTTAAATGGTGCCTGGTCTGTTGAGGTTCCAAACGTACCATACCAGTACTAAAATGTGACTTTAAAGTGGTACTAACTGCAGTGGAAAAGCAACCGTGCTAAAACGAATATATATGTATTAGGGCTGGGAAACGATTAATAGTGATTAATCGCATCCAAAATAAAAGTTTGTGTTTACATAATATATGTGTGTGTAGTGTGTATAATTATTTTGTATATATAAATTCACACATATGCATGTATATATTTAAGAAAAATGTGTTATTAATATAGCAAATATTTATATTTATGTATAATATTAATTTTGTATAAATATATAAAGTATATACATGCAAATATTTCTTAAATGTTTATATGCATGTGTGTGTATTTATATATACAAAATAATTATACACACTACACAAACATATATTTTGTAAACACAAACTTTTATTTTGGGATGCAATTAATCGTTTCCCAGCCCTAATATATATATATATATATATATATATATATATACACACATACAAATGACGAATACTTTCTACAGTAAATACAGTAAACTTTCATAAACAGAACCTCCTGAAATTTATATTTTTTTCTTGAGTTCATCGTTAAAAAACATTTTGCTGCTGTTTTTCTTAATTCTGGTAAATTCATCTATTCTCAGACAAAATAAATATAAAATTGTGGCTTTAAATGAGCTAGATTGAAATGTCTTCTCTTTAAAATGATATATGGCTTTGATGCTGACTACTAGAATGTTCGAGTTAGGTGCTCAAAAAATGTTCTAGGACTTAAAGGGTTAACAGTTACACAGCCCAAAATTTTGCATAGAAAATAAATCAAATGTTCCCATTCATAATCTGATTTTATTGTTGTTGTTGTTGTTTGATACACTTACACATGAAATAAAAACATTAAAAAAAACATTTCTGCATATTGGTAATTGTACATTTAAATATGAAAATCATGTATTGGTCATGCAGCACAATATGTCCATCTAATAAAAATTGCAGGTTATTTTTCTTTTTTTTAAATATTTGGATATTAATTATAACTCAATCTCTCTTTTTTTGTCTTTTCTCTTTACAGAAAATGAGCAAATATCTGCAGTGTAACAAGGGCCCCTTATAATATCTCTACCCCCAGTGTTTCACAACCTTGGCCCTTGATTGAAATATAGCAAAGCATTTAGGACCTTAATGGAGATCACTGTGAAAGAGGAAAGGAGCAGAGAAAGGCACTTTTAACAAAAGTTCTGCAAATCAAATACAAGAAGGAACAAACAGATTGTTGTGTAATAGAATGAAGAACATAGTCTTGTTTTAAGTACAGAATGATGAGAGGTGTTGCACATAATGCAATATCAGTGTTACAAAACCATGGAAACCAGTATTATGCCATTTCATTTCAAGTTTTTAATCTGCCATGTTACTTTAGATTGTAACGTGTTACAGAAACTGTGTGTTTGTGTGTGTGTGTGTGTGAGAGAGAGTGTGAGTGAATCAATCACAGGAGATGTATCTCTCTTCGGACACTTGAAGACAGAAAGAAAAGACTGAGCAGCTGCCTCTCACAGACCTCAATATCAGTGTTTAATGTTACTCACAAGTATATGATCATTTTAAAACATGCCTTTTCTCATTTGATCGTGACCCTAAAAACTTTCCAAATGTGCCCACAAGATTCTGTTTGAAAAGATTTTAATGTTTTGTATTTTTTATTTAATTTTATCTGTCAGTGTCATTGTTTCTGGCTGTCAAAGTGTATGGCACAAATCATGAATTGTTGCACAAATTTTCAAAAGCAAGAGATGGTAGTCGAGAAAATATAAATTATAGTTGTTGCATAGATGTTAGGTGGTTATGATATGGTCAGTAAATAGTTACAATATATTTTATATAGAATGTCATGAGTTCAAATGTATCGCTTTTAGCTCCTTGTGTTTCTACCCAGCCAAATCTATAAGAATCACATGTATTTCTACGTCTTTTACAAAGACAACTGGCAAAGTCTGTAACTACTTTTGTATTTTTAATACAACTATTGTAAATATTGGTTATATTTTGTTAAAGATTTCAGAGACCTATTCTGTTTATTGGACACATTTCAGCTACAAATGACTGAAGGAAAATAAACACTGTAGCAATGAAATCTCATGTCTCGTTTCTCTACTTTAATCATGTTAATGTTTTGTGCAAATCATCTTGGAGAAGAAATGACAAAAGAGTTTGACACTATTTTGACAAACAAGTTGCACCGCCCAAAACTCATGCCATTGGCAGAGAGTCGCCTCTGTGTTTTCTGATTGGCTAATGTGTGGTCTGTGGTCAGATTCTACTTTGCTGTTTCCAGAGCCCAGGGTTGTAAGTGAAATGAGTGTCGTATCTCAGGTCACCCATTTTATTGAGACCTGTCAAGATTCTGGGGACATTTTATTTATAGTATTTTAGAATAAATAGTCTATCATTTATGAGGTTGTCACAAAATAACAACATTAAGATTATCTTGCCACTGTGGAACAAGTGGAATGTTTAATTCTCAGGACTTTGAGGTATGTCCCTATACTAAATGTAATGTTCAAAAATACTGATAAATTCTGACTGGACTAAATTGTATCATCTAGTTACACTAGACTTCATCTAAATCATTCATATCATTTTATGAAAGTATGATGTTAAAGGATGGCACCCTGATATTGACGAAGACAAGTAAATGTTTTTATTATTATGAAAACATTTCTATATTTTGACGTTATATGTCTTGTATTGTAGTTTTTTTTTGTTTTTTTTTTAATAATGTTCAAAAGTTTGTGGTCAGTGAGGTTGTTAAGAAACTAATACTTTTATTCAGGATATTAAATCAATCAAATGTGACACTAGTGAGATTTATAATATTACAGAAGTTTTCCATACCAAACAAAATCCTGTCAGTGTCATTGTCCTGTTTGTCCTTTGTCCAGTGTCAAAATCCTGTTCTTTCGAACTTATTAATCAAAGAATCCTGAAAATATCAGTTTCCACAAAAATATTAATCAGCACAGCGGTTTTCAGCATTGCTAATAATAAAAAATGTTTTTAAGCACCAAATTAGCATATTGCTATGATTTCTGAATGATCATGTGACCCTAAAGACTGGGGTAATGATGCTGAAAATTCAGCTTTATCATATTGCACTTTCAGATATATTAAAATTTGAAAATTTGTATTTTATTATATAATATTTTGCAATAGTACAGTACTGTATTTTTTATATGTATATAGGCTATTACTTTATTTTATTTTTTAAGTAGGCTACGCGGCCTTGCTGAGCATAATGGCTTCCTTCAAAACATTAAAAATCTTAATTAGAAACACGATTTCATTTCAAGACTTATCTTACTCGACCTCAAAACAATCATGGTCTGAGATATTATTGAGTCTATGGCACACAAACATGGACAGTAATAATTTAACCAAACGCAAATTGAGGTCTTCCAGCAGTAGGCGCCGCTGTGGGGCCGCTCGTGCTTTTTGTGTTTCGCCGAAGGAGAGTGTCATTCTTTCCTTCACTCTTGTTTTTGTATGTGAGAAATAGCGTCTCCGTCTCTGGATGTGTCCTGTCTTCACCCACACAACGGACCTGTCTGTCTCTCATTATCTGGACACGTCAGTCACACTGACACCTTTTCTGAGGCTGATTTTAATTTGCGTTTGCGGAGCTGGACCCGCACACCGGGACTCAGTCCAGCCCGGTTCGGCTCGGTTCTGTGAACGAGACACGGCGGGGGTTTAAACGACAGAGCCCGAACAGAGATGGAGAGACGCAGACTGATGTGAACAGAACCAGCGCTATGGAGATACATCCACTGTAAGTGCTGTGTTTGTGTGTGTGTGTGTGTGTGTGTGTGTGAGAGAGAGAGAGAGAGAGAGAGGAAGAGAGAGCTGCATGTGTTCACACTACTGTAATGTCAATATAGAGTAAATCAGTTCAGCCATAAGATCACATGACATCTCTCTGTCTTTATCCACACACTTAGAATACTTTTTCTCTCACATCTTAAGAAACTGACAAGTCACTTTTGAAAATTGCCATGTAATGGAAGCTTGTCCATATAAAGAAATTTAATAATAATAAAAAGAAGGTTCTTTTTCATCTCACATTTTTTGCTTTTTTCTAACAAGTCAGACTTTTTTTCTGGGAAAATTTTCAATTAATGGACATAAACACGCAATTTTGAGGAAAAAATAAACAGAATTGTGAGATAAGTCCCGACCTTTTTAATATTCTGTAGCTGAAGCAAGCTACCATACCAAATGGCCACTCTAAAGATTGCGTAATGTTACTTGTGGTTGGTGATGAACCACTCAGAGTGTGTTTGTGTGTGTGTCTCTCTTTCAGATGCACTAAGCTTTGCCATCATAAAGCTGTGGAGCTGAAGGATGATGTGTGTGAGAAACAGAGTGCAGTCACCATCAATCCACGTCACATGAAGAAAGCCTTCAGGGTCATGAACGAGCTCCGCAGGTGTGTGTGTGTTTACTGTTAGAAATCATGCAGTGCCTTTTTGTAACATTGATTATACACAATGTTTATGTTTCTGCTTTTAAAGGGATACTCCATTGTTTTATGTTCATACTAAACTATGTTATTCCCTTAACCATGAGGAGTTGATACGTACCTCTCTTGTCTCAATCGCGAGACACTTTGATCGCACTTAACTTAGCCCACTTCATTCAATATGTGCCAAGCAGAGAAGCGACCTAACACCTTTACGTTTTCCCTATTTAAATACAGTTGCACGAGTAGTGTAACTCGACCTAGAACGGTGACACAATATAAAATGTTTCGCTTTTATAAGCATGTAAAGTGGATAACTACAGTATATTGTATGGCGGAATACCACAGCAAGTGATTAGGAGCACTTCGACTCGGTGCATATATATCTATGGACTCTATCACTCTGGAGAGGACTTTTCACGAGTGATGATATTACTGCGCCAAGTCGAAGTGCTCCCAAGCACTTGCTGTGGTATTCCGCCATACATTATAGTTATCCACTTTACACACTTAGAAAAGTGCAACGTTTTATTTTGTGTCACCATTCTTGGTCGAGTTACTCTACTCATGTAACTGTATTTAAATAGGGAAAACGTGGAGGTGTTTGGTCGCTTCTCTGCTTGGCACATATTAAATGAACTGGGCTAGTTAAGTGCTGTCAAAGTATCTCACGCGCCAGAGCGATTGAGTGCACGCACTGAGACGAGAGAGGTATGTATCAACTCGGCTTAGTTAAGGGACATAGTTTAATCTGAAAAAAAGGTGGAGTATCCCTTTAATAGATAGTTTACCTAAAAATGAATATTCTATCATCACTTTTTCTGTGGAACACAAAAGGAGATGTTGGCAGAATGACAGCCTCAGTCAAAGGTCACTGTCCTTTTTCTTTTTTTAAGATTCAATGAAAGTAAGTGGTGACTGAGGTGAACTATTCTACCTCATTTGGTATTAAACGAAAAAAAAAAAAAAGAAAGTCACATAAAAAGATGAGTAAACAAATACAGAAATTTGAATTAGTTTTTCAGGTATGTGTATTAAAATGTTATTTTTGTTAACACTAAAACAGTTAATCAGATCGCATCAAATAGTACCAAATAAAGTGGCATTTATTTACAATATACAGTACTGTACAAATGTTTGAGGTCAGTAAGATTTTTTTTTAAAGAAATTAATACTTGTGTTTAGTGATGCGTTGAATTGAACAAAATATCAAATGAAAAAAATGCTGTTCTTTGGAACAACAACAACAACAAAAAACCCCGCACAACTGTTTTCAACATAGATTAATAAGAATTATAAAACAGTTCCAATCCTTGATTCTGATTGGTCAATAGCTGTGCTTTATTCATGATAAACGCTTTACACGCTTCACCCAACAGTTCTATTCATCACTGCGCAATACTGCAGTTCCTATCTTGTTTTTATTTGAGCTTTCATGCATATTACACATTGGAACGTTGTTGCTGTTCACGGTCAGGGACTATTTTTTGTCTAGCGAAAGGAAGGCTTTTAGTGATTTTACTTCATGAAAGTTGCACTAATACATATTTTTTTTTACTTTAATACTTTTATTGTGTGGTAACCGTTTTATAAAACCAATGAGGTACTCGAGGCAAGTGCTGTATCGTGAATAAGTAACGGCTGAAGGGGTTACTCCGCTAACAACGCCCTTCAGCCGTTACTTATTCATGATACAGCACTTGTCTCGAGACCCTTATTGCTGAGAAGCAAACTGATTTCTGAAGGATCATGTGACACTGTTGACTGGTGTAATGTCTGCTGAAAATTCAGGAATAGAAATATGTACAATATATATATAAATCTGAAATATTAATTGTTAAAATTACTCTTTTATAACAATGTTTATAGTATTTTGATCATATATGCACATTATGCAGTCTAGCACAACCACACATTTTAAGATAAATAAAAAATAAAATTTTTAAAAACCCACACAGTGGCCTCAAAATGTAGAATTTGAGGGAACTTAATTCATATAACCATTAAAAATCACCTTGACATTGCTTAAAAGTCTGGTTCAACGGCTCAAAAAAGTGAAGTTCTGAGGAACTTTCTCTATTTCCAGATGCCACAAGGGTTTATGTTTGTAATGTCAAATGCAACATCATTCAGATATTTTGTCCAAAAGTATCCAATTACTTTTGCACACAGGGGCCACTGTGTGAAGAATTGTAAAAATTGCTCTGCGTGTTATCTATCCTCTCTGCAGTCAGAGTGTGCTGTGTGATGTCACTATTATTGCAGAGGATGTGGAGATCGCCGCTCATCGAGTTGTCTTAGCTGCTGGGAGTCCTTACTTCCATGCTATGTTTACAGGTGAGAACATACACACTTTCATTTCAATTTAATTCAAGTGCTTTATTGGTATGATTGTGTTTAATATTGCCAAATCATCATACAAAAGTAATGACAAGAAAAAAATAAAATAATATATATATATATATATATATATATATATATATATATATATATATATATATATATAAAATAAAGGAGACATTTATCAAGACATTGTGACACATAGTGCATTAGACCACCAGCTGGTCATGAAGTCAGTGCTGCTAGAATATAGTCATCATAGTCTGGAAATAATTAAAAAAATGCCTTACACACATGCAAATCTTAGGCTGGATACATAAAAAAAAAATCAAATAGTATTGCTCTCATGATGGGGAACCAAAATGACTCACTCAGGTTTTGTACTAATAATGCACAAATAAATGGTTCACTTTGCATGGTTTGTTACAGTGTATATTTCACTGTTAATTCATGCAATATTTGCTCATCTAACAATAATTGCTGCCACTAAGGATGCGTCTAAGGAAGTGTCTAGAAAATAATGACCCAGAAATAAAAAAAAAAAGTCATTTTATTAACCAATTTGATGTGCCTTAAAAATAGAACACACTATGACACTATGACAGTGACATATTCGAGGGCAGAGATTTAGTTAGATTTAGAGATCACCATATACATAAAGTACAGGAGCCAATGACACCAGTGCAAATAATGCACTGCATTACACAGTCATTTGGAGTTACAAGCCATGGTCTATGCTGGGAAACGTATTCCTGCCTCCAGCACCCCAGCCATCACGTTTATTTTTTAAGTTTAGAATGTATTTAACTATATATATATATATATATATATATATATCTACAGTATATATATGACATTTTTGAGTATTTGTGTTTGTAGGAGAGATGACTGAGAGCCGCCAGAAGAAGGTTCGAATCAAAGAGATTGACGGCTGGACTTTGGGAATGCTGATTGACTATGTTTACACGGCTGAGATCCAAGTAACGGAGGAGAATGTGCAGGTAAGCGTGTGTGGGTGACTTTTTTTTGCATATGGAAATATGACCTAAAAACACAGTTGACTGAATCTGTGTCCTTTTTATGTTGTGTTCTTTGCTATTACTCTGAGGATAGAAAATCACATCCTGGAAGTGTGCTGTGTGGGTGGGTGTCAGTAGCTTATGTGTCTGTGTCTGCACTGCACATTTGACTAGACGGAGGGTGTTAAAATGAGGCCGAATTTTTAAGGGAATGACTCAAATGCAAACTTTGCTGCAGGGCTTAATAATAAGAATGCCCCGTGATGGATCTGGAAAAAAATAAATATAAAATTGGGAACTTGAATGTGGGTTAATTTTTTCGAGTCAATTGATTTCACCTACCAATCAAATGAGAGGAGTGCAGCTCTAACTAATGTTGCAAGTCTATCAGAAGCAGAGCAGGGCGGGTCCTGGCAACACAGTGTGATTGAGATCCATACGTCACGTTACGTAACCAAAAGTTCAGGCTCAGGAATATTTTCCACTTTAACCCCTGCTGACATTTATCTTGTCAGTTCTGGTTCCTTATGCATAAACTTCTTTTGAGCAAATAGAGGTGAAAATAAGTGATGGGTATTCATACAGGACACATTCTTGCATTAAAAACAGTCAGATGCCTACTTTTAATGGCGTGAGATGCTTAAAAACAGCGAGACACAATGCATAGATGCCCATTTCACACACCCAACATAGGTTTGCAGGAGTGCATCCTGTGTGTACTATACAAGCGTTGTTTCTTGACATTTGCAACCTATATTTTATTATTTAATGTGCAAACATATTTATTGATTTGATATTTATTGTTGATTATTAATTCTTTTGTAAATATATTTTTCATACAAAAAAATAAATTAAAAAATTAAAAAAAATAATAAAATAAAATAAAAAATGTATTTAAATTTTATAAAAATTAAAAAATTAATTAAAAATAGTAGTAAAAAAGTAGTATAAAGTTATTGCCAGGACAAATAAAAATACAGCAGATCAAATTCTTAAAGCATTTTTGATGTTATGTGGGTGTGTGTGTGTGTGTATGTATGTGTGTGTTAGGTGCTCTTGCCTGCCGCTGGTCTGCTGCAGTTGCAGGAAGTTAAAAAGGCCTGCTGCGAGTTTCTCATAACTCAACTTCACCCAACCAACTGCCTCGGTATCCGCGCCTTTGCCGATTTGCACGCCTGCACGGAACTGCTCAATCTTGCCAACACGTATGCAGGTGTGTGTCCGTCCATCCGTACAAGAGAAAAGTACACAATAGTGTCAGTAACTCTGTTTAATAGTCTCAATCTCTCTCCCACTCACTAACACTCACAGAGCAGCACTTCTCAGAGGTCGTGCAGAGTGAGGAGTTTCTCAATCTGGGCATGGAGCAAGTCTGCAGCCTCATAGCAAGCGACAAACTGACCATTACATCTGAAGAAAAGGTAACGTCACGTTTGTTGAGAGAATTGTATTCCTGCTAGTGATCTGTAACTATAGCAGCACACAGGTGATTTTATCATGCAGACTTTAGCTGCTCTGTTGCCATGGTGATGTGCTGCTGGTACAATAACACTATGGGAATAGCTGTAGCTGCTGGGGGTGAGAGCTTGTTTGTCGTCATGGAAACAAGAGTTGGAAGATGTACGGCGTGGGCACCATGCTGTTTTTTTTTTTTAACATGGCAGCACCAGCTTCTTAAGACAGTCCTTTTTATTAACATTCATCCCTGGTGATCTGTTGAAGTTGTCACCTATGACAGAATGCTGTTTACACCTAGCATTGACATCTCTGAAATCTCTCCTGTGATTAGATTTTGAGGAGAACGTGCCTAATTTAGTGGCTACAAACTTTCAAATTTAACTCCGCCTCCACTTACTCAGAGATCCAGTCATTGACGGTCAGACGTGATTAGTTACAAGGTAGTTTGTGATATCATGAATACCAGCGATTTCTCTGCGTTTTTTAGACTGTCTTTCGTTCACTGCAGTTTTAAGGAAGCAATACTCAGCAATGGTGTTGACTTATGACTTTGCACATGGTTTGTCTTAAAGTACATTAAACACTACATAAGCCCTATTCGGACGGGACTAGTTTAACATAGAGAGGTGGGGTAAAGTAATAATTACCAGAGCTTTTCTGAGATTTTAGTCCCGTCTGAATGTGCCATCTCAGTTATCATTACGGACAATGAAAGTAAAGATTACGGCGACTTTTACATTAAGTAAAAATGTCCTGAAAATTACCTCAGGTAATACTAATCCTCTGCGAATAGACCAGCTTTAAATATTTCGTCATTTTCTGTTTAAAAGTATGGAGATGCTTGAAAAAGCTTTCAGTTGTGTTCTAGATGCTGGGACAAGTCTGTGGCAAAGTGTTTTCCACATACCGTTCAGATCACTTGTTCACGAAAGCACTTGTTAGAGGTACTAGGTCCCAACAGAGGTATCCAACAGTTTTACTGAGAAATCATTACCATTACTGACGTTGTGTGGTAAAATTACATTACTCCATCTACCTTTATAAAGTTAATCCCATCTGAATATGGCTATAGACAACATTAAAAGCTTGATTTTCACCTCATGTGAACTTTAAAGTGCACCTATTATGCCCCTTTTCACAAGATTTAAAATAAGTGTAAAATAAGGTTGGTATGTTCTGATGTCCCCAGAGTGTGTATTATACCCAACAGATCATGTTTTACACGTTTAAAATGTCACTTTTTGGGGCGCAAAAAAAGCACCATTTTTGTGTGTATCCCTTTAAATGCAAATAAGCTGCTGCCTCACTAGATCCGCTCAGAGCCAGTAGGGTGTGTCTACGCTAATACAGTTCGCTAATGATATTTTGGTCATTATATGGTGGTTGTGGACACACACTGCCCACACACATTTATGTTCAAACGCCATGTAAAAGTGAATTTTGCATAATAGGTGCCCTTTAAAATATTAGATTGTTTGATAAATAACCTTCTTGTCACAAAGCAAGATTAGTTCAGTTTTTTGTCAATTTAAATAATATTATATAAAATAAAATACCTAATACAATCTATCTAATACAAATATTAGATGGAACAACTACGTGAATGTTAGAAGTATTGCAAAGTTAAAGTAATAAAATTACAAACTGACTATAAATAAGAACTAAAACTGAACTCAGACTGAAATTAAAAGTGAAATAAAAATAAATTTGACATAAATAGTAATATTAAAAAGCAAACGTTATTAAAAATGACAAAAGCACCTGAAAAAAGCAAATGAAAAGGGAAAATTAACTCAAAATATATAAAAAATTATAATAGCATATAAATAACACTAAAATAACATTGCTCCCCAAAATGTTTAAATTTGTTATGATTAAGATGCGTGCACTCCCATACATTAAAGGTGTAAGGAAATGTGTTATTACTCTTTGCTTCATGGTTATACCATTTCACATTTTTAGAGTCATTTTATTTAAACTTTAGTTGAAAATGTTAGTTTAAAAAAAAAAAATTAAAATATAATATCAGAAAAAAACAGCTTAAACCAAACAGGAATACAAAGAAAATGCTTCTAAGAACTTGGCACAAGTTTTAATCTAGATTTTTAAAAACATTTGACCTTTAACGTTTTGAATGATTGGTGTCTTTTCAAATGTGATGTGATCATATGCATAGCTGCTTATGAGATTGCATTGATAGGATCTCAAAATGTTTTGGACCTTGTTTACATCCGTAATTTGTGCTGACCATTTGTGATTGAATCACTTGACACGAATATAAACTGATATCAAGGTTCCTTGTGTGTTTATAGGTGTTTGAAGCAGTCATAGCGTGGGTCACGCATGATAAAGATGTGCGTCAGGAACACATGTCTCATCTGATGGAACATGTTCGCTTGCCCCTTCTTTCCAGAGAATACCTTGTACAGGTGTGTGTCTGTGTGTGCAAACGCATTAGTAAATGTGTGGTTTGATATTCTTTAGTGATGAATGTAATTTAATTTTGCGTGTGTGTGTAGAGGGTGGAAGAGGAAACTCTAGTAAAGAACAGCAGCGCATGTAAAGACTACCTTATTGAAGCTATGAAGTACCACCTGCTGCCTGCCGAGCAGCGCTCCATGATGAAGACCATCCGGACCAGAGTGAGAACACCCATCAGCTACCCAAAGGTTTGTTAGGACCATCTTGATTATGGTCATTTTGAACATTTTCATTGATATCAGCTGTAAAGAGCAGGGAGATATTGGATGAACAGGGAGGAACATGATCTACACATAATGCAAGCTGTATTTAAACTATTGTCACATGCTTAGCATCTTAGAACAGGGATCTTCAATGTTTTTCATGGCAAGGGCTCTTTTGGGCGATAGAGACATGAAGCATAAAAAATAATCTTTTTTTATCGCCTTTTTTATTATATCACATATTTTAGTAGTTATCATAAATTAGGTATCATTTGAAAGCTTAAACTCAGAATTAATCCTGTGAAAACCGTTTTATAATTGAACGTTGCGTTACCATAGAATCGATACTCTAAATTATTTTATCAGGCTCCTCCCTTTTGGGCACCGTTATATTTGATAATTTGATCAAAACCTTTCCTAATCTTGACAAAACACATATTGTTAGAAATGTCTGTGTCTCAAGGTTCCAAATTGATATGACAGAATTGATATTTGGAGAGAAAATGTATTAATTTGTGAAGGCAGAATGTATACAACTAAATTCAATGGCACCAGGTGGCTATTTTTGGTACTACGCCTAAACACCATCTCATGGGAACTTCAATTTTTGTGATATCAACTTCAAATTTGGAACGTAACTTCGTTAGTTTTATGGCTTTGCTTTTATAGTAATTTTAGAGTAAAAGATATTTTGTAAAATGTAAATTTTATATAAAATAAAAAATATAGTACAGTATATTTGATATACTGTAAATTTAAACTTCCATAACTTTTTCATACTTTCATTTTTTTTAAGTGTTTTTACTTCAGCAATAATCTGTTAATTGCGTTTTTTAAAACAAGAACAAACTTGGGTATATATTCCAAAGCATTCTTGAATTACGTCCATTTAAGTTTGAATAGTGCATTTTAACCCCCATTCTAAAAAAGGGGGGTGACAGCTAAGGGGTTAAACTTTTATTGAAAATGTTATCATTTAAAAACCTTTAAACAATCATGAATGCAAAGAATTTGTTTTCTAAGAATTTATTCTAAAATAACTTGTATATACAGATACAAGATCATTTAAACTGGATAAAAAAAAAAGTTAAAAACAGAAAGTTAAGTTGGGGATCTGATTCTTTTCTCACATGTATGTTAAAGGTGATGGTTGTAGTCGGGGGACAGGCCCCTAAAGCCATCCGCAGTGTGGAGTGCTATGATTTTGAGGAGGAGAGATGGTTCCAAGTGGCAGAATTACCCTCCAGACGATGTCGAGCAGGTGAGCAGCCACACTCTTATCATTGACAATGACTGTGCAGGCACAAAAATGACTCACCCTGGTCTCAAATTCAACAGCTGTCCTTTTTAAAACTTCATTTTATGTATCCCCAGTACTGACTTGACCGTTGTGTTGCTTACTGTAATTGCTTCGGTTCTGAAGATAATTTACTGTATGTACTGAAAATAATTAGAGACACTCTTGGGTGAGTAAAATGCAATTTGCTGGGGAATCTGTCTTGACATTGATACTGCTAAAGATGTGGTGCTGTTGAAATGACTCTGTTTATGAAAATGATGTTTAGTTAGTGTATTTATAAGTGATGGCAAGATCATTGGTGTTTTGGACACCTAATGTGGGTGAAAATGAAATTTCAAGTGTAAATTTACTGACTTATATTACTTATAGACCTTATGTAGCCCCACCCCTTTTCAGCTCTGCGCTCGTTGTCTTTTGACTTCCAGTCTGTATTTTCACAACAATCTTGCGTTGGTATGAATGAACTGCTCGTAAAAAAATTCCCAGTCGACATTTGTTAAGACATCTGCTTTACAATGCTTATGATAAACATTACAATGCTCATGATAACTTTTGTTAACTCTACAATAAGTAAATCCACTTCACCAGCTAATTACTCCTTGACGGCGATGCCATAGAAATATACAGAGCGACCGCAAAACCGGAAGTTCAAAGACAATATTCTAAAGATGACGGCGCCCACGTTTCCCTGGTGCATAAGGTCTATATACGGCATATATTCCACAAAAAGTTGCTTTTCATGTGACATAAATGTATTTACACAGAAAACATGAACTGAGGTATAAAACTAGTGGGCTCAAATGTATGTATAGGTACTAGAACATTAACATAATAAAACATTAGAACATTTATACCATTATTTTCCTAGAAAAAATACACTAACATTCTGTGACAACACAAACTACCATTCAAAAGTTTGGTGTTAACATTTTTTTTAATAGCTGCCTAATAAAACAGCAAGGATGTATTAAATTCATCAAAAGTGACTAGAGACATTTATAATGTCACTAAAGTTTTTTTTTCTTTTTCAAATAAATGCTGTTCTTCAAATTTTCTGTTCAACCAAATAATCCTGGAAAAAAAATCAGTTTCCACAAAAATATTAAACAGCAACTGTTTTTCAACATCGGTAATAATAAGAAATGTTTCTTGATCACCAAATCAGCCTATTAGAATGATTTCTGAATTATAATGTGACAGTGAAGACTGGAGTAATCGCTGCTAAAAAATTATCTTTGGCATCAAAAAAATAAATTACATTTTTAGATATATTAACACTGAAATTCTACATTTTAAGTTAATTTAATTTGTAATAATATTTCACAATTACTGTTTTTACTGTATGTTTGGTCAAATAAATGCAGCCATCAAAGGCATTAAAATAAATTTTCCAACCAAAAACTTTTGAAAGGTAGTGTAACCCAGTCGCCGTATATTGTGAGACTATATGGGATAAGTTGTCACAATGAAACCTGCCATTCAACAGCCTATTATGGCTTTTCAACTAAAAGTAAAATAAATTATGGAATACAAAATAATTTAATGATCCGTTGTCTTATATAACAAACAACTTCACTCACCAACTGTTATATATATATATATATTCACAGAAATGTATATTCTTTTATTTATTTATAGGTGTGGTGTACGTGGGCGGTGTTGTGTATGCTGTCGGGGGTTTCAACGGGTCATTGCGTGTGAGAACGGTGGATGCGTACGACCCAGTAAAAGATGAGTGGTGTTGTGTCAGCAGTATGCAGGACCGGAGGTCAACACTAGGGTCCGCTATCCTCAACGGACTGCTGTATGCTGTAGGAGGCTTTGATGGCAGCACAGGTAACACATGCATATTCATCTTGCATCAAAAATACTTTTACTATGTTGCAGCTGCATTTGTGTACGGCAGAGCAGTGCATAACTGTTATTCTAGATATGGTAGCAATGCTTAATACTATGAAGATACTAATAATAATTGGGATCATGAGAGCAGGGTTTTAGAAATACTGAGGTCTATTGTATATGTGCAATTTAAGATTTCTGGAGGGCAAAAATTGGATAACAACAGCTTTAAGACCAAAACCATGTCTTTTCCAGTGGCGGCACTAGGGCGGGGCTTGCCGGGGCTATAGCCCCGCCAGAAATTTGTATAGTGCCGGCACATTAAAAACCTAAATTTATAAATGTTTAGGGTGCTTATATGTATAAACAATGGTCTTGATGGGTGTAGGAGTCAATTAAGCCACGCTCAGGTACTGCGCGCATTAGCGAATAGGGATCATATTAAGCTCTTCATCAACAGCGATCATAATGGAGCGCTTTTAAATATGAAGCAAAAGACCGCGGACTTCAGACGCGTCTCAGAATGGCTCAGAAGATAACAACAGACGTATTGTCCTCTTGTAATCTGCTATTGGTGAGTAGCTACCTTGGTGGCTAAAGTTCCTGATTGTTGTCGAAAGCCCCTGATCTTTTTGAAGATTCACTCACGTTATAAATGTCAAATAATATAGATTTTAATCTAAATTATTGCACTTTGTTTGCCATAGCCTAGTGGTGATGAACAAGAGAAAATGTTGTTTTTGATGCAAATGCGTTAAGCGTTAATGCATCTGCTTTTTTTTTAGTTTCTCGCACAAGCGTCAATGTTATTTTAAAACGTTTAAAAATATTTCTCGACACCCCACTCTTTTCCATTTTGCTCGCAAGTACAAATGCAACTTTTTTATTTTAAAAAAATATATATATTATTAATAAATGTATAATTTCCCATTATTTGTGCAAAAAAAGTGGAAAAAAGAAAAAAATATATATGTTAATTTACGTTAATTAATCCATGCAAATTAAGAAAAAAAAAATGTTTGTCGTTGTAATAATGTGCTTCTGCTCTGGAATGGCGTTCCTTCGCTGATGATGACGTAGTTTTATAGCTTGGGTTGAATATCCTTAACCACTCCCCTCCAACCACCAGACTGCTATGAGCGAGGGATGGTAAGGAGGTACGCTAAAGTAAAAACCCCACCCTCTATTCAATATTCCGTTTCACTTGGAAATACGTCACAACACTGGAAAATAGTCGATTAAAAAGTTAAAATTCTTTGTTCTCATCAGTTTATGCAGTGTGAACTAACAACAAAAATATTTTGCTGTATTATCCATTATTATGATTATGTAGATTTTGATCCGAAAAAAATCCATGTGAAAATAGCTCATATTTAATAATAGAAAATAACGTTTATCTTATAGGCAGCAGAACTCATTTCATAACTCTATTTCTGTCACGAAAACTCTCTGAGAGATTGGCATGGTAATGGATATTGGCGGAATAAATCTGCTACACTTTTGCTGCTGCAGAGCTAATACAGAGGCTTGCCACAGACATTCACAGACATGGTGTGGTGAGCATGTAAGACATGGTGCTGCAGCAATTGAAAAATCCCCGTAGCAGATCTATACAGGTGGAGCTGGGGAAGATGGAGAGTTTCTGAAGCGCGCTGCATGTAGATGAACAAATGAGTTAAGGACCTATTAGCGTGCGCCATCTAGAGTTTCATGCCAGAACTAAGTAATAAGACAGTTCTGTCCTGGGGCTCCTGGTCTAAAGCGGCTGGATCTGCGGTTCTGCAGCTGGACATATCGCGTTCATTTAGCTCACTGCAGTTTTAAAGCCCTCAATATCTTTTCCGGCCAGTAGTTGGCACTGTCACCCAGAAGGTTTCAATAAACCGTTATTGATTCAAAGAGCCGAAAAGGTAATAATAAAGATGATTAATCTGAAGCACTGTGCACACTTTACAATGTGACCTAAATATAGTTTTAAAGTAAAATGGAAAATAAAATAAATAAAATGCACTACATGCAGGATATTGAAGTTAGCACCACCGAAGAAGAAAAAATCCTGGTCTTTTTCATTTTTGTTTGTTAGTGAAAACGGTACAGGCATGGTCATGAAAAAGTTCATGAAAAATAACATGGGTTTGCAATGAGTTTGAATCTGGGTATATGATTACTGAATTATAACAGATTTGTCATTTTTAGGTGAACTATCCCTTTAAATATGGAAGTATCAATGTACAAATGTTGCAGACAATTGGGGATTTCTTGTCAAAAGAGAAAATTTAAGGAATAGTTAAAGTAATGCATCTATTTTCAAATTTGATTAATCCTTTTTTTAGTTGCTAAATGACTGTCCTATAAATGACACAACCTAAAAAAGAAAAGATAAGTGTTGATAAGTTACTGAAAGTTACTGAAAGGATATCCAAGCCTTTTTATGGAAAGTCTTACAAAATACTTAAAATTAATTCACAATATGCAAACATTCATTCATAATCTTTTTGCCTATGCTGAAGCAGCTCTGGTTGTATTGCTTCCATAACTGTATATCACTGTGGGTGATTTAACATTTTTATCGTAACACAGTTAAATACACTGTAATAATCAGATATATTAGCTACTTACAGTACATCTCACTTTCTGACTGCTCAGCTTCTGTGAAAAAGTAACAGTAAGGCCCAACTTTTTTTTATTTGATTGGCTATCTCAGTCGTTTTTTACTTTGAGCACTGTCACACTGCTAATCTATCAACACAGATGTGAAAGTCAGTTTTCTAGTTGTTAGCCAATATCTTTGCAACATCAAATTATTATTAAGTATAGGGCAGTTATTATTGGTAAATTAGTTCACAACGTTTGATACACCTCCTACAGAGGTCTGGACCTCAAAGGTGGGTACGGACATGATTTGGATGATGAACATGAACCGTGTTCCTATATGAGTGTCCATATCGATGATGAAAATGTTGGTTTGCAGGTTTAGCTTCTGTAGAGGCGTATAACGCTAAGGCCAATGAGTGGTTCCACGTCAATCCCATGAACACGCGGCGCAGCAGTGTTGGAGTCGGCGTTGTTGGAGGTTAGTGACGTTAGTTATCTGTATATTAGGTGTACATTCCTGTTATGTATTGTTTGGCGTTTGGAGGTTAAGAAAAGGGCCTAAACCAGGGCAGGGGTCTTCAACCTTTTGAAACCAGGGACACATTACATACAGTATTGTACAAAATGTATACAAAATTGCCTGACATGGAATTACAAGCATATTACCATATTAATGTATTTTCACATTTTGTTTTGATGCTGCTTAGTGCTTACATTGTAATGCCAATAATTTAAAAAAATGGTATTATAAATAAATTAATAATAATAATAATAATAATAATCATTAATAATGTTTAGAATCATTTACACTACCAACAGCTTTGGGTCAGTAAGATTTTTTTTAAATACTCAGTCCTTAAATTTATTGAGAAAGTTTGCATTAAAGGGCACCTATTATGCCCCTTTTTGGGTCTTGGGTGTCCCCAGAATGTATTTGTGAAGTTTCAGCTCAAAATACCCCACAGTAAATTTATTATACCCATTTGAAAATGTCATTTTTGGGGCCTGTTTTAAAATGAGCTGTTTTGGTGTATACGACCTTAAATGCAAATGAGCTGCATATCCCCGCCACTGCCTTTGGATGAGTGCATCACTTGCATACCTATGGCAGTTGGTCTAAGTAAAAGGGCTGAGAAAGAGAGAGACCCGCTGTTTTGAATGTCATTCAGCCGTACATGTTTGAATCGGAATATATAAATAGTCTCTGATCAGACCCAGATGATGAAGAGACTCCGGCAGAATAAACACAAATGAGAATGGACCAGTACGTCACTCACACACTGCCAACACATATTTATGTTCAAACGCAATGCAAAAGTGAATTTTCCATAATAGGTGCCCTTTAAATTGATAAAAAGTGACAGTAAATCTTTTACTTAATTGCAAAAATATATATATTTCAAATAAATGCTGTTCTTTTAAACTTTATATTCATCAAAGTATCCTGAAAAAATAAATTACGGTTTCCACAAAAACATTAAGCAGCGCAACGGAGGATCATGAATTACACTGAAGACTGGACTAATGGCTGCTGAAAATTCAGCTTTGCCATCACAGGGATAAATTACATTTTTAAAATATATTATAAATAATAAGAGATATCACAATATTACCATTTCACTGTATTTTTGATCAAATAAATGCTTTAGACACTTTCAAAAACATAATAGTGTATTACATTACTAATGTTTTATTTAATACATATGATTTTACATAATACATTTTAATTCGGGATTGATAATGAAACATTTCGCTAAACTTAAGCTTTATAATTCGCTTGATATTGTGTTTTTGTGCAACACATTTATGTTCCACGTGTCTCAAAAAGAGTATTTAATTTCAAACAGTTGATTTGAACTGATGAAAATGATTTCAAACTCTCTCTTTTTAGGTTTGCTTTATGCAGTCGGAGGGTATGACGGAGCAACACGTCAGTGTTTGAGTACTGTTGAGGCCTATAACCCCAACACCAATGAATGGTCTTACAGAGCAGAGATGGGAACCCGTCGCAGTGGTGCAGGTAACACCCAAACACGCTCCCACGCATACCTTCACAAATGCTGGCAATTAACGTGTATCTGTGTAAACCAGAAACGTTTGTGTTGGACAGGTGTAGGTGTGTTAAAAGGTCTGCTGTATGCAGTAGGAGGGCACGACGGCCCCTTGGTCAGAAAGAGCTGTGAGGTGTACGACCCCGCCACTAACACATGGAAACAGGTGGCTGATATGAACATGTGCCGCAGGAACGCAGGTGAGTTGGTCAAATACTACATACTTGCTGAACAGAACAACATGCATCACTGTGCCAGCTAAAAAAAAAACATTTCTGGCTTGAAAGTTTCAGTTTCAATCGTTTTTGTGTGTTCCAGGTGTGTGTGCCGTTAATAACCTGCTTTATGTGATTGGTGGTGATGATGGTTCGTGCAACCTGGCTTCAGTGGAGTTCTACAATCCAAACACTGATAAATGGACACTACTGCCCACCTGCATGAGCACAGGACGCAGCTACGCAGGTCAGAAAAAAGACTTCAAAATGCTATTCTACTTATACAGTTTTTCATTTTTATGCCCAGCCTCCCAAAATTCGCTGTTTGGATTTAAATAGGCAAATGCTTAAAACCTGGGACACACCAAGCCCACTTAAACCAGCGACGACGGAAACTGATGTTGTTGTCGTCTCACGTTGGTTGCATTTGGACCAAAAAGCTGCACTTGAACACATAATACATGCACAGACTACAGCCGAAGGCAAACTAGCGTGTGAATAGGTTTCTACTATTCGTCATTTAAAGGAGAAACCAAAACAAGGATATATACGAGATATACGAAATTAAACATGGAATCTTTTGGAATATTATTTATGTTACCATACCATACCATCTTCTCCCGCTTATCCAGAGACGCCCACACTTACCTCTCGCTAGACACTTCCTCCTGCTTTTCCGGGGGAATACCGAGGTGTTCCCAGGCCAGCCGGGAGACATAATCCTTCAAGCGTTCTAGTTATGTTGATAACTTTATTCATTTTAAGTGGCTCATGTTGTTATGAATATATTCGCGTTTTGTTGTTTAAATGCATCAGTCTTCTGTCTGTACCATGTTGACTTCCTCTCTTTTATCACTTTCTCTTGAATGAATGCACTGAGTCATTCACTAAACTGAACATCCAATCAGAGTTCCCAGTCTCACCAACACTGCTGCCGACATGTGGAACACACACCGCAAAAACTAGCCCGATAGACAGCCGACCGTCGGCTTGGTGTTTCCCAGCCTTAAGGGTCTATGATTGGATCATTATTGCAGTTAAATGGTTAGTTCACCCAAAAATGATAATTCTTTCATCATTTACTCACCCTCAAGTTGTTCCAAACCTCTATGTGTTTATTTGTTCCACATTGACTTCCATAGTTGGAAAAAATACATACTATGGTATGTATTTTTTTTTCTAGCATACTCAGTCATGGGGAAGCCAGTGTTATGGTATAAGAACAGGATCGTACTCTGTTTCATTGAAATTATTTTATGAAATCCGTCAAAAATGAACGGATACCTGAGGCACCCACTAGAGACCAGAAGAGAGCACAGATAGGGAAAGGGCCCCATCTAGTGTTTAATTCCAGTATTTGGACCATGTTTGACCCATTGACTAGTAAAAAATAGGTATGACCTGGTGTTCAATAGTCATACAAATGTTTCATCGTTCTGTGTGTGCCATTTTGTAGTTATCAGTATCAGCCGAATAAAACTATTATTACACATGCTAACAATGCATGACAAATATTTTATTTACATTTTTTGTGAAATTTGATGTTAGATAATATTAGGGTTGTGTATCGTTTGAATTTGAACGATTCTGATTCTGATTCCGATTCCTTGTTTCGATTTCGGTTCCCAACGATTCTCGATTCTGATTCTTTTAAGAGGCAGGGTCAAAAAAGTTTAGCTAACCTTGCTAAACAACGGTCTTTCTGAAGGAAATACTCCTTTCTAAAGGGAAATACTCTGCATTTTGCCGAGATTTTGTTATTTTTTAGAAACGTGAAGCCACACTTTGGACCGCCGACGTAAGCTACTCATGTTCGACTCGCGCGGTTATGCCAACACTTCCGGTAGACGCTTCTTCGTTGGTGTTATTCAACGGTTTCTTCTTCTTCTGTGAATATCGAAACTAGGAATCGAAATTTTAACTTTTGAACGATTCCGGGAAAAACGAAAAGTTAGTCCCGGTTCCAATCGATACTCGATTCTCGATACCCAACCCTAGATAATATATAAAAATAAATCAATACATTAAAGGAGTAGTTCACTTTTAAAAAACTTTTGCTGATAATTTACTCACCCCCATGTCATCCAAGATGTCCATGTCTTTCTTTCTTCAGTCGCAAAGAAATTAAGGTTTTTGATGAAAACATTTCAGGATTTTTCTCTATATAATGCACTTTACTGGTAACCAAACGGTTCAAGGTCCAAAGATAGTTTCAGTGCAAAGTTTTATAATCTCAAATTGGTCGGTTCTGTGAAGCGTGTTCGTGACTCTCTTGTTCGAACTCGTTTATCAAAATGAACGAACTTTTTTTCGTGTCATTTGGTTTTTTCAACGAACTAAATTAACAAATTGACTCGGGAAAAGATTTGGTTTAACGGTTTTTATTTTGATTTTGGTTTTTATTTTGATTAACGAGTTTGAACAGGAGAGTCACGAACGCGCATCACATACAGAGCAAGGCGACCTTTTGAGCTTATAAAACTTTTTTTTTTTAAATGAGCGATCGTTTCGCTTGATAAGACCCTTATTCATTGTCTGAAATCATTTAAAGCCCTTTGAACAGTTTGCACTGAAACTGTCTTTTGGACCTTGAACCATTTGGTGCTGCTCAGTAAAGTGCATTAAATGGAGAAAAATCCTGGAATGTTTTCATCAAAAACCTTAATTTCTTTTCGACTGAAGAAAGAAAGACATGGACATCTTGGATGAAATGGGGGTGAGTAAATTATCAGCAAAAGTTTTTTTTTTTTAAAGAACTACTCCTTTAATATAAATAGTTTTATATATATATATATAATGACTGTTCTGATTGACTGTCTCTGTGTGTGTAGGCGTGACTGTCATTGATAAGCCTCTCTAAGCAGCTGTGGAGTTGTTGAACACTGTAGCTGACGCTGACGTACAGCAGAGGATTCGCTCACACTGAAGCTCTTACGATGGCTGAAGCTTCATCCTGGAACTGCTTCACCATGGACATGGCCTGGAGAATACTGCTCTCTCTCTCTCTCTCTCTCTCTCTCTCTCTCTCTCTCTCTCTCTCTTTCTCTCTCTCTCTCTCTCTCTCTCACACACACACACACTCATTCAGATACTTAACTACAAGCATTCTCACACTACCTCTTTTTGTCTCTAGCTATACACTTACACACTCTTTATCTCTCTTTTCTTTCTGTTTCTCGTTTGAGAGTAGTCAGTGATGACGTTTATTGCACTTTGAGGAGCCCTGAAGAAGCAGGGACGAAACAAAATGTTGCTAACCTCTGACAAAGGTCTGGTGCAAAAATTTGGCCAGCGCGTCTGTGGCATCATCAAAACGTTCCTGCGTTTGAGCTGAGAGAATGGCCAGAGATTTTTTTGCTGCTTGATCTCTCGATCTGAAGGAGCCCATTGATGGTTTTTGCTTATTCAAATAAAGTTTGAGGGTGTCTGAATGTGTCTAGTTTAGGACCAGCACTTTGTTGCCTCTTGGAAGGTTGTTTATGAAGTCACTGGACTTTAAACATCTTCGTTATGAAGGTTGGTTGATGGTGATTATGATGGTGACTATTGTTTTATGGTTAGAGCTGAAACTTTTGCTTGCCTATATGCAAGAAGGGTCTCTACTGAAGATGAACAAACTTTTACATTTTGCAATTTGTTTGCCAAACAACATTTGAAGTCCTAAAGTTTGAACCGTCTGTTGTTGTTTTTTTCTTTTAATACCTTTTTTTTTTTTTTTGTGGTCCGGTTGTTCGAGAATTGTGATCTTTGACATATTCGAAACGTTAACGAACGCTTCGGCATGCACGATACTGTGGACTGATGCTGGTTGCTTGGGTATTAAACCGCTTTGCATGGTTCTAAATACTGACGTTTGTGTGCCATTCTTAAATTACTGCTGTACTCACTAACCAACGTGACGTGCTCTCTGTACTAGCGGTATTGAACGCTGAAGAAGTATAAAGATACAATTTCTTTCTTTCTTTTCTCTCTCTTTGTTCTTTTTTTCTTTCTTTGTTTTCTGTAACTTTAATGGTTTTCTATGTTTTGCTCTTGCTGTTTAGTATTTAACTCTCTTTAACTACTGTCACCAAGCCTATTAATGAATATATATACAATTGTGTATTATTAATTATCAGTCAAAAGGAATGTCGTGTTCTTGAAGTTTCATAACTTGTTTTATATCATTAATAATAAACATGCTTCTTGTACAAACAGCTAACATTATGATTTTTTTTATGCGTAAGTGTTAGAGTGTCAATTTAATGTTAGCCTACTGAATATTTCCAATGTGAAATTAACTAATACTTGAGAACTTTCTTTTACTGCACGCACGTACAGCACGTATGCATGTATTTGGTACAAAACAAATAGATTATTTGAATATTCCAATATTAACTCTAAACTCTCCATCAATAAAATACATGACTTAATACAGGGGTTTTCAAACTGGGGTTCAGGGACCTTCAGGTGGCCATAAAGGCAGGTCAAAGAAAGTGAAAATAAATAAATAACAATAATAAAAAGAGATTAGGATTAAGTTTTTCAAAAATAATAAAATAAAAAATGCATACAAATTAATAAATAAATGATTAAAATATTTTTTTTCATACTAACTAAATATTGTCCAATATTAAGGCATATTTATAATATAAATGTTTCACTGGCTGATGGATACAAATAAAAATGTTTGATGAAAAAAATATTTTACAATATATATATAAGTAAATTAGTAAAAGCAAAAAGTAGTAAACAGTACAGTAGGCTACTAGAAATTTGTTTTAGGATGGGGTCCATCGTATTCGCGGTCCGAGCTATTGGCTTAAACCTCCGACTCAATAGACTTTTTCATTATTGAACAAATGTAACGTCAAATACATCTCAAAACAGAATTAAACAACAATAATATAATACAAGCTTCCTCATTGCCAGGAGGTGCAGTTCAGTCATCGCGTCAGCGCAGGTTATGAAACTCAATCGCGGGTTTTCATTGGCTGTAGCTGCGGAAACTCAAGGTCTCACTATCGTCAGTTCATTCCCTCAACCAATCAGGGCGCCACCCCTGCCCGTAACGTCAGCATCCCTCTTGTCACAGCCAATCAGCTGCCAGCCTCTGCCCGCACACAGCGTCTCCTCTTTTCTCGGCCAATGGTCCTATGTAAACTTCTATTACATTAAAAGCGACCCTTACTGCCAGCGCAGGTAGAAGGAAAGCTTCTCACAGGTGAGTCAATAACACGTCCGTGCTGAAATCTGCACTCATATAATATGATACTTATTGTAATGTTCTTTAAGAAATGTTAGAAATATTTGCGCTCTTTCATCTGTCGTATTTCGTGTTAAATCTGCAGAATGATGCAAACACGCGTTTAACAAGTAAATATTGTAAACAAGCTAAATATTACTGAATACATAGGTGCATTTGTTGATTAGGAACTTATTTCACAAGATAGTTGCCTTTGAGGAAATAAAATGTTTGGTTATGATTGTTATTGTGATTTAATGTAATTGCCAAAATCCCAATACTGTTTCTCGTAATATTTACATTTGTGTATTTATGATTATTTATTGTTATGCCTCGAAACCAGTTTATTTAGTCTATCCTAGCTACCAAAATGTGATTATGCATATAATGCATGTGATTATGCTGTAACATACATTGATATTTTGGTGTAACCCTGTACTGCCATGAAGCATATGATTTTTCCAAATGAACTTCAGGCAAGCCTCACTCTGAGATTGATTACTTTGCCTTTAATTGCTTTTAAAAGGCAGCTTTTCAACATTAAAATTGCTTAATGTTTAAATTAATCCTGTCTGTTTTTAGTGTTTCTTACTTTCTATGCTGTTTCTTCTGTCTTACAATTTTCTGTAAAGTGTCTTTGAGTACTTAGAAAAGCGCTTACAAATTAAATCTTTTATAACTGAGTGTCATTAATCTTTATTCATCTCATGTGTTAATACAGTTACTCATTCGGAGAGTCCCACTGACTCGCTGCCATGGAGGTGAACGGCACAGCTAACATTCTGTCTTCAGCATATCTGGCCGTGGAATATGTGGATTCGTTTCTTCCAGAAAATCCGCTGCAGGAACCTCTGGAGCACGCGTGGAACCACATGCTGCAGAACTACAGCAAATTCCAGATCGCCACCTGGGGCTCGCTCATCGTCCATGAACTCATCTATTTCCTGTTCTGTCTGCCTGGATTTATCTTTCAGTTCCTCCCTTTCATGCAGAAGTATAAAATCCAACAGGTGCGTGCGATCAAATTTTAAATTTAACATTTATATATATTTTTCTTGTTAAAAATATTGGTTTTATTAACTTTTCATATATGTTTTTGTTGTTGTGCTTGCAGGATAAACCAGAGACATGGGAGAAACAGTGGAAGTGCTTTAAAATGCTGCTGTTTAATCACTTCTGCATCCAGCTACCGCTCATCTGTGGAACATATTACTTTACTGAGTTCTTCAGCATCCCTTATGACTGGGACTCCATGCCTCGCTGGTGAGAACAGCTCTCTCACTTTATAAAGTGTTTCAAATATGAAGAATTCGTGAGATAACAGGTCTTAGGTTGTTCTTCAGCTTTACTGCAAGTGGGCGTT
Organism: Cyprinella venusta; assembly: GCA_038021265.1. Lineage (NCBI taxonomy): Eukaryota > Metazoa > Chordata > Actinopteri > Cypriniformes > Leuciscidae > Cyprinella > Cyprinella venusta. Next base: position 29,395,583 of record CM075866.1, read on the forward strand.
GTTTTCATTTTTATAATCTCTCTCACCATCTCAGGCCTTCTATATTGGCCCAGTGTTTTGGTTGTGCAGTAATTGAGGACACGTGGCATTACTTCCTCCACCGAGCCCTACATCATCGCAGAATCTACAAGTACATTCATAAAGTCCATCATGACTTCACTGTAAGTTACTCGCATTCTCACAAATACACACACAATGTGCAGATGAAGGGAAACTGTAAGACAGCCACGATAGGCATGAAGAAGTAGTTAAATTTAAACTTTTTGGTGAATTCATACTCTTACAGGTTCTTTTCTTTTAGTTTTACATTGTATTATAATTCATATTTATTATTATTATTTATTAATTTTTTTATGTATTATAATTTATATTTGCTAAAGTCCCTTTTACATGATAGCTATACCAATAATGATAATAGTAAAGTTCTAGAAATCGTTCTAAATGTAAAAAAAAGTCCACACACCACAAATATAACAATAATGACACCGAGAAACAATGTTGTTAGAATAACTTTCAGAAGGATTTAGGTAACGCTTGACTATAAGTAACTTTGCAACTACATGTCAACTAACTCACATTAGAGTATTAGTCTGTCTACTTAAAGGGTTAGCTCACCCAAAAATGAAAATTCTGTCAGTATTTACTCACCCTCATGTTGTTCCAAACCTCTATGTGTTTATTTGTTCTGCTGAACACAAAGGAAGATATTTGGAAGAATGTTTTATTCAAACAGATCTCATTCCCCATTGACTACCATAGGAAAAAATACATACTATGGTAGTCAATAGGGAATGAGATCTGTTTGATTAAAACATTCTTCCAAATATCTTCCTTTGCGTATAGCAGAACAAATAAACACGTAGTGGTTTTGGAACAACATGAGGGTGAGTAAATACTGACAGAATTTTCATTTTTGGGTGAACTAACCCTTTAATATTTGTTAACTCTTTATTGTGATTCTCCCCAAAAGACATTCTAATGACTATAAGCAACTTCGCAAGTACATGTCAACTTATTCTAACCCTACCAGTCTACTAATACTCTACTAACAGTGTTCGTAGACATGTAGGTGTAGAGTTACTTATAGTCAACAGAATCTGTTTAAGGGACCATCAAAATAAAGTGAAACCAGGATTTTTTCCCAGATGATTAACGATAGAAACATTGACAGCCAATCATAATCTATCCTGCTTTAAAGAGCTCGAACATGCATCACATGTATATTATCAATTTTTATCTATATTAGCGTGGATGCTAATATAGTTAGCGTTATTTTTATAGCTATAGTTCTTGTTGTGAACGTGCCTTAGCTCTTAAGTAATGATAGTTGATCTACCATCTTTTTCATTTGTGTGTGTTAGGCTCCATTTGGCATGCAGGCAGAATATGCCCACCCTGCTGAGACTTTGATTCTGGGTGCTGGGTTCTTCATTGGCATCATGGTCTTCTGCAATCACGTGATTTTGCTCTGGGCCTGGGTCACTTTCCGGCTGCTTGAAACCATTGATGTTCACAGGTGAGGTCAGGACACACAATACAATTGAATGTGGACGTGCCATGGTCTGGATCAGTACATTTGGTTATGTCAACACTGTGAGGCTGATAATAACTTATTGCAATGCTGTATTACAAATGTATTGATTTGATACAATACTACCATGACTAGAAGTATGTGGACACTGCCTTCTAATTTACAAGTTTGCCTATAACAGCAATTCCAGGATTTTTATATGATTAAACTATTTTTTGTGTGGAAATATGTCCTGTTAAAAATATTTGATAACACTTTTTTGATCATGTTCCTTCTTTTGCCCTCTCTTCAGTGGTTACGACATTCCTCTGAACCCCCTGCATTTGATTCCATTCTATGCGGGAGCTCGTTTCCATGACTTCCACCACATGAATTTTGTTGGCAACTATGGATCTACATTCACCTGGTGGGACAGACTTTTCAACACCGATTCTCAGTTTAACAAACATTACGCACATCATAAAGCTGTGAAGAGCGACTGATTTCTCTCACATACACTGATTCTTCATCATCATCTAGATTCTATCTCTCATGGACTCTTGTGTGGGATTTGGTTGGTCTGATGTTTATGCATTGCATCCCCCTGCACACACTCACTGTAAAGTATTTAAAATTGGACTGAATGGATTCAAATCAATGTCAGCTTCTTACAGCAATGTGCCTTTGAAAAGGGAAAACACCCCTTCACAAACATCTTCATCATCATCAATTAAACCAACCAACATCACAATACTCCAACAGACTGGTTGTTAGGAATGAAAGGATGTCAGCCTGTGTTCTGTGCTCTCAAATATTATAAACATTCATCTGTCTTAAGTAATGAAAACATCCTTCATCAAAAGCACTTTACTTTCACCTTAACAATGACACAATATTTTGAAATCTTATTTTTGTAATTGTTTTTTTTTTTTCTTTCTTTTTTTGCTTGGTTGCCTTTCCTGATTTTTTGGCAAAAAATCTTGTAAAGATTTTATAACTTTCAGCAGAGACCAGCAAATAAATATGACTTGGAATGGATTTGTGGGGAAAAGGAGTTAATTGAGGTGTTTGCTTGTTAATTTGAAGGCAACCTAATAAAACAACATAACAGAAACACTGAAATCCCTATATGCGTTTTCATCACAATTTTACAAGCCACATCACTGATCAAGGTATAAGTCAAAGTCAAATTACAGTATGAACAGTGCCATATGGGGTGAGTAAAGTCCCACAACAAAATATGCAAATTATTACACTATGGGTTGTGTCATGTGAGGAGCTAGACAGTCCCGGATATACATACTGTAGCCTAATGTGTAGTGCCATATGTGGTGGGTAGACAGTTTCAAAACAGAATATACTACAGTACATATATGAAAAGTATAATATGAAGTAGTGGACAGACAGTCGCAGAGACATATTAAAGTATGTAAGGTCGGTGTCATATAGAGTTGATAGATGATCTCTTTATCCTAAATGTACACAAGTCCACAGAGGTAATGAAGTAAATACTTCATAACTGTAATTGAGTAAAATTTCTGCTTTACTTGTATATTATTTTTATTGAAAAATGTATACAGTTTTACTTTTAAAACTTTCTCCACATTTTAATGACATTTTTAAAGACATGAGATGCAGGGTAGTGAGACGCATTTTTTTTAAGTAAAATGTCATTTAAAGTCGCCATGTCGTGCTCGAGACTGCCAATGGACCTCGTGAAGCTGAAGTACAGTTGGGCACCGCTTGAAAGATTGGTATGTGGGCAGCAGGGGGCGCGCTATTGTAACCAATGTTTTCATTACTCTTTCCATTTAGGGTATTTGTGAATTGTATCTCCCTTAATTGTATAATTGCAGCTTATGTTTGTATTAGTATATATTTCTTTGTTTAGCTATCTGTTTATGTTATGTCAGAAGATAAGTGAGTGATGCCTCTAGTCGAGACATTATCATAAAGAAAATGATTATAAATATGGCCATGAGGTGATTTATGTCATCTCTGAGTCTATGACCCTAGTAGTAGCTGCATATTTAACCATTTTCTGCAATTTTAAAGTTTCTTTTTACATATTAGAAACTTAAAGAAAAAAATAATTTATATTCATATTTTTATATTCAACAACAGTTGAATTAAGGTTGATTAAGAAATAAGGTTGATGATGTCATTAAAAAAATGACAAGTTATAATGCTGCCGAGATCTTAACCTGAATTAGCATGCTAAATTACTAGCCCCGGCCCGGCAGGTGTCGTAATACCAGTTTCGGCCATGGGAGGCGGTATGCGCGCGGGCGGGCAACATTACCACCAGCCAAACTGCAATAGACGAGTAAGTGGGCGGCTTGTGTTTACTTGAACCTGATGTCAGTCGTGTGGAAAATAAAGCCCACTACTACATTTCAGTTCAGGGATGAGTTAAAAAAATGATTGGTCGATATTATGCATGAGGAATACATTTTGGTAAGTAGCAGCATACTGTATCTTTCAACACTGTTCGTGTTCAATGATCGGTTCACGTGCGCTTGGGATCTGTCGTGTAAAGCGTCAAAACGGTATTTATTGTTTGAATTGCGTAATAAAATTAACAGAATCTGAGAGCTGACATCGGTCTCCGTGTCCTTTTCTGTGCATGACAAAATGAATGTGTGGCTAGAGTGAGTGAAAAGCGTTGTGAGAGTTGGCAGCTCTTGAAAGACGCTAGCTTGGTCCACGTCAGGGAATGCTGTCTGTCAAATTAATTAAAAGCTAATGATAAAAATGTAATATGAACAAAACGAATTCCATAAAACTAGAAATAATAGCCTGGGCTTTAATTTTCCCATATCGTCGAAATGTACCGACTTGTCTATGAGACGGCCTTTATAATTTAGTATTGAGATGTTGTTCATTGATTTTCTAATCTGTAAAAATGTCCAAATGATCCCCGTGAAACTGCGGTCTTCCAACCTTTTACATCATGTCAATGGATTTGATTAATATGCGGTAGGGAGACAGAGCAACACAGCGCTCGCCCGTGTTGTTTGAAGACATGAGTGCGCGCGGCCGCGGAGGTATTTCTGGAGGTATACTGCCCCCATCTGGTATGGAATATGGTGTATGATTTGATTTTAAATGCCAGAGGGCACCTTTAACACAGACTCCAGCAACCCCTCAGCTACAATCAACTGTGCCATTTTTATAGAATTTACCAGCATGTTTGATATTACTTTAATACTTATATCTGATATAGGCCAACTATTTTCAATATCCACAAAGGTATACTTTTACTTAAAAATCACGTTTGGAAAAACCGTAAGACCATTCGTCATTACATAAGCCACGCCCCTGCAGGGGTAGCACCGTGCGCGTTCACCCATTTCGCGTGTGTAATCTTGAGCTTTCAGCGGCTGCAGGCTGCACGTCCCTTCTCTCACGCTCGTCCCCGCGGCTAAACAGGTAGTCAGGACTCGAGCGTCGCGCCCACGCATCAGTTTTGCGGTTCCATACGGGGCACGACACAGCAAACGGTAAAGACAGAATAAAAAAGAAAGACAGACAACAGTGCTAAGAGAAACCGAATAGAAATACGCGAAGAGAGAGAAGTGTCGAGTGTTTCGGGAGTGATGACGGCGGCGGTGTTTTGCGGGGCTCTGCTGATGCTGGCCCTGGCCTCGGGCGGGGATGCTGCGGGGGAAGGAGGTATCTCGTTTGAGTACCACCGATATGAGGAGATGCGGAAAGCCCTGGTGTCCGTGTGGCTGCAGTGCCCCTCCATCACCCGCATCTACACTGTCGGGGAGAGTTCCGAGGGCCGAGAGCTGCTCGTCCTGGAGATGAGCGACAACCCTGGCATCCATGAGCCTGGTGAGAGAAGATCATTAATTATGCCAGATTATAATAAGACTGTCATAGCATAACAATGAAGCTCTTTGGAGAAGCATAAGCAAGCATTTTCCTTTGTGTGCCATGTTTATCCATTCTACATGAAATTAGATCAGGCTATGAATCAATAACAAATCAATAAAAGGGGTTCTCAGATGACAGTCAACCCTTCCTATTAAATCCCCTTTGAAATGTATTTCACGGTTTAACCTCTTGCAGACGACAAATTAGGCTCTTAAAATGAGAGGTTCAAAAATGAGGTGGAAATAATCTCTGCTCCAGTGAAGCATCCACTGAATGGCCATTGAAATTTATGATTTTTAAAATGTAAATGCTCAAATGTATTTAAGGTTGAAATTTAACAGTGACTGCATTAGAAACTATTTTGCATTTTCCCAATAGTGTGCACTGTCACATTTAATAATTTTGCAAGTTTTCATAAATCATCGCATTGATGTATCTCTGCTCGCAGGAGCGCTTTGGCGTGTGCCTGTGCGCGCGCTCTCAGAGATGTGATGACAGGGTGAGCAGCTCACTGTGCGCGTGGACGCCATTTTGCAAATGTTGCTGGATCTGTAATTGCAGATCAATTACAGACTCATTTACACACGGCTTATTGCATGGCTTCTTACCAAATGAATATATACACATGTTGACTATAGGCTATATATCGTTTATATTAGTTTCTTGAATAGAGACTGACAACAATGAAGGAGGTTGCCCAAATGAGGGGCAGTAATATAAAGGCTATAGTGTTGGCTTGGGCAACGGAAATATTCAGAAATGTCTGATTTCTGATTGTAGTTATCGACAAGTCAGATTCTAGTGAATCTTGGAATAAAGTCAGGATTTTTGCTGTGAACATTCAGTGCTTATAGGGTAGGCCTACACTGCTATTTTCTAAATATTTGCACAGGTAGGCTAATTAAGGTTAGACCAATACAGGCTTAAACATAAAAATAATATTAACACTAACATTTGTGTTTTGTAGGCCTGTGTTGGCTACGGTTTTAAATCCTTTATCCGAAGCTGTGTGCTAATTAGTTCGTTTAGTGTGCTCTATTTGGATTTTGGATCTTTTCCATTTAAAGTCAGGTAATTAGGTTGGTGGATTAAGGTAATTACTGAACACCTCACACTGAAACCATAGAGATGCATTCATTATTTAAGAGTGTTGATTTTATGATAATGTATGTTCTGATTCACTTGATTACTGAGACTCAGTAAAGTTATTACATGTATAGCATATCTCTGTAGTCTGTCCATAAAACACATTTGTTTGTGTTATACAGACCTATTAGAGTTTATAGTAAAATTTATGTGATGTTGACTGGTGTGTCGGCATTTTTTCACCCTATAATTGACTTTATTCTGATTAGATTAAAGTTGTTTATTAACATTAGTTAATGTATTGGATAGAACACGAACGATGAACAACGGATGATGCTGTTAAAGCATTTATTAATCTAGGTTAATGTTAATTTCTACATATACTAATGTATTATTAACATTTAAAGTTGGATAAATAAATGAAAAAATATAATCGAGGAAGATAAAAAATATCTTTAATAAATAAAAAGATTATAAAATAAAAAAACACATCTTTAACAAATAATAAAATTGTATTAATAGTAATAAATAATCTATTCTAATCTAATAACTAATTGTCGATTAATAATAATAACAGATTAAATGCAGGAAAATTGTTCATTGTCATCATTAAATTTAAAGGATTCACTAATAGAAATTTATTGTAAAGTGACCAACATTTATGCCAGTTTAGCTATTAAAGCTCATTTTTAACTATAGTCCCTGGACATGTATTAAAAAAAGACACAGCATATTTCATTTATTTTTAAAATGCTGAAGTCACGCATTGGATTTCTATTATTGACACACACAAAAAATATATGTTGTTGACTAGCATAGCTGATTCACAGTCTTGGCCAGTTTGTGCTGAAGTGAAGTTCTATGTGTATTATATATGTGTGTGTGTGTGAGAGAGTGAAGGAACACATGTGTTCGTTTGTGTTTTATTGTGTGTGTGTGTGTGTGTGTGTGTGTGTGTGTGTGTGTATGAGTTAGAGCAGTGAGAACCTTTATCCTTGAGGTAGGGCTCCGGTTCCTTAAATAGTATGGTTGGCTCTCTGTATGTGTGTTTGCGTAGATATGACTCATTGCATTAAGTCTTTTATTGCTACCAGATGAGTTTCCAGCCCCACCCTCACCTCAGCAGCAGCAGCAGCGTACAGATGTGAGAGAATGGGATATCAAAGAGAGGCGGCACTGCTAGTGTTGAGTGTTACAGAAATAGCAGTTGCCCTGGAGACAGATCAGCTTAGCACCATGAGCCATGCGCCTCCCTGTGCTTGGTCAGATGAGGAAGAGGATGAGTGGAAGATTTAGCGCGGGATGCCGTCTGCCACGGTGGCCGGGAAGTGCTGAGAAACAGGCCATCTGGTGCTCTGCTGAGCTAGCATGTGACAACAACACATACAGTATAGCAGATACACACATTCATCCATTAGCTTGCCGAATACACGTTTGATAAGATCTGTCTTTTTCACTGTCTTCTTTCAAAGCTTTTCATACTGATTAAGTATCATTCCATTCCGTTCCATTCCATAAACATAGTGTTTAAAGGGGTCATGCCATTTTTGTACAAGGTAATATGAATCTTTAGGGTCTAAATGAAAACTTTGTAATATAATTTTATTAAAAATTGTCATTAGTATTTTAAGAAAACACTAATTTTACCTGGTCAAAATCAGCGCTGTTTTCAGCACGCCGTTTCAGTGCATATGCCTTTAAATAATAAACCCCGCCCCTCTGTTTTGTGCGCGTTTAGGCCGTGTGTCCACCAAAGCGTTTTTTGCCAGCTGAAAACGCTACACGCTCTGCTGAAGACGCCGTGCTTTGGGCGCTTGAGAGCGTTTTGGCAGTGCAGCGTTTTTTCCGTTGAGGCGTTTCGTTGCTATGATACAGAATATCCGCAGCAGTTTAAACGTTGTGACTGTTGGTCGGCGTGGTTTAGTCCCGCCCCTCCTCCACTGTGATTGGACGGCTGGGCAAGAACTGACAGTGATGAGCGCTGCGTTTTTTCCAAAGTTGAACATTTTTCAACTCTCGGCGACCAGTAAAAAACGCCGGGCGCTCGGCGCTTCAGGGTTAAAAAAACGCTCAGCGCCTCGTCACGCTCATGGCGTTTAAAAAACGCGGCGCTCCCATTGGAAACAATTGAAAACAAACGCCAGGCGCGTGGAAAAACGCTTTGGTGGACACACGGCCTTAGACACAGCACACGTGGAGTGTTGCCTTGACAACAGTTGAGTGATATTTTGGAGAAAGAATGGCAGTCTTTAAGGACACATCTGTGCTATTGGATCAGTTTGAACTGGAGTCGCACCCAAAACAAGATAACGGCCGCAAAGAAGTTCGTCAATTAAGGCTCAAACAGGACGTTTCTGAACGGTTGGTTAACGTAATGTCACCTTATCTATCTTTGTATGCATTGGCAGGGTAGAGTCAAGCGTGCCGCACCCAAGCCCTCAAAATTGATGCCAAAACGTCTCGATCGTCCCCCATTGATCAGTCCTAGTATAGGTCGTAAACCCCGCCTCCCCATGTTAATCAACGGGACGTGAAACCAACTAAACAATTAAATTACACTTCACATTTCCTTTTTCCAAAGATAGTTTCTGTCATTTACTGTAGTTTCTATCACGTTGATTTAATTTCAAGAGTTTGTTTTTAAAATAAGTTTGTTTTTAGTTAGTTATTTGATGCTATAAAAACGGTCCTGTGTGTTAGTCCGAGAGTTTTCTGTCCCTCCATTGAAAATGTGTACGGTATACTGTCCTTGTCCAGAAAGTAATTAAAGACATCATCAAATTAGTCCATGTGACATCAGTGGGTTAATTAGAATGTTTTGAAGCATCAAAAATACATTTTGGTCCAAAAATAAAAACTACAACTTTATTAGACATTGTATTCTCTTCCGGTTCCGCGTTCACGTGTCCGCAGTGATGCTGCTGACGTGTTGCCAGAGAACACGTCAGCGGCTTCTTACGTCAGCAGCAGCGTCACTGCGGACAGAACCGGATGAACGGAGGTCTTTCGATCTTGGAATGACATGAGGGGGAGTCACAATTTAAATTTTTTGGGTGAACTAACCCTTTAAATTAGACAGAACTGCAGTTTAGTCTTTGTACGATATTGTGGCATTCTGTTTCTAAATCAAACTTTTTCTTTTAATATAGTTTTTTTTTATCTCCTCCAGTCTCTACATGATATTATTGTTATGTCATACGTGATCCTGACCGTTTGGAAAATGTGTGTGTGTTTCCACTGCAGAAGTGTGCACTGTGCTGAATCAATTATCTTGACTTAATGATCGCCTTTGGTCAACAATAGCATGGAAACCAGCGTGTCTCTGACGTTTCTGTTTCTGTTTGTGTATGTCTTTAAGACTTGCGTCAAGAGCACACATTTCCTGACTGATTGAATTGATGGATTCACGGATGGATGGGTTTAGTAGAAAGGACAGGATTTAAGAAAGAATTGAACCCAAACTAAGTGTATAATGCAGAATATTTAAATAATATTTATATCTGAGGTTTCAGTTGGGAGGATGTTTGAGGTTATAGAGAGGAAGAGAGAGTCGTTCATGTTATGTAAAGTGATAATGTGAGTTTTGTTTTGTGGTCAGATGAGGATCAGAAAGATTAGAATAAAATCCCTTTTTCCCTCTGTATTTTCTTCTCATGAAGATGAGGCAGCAGTTTCTGCTCTCCAGGGCACTGCATTTTTTAAACCTTTGGTCTCTCTGTTCTCTCAATGTGTCTCTCAGACCAACACAGAGCGAGAGAGGGAGAGAGAATGTGAAATGGCAGCAGGAGGAGTTCCAGTGAACATATCTGGGTTCTAAGCATGAAAGAAATACACTTTAAGCACTTGATCATTTTAATTCTGCAGCCATAATTAATAGCAACAAACTTGCTGTTAAACATGTCTTTATTGAATTTAAAAATTTTAATATTAGATATAGATAGAGTGTCTTGATGCCAGACATAGAGTAATTTCTCTATTTTCTTTGAATATTATAAGAGAAACCAAAGCTGATGTTCCGAATTTCAAAAACCCACGCTTTCCTCATTCTAGACTGATCACATATTTTATATTACTCTGTTATTGGAGCAGGCCAGTAAGATTAGAAGACTGAAACTAGCTTTTGACTGTATAAATATGAAACATCACTTGAGCGAAACATAGGCGGATCTAAAGACAAGAGCATATCATTGCTGTGGCATAAAACATCTTATTAAATCTAAATGCACTTCTGCAAGGATTCATTTAATTGATTAATGTTGGCAAAAAATACATTTATAATGTTATAAAGATGTATCTATTTCAGTTATCTATTATAAACTTTCTATTTATCAAATAATCCTGAAAAAGAAATCACAGATTGCACAAAAAATATCAAGCAGCACTACTGTTTTCAACATTGATTATAATAAGAAATGTTTATTGATCACCAAATTAGAAAATTAGAAGAATTTTTTTAAGGAATTTCTGAAGTAATGGCTGCTGAAAATTCAGTTTTGCCATCAAATGAATAAAATAACATTTAAAATATATATAAATAATAAAAAAAATTAACTGTGATTATAATTCACAGTATTACTTTTTTACTGTATTTTGATAGAATAAATGCAGCCTGAAGGGTATAAAAACTTTCAACTGCGTTGAGATTACTCCATACATTTATGATAATAACCGTTATTTACTGTAATTTATCAACAGCCCTCTAAATGGCATACATTTAATTCACTGTGAGACCAAATTTACATCTTACATTTGCTTCTGAAGGAATTATGATCTGTTTTATAAGTTTGTCTGTGACAATGAATCTTTATTTGAGAAGTTTGAGGTATGATATCCTTTTAGCAAGCCTTTGATGAACGCTGATTTCTTACCCATGTCATTATATTTAGACTTTTATAGATTTTATAATCTTAAAAACTGATGTAAGCATACACAAATCACAAAGAAACAGAATTTCTTTGATGAATTGTCCTAAAGGAGGTTAACATATGACGTGTAACAGTTCCTTTCTTTCTATTGACATATTTTCTTTGTGAGAAAAAGGGATAAAGGAAGGTAGGAGACCGATACAAAGAGAGGAAAGAATATATAAGTATGTGAGGGAATGGTGTTGATGTTACAGAATATGTTTAGAGAGAGTGAGAAGTGATGTAGGCTGTATGGCTTAGAAATGTGTTATTTTACCCTTTTTGTTTGGCTGTTTCATTGATAGATTAGCAGTTTTCCCTCCCCTGCTGCCCGCACCTCACCTCATCTGTACAGCAGATGATTTTCTCATCACTTTGCTTTGTTCGGATAAGGCACAAATACTGTTTCATAAGAAAGGGGAAGTTTGTTCTTCACAAACTGTGTAGGATTTCACACTTTTTGTGGTTATCTTTAATGAAAACCTTTCGCCCACCTGATGGGAGTAGGGGTGTAAAAACTGTTTGGACAATGAAAATTCATGAAAAAATGAAATTTACAGTACCGGTAAAAAGTTAAAAAGAACAGCATTTATTCAAAATATAAATCTTTTCTAACAATATAAATCTTTACTATCAATTATCAAATATATCAAAAATATCAATTAGCAATTTAGCACATCATTGCTGAATAAAAGTATTCTTTTATTTAAAATAAATATAGAAAAAATATTACTGACCCAAAACTTTTGAATGGTAGTGTATGTTGTCCAAGAATATTTGTATTTTATTTTTTTGTATTATTATTTATAACATTTGTAATATTATAATATTTGTAATATTTGTATTTTGTAATGTATTACACATGCCTTTGAATTTAATTTATATATATATATATATATATATATATATATATATATATTAGGGCTGTCAAACGATTAATCGCATCCAAAATAAAAGTTTGTGTTTACATAATATATGTGGGTGCACTGTGTATAATTATTTTGTATATATATATAAATACACACACATGCATGTATATTTCAGAAAAAAAAATATTTACATATACAATATTTATATTTATATAAAATATAAATTAGATATAAATCTATATACAGTATATACATGAAAATATTTCTTAAATATATACAAGCATGTGTGTGTATTTATATATATATATAAAATAATTATACACAGTGCACCCACATATATTATGCAAACACAAACTTTTATTTTGGATGCGATTAATCATGATTAATTGTTTGACAGCCCTAATATATATATATATATATATATATATAATATTTAGTAATTGTTAACATGAATGACAAATGTCAAGCTCATAGATTTAGTATAGTAGATTTTATCATGTGTGGGCAATTGTAAAGTTACAAAGCACATCCTGTCATATACTGTATGTTAAAAGAAAAACCAAACAAAAACTGAAAACACCTTCACTCTCTCTCTCTCAGTCTCTCACACACTTTTTTCTCACCCACCTAGCCATTTACACACACACACACACACACGCATACACAGCACATTCAGACACACATTTCCTGTGGACAGGCCTGGGAATACTTTGCTTTGACTTTAACATCTGTGAAAGAGTTTGGCAGTAATTTCATTTTGAAGTAGTTGGAGTTTCAAAGGCTGGTTGTAAATATGACAGGGACATACATCCTTATTTAGTAGCCTGAACACACACACGCTGTGGATATTCCACACATGCTTCTCTTTAATTGCGAGATGTAGAATATTTAGATGATCAGGGGAGGCAATGAAATAGACGGCTATAAAAAGCCCAGAGAGCCTGCAAGGACCCCTACTGAATAAAACAGCGCTTCCATCTGCTTCCAATCTGTGTGCATGCATGGCAATCAAATGTGCATTCAATACTGTCTTTGTTTTTTTGTTTTACTGGTGTGTTGGCTTCTAACCAGGTCTGTCCAATGTAAACATCTACTGTATTTCAGAGCCCATGCTCTATGTAAGATCCTTATATAATGTTTACTGCACAATGGCAGGTAAGCATTGTTTTCATGTTGTGTATTTGTAAACTCTTCATCAGAACATTAGTCAGTGCCGTGTGCTTATCAGACAGAATAGTTCTCAGAAGCTCATGTTTCTGAGATTACCGAAGAAGAAACGCCAAGTGTCCTTCCTGGCCTCTTGATGATTTGTGCTTTTGTTACCTGAGGGATGAAATGTGTTAGTGCTCGAGTTTGAGCACAAAAATGTTAGGGAGGGTTTAAATGGGTCAGGACATTGTGTAACAATAGAGAGAGTTCTGGAAAGCTCAAAGGATATTACCTGAGCTCATGTTTGCATTGGGTTTAGTGTTTGAAATATAATATATGTGTTTTGTACTAGTGAGACAGGTAAACTGTAGAGAAACTTTAGTTAAATATTTATTTCTTTGTACATGCACATATACACTCACCGGCCACTTTATTAGGTACCCCATGCTAGTAACGGGTTGGACCCGCTTTTGCCTTCAGAACTGCCTCAATTCTTCGTGGCATAGATTCAACAAGGTGCTGGAAGCATTCCTCAGGGAGTTTGGTCCATATTGACATGATGGCATCACACAGTTGCCGCAGATTTGTCGGATGCACATCCATGATGCGAATCTCCCGTTCCACCACATCCCAAAGATGCTCTATTGGATTGAGATCTGGTGACTGTGGAGGCCATTTGAGTACAGTGAACTCTTTGTCATGTTCAAGAAACCAGTCTGAGATGATTCCAGCTTTATGACATGGCGCATTATCCTGCTGAAAGTAGCCATCAGAAGTTGGGTACATTGTGGTCATAAAGGGATGGACATGGTCAGCAACAATACTCAGGTAGGCTGTGGCGTTGCAACGATGCTCAATTGGTACCAAGGGGCCCAAAGAGTGCCAAAAAAATATTCCCCACACCATGACACCACCACCACCAGCCTGAACCGTTGATACAAGGCAGGATGGATCCATGCTTTCATGTTGTAGACGCCAAATTCTGACTCTACCATCCGAATGTCGCAGCAGAAATCGAGACTCATCAGACCAGGCAACGTTTTTTCCAATCTTCTATTGTCCAATTTCGATGAGCTTGTGCAAATTGTAGCCTCAGTTTCCTGTTCTTAGCTGAAAGGAGTGGCACCCGGTGTGGTCTTCTGCTGCTGTAGCCCATCTGCCTCAAAGTTCGACGTACTGTGCGTTCAGAGATGCTCTTCTGCCCACCTTGGTTGTAACGGGTGGTTATTTGAGTCACTGTTGCCCTTCTATCAGCTCGAACTAGTCTGGCCATTCTCCTCTGACCTCTGGCATCAACAAGGCATTTCCGCCCACAGAACTGCCGCTCACTGGATGTTTTTTTCTTTTTCGGACCATTCTCTGTAAACCCTAGAGATGGTTGTGCGTGAAAATCCCAGCAGATTAGCAGTTTCTGAAATACTCAGACCAGCCCTTCTGGCACCAACAATCATGCCACGTTCAAAGTCACTCAAATCACCTTTCTTCCCCACACTGATGCTCGGTTTGAACTGCAGGAGATTTTCTTGACCATATCTACATGCCTAAATGCACTGAGTTGCCGCCATGTGATTGGCTGCTTAGAAATTAAGTGTTAACGAGCAGTTGGACAGGTGTACCTAATAAAGTGGCCGGTGAGTGTATGTTACTATATTGTAAACTACTGTTACTGTAAATCAGGTGTTTTAATGTTTTTGAAATAAGTTTATTGCTCACCAGGGTTACATTAATTCTAAACAGTAATATTGTTAATTGTTAAATGTTATGAACATTTTTTTTTTAAAAAAATTGGTTGCTATTTTAAAGTATTTTAAAATGTAATTTATTTCTGTAACGGCAAAGCAGAATTTTCAGCATCCATTACTCCAGTCCAGTTAAATTATATATGCTCAAGAAACATTTCTGTTGAAAACTTAATTATTTGAAGAATAGAAAGTTCAAAAGAAGAGCATTTATTATAATGTCATTTCATTGTCACTTTTGATCATTAATTTCTCTTTCTGAGTTAATTTTTCTCTTAGGCCTACACTCTTCTCATATTTTTAAATGCCTAGATAGTGTTATACAATGTGCTGTAAACATAAAATATTGAAGTAACATTATTACATTTATAATTTATATAAAAAATATAATGCAAAAATATTTATATGTATAGTATTTTATTGTCGGTTAAAATGTTAATAAATATAATTGGCACCAAAGTATTAATCAGAGTTTTGGAATTTAGGGTTAAATCCATAAAGTAAGTATAGGGAAGTTGTTGGTTTATTACAACAGATGTGCATTGAGTTCAGTATTTGTAAAAAAAAAAAAATAATAAAAAAAAATAAAACAATTATTTACGGCCATGTGTATCTGAAAACATTTAAAATCTCATATGGTTTCTCTAATAACTACTTCATCTGTTCAGTCCTCTCTTTCTCTCTGTCTTGTGTGTGTGTGTGTGTGTTGATCTTGACATCTGGCTAGGTGTACTTTACTAAGAGTAATTCTCAGTAAATCCAAACCTAGACAGTAGTCACTCTATAAACAAAGAGATACCGAGGTCATTCATGTAAACAAATAAGACCATGTCTTGAGTCTGGACTAATTAAAGGGACTGCTTTTGAAGGAGTACAGAATAAAACATTAAATAACCAAGAGGAAGTCCTAACTCCTGAGGTAGAAATGACTTAGACTTGAAATAATTTCATGCTCTATATTTGGAAATAGACAAGTATATTTAAATAATATCTGTACTTGTGTTGATTTTGGGTAATTTTTGAAATAGTTCATTTTTTATTTTGTGATTTGTGTTTTTTGTTTGTTTGTTTTTTTTGTGTGTTTTTTTTTTCCTGATATTTTCTGATCAGTCAAATCCTTGTATTAACCCTGGGAACATTCTCAGAACTTTGGCTAACTTTTTGGGGTTAGAACAAACAATCTTCCGGTAAAATTAATGGAACATTTGTTCAAACTTATCTGGTCTTTAAAAAAAATCTAGCTCAAAAACATTATTTATACATTGTTCACAGAACTATTCTGTTGTACGTTCATTTAATGTTTTTGTTACTTCTTTCTTGTTTCAGAATGTTTTTCAGAACATTCAAAAGTAATGTTCCCATAATGTTTTAAGGATGAATTGTCCATGTCCTCTTAATGTTTGCATATGCAAGAAATAAAAAAATTAAAAAAAACACTTGAACATTCAGTTAAAAGTTTTATAACTTAATGGGAACGTTAGCAAAACATTCTTGAAACAAAGTTGTTTCAGTTTCAGTTTTTGAAATCACTGGTGTAATGGGATAAATTTGTTCTTAGAGAAGTCTTTTTATATAATTTAAAATCATTTAAAATCACTTTCTTTTTTTAGTTAATATAATATTTTACTGGCTTGTTTATTGTAGTGTAATGCAATTGAACTTAAGTTAAAGTTTAAGGCCAGTGTTTATTTTTCTCTCTGTGTGACTCTCTCTATTCATTCTAACCCAGTATCAAGATTATAAAATGTATGTAATAACTAAATTATGGACTGTGATCTGTGATATGATCTATTGGTAATATACTGTTGGTAATATACTGTTGATGTTGTTTTTGACATGTACATATCGATGACATAGCTGTCAATAACTATTTGAGCATACAGTTGTTTTGCTAGAGTTATTCGTTGTTATTTGTGTCAGTTAATGGGCATACAGACTCATTTCATTAACTGTGTATGTTTTTGTGTGACAGGTGAGCCGGAGTTTAAGTACATTGGGAACATGCATGGCAATGAGGCAGTGGGCAGAGAGCTGCTCATCTATCTGGCTCAGTATCTCTGTAATGAGTATCAGGAGGGCAATGACACCATTATCGACCTGATCCACTCCACACGTATTCACATCATGCCCTCCATGAATCCTGACGGCTTCGAGAAAGCAGCGTCACAGGTAAACACACACACACACACATCTTACACAATAAAAAAAGAATCTAAAATCTAGAATGCAGTTGTTACTCTTTATAAACTGTATGTGATGGACAGAATCATTTTTAGAACTATGAAACAAGACGGACGAAGCTGCTACTATAAGGCCTGGTCTTACATTAGTTTGAGTTTTCAGGTATCACTGGTTGACTAATCTGGTGTTCAACATCTTTCAGCAGATAGTTGTTTTGTCAGAATGCATGGTGCTGATTTCATAACACTACTGTGGTTTACCACATCCTTCTGCAGCCTGTACTCACACAAGTGTGGGCTTTGACATTTCAAGACACAATTGACATTTTATACACGAGGCTATGGACTTTTAGTTTAATGTTTGTTGAGGGGAAACCAAGAGATTATTAAACACCTCGCTGGGATGTGGTTTACCACACTGCTTTACTGCTTCAGAAGTAATAAATCTCTGTGCTGACCACAAAGCAAACATGCGTCGTCTCTGGGCTTTTGTGATCGTTTCAGAGGTGGATGGAAAGTCCTGTCCTGGCAACTAAAAGGTTGCATATTTTATATAGTACATATTTTATGAAAATTTCTTTAGAAAATGATTTCAGTTGGACACAAAGGATGATAGAGGTCACAAATGAGATCAATTCTTGTGTCATTGATAAGGGTTTGTTTTGAACCTTAAAGCAGTTGTAATGGTTGTATTCAGACTTCCTCCTTCAGTTAAACTCACTTTACAAAACTCTGGCATTTCCTGAAGCGTCTGCAAAATGACAGTAACCTAAATGATTTCCTCCACACCAGTCTGAAGCTTAGTCCCCATATCTCAGTCTGTTTAACTTTCACCTGTGTGTTTGGCTAATTTTAGAGGAGTTGTGGGCACTATTTATCTTGAATACTGTATTTTGGGGGAGACCAGCCAAACCAACTTAAACCAGCTAAAGTTTTTCAGCAGGGATAATATACGTATAAACTTATAAATTTAAAAATATACGTATAAACTTATAAATACTTATATTTTTTTGTAATACAAGTTATTTTCTAAAAATAGTTTTAATAAAATCGGTCTTCTAAATTTCTTATAAATATAAATTATTATAAAAATATATTTGAAAAAATCAGCGTTGATAAATAAAAGTTTCTTGAGCGCAAGATCAGCATATTAGAATAATTTCTGATTTCACATTAATAGTTTGTACTATATTTTTAATCAAATACAATCCAGCTTTGGTAAGGTATTATATATTTTATATTGTTAACACACACTCACAAATTTTGTCATTATATTTATGCAGCTTAATTTCATTCCAAACTCACAAAACCCCTTTTTTTTCCTTTGTGCAACACGGAAAGAGACATTTTGCCATGTCTTTACACGCTCTTTTCCATAAAACACTTGATTGTGACTGTGGCTGTGTCAACCTCCAAAAAACAAACACAAAACACCAAAAAAGTACCTTAAAAGTCACTATGTACTTTACTGGTATGGAAAAGCTGCATAAAGATTCTTTTTAAAAATAGCGAAAGCGTAAGATTACTTATTTGGGACAAAATTTTAATTACTACTTAAAAATAGAGAGCTTAATATTTTTTTAAATCATGTTTTAAATGATTGTGATCATTTTGCTAATGGCATTATTATTCATAATATATATGTGCAGTCCGGTGAGATGAAGGACTGGTTTGTGGGCCGCAGCAATGCTCAGGGGATTGATCTGAACCGCAACTTTCCAGATCTCGATCGTATCGTCTACATGAATGAAAGAGACGGAGGATCCAACAATCACCTCCTGAAAAACCTGAAGAAAGCTGTGGATGAAAACACCAAAGTAAGAAAGGGTTTGATCATCTATTCGTCAGAAATTGCATCATGGTTTTAGTAGTGTTACACATTTAGGAAGAGAATCAGTGGTTTTGGGGCTGGTAAAATGAATGATTGGACCTGTGTACTGTATGTTACAGCTCGCACCAGAAACTAAGGCTGTCATTCACTGGATTATGGACATTCCATTTGTCCTGTCAGCCAATCTGCATGGAGGAGACGTGGTGGCCAACTACCCATATGATGAGACACGCAGTGGTGAGTGACCACACATGTACAGTATTATACACAAAAAAACATACAAACTTACATAGAACACTCAGTATATATTATTATTAGTGAGCTATAAGTGAGCTTATGATATACTATATTAATAAAATTAATTAAATTTAAAGGGATTCTATGCCATTTTTTTAGCTTACCTGATCAACTTCAGAGTTATTGAAATGGTTATGACTTCTTTCAGGTTGAATGGTTGCCTAATCCTAACTCCACCCCTAATCCTAACCCCTCCCCCACAACTAATCCTAAACCTACCAATACTAGAGAGGTAATAATTTGGCAGGGGTCAGAATTCGGCACAACACCAGCATATAAGATGCAGAAAGCTAGGAAAGCATTGTCGGAAGAACAGAGAAAGAGGAAACAGCGGACTGACCGAGCGAGGAGTCAAACATGAGCATAGGCGTAATTTGCGGGTGTGATATGTCCTCATTGAAACATCTTGCGGCACAGATGTACCAATACAAACAAATAAAACATCTCCAAGTAACTCTAGCTGAGCATTAATTTTGTTCGTTTGTTAAATAAGAAAAAAAAAAGTTCATGGGGATAATACTCGGATCTATGTATTTAATCACGTGAAAATTCTCACCTCTAACAACATATATTAGATCTCATTAAACACAATGCACTATTGTATACTATGTAACATGCTCTGTGTGAGTGGTATTTACGACAGTAACTTAAATTCAAGTACTCCACAGCGACTCTAGGGGTCGCTGTTTGACAAAAAAAAATGGATTCCTGCATAGTGCCCCTCTAATTCAAAAGTTTTGTCAGTCAGATTTAAAAAAAAAAAAAAGAAATTTATTAAGCAAGAATGCAATAAATTGATCAAAAGGGACATTAAATACTTTTACATTGTTATATTGTTTCTATTTTAAATAAATGCTGTTCTTTTGTATGTTCTATTAATAATCTATTATAATACTCTATATCTATTATTCATTATCTCCTGTATTTCCTTTCTGTTGTTATCTCTGGTTGTCGTGGTTACTCATTGTTTGATTGATTTAACACACCTGTTCCTTGGTTGTTCCTTGTTTAGATCCTTGTATATAATTGTGTAAGGCCCTCAGTTTCATTCACTCAGCATTGCACACTGTTACATTGAATTTTTGCAATGTTATGCTCCTATTAGATCTGCTTTGTCTTTTTCCTCTGACCAGATGTTACACTTCAGAATTAAACCAGGAACATTTATCATGAAATTTGATTGGGTGTTTGTAATGCAATTTATATGGTAATGATAGAACTGTGTCCTTTCTCTTTGTCCACCAGGTTCTACTCATGAATACAGTGCTAGTCCAGATGATCTGGTGTTTAAGAGTTTGGCTAAGGCCTACTCCAGCTATAACCCAGTGATGTCCGACCCAAACCGACCGCCGTGTCGCAAGAATGACGATGACTCCAGTTTCACAGAGGGCATCACTAATGGAGGAGCCTGGTACAGCGTGCCTGGAGGTACAATACACAGCTTCAGAAAGTGTCAGTACTACTTGTGCTGTAGATCAGAACATCTGTATAAAGGAGTTCAGTGATCTAGAAATAGTGCAGAGTTGTAAATATTTATGGATTTCCAGATTAAAATAATTATTTAGTTGTATACAACACAAATTAATAGTTATTAAAAATGTGTTAAATGATACAGCATCTTTATTGATCCTAGAACAGCATTCATATTGTTCATATCAGTTTATGTCAAATTGAGGCATACAACCAGGGTTAGGTGCTTCTCCATCATAATGCATTCAGAGTTACCTATCACTGCCCTCTGATTTTAGGGATAACTTATGGTATAGGGATATAACATAGGGATATGGTTAGCATTACATTTTCTGATAGGTAAGTTGTTCCAGGATCAACTAAACATGTTGACCCAGGAACACGTCTAACTCGGCAAAATCAGGATATGCATATATTATATGATGCCATGGGTTAATGTGCTTACTCAGGACATTTTTTTTCATAATTGCTAAAGGCAGGAGGTTTAATACCACATTTGGTCACCTATCACCAGTTCCAGACCATGACGATGTTCTTTCAAATCCCCACAGCCATGCTTCAAAATTTAGTGGAACAATTTCCTGGAAGAGTGGAAGCTTTTATAGCAGCAAAGGGGGATTAATGCAGATGGTTTTGAAGTTAAATGTGCAACAAGCTTCTATAATTGGGTGTTTGGGTGTCCGCATACTTATGGACATGTTGTGCATCATGCATGTTAGCCGCAAATAAGAAATTACCCAACAAAAATGGCACTTTTCTCTCAATCAGGTATGCAGGACTTCAACTATCTGAGCAGTAATTGTTTTGAGATCACTCTGGAGCTGAGCTGTGATAAGTTTCCTCCTGAGGACTCACTCAAGCAGTACTGGGACCAGAACCGCAACTCACTTGTCAGCTATATAGAGCAGGTACACCCCAAGTCTTTGCTTTCACATGCCTGGTGCTGACAGGAGGAGAGAGTTGTTTTGTTTTCTGTAAAGCTCAGACTCATGAGTCAGGATTAGAAGGAATTCATCCTTTTTGATCCCTTGTGTCCTTCGCAGGTTCACAGAGGAGTAGCAGGATTTGTTCGTGATCTCCAAGGGAACCCCATTTCAAACGCTTCTATTTCTGTTGAAGGAATCGACCATGATCTCACCACAGGTACACACACACACATACACAGCAATTAAATATTCATTTAAAGACTAGGCACCTCTAGCATCATTAAACTGAATTTATAACTATAGACAGTATATATTTCATTATTGTTTCATTTGCTTTGTGGAATTCACACTGAAATGACAAGAGCTGAATGACGACACGATTAGAGCTACTTTACAGCTGACATTAACGTTTTTTTGTAATTGATGAATTCTGCAACATTTATTTTATAATTTTTTAATTTACTTTTAATATTAACACCTATTTTCATTGTTGAAATATTTAATTAGAATATATACTGTGTAAATATATATATATATATATAATTGATGAATTCTGCTACAATATACAGTATATATATGCTTTAGATATATACATACATATATACTATATAGTACGTCAAACGTTTGGAAACATTACTATTTTTAACATTACTATTTCAACATTAAAGTATCTTATGCTCATCAAGGCTGTATTTATTGGATCAAAAATATTGAAAAAAAAATACTGACCTTCACAAAAGTAAAAAACAAAAATTAACAAAAGATTTCTATTTTAAATAAATGCTGATTTTTTTTGTTTTCTTTTTATTCATCAAAGAACCCTGAAAAAAGTATAACAGGTAACAAATGTGTGTATATATATATATATATATATATATATATATATATATATATATATATATTAAGCAGCACAACTGTTTTCAACATTGATAATTAATCAGCTTATTAGTATGATTTCTGAAGGATCATGTGACACTACAGACTGGATGCTGAAAATTCATCTTTGCATCACAGAAGTAAATTATATTTTAAAGTATATTAAAATAGAAAACTATTATTTTAAATCGTTATAATTTTTTACAATATTACTGTTTTTTTGTATTTTTGACCAAATAAATGCTTGATGAGCACAAGAGACTTCTTTCAAAATCATTAAAAATATAAATGTTTCCAAGCTTTTTTTATAATAGATACATATACAAATAATTTATACATTGGTTTTTAACCCGTCAGTGAATTCTGCCTCTTAATTTAATGTCTCTGCAAATTAAGCTCTTATATAAGAACTTTTTTTAAGAAAAAGAATATACAATACACATTTCGCCTTTACGAACTCTACAAGCCAGCTTGGTTTCTGCTGTAAACAATTGTGTGTAGGTCTGCCCTCTTGTGGCCGTTGTTTGCCACTTTATTTGGAAGTTAAATCGCTCTCATTCTTTTTTCTTTAGCTAAGGATGGCGATTACTGGCGCTTGTTGGCTCCTGGTAACTACAAAGTATCAGCATCTGCATCTGGGTACCTCACTGTGGTCAAGAAAGTAGCTGTTCCCCACAGCCCTGCCACACGGGTAAACACAGACCCTCTTTCTCTTCTCATAATATCTCATTTCCCCATTCTCATATCTCCAATTTCTCTCAATCTCAGCTGGATTTCGAGCTGGAGTCCCTGGAAGAGAGGAAGGAGGAAGAGAAGGAGGAGCTCATGGATTGGTGGAAGATGATGTCAGAGACACTCAACTTCTAACTGACCTGAAGCAGAGCCCATCACAAGCATTCTGGGTGTAAAATATTTATTGTCATGTGTGTGCTCATACACCTAAAAGAACTTAATTCAGCTTCTTTTATTTTATTTGTTTTTATTGTTTTATGTTAGAGGCACTACATCTGAACGTATTTACAGTACAACAGCCACATGCACATTATACAATTCATACATGTTAACAAAGACAACCGGTGGTAGAGCTGGTCTAGTTTCCTGCATACTTAGATGGTTGTCCTTGTAAATATGGATGGATACTTATATTTCCACAAAATGAAATGCTGGAAATATCCTGTGTTTCCTGCAGGCATGCAAAGGTAATTACACACAGGGAAGAAACACGTATCATCGAGTCGATATTGTGGAGGCATTGGACCGGTCTATTTCTCTTTTGAAACGTTGTGTTTTACATTGATATCGTGAGATTATTTTGTTGCTATGGTCACCAATCACACCAACCTATCAGAGAGCACTGTGTTGTGATGAATGTTTATTCAGCAATGAATATTACTATTTATTCTGATTATGACTGAAGCCAATGTTGACAGCACTCATTTACACCTGATCACAAGTCTGTTTCTGTTCAAACACTGTTTCAATAATGTTATGCTTGATGTTTTGAATGGGAGTGCTTTTGATAAACCTGTTTCATTTACCAATGCTTTAATAATTCCAACTTTGAATATTATTTCCAGACAATTGTTCAGATGAATAGAAAATGGAAGAGGTTATCAATTGAACTCCTAGCTTATGTTTTAAGTATAGGAACTATATAGGAAATTTTAAAAAATATGATAGATAATAGCTATAAATCTGTGTTATCTATGTTTGTAAAGCAGAGTTTCATTTCAGATCATTTAACAGCAGATTTTAACGGCACAAGCTTAACAAATAGAAGTTTACCTAGATCTGATGGTTTTGTAATCTATACCAAAATGCACAATTGTGCCCAATGAAGTACCATCTGCAGTCTTTATTGAACATTCTGTAATATATTGTCTTTTTTGTCTGTTTCAGTATCTTTATAATTTGTGGAAATGGCACATGATAATGCTAAATCAATGACGTTCAAGTCTATAATCCTGCATTCAGAATTGGTCCTACTGATTTGAGAAATTTCATGCTCATTGAAATTAAACATATTAAAGCTTAAACTTTAGATATTAATGCCATGATATGGCATTTTAAAGCCAGCTTATATATTCGTCCTCCTTTGAGACTTCAGTGGTATGTCTTGTATATGAATGTAATGATGGTTTAATTGAATGACGCATTTCGCAACCAAAATAAACGTCCCTTTCTGTTGTCAGACTTCCTCCTGTTTTTCTTGTCTTTCTAAATCAATATCTCTGTTTTCTCCTAATAGCTTCACACACTAACATTAGTGGTGATGGATAAGTGTGACAGCAGCAATAGGGTCTAGAGACATTTTAATGGTAATACTGTATATAACATGCAGAGATAAAAGCCCTCAGGTCCATATCTTCTGACTGCAATATCCAATAATTAAAAGCGTTCAACAACATAGTTATGGTATAATAAATGCTTTAGTTTAGGGTCCAATTCTCACAGCTTATAGGCATACGTATTACCAGGATATTGGCTGTTTATTAGTACTTGCCTGTATACAGCACATATTAATGGCTTATCATGCAACAATATTCTACATCCTTTAATCACCCAATACTGAACAACTACCTAACCATATTTTGGAAATAGGCTAATTTTACAACTCCCCCAGAGTTAAACAGTTGGGTTTTACCGTTTTCGAATCCATTCAGTCGATTTTCTGATATTTAGAAGAATATCAGTAACCAGAAAGTTTCTGATCTCATTGACTTCCATAGTAATTTTTCTTTCCTACTATGGAAGTCAATGAGACCAGAAACTGTCTGGTTACTGATATTCTTCTAAATATCAGAAAATCAGCTGAAAGGATTCGAAAACGGTAAAACTCAACTGTTTAACTCTGGGGGAGTTGTAAAAGGAGCCTATTTCCAAAATAAGTGGAGTATTTCTTTAATGAGCAGTAATTTGGAGTTTATTGAGGCAAAAGTCGTAGTTAAAAAGTCAGTGAGAATTGGACCATTGTGAGCATATACTGTATGAGAATATACATGTAGGCACACGCACATACCTGGATTATACAGTAACTACCATAGGCCATAGGCTACCATAGGCCATTGACAGTGGTATGATCCAAGATGGCTGAAGCTGTGTTTTTCCTGATGTTACTGTTGGTTTTCTGATCCATAAATAATCAGAGGAATCTCACTTTAATCTTAAAATATTAGCTGCTGTTTGAAGTAAGAAAAGTTTAATCAAAGATCTTCAAGCAAAATTGTGGCTGTTGTTTGTATTTTCTGAAGTTTCTGACACTACTTCTGAATCTTCGGGCCTAGTGGGCCTTGGTCATCAAACAATGCCACCAAAAGCCTCTAACCACACCACCGAGGATTGCCATGGCTCAAGTGCGTGAGTTATTGGATCAGCAGAAAGACTTCTACAGAACTTTGCTTGAACGGCAAGAACAAATTTTTAAATCTTGTGTACAGATCATAGTTGACTCTTCTAATAAGAGGATCGATGATCTGTCAAAGCAAGTTTATGACTTCAAGGTGAGTCTGGAGATGACTCAAAAAGAATTTGATGACTTTAAAATCTCTTGAGGCACCTGGTCAAAGATCTGCAGGGAAACCAGGGCAGTTCTGGACACAATCTGTAAAAGTTTCAATTCTATCACAGAGAAGGCTGACTACCTGGAGGGCCAGTCAGGACGGAATAATATTGTTGTGGATGGTATTAAAGAAAAAGTGTCTGATTCTGAAGACAAAGTGAGAAAACTATTCAGTGAAACGTTACAGTTGGGTCACTTGAAAATAGAGCTTGACTGTGCTTATAGAACTGGGAAACCAGCAACACCTTCAGAAAAGCCCAGACCTGTTGGGGTCCGATTTCTGCGAGTTGAGGACAAACTGGCTGTTCTGGATAAAGCAAAAAAACTTGAAGGGATCAGGTATTTTCATCAATGAGGACTTCTCTGAAACCGACCATCAAAGAAGGAAAGATCGACTCCCTGCAATGAAGACGGCTCGAGAAAGAGGTGAGATTGCATACTTGAGATATGACAAACTTATTGTCCATCCACCAACACAAAATCCTCCTCAACAAAGGAGGACCAACATTTAGAGGTTGGTTCTATAGTTGCCTACCGTGTCTTCTTTATTTTTTATTTATTTATTTTTTATTTTAAATATACATTATATGGATGATTACAGTACATCTGATTCTGATTTTAATATTTTTGATTCCTCTTTAATTGATTCTTATAATTTTGATGTTGACCCAGATTTACATTTTTTTTCATCATTTGATATCACAAATCTTTGCAGATTTTATGATGAAACTCAGTTTAATGACTTATGTTTCCATGCCTTCTAATGTATTTTTCTCTTTCCACTTGAATATAAGAAGTCTTCCTATGACAAATTTATTCATTATTTATCTTTACTTAAACATAATTTTTCCGTTATTGCTTTATCTGAAACATGGCTTACAGAAGACTCTAGAGAAATATTTCAATTATCAAATTATAATTCAGTTCATTATGAGAAAATAGATCGGGAAGTGGAGTATCTTTATTTTTTTAGACAGCTATGAATTTAAAGTTAGGGATGATCTATCACTGAATTTAGCAGAATCATTTTTTGTGGAGCTCTCTGGTGTTTTGGTGGAAAAAATGTCATAGTTGGTGTCATTTATCGTTCACTAGATTCTGTTGTCAAAGACTTTATTGAATGTCTATCAAGTTCTCTTGATCTGATTAACAAGGAGGATGAACTTTGTTACATATTAGGTGATTTTAATATAAATCCTTTAAAAAATAATCCAGATACATTTACTGCAGATTTTCTAAATATACTTTATTCTAGTTATTTGTTCCCTCTTATTCATAAACCTACTAGTGTAAAGGATTGATAACATCTTAACAAATAATTTGAGGAAAAGGAATGAAATCTGGAGTTTGTCTGATCATTTCCCTGTATTCAATTTTCATGTAATAATTAAGTGTAATACAACTAAAAAAAAAAAAAAAAAAAAAAAAAGATACTTAAAAGAATTATGAGTAAGCTAAACGTTTCTAAATTTAAAGATGTGCTTGCCAGTACTTCATTGAATGATTATACAAAGAAAAAAAAAAGCTCAAAATTTTATGAAAATTATTAGTGGTAGTTTCAATGAATATTTTACAATTATTAGTTTTACTAGGAAATATAGTCAGGCCTTTAGTAAGCCTTTACAGTTGACTTGTTGAAGTTGCTGAAGAAAAAGAATAAATTGTACAAAAATATATATTTCAAATCCTACACCCCTTACCCGTGGTGCTTATACATCTTGTAGAAATAAATATACTACTCATTACATTAGATTGTCAAAAAAGAGATATTTCTGTGAAAAATTTAAGAGGTGTTCAAATGATACTAAAACCACATGATTTTATTGTTATTTTGTCGATGGGTGGAGGCGTTAAATAGGGTTTTTTGCCTCTTCCTGCACATCATTAAATGTATAATATATATATATATATATATATATTGTTTTGTTATTATTATCATTGTCCTTTTTTGTTGTTGTAATTTTAAGGTGCAAAAATTAAAGATAAAAGAGATAAAGATAGGCTAAATAGAAACTTTAATGTGTCACTATTTTGCTGAGATTAAACAAGGTGTGAACAAAGAATAATGTTTAGGTAGCCTACGCTTTGTAAAAGTAAAGTTTTAACTGCTTTTCACTGCTATCCACGCAGTTCTGCAGTTGTGTAAGTTATGTAGGCAAGTTACTCAGTTCTATTCTCTATAGTTGCTTGCATAGCAGATCCAAGCAGTCTTGCCCATTATTCATTCCTTACCTATTAGCATAAACCTGATCAATACTATTGATAAAGAGGACACAGTACCTGTATGGCATTTCTCCTGTTGGCCCAGAGGGATCCCAGAATGCCTAAAACAGCAATACTATCTCTCCCAGGGACGTTTCTCTCATTATTTCCCTCAGAGAGGGTGAGAGTAGCATTGATATGTGTTTAATTAAAGCTAAAAATACACTTGCGCTCCAGTCTCCCAAGAGAGCTGACACCGATATCTAATTGAATGCATTAAACAACAGCAAAAAGTTTTCACAAACGGCCAATTACTTTTGCACTTGACTGTTTGGTGTCTTGGCTGACTTGGGCATGTTAGTCACTTTCTTTCGAGGGTTTCTCCCTCTACCTTTTTCATACAAGTTCCGATAATTTCTGTCTTTCTTACTCTTACTTACTTATTTCTTTTCTTACTTCAATTCTTTGATGGCCTTGTGATAATATAGTCTGGCAAATGAAAGTGAACATCAACAGAGGGCGCTGTTGAAACATTTTATCTGACATGTTGGCTAAATGGACAGTCAATGTTACCTTCTGGAAGACAGTGGAAAATTGTTACAACGTTATAAATCAGCCCTTATGTCCACACACAGATTCGTATATCATTGAGACTCTAATTTTAAATGAGGCAGCATGTGAACTGACACAGAATGTTTTACCCACTGATCTTTTCTTACATTCTATATAGATCAATGGTTTTACCCCATTTCCCTAGTCAATGTGGGACGTCTAATGCGCATAAGGTGCCTACATTATGAACATAAAGGTATTAAAAAGTTAACAAAAGCAGTCCTAGGGATCTCAGCCGTGGTACTGAACTAGTGCCAAGTGGATAACAGACACATAAACTCTCCCAAAAGAAGACTAAAATGGTGAGAAATCAGAGATCAGGACTGAAAAAGACATGGCCAGGAGATAAAAGTGGTCACATGCTACATCTGCATTTGTTTGTGTGCGTGTGTGTGTATGAGAGAGAGAGAGAGAGAGAGAGAGAAGGATACATGTGAATATGTGAGGCAGACTGTGTGTTATTGAGGCAGCAGTGCTTTGATTCGAGAGCTGTTTCAAATCCTCTGCTTCTTTCCGTTCTCTTCCCTCTTTCTCTTTTGTTCTTCTGGGTGGCCTAACCTTCTCTCCTTTCACCAAATAGCCTTCTATCACTGGGCTGTGAACACCATCCTAATCTCTGTGTGTGTGTGTGTTTGTGTACAGTATATGTGTGCGTGTGCAACGAAAGAATGAGTGAAATTCATGTTCGTGAGCATCTGTCTGTTTGAACTAGTGTATGTTAATGGTTTGTGTATGCAGTGTGCCTGTGGGATGTGATTATGTACGACTGTGAGTGTGAGAGAGAAAGGGGGAGATGCTGGAAAGGTCACTGGGTCCAGAATATGCTTTGTTATGGTAATCATAGGATGTGATGATCGTCCCATATTCCTCTCTTTCTGTCTTTCTCCTTTGGCAAAAAAACTCTTAAAATAAAATAATAAATAAATAAATAAATGAATAAATAACATTTGTAGCTGGACCTAAATAATTTTTTAAGTGTTTTTGTATAGCCTTGTATATTTATTTAAGAGTAGGCTATCATAAAACAATAAAAAGAAAAATTAACTGGAGAAAACAAAATTAAGACGATTAAGATTAAAGATATATAATATTAATAGACTTTTGTCATTTATTATTTTCACTTTGTGTTTGATGAAACAGGCAAAAAAAATCCCCATAGATTTGAAGGAGATGCCTGGTTCATGTTGGGTTCAGAACTCTAGAGACTGATGGATTGGACTCTTTCGGCTTGGGACAGTAATCTCCCAGAACACCCTAGAAACCACGCAGAATCACCTACAACCTGGCAACCGTCAACAACCTCCGTATGGCGGTAAGTTCTTGCATTTTATAAATACAATGTGAAAATCTAGTTTATTTGTACCTTGGCTTGGGGTATGAGTGTAGTCTAAACTATGACATTCTTTGCTGGAATGTGTTGTTTTTAACCTTCATATGCATGGCTACGCCTGACTCAAGGAAAGCAACAATTACCAAAGAAACACCAACTATATCTATTAATCGTGATACATGATGGTCTATACTGTAGGGAAGTCCAGTCTTTCTGTATGCGTATGTGTGTGTGTGATTGATTCTCTTTTTGATCTGATCGGTGATCCTGCATCTCTCTTTTAATTTAAAAAGCACAGTGTAACCTATTGTCCCTTGTCTTTGTAACAAAAGTCACATCCTGAATATGCTATGTTAAATCTGTGAGTGTGTCCGGCACACCGAGACTGCATTTGCCCAGTGGCTGCGGTGGAGTCTGACAAACAGATGCCCTGGAGGCGTTTTAATGCGACTGTTGGAACTTTGAGTTTTATATATTAGAACAGCTGCTGCTAGGGATCAGCCAATCACATAGATGAGCAGTCACCTCCACAGACACCTCACAGAGACCCCGGCAGAACACTGCCACAGCCAATCAGAGACAACGTGTGATAGGTCACTGCCCCAGGCAAATACACACAAACACGTGTATGTGTTTTTCACATTTTCACACTCTTTTCTTTAATGTAACATTAAGTCCATAATCAGTTCTGAGCCTCATGACAAGAAAAATAGCCACATAATAAGACACAATATGTACTATCTTAGTGTTTCACAATGGGCTATGTATTTGCGCCAAACAATGGATTATCAATTCAAAAAAAAAAAAAAAAACCTTTTTGAGATGTACTGTGATTTGAAGCGTACAAAGATGAACATGGAAAAAAGTGCACAGCAAGGTTTCTTCCTTTTTATGTATCCAGCTTTTCACACCCACAGTTGAAGGACAAGCTACCACCTTTTCCACTTATCCCCTGTCAATCCGTCCATTTCATTCTGTGGTAAGATCGAAGAATAGCTCTCCAGAGATAAAAGAGAGAAATGAAGTACAGGAAAGAAGGGTGAGTGACAAAAGTAAAGATACAACAGTAATAGTAAATGTAAATGTAGAGCATTATGAATTTGAGAGAATAAAAAAGTGTCAAAAGTAATACATCTAATGTTATCTCAAATATTAAACATTTGTGATTTATATTTCTGTTGCTTGTCAATTAGTACTGTAGATGGCTACTTTGGATGGCAATCAGTGGAGAAACATGTTTGTTGTGTATACAGCATGTGTAGCAGGAGCTAACCCATTAGCTTGGTGGCTAATGCCCTTGCTAACCAAACTTTAACCCCCTACTAGATTAGACAGTAGACAAACTGCTGTGGTTTTGTTCTGTATTACTTTATGGCAAGACAAACATAAAGGAATGATTGGCTCATTGAAAGCCTGGCTATTTTTATTCCTTATTTGTTAAGGATTGAAACAGGCACTTTGCTGAATGTCATTTAAAGTGAGCATCAAGGTTTTTCCCTTTCTGAATGAATTCTGTCTATCATAAAGTAATAAATATAGAGTATTTCACAGGTATACCTCCAAAACAAAGCAGAATATAAAGTTCCATAAGGCATTAGATGGTTTGGGTAAAGGTGAGATTGGGGGGTCTGGGGTTTGCAACCCTATTCATCTTGAATTTTAGTGAAACATAATATAAATGACTACATTTGCTGTAGGACATTTGCCGAAATTTGGTCTAAGTGGTGAAACAAGTGCACACATGCGCGCACACACTGTTTACTTAGCCATAAATGGGGAGATTCCATAAAAGTAATGGTTTTTACACTGTATAAACTGTACATCCTATGCCCCTACACTAACCCTACCCCTAAACCCCTCACACAAAACATTCTGCATAAGTACATTTTTAAAAGCATTAATTTAGCTACTTTATTTTTAAACCAGTTTTACAGTGAGGATGTCCCTAAGGGGAAGGTTTCTGGAGATTTTGTCAGGTTTTGGTCACTTCTGGGTACAAATTTGTCCCCCCAAAAATATAGTAAAGTACACACACACACACACACACACACACACACACACACAGAAGCTCCTTTAGTTGATGTAACAATCCTTTCAGTATCCTTTGACAAACACTCTTCATGTCCTTTTCCTGTTTCAAAGGAAGCCCTTTCCTGTTGGCGCTGCCACCTCAGCTGTCCAATCATCCCCTGTCCGCTAAGCGCGAGTGGTTTGGTCCGCATAGCTCTTATCTTATCTGGAGCAGTCCACACCTTCATAGTGAGGTGATGGGGGACAGAGAATGCAAGGGGCTGCACATGAACCTGAGTTACACACGCCTTATGAAATGGAAATTCAGCATGGGATGGTATAGTGTAATATCTGTAGAAATAAGCAACGTTTATGTACTCAGTATAATTTTCTTAAAGGTACACTAACATTTTTGCTCAAAATTAACTAAATTTAAAAAAAATACATCATAAATACTTTTTTTTGGGTCTTAAGGCCCGTTCACACCAAGCACGATAACTATAAAGATAATGATAAAGATAACTATATATGCGTCCACACCTGGTCTTTCTATTCTAAGCTGCGTTTTTAAAGTAGTGAAAATGGATGACTTGCTGCTGCTGCTTTACGTTACATACAAATATCAAAAGAAAAACAGGCTATTTGGGTACAAGACATCCTTAAAAGACGAGAGGAGTTGGGAGCGCATCTAAATGGTGAATCTAGCAAGTCTAACAGTGAATTTAGCTGATGAAGTCAGTGATGGGATAAAAACTTCACCTAGTCAACACCTTTATGTATACAACGCCTTTTTTCACTGCAACTTCAGCAATGTTGTCAACAAGCGCTGGATAGCCTACCTGAGGTAGCCTAATTTTGTTACGCTATGCTACTGCATAAAATCTCATTGTGAATACTTCTCACCGTTTATTCCCAGGATATGACTGATTGCTTTCCATATATCCATCTTTATCGAGGTATTCGGTATTTATTTCGAGGTATCCTCGAAAAGGGGGTTTGACTTGTCAAACAGTGGAGGATTTTTTTGTACCTCAACTTCTCTGCAATGTCATCTGCCATTTTAAATGTGCGAGACCTTTAAATTAGAATGGATTCTGATTGGTTGTCAGTGTTTTATCGTTGGACAGCTGGAAAAAATCGTTCTGAAAGTGATCCCAACGATATCGTTCTTAATGTCTTTATCGCTATAGTTGTGGTGTGAACTCTGTTATGCTTTAATATGGAGAACGATTTTTAGAATTGTATCTTTATAGTTATCTTTATACAGTAGTTATCGTGCTTGGTGTGAACGGGCCTAACCTGATTCACTATGGAAAGCCTATTATATGTTTTAGACCCGTCTGCCGTAATGTTTTTTTTGTTTGTTTGTTTTTTTGTGGGAAATTTCATACTTGTATCACTCGCCCATGCATGTCTTGTCAAATCCGTAAATTGAGAAAGGTTGCTATCTTCAGTAGCACCAATGTCACAACGAGTGAGAAAGGTTAACATGAGACACACTAAATCTCCAGAGATTCCCCTGCTTATAAAAACGCTGATCAGAGGAGAGTCTGCTAGCAAAAAGAGTATGTGACAGAACTGATAATAAAACGAGAATCAATATTAGCTCAGAGATGGCAAGAACTGAGGGAATTAAAATGTTGTAAAATGCGATGCAGAGGCTGTTTTTATTATTCAAAAGGTGATAAAATATTGAAATATAAATTGCTTTATCTCTCTAACAGAGTTCATTGTAAAGCATTATATTGTGAAGGGTCATATTCAGTCACGTAGAACTGAAGCACAACCAAAACAATGTTCTTGTTTGTTCTGTAAATGCATGCAGTTTTTATTTTTAGCGAAAAGTTAAAGTGTGCCTTCAATGAGGTCTCGCAAACAATGTAAATATGTTTTTTTATGTCTCAAAAATATTTTAAATTACTTTCTTTCATGCTGTATGTTCGGTTGGGATTCCATTTAGTCACAAGCTACTTGCAGAAATGTCCATACATTACACACACTCTCTAAAGCTGATCATAATGCACTTCCACACTGGAGAGGAAACATATCTCACACCGCCAGAGACAGACTCAAAAAGACACCAGTTCCTGACACACACATACACTCTTTACTTAAGGAAAATCACAGCATGGTGATTTCCGTGTGTTAGTACGGGGCTGAAAGCTCAGCTCCTTTCAGAAATTACTGGACTATGTGCCTCATGTAATTGTATATTTTTCTATCTCTCCTTCTGCAGCTGTTCTGTTTCTTTGAAATCATCTAATTGCGCTGGATTATATTCAAATTAAAATATAAACTATTAAGTTATATTTTAATTTGAAATGTTATCATGATAAACCCATGCTTTTTTTCTTTTCATTCCACCATTTCTCCTTGTTTACTGGTCTGCCTAATTGCAAATTCTCACCATCCTTTTATGCTGTATGCAATTTTAAGACAGATTATTTATTCAGCCTGTTAAGAGGCATTTGATACAAACAGAGTAACAGTGACAATTTTCGAATCTCAGAACATCCCTTTCACTGACCTCACTTCTGTCTCCTCTCTCCTGGAACACACACTCGCATAGTACAGTGTTTAAACAGAGGAAATCCTCTCTTCCCGTTGGCCAAGTGTGTGTTTACTCACAGAAGGACTCCACTACACACCAGGACTGAGGTCACACACAGGGTCAAAGAACACGGCCCCTTACTCCCCACTTACACGTATACTGTAGCTGTGTAGTACCAGACTTCACCTTTTCCATTGGAGCAGTAGATGCCTTTTTCTTAGTAAGCCCTAATATAATTTAATCAAATATGCACACTCATGTCAAAAACACCAGCAGAGTGTTAAATATATGAAAAAAAATGAAACCAGGGCCACTATGTTTATGTAGCATAATAGACTAAGACTTCAATATTTATATTCAAAATAAAATTAAGAACATTAGCCTACACAGTAATAATTTATGGTAATTGAATCAGATTCGCCGAAAATTTTAGCCAGCTTTCTGATATAAAAGTCCGCTTGTCTTTGCACGTTGCATACATCTGTCCAGCACTAGTGGGAATTTCTTGTCTCATCGAGGAATAGGCTCTATGCACAGCTCCACTACTTCCTGAACTTCAGCCAGCTTCTTGTTTCCTGTCTGGCATTATTGGACACATTGATTAATTCAGGTGTGTTTGATTATTGTTGCCGTGACTACTGAGGTCAAGCACACCTGAATTAATCAAATTGTCCAATAATGGTATACAGGAAACAAGGAGCTGGCTGAAGTTCAGGAAGTAGTGCAGTTGTGCATAGAGCCCATTGATTCTTTTTTGGAATCGATTCCCAGCCATAGCCGTTACGCCAGTAGGTGGCGCTCAATTGACTCTCTAAATTAAATCAGGAACTAAACACCACCGTGTTGTTTGGTTTGAAGCGTCTATGGTTTGAAGCCTGAACTGTTGTAGCTTCAGGTTAGGTTACTACTATTTACGTTGGCGACAAAAACTGGAGAAACGGTGTCTAAAATGTAAATAACTGAAAACTAAACTTTTCTAACGATTATAAGCAATTGCTTATAATGTTGTTGCTAGATATGAAGTGACATTTTCGAAAGGATCGGACAGTGACATTGCAGTTTTAACCGTTAAAAAGTGAGAGGTAGATTAAAATAGCTGAAATGTTAATATTTGACAATTATTTTACAATGAAAGAACGACAGATATATCCAAGGATACAAAATTCTCAACGTTTTATTCAAAATACCCCATTTAGAAACCCCCCTCCCCCCATATTAGACATAACGTTAAACTGAACTGAAATAATGTGAGAATGAATTTAATTAATGTAGTTTCCCGTTAGTCTTTCATTTAATTCACTTAATCTTAAACTAAAAATCTAAGAAAATGATTAATAAAACTTAATGTCTGAAATTTATCATCTGCAAACTTAAACCAGTGTAACGTTAGCTTTGACTTAAATGTGTATTTATGTTGTGGTCATGTAATTACTACAATACATATATAATTAGTAAATAGTTCAAAATTATTTCAATAATTTGTTGTTAATTAACTGTCTGTCTTTCTTTTTCTCTATTTCTTCAAGGCTCTCTTTTGGACAAGAAACCCCAAATCGTCTTTTTGATATCTTCGTGTCAGGTCTGTGCTTTTTTATTTTTAAAATAAGTAATAATTATATTAAATATTATAATAGTGATAATTTACTCATGTCATTTCAAACCCAAATGCTCTTATCTGTTGTGAAAAGAATAATAATTGTTTTAAACTCTGTTCCACTGTATAATGCTGCATCAAGCATTTAATAGGGACACCGATTGTGGGTATACAAACCGCGAACAAAGCATGGCCTTGGTTATCATTCTGAATAAGGTTGTCACTAACGTGACTAAGTTATTTTGGTAGTCGTCGAGTAATCAGTCAATTATTTTAACCATACATACATATTTATTTTATAATAAATACATATATAGTAACTGTGA
Source organism: Cyprinella venusta (assembly GCA_038021265.1). NCBI lineage: Eukaryota > Metazoa > Chordata > Actinopteri > Cypriniformes > Leuciscidae > Cyprinella > Cyprinella venusta. The sequence goes on from CM075866.1 coordinate 29,432,486, forward strand.
GACAATAATAATTGGTTTATGGTTTTAGTAAAAAATTTAAAAACCCTGTTTAAATATATAATAAAAACATTATGTACATTAGGCCTACGTATTATAACAAATGTCTTCAGAGTGCGCCAATGGCTTGGTGATTGTTTTTGTTACGCTTTACAGCATTAACAAATTGTAGTTAAAGAGCAAGTTTGGTATTTTACACTTAAAGCCCCTTCTTAATGGGCTCTATGCACGGTGGTATTTCCGGTGAAGGCGTAAGGATGCTCGATAACTTCCGCCGATCGTAGAGTCCAATGCAATACCGAGAATTTATATTGAATTTTATGCATGGTTATACTAAAGAAACGTTAGTCACAAAAACAGACAAAACAGACACCCCTCGTTGTGTTTATGCTTCTTTTTAAAATTAAAATAAACATAACTATATATAAAATTGCATCTAAACGTATGAAAGTTTCGTTTCAAAGACGGGAGGACAGTAAATTTTGAAGACTCTGCAATAATCCCGTTTTCTTTGGTTTTCCACCGCTTTAATCTCCCCAACCGGAAACTGACGAGCATCCTTGCATGAAAAAACGGAATTTGGGAAGAAAAAGAAATGGATTTCAAAGGGCCCTACATGGAGTAAGAAGCATCTGAGGTCGCTTTTATATTTATATTCCAGTTCTGCTCAACCGTGCAGCCGACAAGCTCTCACGGCAGAGGGTGCTACCAGGAGAATGGCGACTCCATCCCCAGGTGGTCAAACTGATTTCCAAACGCTTCGGGACCGCATAGGTAGATCTGTTTGTTGTTCTATTCCCTGACCGAGGGGACCCTCGGCACGGATGCTCTGGCACACAGCTAGCCCCCGGGCCTACGCAAGTATGCGTTTCCCTAGTGTGCCTTCTCGCACAGACCTTGTGTCCTCGCGACAGCCCCTCCTTGGCCCATTCCTCTGATAGAGATCCTGCTCTCTCAGAGACATTATGTTGAACGTGAGCGACTGAAAAGGAACGTCTCGGTTACTATTGTTTCCTGAAGGAGGGAACCGGAGATGTAATACACTGCTTAACAATAACCAAAAATAATTATTCTACAGTAATTTTTCCCTTATTGTCCTAATGACAATTTTATGATTGGTTTATGTACTACAAGTGCATTAAAGGTACAATATGCAGGATTTTTGCAGTAAAATATCCAAAAACCACTTGGCCAATATTACATATATATTGTTTAGTTGATTACTTACAATATCCCAAATGTTTCCAACTATTTGTAAATCGTGAGAAAATTGCTATTTTTAACCAAGGAAACGGGGTGTGTGAGCAGGGGTGAGGACTTGCAATGAAGATGTTTGCTATACAATGCTCCGACTAGTTCCAATTATGTGGAACAAACAGCAAAAACTGAATTGACAGATGCTCAATGGCCCGACATTTGCCAACAGCTGACCAATGGCTTTGTATGTTATGGCCTTTACAGCTCTGTGTTCTATGAGGGCTTAAAAATGCGAAAATTTGTGCCAAATGCCAAAGGTTAAAATTTGGGCCTTTATTACATTAAAGCAAGACTGTATAACTCTTTTAGTTTATTCTTAACTAAAACACTAAGTTATTACAAAAATATATGTGCTCGTTAAAGTATATTTACTTTGTTCAAGTTATAAAGTATTCTCGTTAGTGTATAATATGCCATTGAAAATACAAACGGGTAAGGCGTTCTAATGTCGGTCGCCATGTTCCCCCTCCATCTTGAAAGTACATTAGCCAAAGAGGGACATACCCGTTAATTCAAGCTTCGCCTTTCGCGTTTACGTTTGAGATAACACTCATGGACAAGGTCAAACTGGAAGCTATGTTAATCTTGGACTACATTGGCCACCGTAGGAGTTAAAACGAAATTGGAATTGAGAGGAACAGAAACTAATATTCACTGGATGGTCATATACCTTTTCACCACAAGATGGGGGTAAAAATCACACAGTGTAGCTTTAAGTACCAAAAAGGACCATTACATTTGTGACTCCAGACCCGAAATTGTTTGATCCCCCAAATGTGGAAGATATAGTTGTTGTATAAAAACAATATAATTGGCAAGTGTGTGTAATGACCATTTATCAGCATGGCTGATTCTTGTTAAAGGCACAATATGTAGGGGTTTTTTTTACCACAAGAGGGCGCAGTTTCCAACAATAACAAAGGCGTAGGTTTATGACACAGTGATGAGATGAATGATGGGACTTGCTGTCAAGTTGATGGATCTAATAATGTTTATGGATGAGTGCAAACATTCATGTTTTTTAACATTACAGTGGTATGAAGCCGGTCGCGATTGCTAAAGAGACAGATATTACATGCGAGTCCCGCGGATATAAAGGAATAAGGACATTTAATTACCCGCAAATGCTGGATTACTCACACAAGTCAGTTTATTAGACGAATTAAACTTGTGAGGTAACGCAGTGTTGCTTCACCTGGTCTAACAGTACACTATCACACTAAACGGCATTTAAATGTGTGTTGAAAGTTATAATGTTATACTACGTGTTAGTTGGTTTGCTGTATGAAACTAGCAGTAAGCTAGCTCAACATTAGAATAAGACACTGACCATATTCTGTTATTTCATCATGTTGAGATAACGTTATATTTCATTGGTTTATTTTATGTACATTTGCTCACCTGTCTAATAAAGCTGTCAAGTCGTGACCAGTGAAGCTCTGTCAAGTCCAATTTAGTCGCGGACGTGGAGCTCTCGGGATCTCAAAAACGCCCCGCTGATTGATCCTCATTTTAGTTCTTCTTGTTTGTCCCAAATTTTGCTTGCCATGCATGGTCTATGTTTGAAAGAAACAAGAACTGCGTGCCACTAAACGTTACACACTACAGAGTTGTTCACGTCTATAGGCATGGTTACATCATGCTATGGCAGTATGAACGGAACCCGAGGATAGCGCCGGATATTGTGTCATTGACAGGTGACTTTTTTTTTTTTGCGGGACGGCCACTTATTTAAAATTGAAATTTCTCTGAAATAAAAAAATCTTTGGAGACTTTTGGGATATTGTAAGTACACAACTGCAGGAAATACATCACACTGTGCAAGTGATTTTTGGTTATTTATTACAAAATTCGTACATATTTTACCTTTAATGTGGTTTTGCTTCAATATGAAGAGTTTACAAAGCGTTTCACAATAAGAAAATAATTTTTAGTTTAGTTAACATGCATTTCATCTCTTTACCTTATGGGCCCCATTTTAACAATCTGAAACGCAAGTGTCAAAGTGCAAAGTGCAAGTAAATTTGTGGGCAGATCCCGGCGCTGTTGCTATTTTCCCGCGGGATAAATGCCTCTTGCGCCTGGCGCAAATCTAAAAGGGGTTGGTCTGAAGTAGCTTCATTATTCATAGGTGTGGTTTGGGCTTAACATGAAATAAACCAATCAGAGCGTCATCTCACATTCCCTTTAAGAGCATGATGAACGAGGTGCGCTTGTTCCATGGCGCAATACTATTATACCACACGCGCTTCACAATCGGTTCACAGCCGAGGAGATCGATGTTCTCGTCAGGGCCGTAAAAGAAAGAGAAGTTACATTGGGGATGGAACAAACACACCCAAATTAGTTTTAGTTAAACATGCATATAATAGTTTGGGTAAAATTTGTAAGCTTCTATTTTTCTCATCGTCATGGACACAACAATGATTTCTCTCGTGTTTTAATAGTTTTCCTTATTATAATGTATCATTTGCAAAAAGTAAAATGCATCTGTGTAAATGAGAGAATCATCTACAGTGTATGCGCGTTGTTCACACTCTGTATTATGGCCAAGCATGCGCGCTTAAAATAGCATCTGAATGTACGTGCAACGCGCCACTGACTTTAGACTAATTTTTTTCTGGTCAGCGGCGCAATTGTTTTTTGGAACTGCAAAATAGCACTGGGGAACATATGCGCCGAAACACGCCTCCTTTTTTGCGCCGACCCGCCCAGGGAGCGCAAGTTTTCTAGTTTACCGACGTACGTCTGTGGAGGGAAAAGCCCCGTTGGTGCAAAATAGGAATGATAAATGCGTTTGTGTATAAAGTCAATTGCGCCGGGTGCAAGATAGGGCCCTATATCTCTTTTGTAACTTAATTTTCGATTGATCCTAAAACTGTTGCTCTGTTTGTTTAAATGTACTACTACTTAGAGGGTTTTGATTGGAGTAACTTGCGAGCATGAAAGTTTTCTAATTTGTAAGATGCTAATTTGTAAGATAAACTTGCGTCTTTAGCCCATTTCACGAGTTCACACTTACATACAATTAGAGGGAGTAAATTTTAATGCCTATTTGGAGTGCTGTCCGGGGGGAGGGCTCCGAGTTCGGCTCGGAGCCAGTTAACCCCCTTCCCCCCCTTTATGTAAATGATTACGAGTGGAGGGAGGCTGCTAAACACGAATTGAGGTGTGACTGCTGAATATATATTGGCCCTACACCTCTTATCGTTGATTGCTGTGTGCTCTCCACTCACGTTAATTATCTGAACGTGCTCCCCCCGAACTTTGTTATTAAAACATAATTGCTTTGTAATCTGATAGCTCCATGCTAATAACCTCTTTATTTAATTATTTTTCTAACTTATGTCTCCATCCAGATTAACAGTAATTCTGCTGAGGTTACTGTGGATCAGATGTTATCCATTAAAGTCCTGGAATAGACCTCTGATTAGTGCTGAGATACTGTGCAAAAACTGCGTTGAGATTCTAGTGGAGCAATTCAAACATTTTAGGTTAAAGAGCTCAAAACCTAATTTTCTCCTAGTATGTGACACATTTATCTTGTTTCCTGTATGTGTGGATTCTATGGAGTGGAATCTCCAAACCAATTAATTTAATTTTTTTTTTTTTACACTTTACCTGGTCACATATGGTTATTCTACTTGTATTTAGTCAGATGTAGTGATTTCCAGAAGGTATTCATAGTACCACATTTTTTAAAAGCCTGAGTTGATTGGCCATCTTTAATTAGATTATTAATTTTAATGAAAAATGTCTTATCAAATGTAATATTTAGCAGCTGACATCACTGGGCAGACATTATTCATCATGGATCAGATCATGGTTTTGAGTATCAATAAATCTGCTCTTTACAATGAACAGAAGAATGGGCAGTATCTCAGACAACTTAATCAATATATTTTAACCAAATCAACAAATTTATTTGAAGAACCAAATTAGCCAGAGTTCAGTAATCACGATTAGAAGATCTGACATCTGTCAAATCATCTCAGATGTATTAAGCGGGGTACAAAGAATGGACCCCTGTTGATTTAAGGGGATATTTACACGACAAGTAAAAAAACTTGGGGACCTGAAAATGCAAACTTTTGAAAATGGGCTTTCAAAGTGCCTGACCCATCCCGATATTGTTACAGTGTCTGTGTAAACTGCAAAAAAATGTGAATTTGCGAAAACAGTGACATCTTGCACATGCGTATTACATGTTCAATTTACAGGCTCTGTATTTGTTTCTTTGCAAAGTGGCATCGCCAGCTACTGGCGTGGCATGCATAATACAGCGTTTTTAGTCGTTTTCATGTATCATTTCGTGTAACATTGTCGTCTAGATGCAAAACTTTTCAAAAACACAAAGGAAAGACTTTTTCGTTTTTAGTGCATCACTGTTGTGTAAACATACGTTTTTCTTGGCTGATTTATGAGCATTTCAAATAATGAAGACCACCTCAGATGTCCTCACAAGATAGTTCACTATATTTGGGAGGACATTTTCAAAAATTCAGTATAGCCAAACCCATACACAAATGTTTGGTAGCCTAATTACGGACAAAACTTCACAAGTTCACACTTACAAATAAACGGATAGGGTAAAAGAGTTTGCATATTTGGAGTGCTGGCAAGGGGAGGGCTCTGAGCTCGGAATTTGGCCTAAACCCAGAATAGGCCTACTCCCCCTGCATCCCTGGCTGGGACAAGAAACAGCCGAGAGTGAGGAGTCGGGGTGGCGGAGGGATGCAGAAAACTGTCAAGGAACATAGGTGAGTCGACTGTGTATATTGGGATTCTCTTGTGCTGATTGGATAGATCTTTTGAACGTGTTCCTCCCGAACTTTGTTATTGAAACGTCACATACATGTAATTTATCCTTATCTTTCATACTGTAATATATTTTAGTCCTCCTGAAACACTGTAATGATCGCATATATTGCATATATCTCCCTTATTATTTTAGAAACAGATTACTTTTTATGACACTTATATTTTTTAATAATGTGTTTTCATTTATACAATCTGATTTTGATATTTGTATTCAATTCTTTGTTATTTTTTTCTTCTATTAATTCAAATTAAATGTTGTTTAGGTGGATCTAATGATTTTTATTTATTTATTTTTTTAACTCCAATCTCACAAACCTTTCTGCATTTTATTTTGTAACTCTGTTCCCCACAATAGGCAAAACCTTATCTACACTGGCATGTACTTAAACATACAGAGAAAGCTGTTCCCTCTTCCATTTATCAGGAGATTCTCTCTGACTTTTTATCAGGATGCACAAACAAATGCCCTGTTAGCAGCCAACCATGCATGCTGTAGTCATTCTAACCACAGTAAAGCTAGTTTACAAACACTCTTGTCGGGCAGTGCATGAGTTTTTTCCCCCAAGTGAGGCATGGCTTGATGGATTGATGGCGTGACGTCAACACGCAGTTACCTTGCCGGGAGGGGAGACTAATCTGTGTGTAACTGTATGTGTGTGTCAGGAGAGAGAGAAGGAAAGAGACGCGTTAATCTCCAGGGAAATGGGCACGTTTGGAATAAGCGGTACCAGTCAGCAAGCTCACTCTAATATTCCAATGGCTGTGGGAGAAGTGTTTCCAGAGAGAGAGAGGGAGGGAGAGAGTGAAAGAGAGAGAGAGAGGGGGAATATGAGGGCAGTACTCAGGATGAGCCTGCGCTTTGAGGCTGTAAAACACTAGACCCTGAGGGCATTCTCTGAGGTAAGCTCCGTCTCTCTCATATTTTAACAAGATTTGACGCCACAGTGTTAAACTACAGCGCGTCTATTCTTTATGTTTGTAAAGTAGTGCGCGGTAATGGTTCGAGTCTCCTCGCGCTCCTCCATTTAGGCTACTTGCGCTCTGGTCTGTCAGATGACGATTGCGCTTAAACCGGACCGGCTTCACCGTGAACGCGTTTGAAGAGTAGCCTACCTGGAGGTAGGGTTTAACCAGGGTCATCGCCGGCAAATTGTATTAGTCAAGACCTGAGAAACGAGTTCAAAGCCGTCTTCATGAGTCCTTTCCGCTTTTTGACACAAGTTTATACATTCTGCTGAAGATGTGTTGAATAAAATAAACTATAAACTTCTCACTTATTTCCTCTAGTGGGCTATAGTATTTCTTGGCTTCCTTGTTTCAGCTGGCTGCAACTATTTTGAGATCCACAGTACACTGACCAACTTAAAGCAGCTTCACGCAGCAAATTACACACCGAGAAACTGATTTTAGTTCAGAGACGCGCGCGCGTGCGTGTGTGTGAGGGAGAGAGACCTACTTTATGAGGGGAGTTAAATAGGTTTGTTAAATGTCACACCACAGCCGCTTTTACTGTCACCTCCTAATAAAGCAACTATTGTATGTATAACAGTTTTTAAATACGATCTCACCTACATGGAACTTGCGTTACATCCTGAAGTTTTGTATAGGCGACGGGAAAAAACAGTTCATTTGCCGGATTATTGCGCAAATTTTAGTGACCGTGTGACTTTTACAGCTACCGGCTCGTTCTGGGTGAAATCGGTTGCCATTGTTAAAGTAGCTTAAAACAGATAGCCTTGTTTCCTGTGTTTATAATGCACGAAACATATGTCTGTTCTTTAAGTTTATGATAGTGGGTAAAAGATCTATCTATCTATCTATCTATCTATCTATCTATCTATCTATCTATCTATCTATCTATCTATCTATCTATCTATCTATCTATCTATCTCGAGTTTTTTTTTAGCTATATATAGCCTACTGTATGGGGATGGTGGGTAAACTCTGCTCAGGTTAATTTAAATATGTAAAGGCTAAACCTCTTTATTTAGCTAAATAATAATTTAAATGTATATCATGTCTCCAGTGAATTTACTTCATTTCATTTAAAGACTGACCTTCATTTGCAGCTCTCCCTCTTCAGGAAACCTGACAGCAAGAGAAAAGAAAAGTGAGGTTGGTATCTGCATTCCAGCTGAGATGCCGCGACACTGACGGCCCTGCCCTGCCCCGTCTGTCGAACCGGACCAATGATGACAATGAACACAATGATGTCCTCACGGCGCGTGTAGCGCTAAATTCACCACTACCGGACTCTTATGAGACACTCCACTTCGATCCGCGCTCATTCAAACTTCAGATGGACTACATTCATCCTGCACTGACCAGTAAAATGAATTGGATCACACTACTGCTGGCCGGCTTGACTTTTTGGGGCAAAGTGTCCGTGCACAGCTGTTTAGATTATGATGACAGTTATGATTATTATGAAGACGAGAAAACAGAGACGATAGACTACAAGGATCCATGCAAAGCCGGTAAGACGCGTTTTAATGCCATTTGCAATTTGTCCTAGATCTTGATGACTTAACACATTTTGTAAGGGGATAAAAGGATAAAGCACACCTTATTTGCGCTTCACACGATGTTGCATGGTGATGAGTTGCTGTGCATGTTATTTCCAAACTTTAGTTGTCGTTGTTGTTTTTTTCTTTACGCGGAGACGCGCGTCCCGCAGAGTCCTCTGGTAGCCTACAAGAGCATCAGCGACGCCTCTTTATTTCTTTTTTTTCTTTTATTTTGACGTAGAAATATCTCTCGCCTCCTCCTCCGCTGATATTATCTAGCCCGCTATAATTCGGTTTCTCCCGGGATGATCCCGCGGCTCGTGAGGCCACGTGCGCTTCTCTGTCATAAACCCGTGCTATCCGCGCGCACGTTTGTCCGTGCAGGAATGAGCGCGGCTGCACGATTTGCAATATCTTTTATTTAATTATTGTATTAATCTAGCTAATGTGAAACTGAGTTCACGCAGTCCATCTGAACCTGTATCATGCTGACAGCTGGCAGACAAAGCTTAATGACTGACCTTGCTATTGCAATAAATTTCTTTATTTATTGTTTTGTAGAAAAAGAACCAATAAATACACGCAAAATATGCGTTTAATAAATATTATTATTGCATTTTACATTTGTGTAGTGTAATGTTGTAGTGGAATTGACATCTGTGGATATTTTAATGAAGGATTAAACTGTAAAGATTACAGACGCACGAGATTACAGGGAAAGTGTGTGCATGTATAGAGACATAGGCATGTTTTCGTATATTTGTGTTGACACATATTAATACAGATTTTCATAAGGACATGATTAATATGATTTGTTTTTCACCCTGTTCTCTTTTGGATGTGTAAGTAAACTCCACCTAAGACGGAGCAGATGTTTAAATGCACTGTCTGCAGTTATATTGTGTAAAATGGTTCTATTCTTCTCCCTCTCAATGCAAACACACAGATTCACTCTCAAATCTCCCTGTCCACATTCTCTCTTTTCCTTTGTGTATATATCATGTTTACTCAGGAACTATAAATCTGAACATTTGTTTCTCCGCTGCAATGTGTTGGCATTGTTTCCAGGCCTTCATGAGACTGTACACACAAGTAATATGGATTACTTATGAGAATGAAAAAAGCTTGGGATTGCAAGAGTGTTTGTATGCGTGCAGTGTGTATGTTTGGATTGATGTGTCTATGTTTGGGTGCATGCATGTAGGAGTATATGACTATTTGGCAGTTACAGGGAGGACCTCGGTTTTTCCAAACTGAAATATTCAGCCCAGAAATTTGACAGGCTTGTTGATAGCAGTACTACAGGGAAAGGGTGGACAACATAATTACACAACCTTTACGCACACACATAAATAGAGTTAGAAAAACACTTTTAATCTTTATTACACAGAGATTTTGTCAGATTTATGTGACATATTCAGGCGATCTTAATTCATATTGTTAGTACTAGTTAACAGCTTTTAAAATATGTATGAACCTGTACCCAGCTGGCTCCCTTATACATGTACAGTCAAGATGACTGAATGTCCTACTCAGGATAATATTTCATATATGGTTAATGTGCTATCACAAGCTACCATTTATATTCAGTCTACTTTTGACAATGGCCTCAAGATAAAACAGTGCTCTAAAACATCATGATGTTAATATTAAAATGCAAGTTTTTAATTCATAAAACGCAACTTTATTTGTAGTTGCTACAGTCGTGATATGCATTAGTGGAAAAGTTTGAGTTACAGTGCTTAAAGATCTTTGCTTCATACCAGGTGAAATGCTGACTGTCTAAAGAGTGTCCAGGTCATTGAGCGTGTTCGATCCAGCTCTCGCCACTCTCTTAGCTGATGGAGCATTTTACCTACGTGTTCGCAGTGTAGCCTGCATTAGCATATCTGCGATGTGTTGGTGTGTTAGCAGAAATAGCCGTGCTAATTAAATATAAGGTGTCGATAGGGGGAGCTTCTGTGCCTTTCAGATAAATGGACCCAAATTTAGCTTAATTGTGTAAGGGCTTACAGTATTAATCCTTGGTCAGAAGTATTTGACATAACACACGCACACACTTTTGCTTAAATATCTTTTTTCTCATTTGTGTAGACTTGGCACTTGTAAAAAATATGTTTTGGCACTTGTAGATATAAATGAAGACATTATTCACTTCCTTAATTACTATGGAAGGGTTTGTGATATGGCTGCACCATATATCCTTTTAGCATTGATATCGTGATGTGCACATCAGTGATAGACACATTGCAGGAAGTGCGATGTCAAGTATAGGGATCGTCGTTGATACAGTATGTGATCAATACAGACCAGGCCCCACAATTCCAAATGCATGAATGGAAATGTTTAACCATAGAGCGAAAGTTCTTTATTTATTTTTTTAATCACGTGTTTTCGATACTATAAGTTTAATATTCAAGCGATTTTAAATCATTTGAGTGCAAGAAGACGCAAATTCGAAACCCGCTCGCTGTTTTCTATGTGCACATACAGAGCCTAGCACAAAGCACGCAAACACTAAATTCTGTTCTTTTTCGCATCTGTTTGTGCTTGAGTGGATGCATGGAAAATTATGTTAAGATGCCTGTTTCGAAAACTTATAAGCACAGTCGTTTATGGCTCACGTGAACGTAAACATTTGAGAAATTGTTTTGGATCATTATATTGGATTCGTGCTTTATCTCTTAAAGTGACAGTTGCATAAAATTCCTGCTGCTGTTTGTCTTTAATCATACAACAAAATACAAAATGAAAATGACTTTTAAATAGCTTTAACTTAGTCGACCAGTCTGACAGATTGTTAACGGCGGTTCTTTGTGATAATTACAGTACTGTAGAAAATATTGTTGGTTTAACTTAAAAAAAATTAAGTAACCTGGTTGCCTTAAAATTTCAAGTTGATTGAACTGGAAAAAGTGAGTTAATACAATGAAGGAGATTAATTTAATCATCAGAAACTCAAAATAATAAGTTATCTCAACTAAATAAATTATTTAAGTTGATTTAACAAAAGAAAAAAAAAATGTTGTGATAACAAATCTTGAAAATATATTTTTTTTTTACAGTGTACAGGTAAACACAGATCCCAAATGTGGTTTATCATTTAAAACATGTAAGTAGTAGCAACTTCTGGCTTTCTAAATGTGCGCTATTATTAGGTGCATATTAAAGTGTCTTACATCAAGAGTAGCCTAATACGTCATTCGAAACTGACAAATTTTTTTTTGTGTGTACTCACAATAACTAAACGTTGTGCTTTTGTAAAAGATCGAAAACAATCAGGATGCGCTTTCTGTAGCCTTGGTCTCTGTGAATTTGAGCGCGTCAAGAAATAATCCGGAACTCAACGTGAACTTTCCTCACAGACATGAGAAACACATCTATCGAAAGCTTGAAATTTCTATTTTTAAATGAACCGGCAAATGGAAAACAAAAATTCTCAAATTATGTTATGAAACGTCCATGTAGGTGCGTGCACTACAGCAGAGATGACGAGTCAGCATCTCCAACTTCATCTGTGCAGCCGAAAACACAGAAACTAGTTTTTCTATAAATTATTAAAATCTTCAGAGTTCAGACAATCTCCTTGCTGTTTTTCACGTCACATTCATAATCTTTATACTTTTGCTGGTGCGCCGTGGAAAGCTTTATGAGTGCAGAAGAGCTTTAGCACTGATTTGGCTTTGTATATGCAATTAAAGGCTCATTATTATCATTTGGCTTATTAATACACTTGAGATTAGTCTTTAGTCTTTTAGAAAAATCTTTAGTCGAGGACAGCTCTAATTTTACTTATACGGTGAAGACTAATTTTATTTTTACATTTGATTATTCAATTTTTGTACCCGAATACTGTTAGACTTACCTGAAAAACATAAAGCACTGTTTATTTCATTTGTATCTTTGTTCTATTGTATTTATCAATCCTCGTAATGTGTTTATTATTTTTTAAGCAGATTCACTTTCTACAAAATCAGCCCAATCATTCAAGAATGATTAATTCTTTCCAATATAGCTATTTTGGTCATCTGATGAAATTGTTCCAATATAATGCAGCCCTATTTGATATAAGGCAAGTTTTGTTGGTTTAGTATTGCAGTTGTACATATTCAGAAATTTCAAGCAAAGGGTTGCAAAACCTGAAACACATCAAAATTTACCTCTGTATGTTCAAGGTGTATCACTTTCATGAGTTTCTAGTAATGGTTTGTTTTGGTTGACATAACAGAAGACTATTAGCTCCATTAATGAGGTAAGGGCATTGTTTAGGACTTTGGTTTGTGTTTACAGAAACCAGGAGCTCTATTGGTTTCAGTAGGCCACTAAAGGGCTAGTTACATTATATAGTCATTAGGTGATGTTATCTGTTTTTGTTATCTTAAGACATTGTAAACCTAACGACACTGTTGCCACAGAATAACCAATCTTTTCTGATTATGCAAATTTATCCCACGCCTCCTTGTTTAGGCAAGAGAAACAAAAACAAACCCAAGGGAGTATACCTGCAGTGTATGCGGACAGGCTTACCTTAAGGGGTAAACATTTTTTTTTTCGAGCCTACAAAGCTTTATTGGCATTATTGCCATTCCATTTAGGATATTGCCAAAGTGTTCACACAACACAATACTAGTAGTGAAATATACAATACAGAACTTGTAATGTTCACAGCTCCTCTCAGATACTTTCTGCACTTCATTCCTCACTATATCTTCATTGGCTACACATTCATTTTTTCCTTTAGTTTCATAGAGGGCAGTGCTTGATTTTGTGGAGTTGTAGTTTATAGTCCTCAAGTTTACTAGTGAACAACAGAATTATGCTGTCAAATGGCTATCAACTACTTCCAGCGATGATGTCTTCACACAAAAAACTTTAACTATAGCTGATAATGGCAATTTGTTTGAGAAAATGTAATGAATATAGCAAATTATGCTGTTTAGCTGGTTTTATCTGTCACAAAAACATGAATAAATGACATCTGATTCTAGACTTTTTAATTGAGGTAAAAGTTGTTTATAGATTAACAACATCATGGCAGATGTTTTCTTTAGGAGAGAGTTGCTTGTATTTTTAACTCTTTCCCTGTAGCATTTTAAAAAGTTGCAAGTCACTGCCAACTTTTTTGATAATTTTCACAAAAATGTCATGATCCGATATTACTTTTTGCAGGGGCGTAGAATTTAGTAGCCTAACCACGTCCCTACCAATATCCAGTGACACTGATATATCCCTAGCAATAATTTCGATCAAAACTTAAAATATATTTATATATTGATGTCCCCATCCCCACCAATTTCAAAATCAAACCTAGTGCTACTGATTTTTTTGAATATTTAAACATAATATATCAAAGGAAAAAAGAACAGATCATTTGCTTTAAAAACAAACAAACAAAAAAAACATATTTTTACTAGCTTCATGCATTCTATTTTTATCAACACTTGAGTAAGTAAGCAATATTTTGTGCAATATTTTGTCGACATTTCATTACATTAGGCAGTATTACGATTTATGCTTAATGTTGTTTAATGTTGATGATCACATTATTTTACATATGCATGTGATTACATATGAGATTGCTTGTTTCTGCATCTTCTTTGCATGTTTTTGATCAGTATCATAGTGTATAACTCCGAAAATTCTGTGTTTAGCGGGGAAGCGCTTTCTCACAAATAAACTAATTTTCTGTTTGACTGGGTAAGAGTTCATTTGATCTCTGTCATGTATGTTCAACTTTATTTGCCTACATACTCACAAATAGGGCGACATATATACACATGACAATATATATACTATACATACAGCATATCTCAACTGCTCGATTTCTTGTTTTGTTGCAAAATGTAAACTATAATATTGCCCTAATCTGCTAAATGTGACTTTAAAGGGATAGTTTTCCAAAAAATGGAAATTCTGTCAGCATTTAGGCCGTGTGTCCACCAAAGCGTTTTTAGCCAGCTGAAAACGCAAGACGCTCTGCTGAAGACGCCGTGCTTTGGGCGCGTGAGAGCGTTTTGGCAGCGCAGTTTGAATGTTGTGACTGTTGGTCGTGTGGTCTAGTCCCGCCCCTCCTCCACTGTGATTGGACGGCTGGGTAAGAACTGACAGTGATGAGCGCTGCGTTTTATCCAAAGTTAAACATTTTTCAACTCCCAGCGACCAGTAAAAACGCCGGGCGCTCGGCGTTTCAGCGTGAAAAAAACGCTCAGCGCCTCGGTACGCTCATGGCGTTTAAAAACCGTGGCGCTCCCATTGAAAACAAACGCCAGTCGCGTGGAAAAACGCTTTGGTGGACACACGGCCTTACTCTCCCTCAAGTTGTTCCAAACTTGTATGAATTTATTTCATCTGCTGCACATGCACAAAAGAATAGATTTTAAAGAATGTCAGTAACCAAAAAGTTGATGGGCTCCATTGACTTCCATGAAAATTTTAATTACCCTTATTTTTCAAAATAGCTTCTTTTGTGTTCAGCAGAAGAAAGAAATTCAAACAAGTTTGGATGGAACAACTTGAGGGTGAGTAAATGATGGCAAAATTTTGTGCGAACTATCCATTAAAAGCATGAAGATATAGGCCTATTTTAACGATTTGAAACGCAAGTATCAAGCGTGAAGCGCAAGTAACTTTGTTGGCGGGTCTTGGGCGCTGTTGCTATTTTACCGGCGGGATAAATGGCTCTTGAGCTTGATGCAAGTTTAAAAGAGGTTGGTCTGAAATAGCTTCATTATACATAGGTGTGGTTTGGGCGTAACGTGAAATAAACCAACCAGGGGTGCGTTTCCCGAAAGCATCGTTAGCCAACTATGGTCGCAAGTTGGTCGCAATTTCCATTGAACTCTATTGGTAATGACGAAACTTGCGACCATAGTTGGCGAACGACGCTTTCGGGAAACGCACCCCTGAGCGTCATCCAACATACCCTTTAAGAGTAGGTGCGCATGTTGCATGGCGGATTGTTATTATTATGGCGAATTTACCAGAGCCACGCCAGGATCGTTCACAGCCGAGGAGACCAATGTTCTTGTCAGGGCAGTGAAAGACAGAGAAGTGACTTTGTATGGAGATGGGAGATTTTTTTTCTTTTTTTTTCTGGTTCTTGACAGACAATTTGTCAGATGTCCTTATATACATAATGTGTTTTATCACTATTGGGCAAACAAGTCTGATCCGTCATTACGACAATTAGCTTGAAAAATTTGGGTAAATGTGTAAGCTAGATTTAGGCCTAGATTTTTTTACGTCTTCATGGACACCAAATGATTTCCCTCATGTGTTAATATTTTTCCTTGTTGCAATGTATGATTTGCAAAAATAAAAACTGCTGCATCTGTGTTGATGAGAGAATCAAAGTGTATGCGCATTGTACACCCGCTACATTACGGCCAACATGCACGCTTAAAATAGCATTATGAACAACGCGCAACGCACCACTGACTTTAGACTATAGTTTTTTTTGTGGTCAGTGGCGGAATTGTTTTCTGGAACTGCAAAATAGCACTAGGGAATGTTTGCGCTGAAACACGCCTCCTTTTTGCGTCGACCCGCCCAGGGAGCGCAAGTTCATTTCCTAGTTTACCGACGTGCGTCTTTGGAGGGAAAGTGCAAAATCGGAATGATACATGCGTCACTGTACAAAGTCATTTGTGCCGGTTGCAAGATAGGGCCCAATAAGATATTATAAACATGATTTTTTGTAAAGCTGATTTGAAACTTTTTGTATTATGAAAAGTGCTATACAAATATATTTGACTTGATTTGACATGAGCGAGTACCACCATTTTTACAAATCAGCTTTTTACAGTGTAAATCCACTTATTAGTCCACTTTGATTAACACTGTTTAATTTACTAACCAAAGCCAATTTTATCCACATTTGGTTCTTGGTATTCATTTTGGACACTGTAGTACTGGAACAGCTGGTCAGATGAATGTGCGGGGGGGGGACCCTCATTTAATCTTTTAGTCTGCGTAACTGTGATTATTTTATATTACAGTACATGGTCCTGCTGGGTGAAATTCTAGCTCTACATACGTGTCAGATGCATCTGTTTACATTGCTTATGACCTTGTATGTGTATGTACAGTGGAAATGACTTTGTGTGGTTGATCATCTTGCTGCTGTTGTTCTTGGGAAAACAGAATGTGAATATTTGGCCGTGTGCTTATCTCATGCCATTAGAGTGCACTAAACACATTTCCATCTCTTTGTATGCTGATTTCCCTCACTGTGTGTGTATGTGCGCGTGTGTGTGGCGAATGTGGGAGCCCACTTCATTCAGGCACTTATCTCTTCCTGGTAGCCTGCATCCTGCCACTTAGCTTGAGAAGAATCTCTCTCTCTCTCTCTCTCTCTCTCTCTCTCTCTCTCTCTCTCTCTCTCTCTCTCTCTCTCTCTCTCTCTCTCTCTCTCAGACACACACACACACACACAGAGACGCACTTCATTCATGCCCCTTACAAAAGTTTTTTTTTTTTTTTCATAAAACTGTGCACACAGCAAAGCAGCAATAGTGAGTGACAAGGAAAAAAAACTTTCACTTGCTGTTGTATTGTAAGTGTATGCAATGCAAAATTTAGAGTTGTGTGGAATATACTGAATTTGAAATACACTGACAAATTGACTGAGCATTACTTGAATGTAAAGCACATCACACATGACATCAGTCTGCCTTCACATGTCTCGACACACTCACATTAAAATTCAAAGCATTCTAGACCTCATCAGACTGCTCTTGACTCTTTGACTGCATTTACTTTTACTTTTTTCAGAAATCAGTTTGTTATAATCAGAGTTGTTGTCTATGAGTGAAATTGAGATGGTCAGTGGAGTCGAGTTTAATAAAAGAGGAATTTCCAGGAGCACTCTGACCGGACAGCCAGCTTCCGAAAATTCCCAAATATTCCAGCGTCAGCACTCTGTTTCGCCACGGACTGTTTGTTTTGGAGCAGGGAATAATGAGTCAGCAATCCGCACACTTCCTCCTTGAATGTGTTTCGCTAATTAAACAATAACGGCTTTACACATCCTGATGTGTGAAAAGGTTCTTTGATGCTCCGACAGTGGCACTGACTGAAGTTTGTCTGACATTATCTGTGAGTGTAAGGACAGTGATTGCTGTTGTTTTAGTGGTCTCTCCCAGACCAGTATTCACATCAGGTTTGGGCAATCACAAGTAGTCCTTGATAAATACAGATATAAATTGGCTCCAGAATATGCAAATATTCAATCTAATCGTTGCCTTGTTGTTATTCGCCATTTCGACCATAAAACTTACTGAACTGACTATGATATACAGTAGTCTGTGAACAGGGACGTGCACAGGAATTATGAGGGGTTGCTGTGACCTGAAAAAAGGGCAAGAAAAAAAAACCTCACAGGCTATATGAAGGACTCAGTGTCTGCTGACAGAGCAGCTTGATGTATGGAAAGCGAAAAAGGCCAAAAGCATTGGCGAATTTAATTGTCTTGCTACACTGCAGCATTATAACATGGCTCTCACACTCCAGTAATATTTCTGTGAATTGAATTAATCTTGCACTTGTTCATAGTTTTTGTATTATATCTGAATATATTCAGTTGAATTTTACCCGTACGAATTGCCTTATCTGACCGTGTTTATCTCCAAACTCAATGCCTCATATTATGGTCTTATTATTATTTATAAAGATTGCAAAACGTCAGAGATGACAGGTTTATGATATACAACTTTGTTTTTTAAATTATTATTATTTATTGATTTTTAGATTTTTTTTTTTAAATTGGAAAATTAATAATATGTATTGAATTGACAGATAGGGAAAAACTTGGAAAAAAAAAAAACGCGATTTCGGCAAAAAATACAATCCTTTTTCAAACTTTTGGCTTCCCGTACATTCAGTTGTGCTTCTTGCTTGTATTCAGTTCTGATGGTTCGTATCATAACTGGGCAACTACGCATGATTTGTGTATGATTTCGTAAAGGGAACAGGAATTCCGGTTGGGAACAGAATCGACTCTGCCACACTGGTCGCGTGCAGCGTTGCAGCCACGTAAACAGAGTTTGCCCTTCCCCTACTGACTTTCACTTTCGGTGCCCGAATGGAAGTGAATGAGGCTTTGCTATTTTTTTTTTTTATCTAGGCCTACGTGAAATTCTGCATCCATTGTGCAATTTATTTATTTATTTATTCCCCCTCGGAAGGGCAACTTTAGTCAAGAAGGGCATATGGGCAGTTGCCCGGGCAACCTTAGCAACCCCCCTGTGCACATCCCTGCCTACAAATCTTACTTTTTTGGCAAATTTCCAACATTATGGTTAAAAGGTGTTGTTATGGTACGTGCTGTTCCTAAAACCAGCCAGTAATCTTGGAAACGCTGAATAAGACTCTGTGGCAGACCATGAACATCTAAACTTACAAATTTTGAACCATAGCTCAAAAGCAAAAATCTCTACGTTTACAGAAAGAAAAATAATAGTAGAATACAGTGATGTTTTTTTTAAAAAGTGAATAATTGATTTAAATAGTGTTTGTAGTTCTGATTTTTGTTTTCTCTCTATTATACAAAGAGAATTTTTACTTTACACAATGTAGTCAGAAGTTTCATGCTATGTTGTCTGAATCTGAAAATTTAGGCAGCTGACTATGCTACCCTATTAGGCAATGACTGCACGAAACTGATTTCGGACAGACTTCAGAGGCAGCGTAATGGTTTAATGATCTATAGCAAAATAGAAAAAAACTGGGGTGAAAACTAAGCAATTTTTTAATTACTACAATAGTAATACTGCATCTCTCTTGAAATGACATCAATGATGGAAAACGTTGGTCAAAAACGTACATTTATACACAAACTGACCATTAACCTTACTGTTTTAGACACCATCTCTTATTTTTTAGCTCAACTGGCACAGATTAGAAAGCACAGGATTGTCTTACATCAAAGACAGTGAAGGATACATCTATGTAAAATCACTTCCAAAAGTCGCTTTAGAAATTGACAGCTTTGTGATTGTAAAAGGAGGGCTCTTCATTTGCTTACTGTTTATTACCCAATCACAATGATACAAGTTTATTTTTTCCTACTGCTAAGCACTGCAAAGTCTCTCAAAGACAGCAGTATTATATTGCACGATTGAATTAGAAATGTGACGGGGATAGTTAATGGACGAGGCAAAAATGGGACAAAATGTTAAAGTACTACTTAATTCACCAGTTTTTTGCTCTGGTACTGAAATTGGAACAGAGAACCATGAAGTTTTGGTAACGCTTCCTTTTACAGTCCAGTTACCCTTGTAAATACTATGTACTTATTTTAGTAACTACAATTACTGGGTAATGACTAATACTAATACTGAACCTACCCCTGTTCCATGTACTTACCTTATATTAGCCAGTACTTTCTAGGTAAGTACATTGTAAGTACTGTACTGTAAAAGGAAGCGTAACCGAAGTTTTTACTGGGATTAGTACTGACTACTACTGACATTTTGGTACCGTGACAACCCTACTATATGCATAAAACTTTAAGATCTTTAAATTAATACCCAGTTTAAAGCATCACTGCCATACACATGACACGCAGGCATCTTTGGCCACCATTGCATCACACACTGTTTTTGCATAAATATATATTTGGACAAGAATGTGTGGGCGTTTTATGCTTTTATTTCTTTTTTGCACCTTATAAACATGCAGTAACACATTGACATAGTGAGTGATTAATGTAGTCTCAAAATCTGTGACCCTTCCCTCCGAGCACAGGAGACACATTTGAGATGCATGTTACTGCCAGGTGTTAACTGCAATGTGCCTCACGTGTGATCTCATCACAGATTCACAGAGAGAGATTTTAATACCAGGTTGATGCTTATAACTCACCCAGATTATCTTGAGTGGTGGGATCCAACACATTTTCGATTGTGGTTGAGTAGTCAATTGTCATGTATATCCACTGAAATGTCATTGTTCTTACAAAAACAAGACATCTGTTTTTAACATCGAGAGGATGCAAGGTGACATCAAGCAGTTATTGGAATTGTGTTTTTGAATTTGAGTGTGTCTGTCTGTCCCTGATCCTTCCTGTGATCAAGCTTGCAGGAATGCTTTTTGGGCTGTCACCCAAAATGCTTTGCGTCATGTCTCTCTGACATGTGGCACAGATTACGCGTGTCACTGACAAACAGAAACACCCCACTCATCCTTTAGCTCCCATGATTCTCATTCATCAGTCTCAGCTGTATTTTTGTGGGTTTAATGAGGAAGGGATTCTTGGTATTAAACTGACATCACAGTAATGAAGCGTCAACATATGGTCAGAGTTTCTGAGCCCGTAGTGCGTGTTCATCAGAGCCTCCCTCCAGGATTCTCCACAACATCTGCTGTCACTGTGTACATAAAAACAGTCTGTTAAAACGGATGGGATTGACTAAAAGAGAAGGTGATCAGTGGCCATTATTCATTTATACAGTCGTCAGCTCAGTTCTAAAGCCTAATGAGCTGTCTTCTTGATATCATAGACAGTTGCCTTCTAAGGAGCCACAGGATGTGTTTTGCATTTAAAACTTATAATTTTTCCTAACAATGCTTGAAGTTATAAGATATTATACTGTGAAATAATGCAGTTTAATGTATATTTTACAAGAAATGTTTGAATTATAAGTCGTACATTTTACTAGAAAATACTGTTATAGTCTTTCTATTATTTTTTTTTTACATTTGATTAAATGTGTTACTTATTGTTTCCAGCAATTTAGGAGTGAAAACTGTTTCAAAGGAATTCCTACTCTAGTTTTAGTGTATCACATAAATATGACATAAAATAAGACTATTTTAATTATATAGAATGTTTTTATCAATGTTTTTAACCAATGTTTTATTTATTAAATGTTAGTGTATTTATATTATTGCATAATCCACAATGTTATGCTGCATTGTGCGAAGAGCACTGCTTATAATGCATAAAAAAGGCAGTCTAGGTTTTGAAACAGAGCTTTTACAGTATCTAAGAAACTAAGTGGTTAACTGAATGTATCACACTTGCACTGCAAAAAAAATACGTCTACGTTCTTGCTGAGACAAGTTCACTCAAAGTGGATGCACTGTTAGTTACAGCAATAGGCTACTCTCCTTCAACTCTTAAATCATTTATAGGAAACAGTGAGAATAACTTTGATGTTTCCAGGATAACCTGGTGTATCTCATTTTGAACTGTTGTGTGACCTCCAGGATAATCCCCCATTTTTAATTCACATTTTTATCTGCAGATATCACTGCACCCAGATTAAAACACACACCTCCCACCGCGCTACAATATCCTTGGAATTGAGATTAGCATTTCATATTCGCGAAAACGTGTCCCTCAACCCCCCACCCACCTCGGATGACACTTTGTTCCCATTTGAGCAGACGTAAAGCTGTTAGTCTATGAGTTTGATTCGACTTTTAACATTTCATTTTCAATGAAAGAGACACTATACAATTAACAATCCCATGTGACTGAGATGGTTACATGTTAGTCACAAACCATTTGATTCTCCCCGTAGAGTTTGATGGTTAAGTAGACAGCCTCTGCTCTGTGTCTATCGATCATCACGGCTGAAGTTATTGACTGGTGCTAAGTTAAGATGTGCTGTCAAAGACTCATTGATGTTAAACGAATACATGATTGCTGAGGCATTACTGGGCTTCACTCCCAGACTTGCCAAATCAATGTACAAATTCAACACAAAGCCTTTTCCTCTGCAGTCAAGTCGAAGGCACTTTGCCTTAAAGGCCGTGTTGCAGGGTTCGTTTTTCAACGAATTTGTGCAATTTGCTTGTTGGTAACAAACATTTAAAGGGATACTCCACTTTTTTTGGAAATGGGCTCATTTTACAACTCCCCCAGAATTAAACAGTTGAGTTTTACCGTTTTTGAAATCCATTCAGCCCATTTTCTGATATTTAGAAGAATATCAGTAACCAGACAGTTTCTGGTCTCATTGACTTCCATAGTAGGAAAAAATATATACTATGGAAGTCGATGAGACCAGAAACTGTCTGGTTACTGATATTCTTCTAAATATCAGAAAATCATCTGAATACATTCAAAAACGGTAAAACAACTTCAACTCTGGGGGAGTGGTAAAATTAGCCTATTCCCAAAAAAAGTGGAGTAACCCTTTAACTGTTATCCATTGTATTTTATGTTGTCGGGTATCACAAAAAGGAATTTAATACGAAAAAGTAGGTACTATCTTACAGCGGTTTGCAACGATTCTCCTTTCCCCCACAATGCATTGCAGAGAATTTACCAAAGCCCGAGTTGAGAGCATTGAGAGTGACTAGAGAGACGAGTAGTAGTTCTAGATAAATAGAAAAAGACATAGATATAGATAGACTAGATAAATAGATAGACAGATAGATAGATATAGATAGATAGGCTAGTATTAGAGAGAGCCCATATAGCTAGCATGATTCCTTCTATTTCTAGATACTATGACACTATGACAAAGGTTACCGGTACTTATCTGAACTAACGTCATGATTTAACGTCACATTTCATTCGGTGTTATTCAATGACAGTAATATATATATATATATATATATATATATATATATATGTGCTGTTATTGTGCACTGCTGCTCATTGCTGTGTTGCTAAACAATAGCAACTCACCAGGACACTGCACAAACACTCCACTCATTCTCCTCGGACCATGCATTTAATTTGATGGCCATTAATTCTTGGCAATTCCTCATTTGCCCTCTCACGTCTGGCAAGTTTGAGATTATATGGCTGCGGGCCATCATACATGTTGGCTCTTGCCACCTCTTCCTCATCCCAGTCAGCCACCATAGTTCTAATACTAATACTATTGCTTTTTCCCAATGTGATGCCATCACCGAATTGCGTAAAAAAACCCAGTTATACCAAAAATGTAAAAAAAGGTCTTTAAGGCCATTTTTGAGACATTTAAAAAATACATTTATATAATTTATATACATATATTGAGAGATTAATGTACCCATTAATTGACAGCGGTGGTTATCCTGCAACGCAGCCTTTAACATGGAGACATTTCACACTGTCTTGTCTCACTGTCAAAGCTGTTATGAAAACTGCAGAGAGATCTCATGCCAGCTTTTAAATATAAAATTATTCAAAAACTGAAATATGCTTAGCTGTCTTGGGGCGAGATTTGTATACTTGTGCTGATGGATAAATACTCTACCTGTGTGTGATTCAAGACCACACAGTGATATACTGTAAAAAGTCACTTTGCAATTGCATCTTTAAATATAAAAAATAACTCCTTTCTTGGAATTTTCTGTATAATTGTATAATATAACTATATAATATCCTGCAAATGTTCCCTGTAAGTAAAACTTGGCATTTGATTACAATAAATTACAATGTACAATGTGAAAAATGTACATTGTAATAATATTTTTTTTAAATATTGTACAAAATAATTCTAAAATATATATGATGTAATCTAAAATATAAATGTAAAAATAAAACTACATTTTTATTAAATTACATTCATATATATATATATGAATTTATTTTAAGGTGCAGTGAAAGTGTTTTAGACTGTAGCAGAGAGTCCCACCGAGAAGTGGAGTGGGGTTAGATCAGTGCTAATATTAGTTCTCTATGAAGGGTGTGATCCACAGGAGACTCCAGCTTTATATGAATGTGATACGGAGCACAATCACCGATTCAGGCTGAACAATGTCCAAGGAATTGATGGGGGAGGGATGGATGCTTGTACACGTGCGCATACACACACAAACAATAGTGCAGTTCACTGTTAAGTGTACATATGCTCACACACATGCACAAAGGCAAAGTTTAATTCAATATGGAACAATCAAGATAGCTTAAAGCATGGTCCTCCTCATTGTTTATTGTTTTATATCAAGGTTGAGAAGTGAATGACCTGCCAAAACTACTTGCACACACAAATGGCGTTTTATCTCCCTTTTCATGGCCATCTCTATGACATCCTTGGCTACTGGCTAAATTAAGGATGTATGATATGATGTCATTAATCATGAATGGAATGTCGTGACAAGCGTGATGCAGACATTATGTGAACAGGGTTGGTAAGATCCCAACAGGAAGTATGTATGTGTTCCCTGTTAATTTTTAATCAGAGGGTGCGAGAGTGAAATTGACAACCCAAGATGTTTCCTCTCATGTTAACTTGTCGATCGATTGCATATGCAGCAAAACCTTAAATTAGCATCAGTCAATAGCTCAGGCCACACTGATCTGAGTCGTAATCGTGTCTGGCAGCACTTAGACCATCAATCTATGATGCTGCTAAAGTGTGTGTTTGTGTCCTCTAATAATGTCTTTCTCTGTTTTTTTTCCAGCTGTATTTTGGGGAGATATTGCCTTGGATGAAGAGGACTTGAAAATGTTTCAGATCGATGGGACGATAGAGCTTTCGCAGCAGTCACATGGGAGACAGGGACACACATCTGGTAAGACACATTAGATATCACAGGGTTCCAGACTCTACCTGTCAACAAAAGTTTAAAATTGGCCCAATTGCGAAGAAATTACTCTTATGAGCCAGTTCTTTTTAAGATTTGTGAAATACTTGCAAATGCGATTTAGCAGTTTGAATCTGACTCTGTGGGCCAGATGTACTAGCATTTTTGCATTTACTTCATGCGCAAAGTGTGCATAAAACCATGGCAAGGTATGAATGGGACGCACCAAGATGAAAGCGCAGACTGCAGTTGCGGGAACTGTCGTGGGAACTGAAAATGGCAAAATGTGCTTTTCGTGCCATGCATATGCATTCATGGAATGGTCAAGGGGAAAGTGGGAGTGTCACAAAGAGATGGGAAGGGAAGTGTAAACTACGAATAATTATATTTTCCGCGTTATGTACAGAAAAAATCGGTGAAAGTGTGTCTCTTTATCTCTCCGCCTCTTTAAAGCACGTAAACGCGAATGGCGAAGCTTGAATTAACGGGTATGTCACTCTTTGGCTAATGTCCTTTCAAGATGGAGGGCCAACATGGCGACCGACATTAGAACCCCTTACCCGTATGTATTTTCAATGGCATATTATACACTCACGAGAATACTTTATTACTTGAACAAAGTAAATATACATTAATGAGCACATATATTTTTGAAAGAACTAAGTGTTTTTAGCAAAGAATAAACTAAAAGAGTTACACAGTGTAGCTTTAACGCTGCGTTCGCAAATGTACGTACATCTGGCCCTGTCTGTAAATCGTTCTGAGCCCTTACCGCGTTCACAACTGTCTGAGACGTCCTCAGTTTTGTTTAAAATTCTGATGTTTTTTCAGTAGCAGATGTACAGTAGACAAGGTTAAAGCTGCAGTCAGCAGCTGCTAAGGGTTGTGAATGGTTTCTGGTGCAGAACAATAACAATGACTCCTTCAAGTTCAAGGTTTGCGCTTCTGGCTTACTCCTTGGTCTTACTCTGCCTCTCCTTAGTCCTTGAATTCTCTCATGTGTTTTTTTCATCCTGATGTCAGACCTTTCATCCAGTGCAGTTTCATGCTGAGCTGTCATAAGGATGCAATAGATGTCCATGATTGTGTTGTGGGCTGTAGGTGATTTAAAGTCATTAAAGTCATATTGAAGTTGAAGAATGAGTTGGGAAATTGAGGAGTTATTGGGGAGTTTATAGCTTCAAGTGATTAGACTTGATAAATGCTCCTGTCTCAACTCCGCTGCACCATCAGCAAACAACGGTGTGTGTGTTTGCATAGCAAGGTCTTTGTCTTTTACTCCTTATGTAATGAGAAAAGTGCAGAAGTGTATGTGTTTGTGTTTCTTTGTAAGTTAGAATAAACATTGTTAACAAAATCCTTCCTTGCTGTTATCTAAACTGACCAGTCGTGTGTGTGTGCACGTCTTTCCCAGTGGGATGTTAAGGTATACAGTAACTGTCAGTGTCTAAAACATGATACAATCATTGGTATGAGTAATGACTACTCGCAGACTAAGAAAACTTTACCTTGCTGGTAACGGCATTGTCAGCAACATTACCTTTATCATCGTCTGAGTCTTTGGCAGCACAAAGACGGAAGTGAGACCAAAAAGACGATAAGGATTCAGCTTTGCGTTTCCGTTCTGAGTGGGGTTGTTACAGGATGTGCCACCGGGGCAAAAGGGCAAACTGCATCAGGACCATGATTAGCAGGAGAACTGATGCATGTTCAAACCAGTCAGGACAGGTCCTCCTTGGATATTTCCAGATTTATCAGGATGCTGTCATGTAGACAGCAGCCCACACTCGTATACCTGCCAGTACTATGTGTGTGAGATTGTGCACACATTAATCCCAAAGCTCAGACTTTTCCTGTGTCTTGGATTTAGAGTTTTGTTTGTTCCTCACTTTCCTGTCCGCATCAGAGAAATTCCAGAGAGAGAGAGAGAGAGAGAGAGAGAGAGGGAATAAATGTAAAAGGAAGATAGCAGAGGAACAGAAATGTGTGAATGGAGATGATCAGTGAGAACCCTGGGAGTGAAAACAGAATAGGTGAGATGTTGAATGAAGGAGAAGAGAGTGGCGAATAGGGCCTGAGGAGAGATGAGGATAAATGGATAAAATAGGTTTAATAATGACAGAGAGACGGCGATGGAAGTTTCTCGGCTTACTGACTGCGTTCATGTAACATTATAATGGTACTAGTGCAATTTTAAACTTGGTTTTATCCTTCACAAGCTATCAAAAATTTCCTGCTTCCCACTTGTGATTACGAGCTTGTTACATTCAGGTACTTTGTGGTTGGAAAGAACAGGAATCACGGGGGACACCAGATTCATTTTTGCCTATTTATTTGAAAAATCTTATTAAATCCAAAATGATGCTAATTATCGTATGAATGGGATATTCATTGACAACAATATAAACATTCACTACGCTATCTAAAAAGTAGGATTGCTGACAATTCAGAAATTCTCTGTGTATGAAACATACAAAACACTTATTTAACACACTACGCACAAAACACTTATCTGACATTTTTCATGTTAATGTAAATATGCACTACTTTAACGACATGACAAGGCGATGTAGCTGTTGTGGGGGAAAAAAAACTAAAAAAGACCAGTCACAGCAGCCGCCCAACTCGGCAACTTGAATATCAAAATTATCCCAGAGATCCCCAGTGGTAAAAATGACTTGAGAGGGCTAATTATCATATTTTTGATAGCATGTGAAGGCAGCATAAGCAGTAGTGTTTACTCAATGCTTAACAACAACACCCACACATGTTCTCATAACATTATGAAATCCCTCTTACAGGATTCTTCAAATAACTCCCTTGAATCATTTGTAATCAATGCAACTTTAAGTATGAGTTGATACTGTCTGTTTGTTACCATTGCCAACACCCTGATGAAGGCCAGTGGGCCGATACACGTTGAGGTTTTAATGTTTTAGTCCTTAAAATAATAAAGGCTTTTTAACTTCTGCATCCCACTGAGTGCCTGGACTTGGATTTTTTCCAATTCTTTTTTATAACTCCCTTTATGTTTCTTTCTCTCAGGTGGTCTAGGAGAGCATAATCCCAGTAAGAAGAAAGGTTCGTTATATCTGTTGCTTGACAGAATACGACGGTTAGGTTTTGGTAAGTTCACCCTTTAAACATTAACAAAAATGAAACACTGTAAATGTTTTTGTTCTATTTACCCCACAGCACCACCAACAAGACCTTTAGAAATTAGCATTAAAAAGTATTTACAATATTTTATAAATGCATCTTTTTTGCTTTTATTGTGAACAATTGATTTTTTCCATGCATGTGATTCTTTTTTTTTTTTTTAATTTTATAACTCTTATATTCTTGATAACTCAATCTTCCGGTGAAACGACAGACTTCTTTCTGGTGAAGTTTGCCAGACTTCTCCAATCATTTGTCTGCTTTAATCCCGTCCCTTTCTTAAATTCATCCTCAAGCGCGTATTCAGATCTGCCTCCATCCAAACGGCTACAGATAGTTGGAACTTAGTCCCCAGCCTACATTTTTGTCTTTTCCGTTAATCTGTTCCATTTGGACGTAGGTCACAGTATGGATGAAAATATTCGTTTTTACTCCATTACCTAACAGCATATTTATTTAATTTGAACACAAAACTTTTGGATTGCCAATTTTGATTCTCATGAAATTATTCACCTGTAAGAAACACTGAATTTGTTTATTCCACAAAATTCCCTCACGGACGACTGCTGGCACACAAAACAAAACAGGCCTGTTCCTCTATTGATCTTCACTGTCGTCGCTCCTCCTTTACGCTTCCGCTCCTCCGTGAGAGATTCGAGACCGGTGCGTCTAACTGGTGCCGTTCATTATCACTCATGCCACCGGCCTCGCGCCACTCTCACGTCCCTTGGCCTCGTCCTGCTCGCCACATACCCCCATCACCCCTCACAGGCCGGGGGGTTACACCCGAGACTGTGCTCTACGGTGGCTGTAATGCCTAGGAAGTATGGACAGACGAGACGAGAGAAACGGAGACGGAAGGACAAGGAGCGACAGATGAGAGGGGAAAGAGGAAAAAAAATCTTGGACCGGTTCCCACAACGCGCTGCCATCTGGTCCTCCACTAGCTGGGCGATTTTCTCCGTGGTGCCTGGCGGTGGCGCTGGATAGCCCTCGGTGGACGGCTCGAGACTTCTCCGCCGCCTGGTGGACGGCGACGGCTCCTCCGGGTTCGGGCAGACGACAGGAGTCCCCTGTTCCCTGCTCCTTCTCTTCATGGCGGATGGCAGTAGGCTCCGGCCCACAGTGAACAGCACCGACTCCTCCGCTCCCTCACGGACGGCAGCCGCCCCTCCAGCACCCAGGTGGCCGGCAGTGAACTTGACTCGACTTCTTGAACTGGTTCATTGAAACAAGCTTTCCGAAAGAAGCAGTTCACAGAAAATAATCGGATTTCTCATCAAAACTTTCAACCTTTCATAAAGAATTTTGTCTTTATGAAAATTATATATTGGGTATGGGTATACTTTTTTCATTGTGACAAATGTCAAGGATTTTCAATTTGAAAAGCCACATAACCCGCGAAAACCTGATTTCTATACCTGAACAATTTTCCGATATACAAAACATCTAACGGCCAGATAAAATACAGTCACAAAAATGTAGATGTTGTTTTGGCCTTTATTCATATATGGGACGGGATCGGAAAGGACCACAGGTGGGAACTCTAAGCATAATGTGTTGGAGTACTACATGAAAGCCAATTTTTTTTTATATGGTTTAAATATGGTCAGGTTTAGGGTAAAAATATAAATTAAATTGAATTAAATTTCTAGTTTAGAAAGCATAGACATTATCAATGTCATCTGATGTAGGCATGCCAAAGGGAATGGGGGAAAAAGTACACAAACCTACTGTTAGGTGTTTTCTATCATTCTCTCTCTATGGTGCAGAGTCGTGGCCAGTGAACAGCAGTAAAGATGTTTCGAGCTCCAAGGCTGGAGGGAGGAGTGTAAACGGCGGCAGAGGTGTGAAGTCTCGAGTGCCACGTGCTGCCACATCCCGAGCTGAGAAGATCTGGCCCGGAGGAGTCATCCCTTACGTCATAGGAGGCAACTTCACTGGTAAATGTGTGTGTGTGTTTAATATCAGCAAATGAATATGTATGATTTACAAATGATTTCTGTGTGTGTTTCTCAGGAAGTCAGAGGGCCATGTTAAAACAAGCAATGAGACACTGGGAGAAACAAACGTGTGTCACTTTCATTGAGAAAACTGACGAGGAGAGCTACATCGTCTTCACTTACAGACCCTGCGGGTTTGTGTTTCTGTTTTTACTATAATCAGAATACATTTTAGAAGTAGTAGTGTATTTATACTGTGAGAAGTAGTGCATTTATACTGTGTCCTTGTGCTTTTGGCACCAATATACTCGTTAACATTGCTGAATGTTCAGTCAGTGGTCGGCTAGTGGAATTTCTCTCCTGCCTGTTTCCACTGACTTTAGAGCCAAATGATAACGTTACTACATAACCCTTGCACAAACATCCAGAGTAATTTACATCCAAAATAATTTTAAATTTAATTCAGCATTTTTTCCATAACAAGCTAGACGCTATGTTTGAATTATTGATCACAAGTCATAATCAATCAATTTGTACATTTGATGCATATTAAATCAATACATTTTATGCAGTGAGACTGTCTTAACATAATGTCTGTTAACTGAACGCATATTACCGCATTTGGTGATTCTAGTGTTTACAGCTTTGTTGATTATTTTTAAGTTAATAGATTTGTGTAAACGAGTTTAAATGTCATCAGCTAGACTAATGTTGTTTTGAAAACCTTCACTTTAAAGTTGTGATGTAATGGAAGTAGTGACCGATCTTTTCTTCCGTGTTGTGTCGCACGTATAAGATGGATTATCGAAAAAGAAAAAAAAAATGTAGGGCTGGGACTTGGTTCTATTCATCGGTTGTTGATTGGATGGAGAAAGATCTGAATGTGAGCTTGCAGACGACTGTGAAAATGGGGAGAGGTAAAATTATAACAAAAGTTCGATAGGTGTTTGTACGATAATGTTTACGCACTAGGCAAATAATGCTGCTATACGTGTTGTTGCGACATTCGGACTGGTGCCATTTGCTTTTCAATCCTCAAGTCTAACATTTACCATGATTTACTCTAGTAACTGAAACCGTGATATTGTGGCAGAAATCTGGGATATTCATATAGATTTTTAAACAATATTAAAGGTCCCATGACATGCTTCTTTTTGTAGGCTTTGATATAGGCCTTAGTGGTCCCTAGTACTGTATCTGAAATCCTTTTCCCAAAATTCAGCCTTGGTACAGAATTATTGCCACAAGTCAGTCCTACAATGAGCTTTCCTTCAGACGTGCCATTTCGGTGTCTGTAGCTTTAAATGCTAATGAGGAGGAGAAAGGGGTGAGGTGTAGGGTGGTTGTGGCCTTGACCATCTTGCAGCAACGGTACCATGCATGTTTACATTTGATATATTGCAAAGGCATGCAGACACGCAGTCGTTCAAGAATTTCAGTTTGAATCAGAATCTGATCCGGATGGAGAAGCAATGGATGAAGAAGTTGCAACTCAGCGGCTCCAGCAGGACATCTCCGAATGGTTAGTTTAAAATATTATGTCTGGATACGGTACTTAATTCGGATGGTTTACTTATGCTGTTATCATCATGTAGCTAAAGCTAGTCTACTGCTGCCTTTTTATGTTGCTCTGCTTTGCTATCGTTTTAAAGCTGTATTAGCTCTGCGATCTTGAAATGCGGATATCGCGTTACAGTGTGCATTTACACACATACTTGATGCTATCTACCTTTACATTAGTGACAGTAACTTGACTGTTAGCTGCATAGCTAATGTTTCAACCACATTCTACATGTATTAAGCTAAGTAACTATAAAAAGTAAAGCAACACAATTATATATCATTAGTTGACTTGTCTGAGGTTTGTAGCTCAAAGACAGTTGGTACCGATCCAGATTTTATTTTCAGACATTCAGCAAACCCATCTCTGTGTTGACCCAAGTTGAGGAAACAGTCGTAGGTGAAATGTTTGGCGCAGACATACAAAACTTTGGGAAGTTGTGTTGGCGCATTTCCAGGCAAAATTAAATGAATCCACTGATTTCTCTGGTGCTTGGATTAAGGAACTATAAAATACTCATGTGTTCATTTGTACATTCTATTATTGAGCAATGGCCGTGCTTCGCTTGTTCACACGCCATTATGTCTTCTCGAGGAAAAACTCAAATCATTGTGTGTTCGTACTCCCTAGCTAATTTGCGCAGGTCAAATTCTCTGGGCGGGAAAAGTAGAGAAAGGGGAGGTAACCTTTCCCTGTATGACGTCATACGAGGAAGATTCAAGATCAGCCCGTCTTAGCTGTAATTTTCTCATAAGTTGGAGAAAGATAGCCAAAGCTCAGTTTACACCTATTGAAATTTCTAGACACTGGTGGACCATATACAGGCTAGGGGAGCTCATAACAATATTAAAAACTTCAGAAAATGAAAGTTTCATGTCATGGGACCTTTAACATAGACATTAAATGTATCAAAAAAGTTATGGAACATAATCATTTTAGTTATTACTGTAAGCTAGCATTTTGTGTATTTGTATTATACTAAATTTAGGCTACTTTTTTCAAAACAAATACCATAGAAATAATATAGCTACTTTTTAGCATGGTAGTAAGATGTAATAGATTTCAAGTAGATATTCATTTGTGACATGGTCATCTGCTTGGCAAGTGTTTGTCATGTTCTGATGATAAAACCACAATTTATTGTCTTTTTTTCTACAACTTTCAATTTGACTTTAAACTTGAAAAAAAAAAATAATAATTGACTGATACGAAAAATTTAACATGATCATTTTTTGGCTTTTACTGAAAGGTCTAGATGTATTTAAAAAAAAAAATAAAAGATTAAATGTTTGTTCAAAAAATTCATTTGTTTTTTTTACAATAATACCAATAGCATGCATTAGATAGGGTGTATTTTTATTTCATGCTGATTTTAAAGTTTCTGGTTTGAAACCAGAGGAGACCAGTGTAGAGCTCTAAACCATATTTAGTTCAATGTATGAAACTCTACAAGGTTGGCTCCCATCTCTAGCACCGACCCTTTGGTAGTATATGAAATCTAGTTTTTATTCTTTACTTCTGCAGGCATATATAGTTTGTATGTATTGAAAGGAAAAAGGTTAAATGAAACTCATTCATTAAGGAACACTCAGATACTCAGCTCTCATTGTTATGAGTGTATCCTGCAATGTGTGTTTGAAACAAAGGTATGTGTGTTTTTGCGTGAACGAGGGAGTGAGAGTCGGCTGAGACTACTACAGTCGGCCTGGCTTTCCTTCCTTTCCCGTTACCACGGTGAGCAAACCATCCATTGTTCTTAGGAATGGAATCCTAACAGTGTGTTAACAAGGAAGAGAGAGAGAAAAGGGAAGTCGGAAATCACACAAGTCTAGATAAATATATTGTTGGTTATTGTTCGTATCTGAAAACTTTGCTTTTAATTGATTATTTGATCACATGGAACATTGTTTACCGGTAATGACAACACCTGATAAGAAGGTTTTTAACCACTAATAGAAGTGTTATCAGTCTATGAATGTCATATCAGTTATTATGAATAGAAACTGAAATTGTGAAATGTCTGTAAAATGATGTTGATGAAAAGGTGAGGTTAAATAATGAGGCAGATCCAGACAGATTACAGAGAAATAGACAGAATGACCATTGACAGAAGGACAAGACTAGATTAGCGGAGGGGAGAGAGGTAGAGAGAGCATTACATAATATTATCCACCTCAGTGCAGTCATATCTCTTATAATCAGCAGACGTCATTCAACTATAAACCTGCTGACAGACCAACACTAGCACTGAGCGTTCTCCGTTCTAAACTTTCACGTGTTTGTATGTGCTTTTTAAGCATTTGGCATGTAGCTTGTGCCCATGTTTATGTTGAGAAGGTGTCCACAGACCTAATGACTGATTCCTTTGCACAAATATGGATTAAATAATAAGATTTCACAAGCTTGGATATTTGTAGGTTGCATCCCTGTGTGCAGATTGTAAGCAAGTCACTAGTTAATTTTTTTTAATTTAGTTCAGCTCATTTGAATTGTATTTGTGTAGCACTTTCTTGTATATAATGCAAATGTTTCCAAAGCAACATTACAGAAAATTACAGACACATTTTTATTGTTTTGGTTCAATATTCCAATCTGTGTGTTTTAATTTAAATCTGTTTCCCTTTATAAGTTTGAACATAGTGTATGTCTATTCCACACTATCATTGGCTATGAAATGAGGGATTAAGGTGTTCTAATCCAAGTTATAAATAGTGAGCGACTGGAATCGAGATTACTGCTTTGTTTGTGTGTCTGAGACAATCTTAATGGTAGACTATTGAGATTCAATCTGGATCTCTCCACAGGTTTTTTGACCCTGTTTCCACCTGGTATTTAGACTGTGTTCGGATTTCATTGATACCCTTCCCTCCCACTTTACTGCTGATCACGTTATATACGTATCACATATAACACATCTTAAAGCTAGGGT
This sequence comes from Cyprinella venusta, assembly GCA_038021265.1. Taxonomy (NCBI): domain Eukaryota; kingdom Metazoa; phylum Chordata; class Actinopteri; order Cypriniformes; family Leuciscidae; genus Cyprinella; species Cyprinella venusta. Next base: position 29,467,130 of record CM075866.1, read on the forward strand.
AGGCAATTTTGGATAGCAATAGCAAGCTAGCTTTGAAAGTATTTAATCCCACCCATTGTTTTCAAATCGACACACCTGTTCTAATGTTGCAACACGTGTATGTATCATCTAGAATTCTGCGTTTCCTAAATGCTTGGCCATTCATGTGCCTGGAACTCGTAATTACAATATTTCTGTCTACACTTGAAGGACACATCAAATTATAACATTGTAGCACCCTCAGTCTTCACTTTCATACAGCATAAATATATCTAGAGAAAAAAAAAAAGAACAGCATACAGAACTGGTCAGCTTATACAAACATAGCTGACCCCAACACACCACACAGTCAGCAGGGTTGTGAAGCCGCTGGCAATATTGCTGTTAATAATAATCGGATTTTCAGGCTTGTACAAACACCAGCAAGTGAAACAATTCACCTTAATGTGCCAAATATTCTCACCTGCTTAATGCTGCACACATAATACAGTGCAAGTTGAATTGAGCGGGCTCAGCAAACTTCATTGGCTATATCCATTGCGGACAGTTCCGATAAAAGGAAAGGCGATGCTCAACTTTAAACATAGCGAGGGAAAGAAAAAGAAAAAGTCAAGCTTCGGTCGTAAATACGATGCCTCATACATTAGGTTTGGATTCACGACAACAGGTGATTCCGTGGCGTCAAATCCATTGTGTGTAATTTGTGGTGAAAAACTCAAAACTGCAGCGTCACTTAACCACCAAACACCCAACTCTCAAAGACAAAACGGAGGCTATATAGGCGGGAGAGTCGGGAGTTTCCCCAGCGGGCCGGTAGTGTTTCGAGGCCGCGAGGGCCGATCTAAAAAAAAACAGAGCGTATATTTGCACTAAGTGCCTGTATTTTAAGTAAAAACACACCCGCTACGGAATAGCTGCAGTGGCGTAGCTCGTAGAGCGTAATGCTCGTGAAAGTGCTTTTGTTGCGCTCGGACCCGAGTTCGAATCTGCCTTTTGCTTAACATATGAGATGTAAAATGTATAACCTAACATAAAGGTCTCTTGCGTTATATTTTGCAAAATCGAAACCATGATATGGCATTGTGCCTTTATAAAACAAGACTTTAAGAATAGGCATCCTGTTTGTGCTGGGTGATTTAAAGAAAAGTATGCACTTTGCTCACGCAATCAGCATGGTTATCTGGTGTTTTCTCCTAAATAAAAGCTCAAGGGTTTATTTCTTGCAAGTGTAGAAATAAGGACAAAATTATTTTAATTTTCCTATATTTCAGTGTAATGTATACTAAAATATACTTTTGAAATATTCGTTTTCTTTTATACATTTACATCTATAGGCAATATGGATTTTACGTCATAGGAATAAATATATAAATCATTATTACATAATTATAATAATTGTTTGGCATCCTAAAACACCAATGATAATGTAATGTAAAATGAGACTCTCATAATTAAAAAGATATTTGAGCCCTCTTTATTGTCCTGGTACAAATCAATGCTTTTTCTTTGTTCAACGAGCAGTTCAGGGGTTGAAGCTCTTAATTCAATCTCTCAAAGAGCATGATATTGATAACCTGGCCCTAGCCAGATGAATGTCGTTCCGCTTAACTCCGCCTAGCTTCACTCTCATCCATCTGGAACCTCTTCCATTGAGAGTGATTTCTCCAACCAACTTTATGGTTTAGCCAATCAGGACACAGGGCGGCAGTTTCATAGATGTGACGTAGTGGAGAAGCGACCGTGAGACTGTTTTGATTCAGACAACAATGGCGGCTCGCATCGAGGAAGCAAGCGTTAACATTGATGCTGCTATTTCATCCGTGTTGTCCAATCTACCTAATATTGTTTCATTAAAAGAACATCAGAGAACGGAACATCAGAGAATGTCGGCTGTTCTGTTTTGTTTTTTCCTGCGTCGCTCTCATCAGCGTCACGGGTTGGCTTCGGTGTGAGTGGTTGAAATAGCACGTCGATAAAGATGACAGACAAGTGGCTTATCCAATCATTTGCAAGGATTTTTGATAAGGCCCAGCCTTCTGAAACGCCATTTCAATTGATCGGTTCCAGATGGATGAGTGGAGCTAGGCAGAGCGAAATTCATCTGGCTAGGGCCAGGTTATGATATTGATGCATTTAACCTTAAAATGTAAAAAAAAATTTCGCGAGGGAGCATGACCCCGAACCCCCCCTAGAGGCACAGAGGTCCACCCAACATAGTTTAACAAAGTCCTATGGGAAAGAACGACCATTTATGAACTTTACTCCAGTAGAGTACAACAAAGTTGTGAACTGTTCTGAAAGTTTAATAAGATTGGTATACAAGTAGCCTTTGTTGCTACCTAGTTCATTATATGCAACTAAATGATAGGCTGTTACTGTTTTAAACAGTGATATGTTCCAAATCCAATGATTCATCTTAAAATTGAGGCATTCAAATTGACAACTGGTCCCTGGAATTTTTTGATGAATATGCTGGTCCCTGGCACAAAAAAGGTTGGGAACCCCTGCTTTAGACTGTCTAATGGGACGTACATTGGGACCCACCTATCTCTCTTTAGTTACTCTTTGTCTCACCTGCGATTCATGGCAGTAGCACTTAGTCAGAGATGAATAAAGGGTGCTTATTTGTCTTTAACGAACACAGCAAGAATCTGAAAGCTAATCCTAATCACCGTTAATCAGCTCTCATAATTTCACTCTATCCCCTGCTCACCCCACAGTAAACTACATTGCCACAACTAAGCATTATCCCAGCCCACCCCCCCTCCATCACCCCCTCATTACAATCATTGTAGCACTATACTGTATGACTCTCCTGTGACATAACCAGAATCTGAGTTATTCAAGAGTGGGGTGAGCCAATAAAATGCTGACATTTAATAGATATATTCAGACTTTTAACTTTTTATATTTTGCTTCTCAAGGTGTTGCTCTTATGTCGGTCGCCGTGGCAATGGTCCCCAGGCAATTTCCATTGGGAAGAACTGCGACAAGTTTGGCATTGTCGTTCACGAACTTGGCCACGTAATTGGTTTTTGGCACGAGCACACGCGACCTGACCGTGATGATCATGTGACCATCATCCGTGACAACATCCAGCCAGGTACTGCATGACCCAAGTCTTTGCATCCTACCAGGTAACTGCTAGATCAATGTGGCTGCATTTCACAGTGGCATGGGATTTCACAAAAACTAATTTTATTCTGAAATTAGAAAATCAAAGATGTTTTTAAATATGCTCTCATAATTTTGTGTCCATCCATTACCAAAATCTTCATGCTTCAAAACGTTCATAAAGACATTGTAAAAGTGACTTATGAATCCATAACTTCTGAAGAGACAAAATCGCTATATATGATTTAATTAAGCAAATTGAACTAAGTCATTTATTCACACATAAAAATTGACCAATGTAAATACATAAAACTCATCAAATATAGTAAACACGGATGCGTGAGAACAAACATCAGTGGTTCTCACATGTCAATCAAGCACAAACTATCCATTTAAATTAGGATTTGATTCACGAATTTGCATGTTGGACTTGCATTTAAATAACATTGTGTCAGTTACTGTATGTTAAGAATTGAAATACCATCTTTGGTATTTATTTTAGTCGCTCTCGGTGGTTACAGGCATTATTCACGGCTATCACAAGAATAGAAATCAATTATTTGTTCATACAGACAGTATTGTTGCATGAACAGAACAATTCAAGAGTTCAACTGTTGGGATATCGAGCCTAAACAAACTGTTTGAGCCTCTGAGCCTAAACATCTGTTTTAATGAGTCTGTGTGTGCACTCAGGTCAGGAGTATAACTTCATTAAGATGGAACCAGGGGATGTCAACTCTCTTGGTGAGCCATATGATTTTGACAGCATCATGCATTATGCCAGAAACACTTTCTCCAGGTGAGACTTCTGTCACACACAAGACATTTCACACTCAGTAATTTAATAAACAGCTTTCCAAGAATTCGCCTTTTGTCTTTCTCTTCTGTAGAGGAATGTTTTTGGACACAATTCTTCCCTCTCGTGATGAGAACGGCGTCAGGCCTGCTATCGGTCAAAGAACTAGACTCAGCAAAGGAGATATATCGCAAGCTAAGAAGTTGTACAGATGCCCAGGTAGGCCTACAGCGTGTGAGTGTATATGTGAGAGAGAAAGCCCTTTAAAAACATTTAAATGAAGAAATATCAAGGGTGTTAACTGCAGAAAGATGACCTCACTTTATGAGCACTGAGCAGAGAGGTTTCTCCAGCTATGTACTGTATGTGTGTGTTAGCTTGCATGTGATCATTTATTTTTTCAGTTTTATGATGCACATGTGTTTCATTGGCAGTGTTGGGAGTAACGCGTTACTGTAATTACACTACTTTAGCGGTAACGAGCATGTAACTAAACACAATTACTGAAATTTAAGTTAATTACTCGCGTTACTCTCTTTTGTGAAAAATTAACACTTGCAGACAAGAAGACAGATAGGCCTACTTAAGATGCTTCTGATCTAACGTCGCAGGACCTTGTGGTGACGCATTGATACACCAATCGAACAATTAGCATTAAACCACAGCATGGCCGATAGGGCGTATAGAATGTGTGTGTTTATGAGGTGCCGGACTGGACAAAAGCGATGCGAATGTGGCGAGCACGCTCGACAGTGTGCGAGAAAGACCGAATGTGTCTGACCATAATATAGTTTGTTTATAAATAAATTACACATTTCAGCATTAGAATAATCTCTCTAGCAGATTGGTATCATCTGCAACGTTAATTAGTTTACATGGTTATAAAATAAAACTCCAATTTAACCTGCTGGGAACATTCCCAGAAAACATCTTTGCATGACCGGTTGTGAACACGTTTTTTTTTTGTTTGTTTGTTTTTTTTTTTTTTACTATTTAACGCAATAGTTAATTTCCCTGGTTATTAGTAGTGATGTATGTCTCGGTCTTGTCACAGATTGACGGTCTTTGGTCTTGGTCTTGTCTTGGTCTCGGACCTCTTGGTCTTGTCTAGGTCTTGCTCTCTCAGACCGACATAGTGGTTTTGGGATTTAGCAATACAATACTACAGTATCCACGACGATATCCACAACAGATTGAAGTGTGCGTCCGAGTGAAGACAGTACGGTGTGCGCGAGCCACACGAGAAAACACTGATTGCAGCGGCAACAAGCACTTTGATCACTTGATTTAAAAAACAAATATCATGTACAGTTGATGTATTAATATTTAGTAAAACACATATCAGTGACATGATGGGTTTTAATGAACATGAACGGTGTGTATGTGTGTTTAACCATAGCGACAAAACAATCAACTTTCGGTTCCTGCACTTAAGCTTATAATTTCGTTTTTAAAAATATTTATGTATTTAAAAGTTGCAGAATGGATACATTTGGAGAAATAGAGATAGGTCTCTGGTCTCGGTCTTAGTCTTGACTTGGTTTCGGCCTTGGTCTCGACTTGGTCTGCCTTGGTCTTGTCTTGGTCTGGATACCCTCTGGTCTTGGTAGTGTTGGTCTCGGTTTAGGCGGTCTTGACTACAAGTCTAGTTATTAGTTACTTTTGTAATGATGTAACTCAGTTACTAACTAAGTCACTTTTTGTGAGAAGTAACTAGTAACTATAACTAATTACTTTTTAAAGTAACTTACCCAACACTGCTCATTGGGTAGCACAAATGCCTCACAGCAAGAAGCTGAACTAGGTGGCCTTTCTATGTGGAGTTTGTATGTTCTCCTCATGTTGGCATGGGTTTCCCCAGGTGCTCCGATATAAAGACATGTAGTATAGGTGAACTGGAGACATAAAATGGCAACTCTACATGGGAAAAGTGGTTTGTTGAATGGATGGATGAGCTTTTTTTGGACAGAAAAGAGGAGAGGGCCACCCTGACATTTCGAGGACAAAGGGCATTGGATCCTCTCGCTCTACTGCCTGTGTGTGTGTGTGTTTGTCTATGTGAGTGGCTTATGAGTGTGTTACTTTACTGCTGTATTGTTTTTGAGTTCATGCACTAGTGAGGGTGTGTGTAAATGTGTGATTCATGGCCTACTTACATACAAAGACAAAGCTCTCTCCTTTCCACAATGTTAACTGTCTGTGACAAAATTTGTGAACTGAATGCCCACTTTCATTTTACAATTTGCCTGAATGAGCAGGGTTTAAAAAAAAAAAAAAAAAAAAAAAAAAAACAAGGTAGGTGTGAAAGGAAAATTATCCTAAAAGGACAAAAAGCATAATAAATGTCCCAAAAAATTCTTGCAAGGCTTTAACTATATTTTTGTAATGTTTTTTTTTTTTTTTGGTTCTGTATACAGTAAATCACCATTTACTTTCTTTGTATGGAAAAGAGCAGCTTGGATATTTTGCCTAACATCTACTTTTGTGTTTTATGGAAGAAAGAAACAACTTAGGGCTGTCGCATGTGATTCATTTAAAATCCTTAACGCGTTAAAATGATTGAATGCAAATAAATGCGAATAAATTTCTGAAGCACATGAAATTGCATCATTAACATAGTTTACATCATGCAGTTAGATGATCTTAGAAGTCGGGAGATTATCACACTGAGCATCTACAATGGCGGCAAGCAAGCACCTGTAACCTTGGCATTCAAAAATTTCTACTCTAACCCTTTAGCCCGATTTTACTTATTTTTTTGCGATCAGATCATTTTAATATGGAAGCTTGTTTCCGCCACTGAATATAAAAATAAAATAAATAATTGACTTTTTATCTCACAATTCTGACTTTTTTCTCACAATTGTGAGTTTATATCTCGCAATTATGACTTTATTTCTCAGAATTGCGTGATATATAGTCACAATTGCGAGTTATAAAGTCAGAATTGCGAGATATAAACTCGCAATTGTGACAAAAAAGTCAGAATTGCGTGCAGAAAGTCGCAATTCTGAGAAAAAAAGACATAAGTGCGACTTTTTATCTCACAATTCTGACTTTTTTTTCTCACAATTGCGAGTTTACATCTCGCAATTCTGACTTTATAACACATAATTGCAAGTTTATATGTCGAAATTCTGACATCTTTTCTCAGAATTTTGAGATATAAACTCCCAATTGCGACTTATCAGGCCAATTCTAAGGGGGAAAAAACTAACTTTTTCCCCCCTCAGAATAGTTTAAATCTCACAATTCTGATTTATATCTCACAATTCTGACTTTATATCACGCAAATCTGACTTTATATCACGCAATTCTGACTTTATATCATGCATTTCTGACTTTATAACACACAATTGCGACTTTGTATCTAGCAATTCTGACTTTATATTTCACAGTTCTGACTTTATATTTCACAGTTCTGACTTTATAACTTGCAATTCTGACTTTATATCACAGAATTCTGACTTCATACAGTATCTCGCAATTACGACTTTATATCACGCAATTCTGACTTTATATCTCGCAATTCTGACTTTCCATCTCACAATTCTGAGAAATAATGTCAGAATTGCGAGAAGTAAACTTGCAATTGTGAGAAAAAAAAGTCAGAATTGTGAGATAAAAAGTCGCAATTACCTTTTATATTTTTCATTTTATGGCGAAAACAAGCTTCCATATTTTAAGCCGCTACACTCATAGAAAGTTTTCAGTCAAATGATCCAGTAAACCAACTCATTCAAACAATCAATCCAAAACAGAGCTAAGTAAAGAAACAACAAAAATAACAACACAATACCAGAGCCTGCAACAACAGACACCCACATTGACAAGGGCTTGTGTGAAAGGGTCATAACTTCTGGAGAAAAATAGCGCAGATACTGGACAAAGATTAAACTTTTTAGAACTCATATGTTTTTTTCTGTATTTTTTTTTTATGGGCGCTTTAATTTATGAATTATATAGTCTCCTTATATGATTTTGGTTATTTAGTGTCTCCAAGTGTGACCTAAATTTACCTCAAAAAAAGCCTGCAGAAAATATTTGTTTTTTGAGAATCACCCTTAAATCTGATGGTTTACTTTGCTGGATAGAGCAAGGATGACAAAATGAACATGTTATACAAGTTAAATTGTGTATGTTTAATCGCGATTACAGTTTTTTAAAGTTTTGAAAACTATTGTTGTAACTCCAACGTTGCTCTGCTGTTACATGTTATCAGTCAAAGTTTAGTCTGAAATAGGGGTGACTGTCTCCACCCAAGCCAAAGATAACAGCTTATCTAATGCGTGACTGTGCACCGGATTGTTCTCTGACTTGTGCCTACATCTTTATATTTCCTTGAAATTGACACCCAAAAGCACCTACATATGCGGTCACTGTCAAATGAGCTGTGATGAAAAACAGAGGCCTTTCAGACTAATGTTTCGCCAACCCCTACATCGCTAATTGGGAGGAACATTTGGCAAATATTAGCAGAAGATTTGGCTTCTCTTGAACAGGGAATCTGCATCCCTATCCTGCACTGTTTGGCTCCTGAGATCTCATTAGTACAGTCAATAGGTCTTTGTTACTTCATTGTGTGTGTGTATCTGTTTCCTGCACTGCTATTTAGCGGTGGTGCTCGGCCGCTACTGAATGTACAGTGCTACAGTGCTAAAGTTGTGAACATCTTTCCATTGTGTTGTCTTGAAAAAAAAACATACAAACAAACAAACATCCAGGGTAGTCTGAATAATGAGTGAATTATTTGAGTCGGTTCTGTTAATTAATTGGTCAAAAAGACTCAATAATCAGTTTGAATCCATCTAATGAATCATTCACTGAATCTTTCAGAGCGACTGCTGAATTAACGTCTAAATTAAAGTTATGCATTCAAGTTTTTTATAATTTATAATTTAAAATTAATATATATAATTTATATAATTTTATAAGTGGAAATGTTCAAATACTGAAATGTTATGCAAATCAGTTTCCTGTATGTACACTTGTTGGTCTCTTTCCAGCATGTGGTGAAACACTACAGGACTCAGTGGGGAATTTATCATCTCCAGGATATCCTAATGGGTACCCGTCATATACTCACTGTGTATGGAGGATCTCCGTCACACCTGGGGAGAAGGTAAGACACCTCTGTGTGTTAAGTGTTTGACTTTACAAAGGTTCATTACACTGAATTGTTCCACAGTCATCTGTATCTGTGATTTTCAATCCTTTTTTCCCCCTGTGATTGTCTTCACTATGAGGTTATAGATAGAGAACTTTGATCCAGTGTGTGAAGTTTGACGTATGTGTGCTGCCCATTTCAGATAGTGTTAAACTTCACCACTATGGACCTCTACAAGAGCAGCCTGTGTTGGTACGACTACATAGAGGTTCGTGATGGATACTGGAGGAAAGCGCCATTGCTGGGTACATACATACTAGTGGGCTCACCAGAAATAATCTGAAATTTATTAAGCAATCGTGAATCACCAATGGATGCTTATGAGGGAACTATTACTTATGTCTTATTGTGTATGTTTATCTGTGCAGGCCGTTTCTGTGGTGATAAAATTCCAGAAGTTTTGGTCTCCACAGACAGTCGGATGTGGATTGAGTTCCGCAGTAGCAGCAATTGGGTTGGAAAGGGATTTGCAGCAGTCTACGAAGGTATGTTTTTGTGTGTGTGTGTGTTAGGGCTGTCATGGTATCAGATTTTCTCTACACAGTTATTTTGTCCTAAAGAATTTGTGATATAAAATATTATAGTTTTTGTGTTTCTTTTTTTGGCTACTAAATCACACTAAAAAACAAGTGTAGGCAGGCAGAGAGACATTTTGTAAGCACAAGTGTACAATTTTGTACAAAAGAACTTACTGTTGATTGGCTGCAGACTTATCTTGTGTAATACATGTTCTTTTTTACAGAATCCATAAAAATCTTCTATCTCTGTTTTCTGTTGTATAATGGGTGGAAACCAGCATTAAAGGGATACTCCACTTTTTTTTTTGGAAATAGGCTCATTTTACAACTCCCCCAGAGTTAAACAGTTGGGTTTTATCGTTTTTGAATCCATTCAGCCCATTTTCTGATATTTAGAAGAATATCAGTAACCAGACAGTTTCTGGTCTCATTCACTTCCATATATATTTTTTTCCTACTATGGAAGTCAATGAGACCAGAAACTGTCTGATAACTGATATTCGTCTAAATATCAGAAAATCGGCTGAATGGATTTGAAAATGGTAAAACTCAACTGTTTAACTCTGGGGGCGTGGTAAAATGAGCCTATTTCCAAAAAAAAGTGGAGTATCCCTTTAAGGTGCAATACTGTCAACTATTTGGATGGACAGTGTCAACCAAATGGTGCTGGATTTCTTATGATATTATCATATGTATAGTATTAATATTATATCAGTATATACTGTAATTTTTTAAAATGCATCAAGGTTATCATCAACACGGTATATTGCGACACCCCTAGTGAGTGAATTATTATGAAGCAGTTTCTTGTTAATTGCAATGTACATTTAATGTCTTAACAGTGATGTGTGCAGCATTAGAGACAAAAAAAAAACAGGATTGCAAAACAAATGCTTTCAAACGTATTTCCAAAATACTTCCATGAGTATCTGCCATGAGTATCTGCCAAAATACTTCCATGAGTATCTGCCATCAGGCTGTCAAATCAGCCTGCTAATAGATTCCTTGTTGCTGATTTCTTGAATATATAAATATAAAAATATTTTAATAATTCAAATGACATCAGCTTCAACTTTGTATCTAGTAGTATTACAAAACAATAACATTGAAAAATAGTATAACATTAACAAAAAATATTTTAAGAAATAGCATTGCAAACTGTTTAAATAAATAATATTAAAATATTATTTGAATAAATAATATTGTTTAGACAGTGAAAATGGCATAAACATTTCTGATGAATAAACAAATTTAAAATATTATTTTCCCAATCTGTTTTTGTGTCCGGTAGCAATATGCGGAGGGGAGATCAGTAAGGACTCTGGACAGATTCAGTCTCCAAACTATCCAGATGACTACCGTCCATCTAAGGAATGTGTGTGGAGGATCACAGTGTCCGAGGGCTACAGCGTGGGCTTGAGCTTTCAAGTCTTTGAGGTGAGGTTGTTGTCTCCTCTTTTTTGGCTGTTTTTCTGTTTATGTATTTCCAGTTAAGTACTATTTTCACTTTAGCATTCCTCTTTCATTCTCCTCCTTTTCCTTTGTCTTTTCATTCTGAGAAGGAGATGAAAAGAGGAGAGACATGTGGGCTGTTTAGTTTACATTGTCAAGGTGATTTTCCTGTAAGACTGCAGATGTGTGAGGCCAAAAGACAGGCATGTTTGATTATTTACATTAAAATGTCAGAATGTTGTTACAAGTCATAAGTATGTATGCGCACCATTGTGTGTGTCAGTAGGTCAAAGGTGTTGAATTGTTCACAGGAAACGAAAACACACTCTCTCCCTTTGCATACAGACATTCACACTTTCTTTTGCACGTATACAGTCTATGTATAAAGAGCAGGACGTGTACAAGACCTGAGAGCCTGGTATGTTATATACACAGAGACGCCTGAGATCCTGTTTTTATTGGATTGGATTGATTTCCTAGGCACTGACACCTACTGTAAGGTGCCATATATAAACTCTTATGCCATTAAAAGTGACATATTATGCCCCCTTTCACAAGATGTAATATAATTATTAGAATCCCCAGAATGTGTCAGTGAAATTTCGCGCAAATTTCACTGATTCAAAATCTCAGAAATAACCAGTAGTGGAGTGCAGCTTTACAGAGAGACTCAGGAAGAGGTTGCAACTTTTAGACGCACCTGGACATTTCTGAATGGTTTGTGGATACATTTATGTAGTTGTTGTGGAGTTACATTGATTCATCTGTTAATGAGGTATTTCTATTGAAATTAAATCCACTGCTCTCTTGTCTCATCTGATGCTTGTCTCATAGCGTTCTGTGCTCGTGTTCAGCAAACGACAGAACTGTTTGCATGCTTTGCTCGAACTTTTGCCATTGCTTTTGAACTGGTTACACTAGGGCTGGGTAATAAATATCGATTTCTCGATATTAATCGATTCTCATTTTTACGAACCTATATCGATTCTTAAATCTCAAGAATCGATTAGTCATCCTGTTTCATTTGAATGAATGGGACATTGTATCACGGCTGCGTGCATCCAAAAATCGCAGTAATCATTGTCCTTTGTTACTATTGATATGAAACAAAGTCTCAATTTTCAAATTACGTCCATTTTCTTTAGAAATTCAAAAACATAAATAACGTTTTGGCGCTGAGGCGTGAGATCGCTCTGGCTCAGCTGAAGAGAATCTCTCTTTCGGCTTAATAATACCAGTTAGAGCGCGAAATAAACATGAATGAGCATCTGAAAGTGTGTTAAAAGATAGAGTACAACTTATCGAAATCCATATCATGTCACATTGATTCGCTCAATCAGCGTTTCAACCGTGGAAAGACGTCAGTTAAACAGCTTGTAATCAATGTCATGTGTCGTCATATTTACCTCAGAAAACCCACATAAACTCGTTAGTCAGCTAGAAAAATAACTCTAGAGAGGAGCATTTGGCTAAATATATACACTATATTACATATGCATTATAATCTTAATGTTCTTCGATGTTTAATGCATATTTGAATAAATCTGGCAAGTTTTTATGACAGCCACCATTTAAATGTTTATATAATCTTCTTATTTTAAAAATAAATAAAAGTGTAATTTAAGTGTTTGTATAAAGCTACAAAAAAGTTAATTATTACTTTTATATTAGGGTAATGAAGCCTTGTAGGCTACAACTAGACTCCCACAGTTTACAGCATTAGTTAAGAGATATGATTTCCTTGAGAAAATTTGCCATTTATTGTAACTGATATCCAAAATAATCGATATTGAATTGAATCGAATCGTAATCGAAATCGAATCGAATTGTAAGCTTGTGAATCGAAATCGAATCGAATTGTGAAATTTGTGTCAATACCCAGCCCTAGGTTACACTGTTGTTGGCAGCGCCGTGGGTGGAAACATGGAGATTAAGAGGCGGTGATATTATGTTAAGATCCTTTTCCAACAGTACGTTAGAAGGGGAGTGAAAACTGATCTGCTTATTTTTTGACATGCTTGCAGAGAAAGGCTTACCAAAACAAAGTTACTGGGTTGTTACTTCATGTTTTCGGATTGGTCGATGCACAGCGGACCCAATTAGAGCACTTAAAAATAAAAAATAAAAAGTCAGATTTTTATGATGTCACCTTTAACACATACTGTATTGTCCCTGTGTTTGTGCAGATCGAGCGACATGACAGCTGTGCATATGACTATCTTGAGGTTAGAGACGGTTTGTCTGAGAACAGCCCTCTGATTGGTCGATTCTGCGGCTACGATAAACCTGAAGATATCCGTTCCACCTCCAACACCCTCTGGATGAAATTTGTCTCTGATGGGACTGTAAATAAAGCAGGCTTTGCTGCAAACTTCTTCAAAGGTACACACACAGTACAAAACACACATGTACAAAATAGCTGACTGGTTGGCCCTTGTCCATTCAACTGATGTCACTCTGTGTGTGTCATTAAAACAGAGGAAGACGAGTGTCTGAAGCCAGATAATGGTGGCTGTGAACAGAGATGTGTTAACACATTAGGAAGCTTCAAATGTGCTTGTGATCCTGGATACGAACTGGCCCCTGACAAGAAGAGCTGCGAAGGTAAGAAAGTGTGTGTTTGTGTGTCCACGCACTCCACACAGGTGCTTCCGTCTGCTTGACTCAAACACGCTCAGTTCAGGAAAACATCCGTTGTCAACAGGAAAACAACAAGAACAAACAGCAATTTGGCTACACTCACTCTGCTCAGAAACCACATGATTTCGGTCATTAAAAAGTACAAAGTGTTGTGGCAACAACACTAAAATAACACAAAAACCATCAAAGACTTGCACCATAGTTTATATTTCATTAAACGCTTATTAGTTTGTTTACTGCAAGAGAACTGAAGACAGAATATTTCACTTTTTGTATTTTTAAAACTTGGTTCTCACTCTTTTTCCTCGTTCAGCTGCATGCGGTGGCTTGCTGACTAAGCTGAACGGCACAATCACCACCCCAGGTTGGCCTAAGGAATATCCTCCCAATAAGAACTGTGTGTGGCAAGTGGTTGCCCCCACTCAGTACCGCATATCCATGCAGTTTGAAGCCTTTGAACTTGAGGGAAATGAGGTGAGAGACTATGTGTGTGTGTGTGTGTGGCAGAGCGCATATTGTTTTATGTAGGTAGACAGAAATATGGATGTTTATCTGTGTATTATTTCTCTATTTTATATGTGCAGGTGTGTAAGTATGACTATGTTGAGGTGCGGAGCGGCTTGTCGTCTGACTCAAAGCTTCATGGGAAATACTGCGGAACAGAGGTTCCAGAGGTCATCACCTCCCAGTACAACAACATGCGAATCGAGTTCAAATCAGACAACACAGTGTCCAAGAAAGGCTTCAAAGCTCATTTCTTCTCCGGTAAGACCACCATGCCGGCGCTTTTCATTTGAAATTGAGATTTGAAAGTCTTAGCTATGTTTTGACACCTCCTTCCCAAGCTCGCTTGTATATATGAATTTCATAGTGTACATTTTGAAAGCTTTTGAAAGGCCCTCTCTCTCATGCGACTGTATCGTGAGAAGTTCTGTGGGTTTGGTTAGAAACTTTCATTGTTGGAACAAACTGTACAAAAGTTTTAATCCAAACACTGAAGCCTTGACTTTAGCATAATTGTGTTTCTGACCTGTTTGGAAGTTTGATGGAGTAAGTAACATCTGGAAATGTCTGACATTTTAATGTGCGCTGACAATGTAATTTGTAAAATGAAAACTTCAAATGTGTGTGAATCAGGGCATTCTTTTCCACAGACAGGCCTGCTCGCTGCAAAGAGAGACTCTTTATATTTTTGTCCTGCCAGGACGTTGATAATGATGTGCCACATATGATTGGCCAGCAGGTCATGTCAAGGCGTGTTTCAGGTACAGCCTTCTCTCCCCTGATTGGGAATGGATTTGCCCTCATGTCTGAGGTGCCTTTAAGAATCCATTGATGGTATTGGCCACTGGGCTCTGTCTCTATGGCAACAAATGTCCCAGCCTTTTGGGTGAGCAGCATTTGTTGAACATGCTTGTTCATGCAATGATAGTGCAACTTTTTACAAATGGTTAAATGTTATTTGCAACCATTTGTGCTATTAACATGATTGAGTTTGTCTGACTAGAGCTCACAAACGAATTATAAATGACAGTATTATAATCTCATAATGCTTATATGCATTATAGAGTGTACAGGAGAAATGAGATATGAGTTTGTGTACAAATATACTTTTAATATCTGCTGATAATAGAGGAATAGTCCAGTCAGCTTCATGAAACAGGAATATCAGCTGTGTTCATTTCCTCCCCCGTGCAGTGAATCCCTGTTTTTATTATTATTTCATAATCTCACACCCATGAGAACTACAAGATTTGAAAGGACTCCAATTGGTTGGCAAAGTTACAAAGAGAAAGATACATTTTCTAATTCAAGAAGATGAACCAGATAAACAAACTAGATCCGTCTTTGTTGGGCATGGCAACATTAAAATCTAAAAAGTGTAGTTTCTTATTCTTGTCAAAGACCCTCAGTTCAATGTGTGTCCCTCCTTTTTCAAATCAACCCACTTTTTTGACATTAATTATTTGTTTATTATTTACTTTTTATTAGGATTAATATTATATTCTATGTATAGTTACATAGAATATCCTATTCGGTAACACTTTATTTGAAGGGGTGTGCATAAGACTGACATGACACTGTCAGAAACATGACATAACCCCTGTCATGAACATGAAGAAGTCTTTATGAATGTTTATCACTGTTGTCATTAAGTGTCATTCGGTAAATTATGACACTTTTAATGCAAAGTTGACATTGTTTAAAATGTCTTTGTTATGACAACTTGACATTAACCAAGAAAAAAATGTCTTGATTATGACAACTTGACATTAACACAGACAGAAATGAACCAAGAAATCATAACTAGTCCAACGTGTTCCACTTTACTTGAGGTAAAGGGAAATATTGATGACACTGTTGTCAAAGCATTTGACAGTGTAATTACCCTTAATGACATCTTTATAACAAGTACAATGTGTTCCACTTTACTTGAGGACAAGTAAAATATTCATGACAGAGTTATAATGGTGTCATAACGGCCAAAGTCAAAACCAACCATAACATATGACAGGGTAATGTACAGTAATGTTAACACAAAGCTAAATAACTTCTTTAAGTTTGATAATTAGACCAGTTATGACATATTTGTGACTGGTTGACAGGTTATGATTTCTTGGTTAATGTCAAGTTGTCATAACAAAGACATTTTAAACAATGTCAACTTTGCATTAAAAGTGTCATAATTTACCGAATGACACTTAATGACAACAGTCATAAACATTCATAAAGACTCCTTCATGTTCATGACAGGTGTTATGTCATGTTTATGACAGTGTCATGTCAGTCTTATGCACACCCCTTCAAATAAAGTGTTACCTAATATTCCAACATGTCTACTTCCAACCATACTACCTTTTCTGAAACCCAGTCAATCTAATAAACCCGAATGCATAAGAAATATACATTTTTCTGACTGGCTAGTTTTCATATTAAAAAAAATACATAGCTTATTACTTTAAGCTGAGGTATTAGCAGGGTCTGCCACTTCATGAGTCATCTGATGTATTTGACTCTTCTTGGTGGATTTGTACTATAAATGGAATGCACATATGACAGTTTAGGACAAACACATGGTAAATGAGTCCCACTGTATGGTATGTAATGTGTGTGAGTGGGAGAGAGAATAATCTCAATTCTCAATGAGTTATAATAGCATCATTCTCATTGTCTGGAAGTCCCTGAGGTTGGATTTTTGCTGGCCCAGTGCCGGCAGACTTAGGGAGGTCCCCAGAGCTCTCCTGATCTGTGTGAGTGTGTACTGAGCCGAAAGAGAGCGCCGAACTGGAAACAGTGAAAGAGGGGATTCATTTCTTGTATATGCACAGGAAAGAAAGCAAGATTCTGATACGCTTGACCTGTAAAATTATTTTTGATTTTTGTACGACACATACAACACACTCTTATCTCTTCCGCTGTGGCATTTTATGATTAAGTATTAATTTCATAGGAAAAATAGGAATCTTTTCTTTTTTTCCAGAGAGAGAACTATGCTCACTTTGCACAATAAAACAACAGGACATTGTTCAAGACAAAATTCATGCTTGAAAACAGCATTAATTATGAAAAATGTGTGGTGACCCACAAAGGCTTGGGTCTCTTTAGCTCTCTCTCCATCTGTTATGCGTTGGGTTTGATGATTATGCTGGTGGTTTTGAGCAGTGGTTGAAGTGTGATAATTAGCTAAACTGAGACTTCCATGGAAATAACAGCTTTTGACTCATGGGACGCTGCGGCTTATAGATGCGCAATGGGTGGAAAAAAACATAAGGAATCATTGACCCAAAAATAAAATAAAATAAATGCACAAATTACTCATTCTCATGTCATTCCAAACCCATAAGACTTTATTTATGTTTGATAAACAAATGAAGATATTTTAAGAGATTTCTGTCCTTCCATTGACTGCTATGCAACTACCACTTTGTCGCTTTAAAATGTTCGTAAAGAGATCGTAAAAGGAATCCATCTTAATCAACCATTTCTCTTGGAAAGAAAATTTGGACTAAACCGCTCAGTTTCTATGGATTCATTTTACAACCTTTTAATGGATTTTTTGAAGAGTCAAATTGGTCAGAAATCTCTCAGATTTCATTAAAATGACTTGTGTTCCAAAGATGAGCGAAAGTCTTACGGGTTGGAATGACATGAGGTTGAGGAATTAATGACAGAATTTTTTATTTTTGGATGAACTAACCCTTTAAGTGACTCATTTAGTTTACACCTATCAGATACACAGACTAAATATGCCATCAGTTTTTCTTAACTGCTTAGTACTTCCTCAACAACATACACTCTCCTGATTCTCTTCTGTTTTCTCTGTTTTAAAGGGGGCATTTGTGGACAATTGTATATCAGTTTATTTGCAAGAGAGTTGTTTTTTGTGCCCAGTTAATTAAAGCAATTATCCAAATCAGAAAATTGTACATCTATAATGTATGCATTTATAATGAGCATAATTTAAATATAATGAAGGTGTGTTTGTGCTAGAAATGCCAGTGGCTTAATTTAATGGTGCTGCCTGGTTTTCAGTGCATTTAGCATGTGGTTAAACTGATTTTTGGTGGTTAGCGAATAAGATTGAAATTTCACAGATGAAAGTGACATTACTGTGAATTTACCCATGATTTAGTTCTCTTCCTGTAATTTTTCTCCATCTCCTTTGGTTATATAACTAATATAGACACTTTAATATTCATCACTCAATGCATTTACTCTTTAGAGAAAAATCTAAATCCTGATTAGATTTTTTTTTTCCTGAAGAGTTATATTTCTCTCAACAATCGCAGGCCATGACCTCTCCTGTAGATTTTAAAATGTCTCAAAGGATATAAAAATAAGATGAGAAATCAAAAGGATCTTGTCGGATCTAACTGTTCGTCACTCTTCTTTTTCTGTTACAGATAAAGATGAATGTTCAAAGGATAACGGTGGATGCCAGCATGAGTGTATCAACACTATTGGCAGCTATGTGTGCCAGTGCCGCAACGGCTTTATTCTGCATGAGAACAAACACGACTGCAAGGAAGGTATGTACAGGCACTCGCAAAAGAATAATAGTGGCTAGAAGAGGATAAGTGAGGGTAGTCATCTGGCAGTGGCACATCTAGCATGTGTAAGCATGTTGGTTTATACTCCATTCTGCTGAAGATGAGCAAAACCCACAAACAAGAAAAAAAACCTCAGCATTTAAGATGCGGAGTAAGAGACTGTTTGGTATTTATGGAATGGACCGCCGGAGGAAAATAGGGGAGGGTTGTGTCGTTTTATTCTTTTGGGGGAGGGTCATCCAACTTTTTCTAGTCAAGGGGTAGGGTCACCCAACTTTTGTATTCATGAAACATTTCAAAGTGGCTTTTTTTGGTGCATATTTTTCCATGTAGCTCCATGTAGCTTTCTCAGTCTCGGACCCCATCGCTAGCAGATGGGTCTGACCCAACAAAAATGCGGAGCGCACAGTTACAAAAATATGCACAAATACAAAAACGTATAAACCAGGCTTGAGGTGCCTGAACTGCAGCTGATAGAAATGTGCGCTGTAGCGCGATACTAGCATATTTCTTCGAAAGCAGATTGTGGAGAGATTAAATCATCCACGATCAAAAATCGTGATATCGCATAAGCAGAAGTCTATAAAATGACTGCTATCATGTCTGAAAACAAACACAAGTAACAGAGTTTACAAAGCTGGATCGCACGCTTGCTACAGTGGTACATTTATTCATCGCACAGACCAATCTTTTCGTAAATATATGTCGCACTGTCCAGCCCTGTACTGGACCCTTTTTAATGAACGTTTGGTGTTGGTCCTCTGGGTATAGAGATATCTGAACATCTTTCCCAAGCGCAAACCAGTACAGAAGTAATCAAATTATCAGGGAGGGTCATGCCTTTTTCGTGAATCATTTTGGTGGGTCATAGAAAAAATGTGTTGCTGGTGAAGGGAGGGTCAAGTGTATTTTGACTATATATCTCAAAACTCCTCCGTTATCCCCTTAAATAAAAAACAAGCAATCCCTAAATCATTTTCGTGCTGGTTTTCTGCCCGTTTATTTTATTTTTTTATGTTTGTCTCGACTAGTAGGCTATATTGCGTGTGAGGATGTTGTAGCAAGAGATTTATCCTTTTCTCACAGCACTTGATATAATTAAACTTATCAATTTGATTGCGGATCCAGCAAGGTTCAAACGACACTCAACAGTGACAACAGATTCACCTGCTGTAAAATGCAAAAGACTTCAGACTTCGCAGTGGATACAGTAAAAAAGTGACTGCAACCTGGCCAATGCGAAAAACAAGGATAAGAAGGGCATTAAATGTAGTCACGCAATGCTGATGTTGTTTACAACATTAATAATTTGAGAACAAAGTATAATTTGCACGGTTTGATGCGATATGATTAGCAATCGTTAGATTTAATCTGCGCGATTTACTGTAATGCTGTTTTCCCTTGGTAATGTTGGTCATACTTCCAAAAAGAATAATCTGTGATTCCGAATGCCAGTATCCTCACCGGCGCGGTGACTGACAGCCTCACAGCCTCCTCAAAACATTGGATTCATCCGCGCCTTGCCGAGGCACAACCCACGTAAAGTTGACAATTCTGCAAATAACTGCAGATTTCGAACAGAGATGGCAACAAATAGGAAAAACTACCCCGTTTATACAGTGAGAGTGAGGTCAGATAAAATGATGACCGACAAAACTTAATAACAGACAAAAATAATAAAGCGGTGTAAATGAAATAACAAATGTGCTATTAAAAGTTAGAGCTGCATTATAAATACAATAAAGGAGGTGACTGAACTTAAAGCATTAAAGTAAACTGAAACAGTTGTCCTCCAGATCTTCAACACATGTTGAAGCATTTAGATGGTCTGTTATAGTCAAACAGTGTCTCCCACTAAACCTTGCCTTTTATACAAGCACTGTCAACCTCCAGTGCAGCTCTGCCCTGCAGGCCTTTTAACATTTTTGTGGGCTTTGGAAAGTTTAAAGCAGTGTGTGTGTGTGTGTGTGTGTGTGTGTTTCTCTTTGAAAAGAAAAACAGTTCGACCTGAAGAGAGGAGGATAGAGATATTACCCTTTAAGCTCCAGAGTCAGGGTCAAGAAGTTAAACCAGCGGCATCCTGGAATACACACACGCACACACACACAAACACACTCAGTCTTTATTGTCTCTTCAAGGCTAGATCACTGACTCTAATTTTAAACATCTGGAGTTTCACAAAGCTTCAAAGTCATAATCCTGCTTCTGTTTTCATTTTCCTTTGTGCATGTGCATGTATGTGTGTAAGATGTGTATCTCTTAAAAGTCTATCTGTAGCAACACTAGACCAGCTTTACTAGTTGCTTATACAAGTATTACTTAAATATTACTATTTACACAAGAATATCATTCTAACAAATTCAAGAGGGCTGTCTGGTATATTGTGCCTTTAATTATGGTACTGTAAAATTATTTTGTCATGTGTAGAGAGAGAGCAAAACGTAGATAGCCTATGGAATGATATAACACACTTTAACTCAGTTTGACCTAGAAACACACTCAAACTCCTTTCAAGTCACCTAATGTACACACATTCAAACAAACGTACAAACCTGTGTGTGTGCGCGCGTGTGTTCATGTGAGAGTGTGAACACCAGAGACAAAATACTGAAAATACCTTTGTTAACTAACGCACACTGACCTGATTATCAGAGGGAATAATAGAGGCTTATCCAGACTTAGTGCATGTGAGTGTGTGTGTGTGTGTGTCGTGTGTGTGTGTAGTGTGATAGTGGTAATACTGTAGATGATACAGTGGGGTCCAAAAGTCTAATGCCACATTAGATTAGAAAAAAAATGATATGAAGTTCAGAACATATTCAAATAAGTATTTTTGTGTGACTGACCATGTGAACAACTTTGTAAAAAAGGTCAAATTGTCAGCTGGAACATTTTCAAATCATGCCTGATAAGATGATCATCAGATTTTTACACAAATTTTGTAAAGTTCATGCAGCTCAAGTGATTCTGTCACTGAAGCAGAAGGGAGACATAAGGCAATGCAGGTTCATTTTATATAGTAATATTTCATATATAAAGTGCTTTAAAAATCTAAAATATTTATGAAAAATGGTGATAAAAAGGTTAAATAAACAAAAAAAAAACCAGAAAAGAATAAATAAACTAAATGTGAGTCAAAAAAGACAAAAGACTTAAAATAAATAGTACAGTGCGATCAGCATAGTCAATTCAACTTTTCACAATCTACATAATGTGTCATGTAAAATAAAAATATTTTCTCTAGTGGTCTCAAACTTTCAGCCCCTACTCTTATTTGAATACAGAGAAAGCCACAGCAGGTCGGATTGTTCCCATTCATTCATACAGTATAACGCCCACTCCCACACACGTATACACACTCTGCAGGGTTTTGGTGAAAATGTTTTTTTGACCTGGTTTCTAAGGATCACAGCGGGTTAACTGACGGCGTGGCTCTAGCTGTAATCAATTGACCTTGTGCACACACATAAGCACACTCACAGACACGTATTGCCAAAAGGAATATTTTGCATATTTTCTAGTGAGGATGATTGAGGATAGGTTAAAGAAGTTCTTGTGCTAGTCTCTTGTAAGAGAGATTTGCTCATGCTTATTAGAAAGGTGAGTCTCAGGTGAACTTATGAGCTCAGGTAAACATACTAAAGGTTAAGCATTCTGTAATACTCTTTCTAGGATGTGCACACCTCACAGCCAGGGCAAAGTTCAAAGTTTGAGTTGCTACACTTCATTTGGAGAAAAGTGATGTCAAACATCTCTCAAAAAGCAAGTGAAGTCACATAAATGAGGATTGTATCGCTTTTTTGTTAACTGTTATGTGACATAACAGTGTTTTGTCGACCTTTGTTTACTACTAACATCATAAATGTAGCATTTTTTTATATTTAAAAATACTAAGTATATTTATAACTATACTTTGTGTTAAAAATTAAAAAAAATGTTACATCTTACATCTTAAAATGTAAGTGTATCTTTCTTTCTTCTGACAATTATATTTTTTAGTCTTTTTGAAAGTCATGGAAATTTCATTAGCTGTTGGAGCCAAAGAGAATGCAAAATATATTTATTTTAGTTTCCATTCACCAATATAGCAGTTTACCCAACAATGAGAGCCCCGGAAATGTTAAAAGGGTACGGCTGCTGCTCCTACACTGTAAAAAAAAAATATTTTCAAGATTTGTTATCACAACATTTTTTCTTTTGTCAAATCAACTTAAATAATTTATATAGTTGAGATAACTTATTATTTTGAGTTTCTGGTGATTAAATCAATCTCCTTCATTGTATTAACTCACTTTTTCCAGTTCAATCAACTTAAAATTTTAAGGCAACCAGGTTACTTACTTTTTTAAGTTAAACCAACAATATTTTTTTTACAGTGTAAATATTGTGGGTTTTGACACTAAAATGATGTAGCAAAATGCTTCAAAGATCCATTCCAAAGATTTTCCCTCTAAATTCTGGCTGGGAGTACTCAAGGATCATTGTTATCTAAACTTTATTACTCACATGTTATTATTGTGCTTCATTACTGTTTCTAATGATCTTTACCCTCTTTACCCCATACTTGTTTATCAGCTGAGTGTGAGCACAAGATCCACAGCACGAGTGGAACCATCAGCAGTCCCAACTGGCCTGACAAGTACCCCAGCAGAAAAGAGTGCACGTGGGACATCACCTCCACACCCGGCCACCGGGTCAAAATTGTGAGTTTTTATAATACATATGTACTGTAATACTATATGTTTGCTTCTGTTAAACACACCTTTACATTTATAAACAAGCATCTCCTCAACCATTACACACAGAGATCATTGACCTGAGCAGAGACACAAACATATTTGACAATCTCACATTCCCACTCACACATGCTCACATATTAAAATGCACACATGTATAATCTCCTCTTAAACAAACACGTGGCAATGCAAATACCCCTCTGCCCCAACATGTAGACATAAACACACTCTCACAAACAAGCACAAGATATAAGTAACGCAAGATATCTAATAATTTGTAACAGTAAGGCTTGAGCAGTTGTGTCCTCTTGCTCATATTTCAATTGAGTTAGGATTTTAACATACTAGTGTGTGAAAGCAAATATGTTAGCAGACCGCTATGGCAGGGGTTTAAAGGATGACCTCAGTGTCTCCCACTGCTGTCTGGCTCGGACTTCTAAGTCTTTCACTTAGACCTAAACTGAAGTCACAAAAAGGATGAGGTACAAGTGTTTTCGGAGATTGATCGTTTTAGGGTCCATTAGAATTAATATATCATTTCGACATTAGACCTAAACTGAAGTCACAAAAAGGATGAGGTACAAGTGTTTTGGAGATTGGTCGTTTTAGGGTCCATTAGAATTAATATATCACTTCGACATTAACGTTTGAAGTTCTCAAAATAAATTTTAGAGTAACTTTATTACCACGGCTTTGCTTTCATTGCTCTCTCTGTGTGTAGCGGCAACAGCTGGCTTTTTACGTAATGCTAATGTGAGCACAAAAGGTACAATGATTTTAAAACATTTAATTCAATCTCATGCAATGGTTTAGGGATTTGCGGATGGTTCAACACACATAACCCAGTTTTAAGTTTTTTTTTAAAAAAAATTACAGTTTTTTTCAATAATCTAGGCAACACCCTTCAAGAATTGAAACACCCATCATTCATATATCCGCCCCTTGTATATCTGTTTATTAAATATTTGGCTGAAAGAAGTATCTTATGGTTACTAAGTCTGCATTTATTTGATTACAATTACTGTAAAACAGTAATAGTGTGAAATATTTTAACAATTTAAAATAGTGGTTTTCTCTATTTTGAAATATTTTCAAACAAAATATATTCATGTGATGTCAAAGCTCAATTTCCAGCAGCCATTATCCAGTCTTCAGTGTCACATGATCCTTCAAACATCATTCTAATAATCTCAAAAACATTTATCAATGTAAAAATAAAAAGTTTTTTTTTTGTTGTGCTGCTTAGTGAAGAATTTTCTTTAATGACTAGAAAAATGAAAAGCATTTTATTTGAAATATAAATATTTGTAACAATGTAAATCACATGGTCCCATGGGAAAACCTCAAGGGAACAAGGGGGTGAGGTTTAGATGTCATCCCTGCACCCCTCTATAACAGGGTTCCTGCGGGGTCTTAAAAAGCCTTAAAATTATCGAATTTATGAATTTAGAAATAATACCTTAAAAAGTCTTGAATTTTGATGTCTGGGTCTTAAAAGTTGTGCTGTATGTTAGTGTTAATTTCATTGACGAAAATAATGATGAAAACTTTTCTTCGACATTTTTTCACTGACAAAAACGAGACGCTAACTAAATAAAACCTAGTTTTGAATGACAAAAACTATGATACCTCATCCTCACTTGTACCTCATCCTTTTTGTGAATGACAAAAGATAAAAAATGTTAGATAGTGTCGATCTGGGAAGCGATCCAGTCAGAACTGATGTCCTGCGTGTGTGTAGCTAATGTTAAAACACAACTTAACATTGTTCAGCAAACTTTCGTGTGGCCTACTGAAATATTTTTATTTTACCTGCTTGACTTATCATCTTTTACCCATTCCACATTTGAAAAATAAATGAACACAAGTCGAAGGATTTTGTTTTTCTTTGCTGGTAGGGACGTGAAATAGGTATTCATTTTTTTATATAAATGGTCTTAAAAAGGTCTTAAAAAGACTTGAATTTAACTTGAAGAAACCTGTAGGAACCCTGTATAAACAATTGGGTTGTCACAGCCAAAAAATTTGATCTGCTTCTTTTATATGCCAAATGTGAGGAAAAGAAACCTTTGATTACTGTTATTCGGCTAGAATTTTTATGTCTGACTTCATTTTTCCTGTGTTGTCTCCTTCTGTTTCTAGTCTTTTAATGAGTTTGAGATTGAGCAGCACCAGGAATGCGCATATGATCACCTGGAGGCCTTTGACGGTGACTCGGACAAGACGCCCATCCTGAGCCGTCTGTGCGGCAGCAAGATTCCAGAACCGCTCATCTCCACAGGCAACAAGATGTACCTGCGATTCATCTCTGACGCCTCAGTGCAGCGGAAAGGCTTTCAGGCCACTCACTCCACTGGTAACTAACATTGATTATTTGCATGTATAGCGCTTGGATCAGATGTGATTCAAGTGTTCACAGATTTCATGCTTACAGTTTAACAGAGCCCTCTAGTGTATCATTCCTGCATTACATGTTGATTAGAGTCCCAAAGTGTTGCCTTTTATCATTGGACTTGACTTATTACAGTCAACAGAGAAGAGAAAAGACACGTTTTAGCTATTACAGCCTACAACATTATGACATTAGTATAATAACATTAGTGGAAGTAAACAGAACCATTAGAAAATCAATCATGATCATTATTAACAGTATATATATGTGTGTGTTTGTGTGTAGAGTGTGGTGGGAGGTTGAAAGCGGAGGTGCGTCAGAAGAACCTGTATTCTCATGCTCAGTTTGGGGATAATAACTACCCCGGCCACACCGACTGCGAGTGGCTCATAACGGCAGAGTCGGGTTATGGCATCGAGCTTACTTTCACCACCTTTGAGGTAGAGGAGGAGGCCGATTGCGGGTATGACTACATCGAACTTTACGATGGCTACGACACCGGTGCGCACAAACTCGGACGCTTTTGTGGATCTGGGGTATGAGCTGTGTGTGCTATGAGCTGAACACATTCTTATGTTATACAGCTGCTTGTATTTCTTCTACTGACCCCTCTCTCCTATGTTTAGCCTCGTGAGGAGCTTTACTCTGCTGGCGATGCCATGATGATCCATTTCCACTCTGATGACACGATCAGTAAGAAAGGCTTCCACATCCACTACACCAGTACAAAGTTCCAGGAGGCGCTACACACACGCAAGTAACGTCTCCTCTAGAGGTGAGAGAGAGACTGAGCACAGGGATGAAATGCTACAACAAGGAGAAATGGACTCCAAAAGACTATTGAGATTGATTTATGTCAATCAAAGACCCTGCCAAGATGGGTTTCCTGCATTGGATTTGCCTCTTTATGTTCAGCCACTGTGGAAGTGCTGTCATATTGACCTTTGACACTGATCAGCTGCTCTTATTTGTGGGATAGCTCTGCCCACTGGAGTGCTGTCCTGCACTCTTTGACTGGACCCCTGGACAAACATACTCACACACAAAAACTTTTTGTTGGCTCTCTGTTGTTCAGATAAGACAGTGATAGTCATGTAAACTAACTGAAAGGAAGAGACAATGACAATAAGACATTTAAGTAACTGCTATCGAACTTGGGTGTGTGTGTGTGCATGTCGCTCTGGACAGCATGGACAGTTTGGCTGCTAATGCCACACCACACTGTACCTCAGCTAAAATGTGTGTGTGTGTGTGTGTGTGTGTGTGCGTGCGCGTTTGTGTGTGTGGATGTATGTGTTTGAGAGAGAGTGAGGCCTTCAAATACCAGCCTGAACTCATTCAAATGTTTTTACAATTATGTGGTTGTAATTTTACAATTATTTTGTTAGCTTTATGGCAAAGCCCGTTTTCTTTCCATCAAAAGTGCAAAAGTAAATATGTAGCCCTATTCAACAATAAGCTTACTTAAATACAGTATATGTAGCCCATTGCTATATGTCTGCTGTGACGGACATAGCAATTCAACGCAAGCGTTTATGACTACAAAGACGTTTTTAAGACAGTGGGTCTCATTCACTAAGCTTGTGTATGACATCTGCGAGCAAATGTTTTAACAAAACACCAGTAACTTTATTATACTATAATTTCTTCAAAATGTATGGGGGGAGAAATTAGGAGCATCTTAAACCACACATACTGTACACAAAACTCACATGCTCTGGATGGCCTTATACTGTAATTGTGTTAAGATTCAATTTTATTCATAGACATCTCATCTATTTCATCATACATTGAAACACTGCATTATAGTTTGGGCTGCAAGGTATAACAACACAAATATGCATGTCTTAAAAGTGTTTATTATGTTTGAACTGGTTTTGATTGGAACCCCTTTATATGGAGTTTTGGCATCTTTTATGCAAATGACTAACCTTGGGCTGCCACTCATTTAGAATATTCCAAATTCATTAACATTACAATGAGGTTGTGTGGACGCATGAGTGTGCACTTAGTGAATTAGGCATTTTCGTGAGAAGTTCTCTTGTGCGCGCAAATTCAAAATAATCCACACGATTTCTTAGTGAATGAGACCCAGTTGTGCTTCATTCGTGAGCAGGCCCACAAGGAATCTGCATGCAATTGACATTTACAAACATCCCCCCACACCTCGTGTGTTCATTTATTAAATAGCATTTCTATTCTGAAGAATTTTATAGATTTTTTTTCTTTTCTTAAAATGTTAAAAAATAAATTGCAGATTTCATTTGGGCCTTCTCATGAATCGCAGAGACCATGTGAAGTTGTTTGAATTGTTTTTGTGTGTGTGAGAGAGAAAACTGATAGGATATATAATTCTATTATTTGCCTGTTGAAGAAACCAGTGGTTTTCTCACTCTTCCAGTAACGCCTCCTGAAGAATTGAACGGTGAATAATGTGAACAGGAAACAATGTTATAAAGCCTTGCATAATATGTCTGTTACAGCTGTGACAACTGACTACAACCACCTTCACCCTGTACGCTTTATATGCACTTAACACAAGAGACTGTGTGGAACTGTGTGGAAATGAACCCATGAGCAGTACCAATGAAGCTGAAAAACTCACGTAATCTCAATGAAAACTAGACTCATCATTGCAAGGGAACGTTCTAAGTTGCTATACCCCCAATGATGAGTTTTCCCTGCTTGGAAAAAAAAGAAAAAAATCGCTGTTGAAGGGAATTCTTAAGGTGCTATTCAGTGTCTCAAAAAACGACAGGTCCCATGAGGCAATGCTCCTGCCATTCAGTGAATGTGTTGATGCAACGGAGAGGCAACGTTAAAATAATGTTGCTTATAATCAACACAGAACATTAACTCACAGCATTGACAGCACTGGTGTTGTGGAGGAACGATTATTGCCTTAGAACCAAAATGTACATTCTTGCACATGATGATGTTTCTGTAGATAATTGTTTTTTTCCCCCTCAAATTATTATAATATTTTATTTGATATTAAGTTTAAAGAACTTGAACCTTTATGTTAAAAAAAGAATTTTAAATGGACTGACCTGAAGCCGTCCCATTCTGTCCAGTTACACAAACACGTGCACACATATCTGCATTTATGCTTACACACACACACACACGCACACACAAATAATGTTACATTAATCTTAATGCTTTAAAGTCGGCAGTAAGACTGTGTGAACTGTGACATATGTATGTGTGCATCTATTGGTCACAGGTCATGTGACTGTTCTGACTCGTGTGAGTATTTCTGTATGTGCCAAGCTCCCTTTGATTCCACTCTTGATGAACTATGACGTATGATAATGTGAAAAAAAAAATGTTTCATCATCAGCCTAATAATGGAGGACTCTTCACTCTCAACAGTGATTAAACTCATGTCAGGTCAATTAAATGTACTGTCTCATTTGTTCTTAATTTCCTCTTCTGTACTTGTACATTCGGTACAGTGTTCTTTGCTCTGTTCTTAACAAATATGGGTTTTTTTCAAAGGCTAATGGATAATGTAGTATAATGGGTTTTTTTTATTTATTTGAATTCAAATTAATGACTATTTCTGGCTCTGAAGTACTTCCTCCAGCATTTAAAGGGCTACTATGTCCTAGTGCGGGTGAAAAACACAACGGTAGTCGCTTATACTGTATAAATCGCCAAGGCTGACTGTGTTCAAGGACAAGTTCTTGTCCCATCAGGGTGATTTAGATTCCAGGGCATATGAATGTGGGAGCAGACTTACTGTCCAGACAGGGCATGGAAACTCTGATCGAAACTTTTCATCAGATCGCATTTCATCCGATCACTTTGCAAGGGTCGTGCCTCCTGCTGTTAGTGCCTCGCTGGCCGACCAGAGTATGGTTTTCAGATCTGATATCCTTCTTTGACGGCTCGCTGTTGGCAATTCCGATCAGGAGAGAACTACATCTCAGGTGCAGGGGACTGAAGGGGACCAACTATGCTGGGCTTGGCTAAGTGCTAGAGCTCCCTCCACTAGAAGAAGTTATGCCCTTACATGGCATGTTTTGAAAGATTCTGTACAGATTCAAGATTCTGTTTATTGCGAAACTGTTTCAGTACTTGCAGGAAAAACTGTATGTAGGCACATGTCCTGCTTCTCTCAGAGTTTACACCATTTCGCTTGCTATGGAATGACCGGCACGGATCCTGTTGGAAAAAAAAACCCTTTGGTTGCCCGCATCATTCATGGAGCCAAATGGCTAAGCCATGGGCCCTAACCATTCACTCTGATTCGTTTGCAGCTGGTGGTCCAGCCCCAGGCGCATGCGCAGTAAGCCCAGCTGAAGCACTGCTGTGGTTGAGACCATATAGCCCAGCATCCTCATTGAATAGAAACTTATTGACTGGGCGTTAATGAGCTCTTGGTCCAGTTGGTTCCAGGTGACTGAGAAGCACTGTTCTGTAAGACACCAGTTCTGTCTCTGACTGTGCCAGAATTCGCATGCCCTGATTTCTCAAGGGCGCTGTGCTACTTCGACATAGATGTGCTACTTCGACATTTACTGTCGATGCGGCGCGTGGTTGAAAACACGGGGGACAGCAATCGAACTGTAGCGAATAGTCCTGTCTTATTGTGCTCATCACCCATTCTGACAACCCTGGGTAGCTTCCCATGCTTTTATATGTGTAGCTAGGGGTTGAATGGCCTCCGGGTTCTGGATGCCACACTGGGTGGGACAGAGAAACTGAACCAGAGGTACGGGCGTGGCACATGAAACGGTGGTTGGATACGGCGGCTCGCTGGCTCATGTAGGCTACATTATAGGCTATATTATGACGCAAATAGCCTACTATTTAATACGTTTTTTTTTTTAAATTTCATATGACACCCGTAAAGTCATGTCCACAAACATCTTGCAAATGTTTGGTCACATCACAAAGTGTCACTGTGGCCTCAAAGCTTCAGCACTGCCACTCTAAAACATGCCCCCCCCCCCCCCCCAATTAGCATACAGAGCAATAAAATGTATGAATAAATAAATATATAATTAAATAAATGAATAAATAAATACATTTATAATTTTAAAAAATGTATACGTAAATGCATACACAAAAAATAAATGCATAAATAAATGTGGGAAAAAATATATAATTATACAAAGTATTGACAGTCATTTATTTATTTATTTATTTATTCTTTTTTTTTACGTTTTTTTTTATAGGTTTGGTCCTCCATAGGAAAGTTCCCATGCAAAAACAAGTGCGTATTTTGAGGAGCTAAAGTGGATTACTCTGTGGAGCCTCACATGAACCATATGGTGAGAGTAATGTCATGTAGACAAACAAACACCTTTCCTTCTGCTTCAAATGACCTGTAACAAACACACATACAGTACAAGCACTGTAGGCTACATAAGAATTACAAAAATCCAATGGTGAACAATTAGTAATAGGCTTGATAAATCATTGTTAAACTATTGTTGTTTTATTTTATTTCAGAATTTTTAAAATAACATTTTTTAAATAATTGTATTGTATCAAATGCTTTATCATTGATAGTATTGCCTTGCAAATTATAACAATCGCCGAAGCCTGCATTCACAGTCAAATAAATACTGGTCTATTTGTAGTAATATCAGCAAACTACCACTAGATGGCAGCACGTTCTTTACCATTAACACGTGGCAAAAATGGACTCTGAGATGGATGGAGTTGTTTTATTGTATTCGTGCTTTTAAAAGAATCAGGTGAGTGAGATCTGGGTTTGAATTCGAATTTTGAGCATCACACAATGGACCTCAGGTCAAATGTAAATCACCAAGAGGAAATTCATGAAGGTGTCTCTCTGTGTCTTTTTATAGCTGTGCGTTTTTTTTAGCTGCATTGATTGATTGGATTGTGTTTGTTCTGTTGTCCTAGGTTTGAGGATTATTCCTTTCTTTCTCTCCCTCATTCTTTCTAGGTATTTACTCAGAGATAACATTGTGATTTTAATTGGATTTTCCCTCTAGCCTAATAGGCCTAACGTTAGGTCTCTTTGACAGCAAGAAATGAGCCAACAGACCATTTTTGAAGAGTCAAATTCTTTCAGTTTTAGTATCTCCTGATAATAATAGTGGCTATAATAACATCTGTAGACAATATTCAGAATAAAGTTTTTCAAAGACCAGTACCTTAAACTTCAGGTCTACATTATTCTATTAATTAGGATTAGCCTACTAATAATCAGAGTTATATAAAAACATGTCCTGGCTCTTCCAAGGTTTATAATGGCAGTGAATGGCCATTTATGTTTTGAAGCTCAAACCTTTAGAAATTGCTGTGTAAAAGGTGTGTTTTGTGCATGGTTGTTTTTTTGTTTGTTTGTTTGTTTGTTTGTTTGTTTGTTTGTTTTGTGCATTTATACCATTTTGGCCAGCAGGCGCTGCCAGTGTGTGTTCTAAACAGACTGTGAATGGTGTGGATTTTCCAGTGATTCTTTGTACAGGTTATCTCATTGCAGCAGGACTAGGCCTAGGGTGTTGAGTACCATTTGAATCATTGACTCAACCATTTGTTTAATAACACTAACGAATCACCACTGGTGTGTATTGCTGGAGACGTAGGAGTTAAATATGCTTTGGGTTTGTTTGGAACTATTTTTGTTGTGGGAGTAGAAATAGACAAGTAACTGGCTTAAAATGTAAGTAACTCAATATTGACTTTGTTTTTTGAAGAGTTATATAAATATCACACTTACCACTGTGCTCTTGGTCTGAATATCATATGGACTCTGTACACCTCAATTACAACAACACTTATGATATTGCTTTATAATAATTACATTCATCTTTATAACCTTCAATGCAGTGGCATGAGATTTGTATTGATAAATGTTCTAAGGCTTATTGTATGTATAATTGTAACTTTTTTCATTCTGTCTTTCTTGCTTTGCTTTTCTCCCCATCTCTCTATTTGTTTCTGACTGTGTTTGGTTGTTTCATTAGTTTGTATTGATGAATGGATCAGGAGATTTAAGTGGATGAGTTGCATTGATCTGTGCAACACACACACACACACACACTCCATAAACAACAGTTTCAGAGGAAAACAACCTCGCTCTCCCATCTCTCCTCTCTTCTCCTCCCCCTCCCATCCCTTTCTGAACACTTTCCTCTTTTAATCATGATGATGATTACACTCTTTTTGTCTGCCAGTAAAAGCCTTTTATCACCCACCTCTCAGATAACTGGAAAGTCCCATTATTCCCACACAATCACAAATGCAGTAATTCCAGGAAACACACTGATTCTTTGCACATACCTGTCATAGGTTTAGTTCTTCTTTTGCGTAGCAAAAGCAAAAAATGCCTAATTCTTTTTTACACTCTAAAAATAAATCTATAAACCTAACTGGCCCTAAAAAACTTGGGAAAACAGTTGTTTATTTCAGAGGTTAAACTAATTAGACCAAATTTCCTGTGCCTTTTGTCAAAAGTGATATTTCAGATGCTTACAGATAATGATTGTGGCTGCACTTTTGTTGGACACAATTCTAAATTTAACAATTAACTTTCATTGCATGTCTTTGAATTGGAATTGAATATACTGCAACATAGGATGTTGGATTGGAATTTGAATCAACATGACAGGAAAAGAATAGTGACATATAATATCAAAGTTTGGTGTAAAACATATATGTTTGAAATTAGGTGTGTTCTTACATTATTGCCAAAAAGAAATTAATATTAAATATCACGGAATATATACAATTTTTTAAATGTGGAAATTTATAACTTTGTAAAAGTAATTATATAATTAATTAAGGCCAAATATATGGAATATTTTTTTAATGAACGGGTGCATTTATAATACACAATAATATCATGAACCAGAGAATGTTTTAAAAAAAATATGTGTTCATACATAATTTTAATATAATCTAGTTTCTGGAGATACCTCATTTTTTGTTTAAAATGTTTATGGCTTAATTCATTCTGAAAAATTAAATGCATGCCTATTACTTAAACTACCACTTATCCTTGAATTTTATTTATGTTTTACAAATTCAATTTAAATGGAATTTTAAGGACATTCTCAATTCAATTATGAATGGTGCACAGCTGCGATGGACTGGCAAATGTGTATAATGAATCCCAATGAACATAAACCATATATTAGTTTCTTTCAGGGATGTGCACAGGAATTTTGAGGGGCAGTTGCTCTTACCTGAAAAAAGACTAACTCAGGCTATATGTAGGACTGAGAATTTCAGGATTAGTAATCACAACATTTTTTCTTTTGTCAAATCAACTTAAATAATTTATTTAGTTCAGATAACATATAATTTTGAGTTTCTGATGATTAAATCATTCTTCTTCATTGAATTAACTCACTTTTTCAATTTCAATGAACTTAAAATTTTAAGGCAACCAGGTTACTTAATTTTTTAAACCAACAATAATTTTTTTTACAGTGTGGGTATTTATTAAAATATATATACACAAAGAAGTAAAAAACTGAAATACAGCACTCAATCACCACGTTTCTCCAAATTTACTTAAACAACATGCAAAGCTTCAAAGGAGAAGGTGCCTATTAGGGTCCATTTCCACAAAAATCTTCCAATCTTCTTTCTTGTCGATTCCTATTATTCTCTGTGGCCAGCAGCAGGAGGTCAGGCAGCTGTTCTTGACCACACTGATTTCTGAACCTTGATTTGATAATCAGCTTTGAAAAGGAACGTTACCGTTGCAATGGATACGGGTAGAGCCGCATATATTTTGATTAGTTTGAATAGTGTTGGGAATTATATGATGTTAGCATAGTTTAATACTATGACCGTCCTCTTGGGACACTTGTAAGACACATGGAAGACTCTCAGCTCTGTTTGAAGGTTGGTCTCCCCATGAAGTCCATAAAACGTACATAATGAATGTGCAGTATCAACACCGTGACCAATATCCTTCCACTGCTCTGGACAGAGAATCTAGCATCTAGGGTTCCCCAAACTTGGTCCTGGAGGGCCACTGTCCCTGCAGAGTTTAGCTCCAACCCTGATCAAACACACCTACCTGTGAGTTTCTAAGGATCCTGAAGACCTTGATTAGCTTGCTCAGGTGTGTTTGATCAGGTTTGGAGCTAAACTCTTTAGGGACCGTGGCCCTCCAGGACCGAGTTTGGGGAACCCTGCGTACGCAAAATTCTGCATATGGGCAGTTGCACGGGCAACCTAAGCAACCCTCCTGTGCACGTTCCTTGTTCCTTTCATCCAGTGGCTCACATGGTGATGTGTGCGTTTTCCGATAAGATTTTGTAAAAAAATTAAAAAGGATTGTTTATTTAATTTTTGAAATTCAAGAAGGATCAGTGAGGTGTGTGTCTGTCTCTTTAAGGACTCAGAATTGACCTTAATGACATCTGCTTGAAGTGTGCCGTCAAGTATAGTTACAAACTATATTTCTCCCCAGACTTCAGTTTCGTCTGGTTGCTACGCGATGCTGGAAATAGTTTATCACACAATGCAATTTCACTTCCATCAGTTTTCTACTGGGAACTGTAGACACAGATACACACAAATAGATCAATATGACTCCTAGGGGAGGTTCGAGATAGAATTTTGCAGTTACAGTCAAATCTTTTGAACCCATTTAAAAACCATTCTGATAAAAAGAAGTGCACAGGGCAGTAATAACAGAAACTATGAATCGATGAGGAGCGGCGAAGAGTTGTGTTTGCCATGTGACTTCTTCATTTTTAATGGGCTTCTTAAACGCTGATATGGGCAGAAAAAAATCCGCTAGCTTGCTCCACACAAGATAAGGGAGGTGGAACAGTCATTGATCGAAGCTAATGATTTTCACATTAAACTGGAGGAAAGGACAGAGACAAAGAGTCAAAGAGAGCGAGGATGGGGGAAATGTTTCTTCCTCTTCCAATCCTGCAGGGAAATGACTTGGAAAGATAAAACCAGCAGCAGTGTGTTAGCTAACAACGCAGGCCTAGTAAAACCAAATTTACATTGGTATTGATGTGAATGTGCCGTTGTTTGCATAATAAGCTATTTCAACCTGTCATGAAAATGACTTGATGGTTTAACAACAAATTTGAAAAGAAACAGTTTAAAAAAAACAGTCTTAAAAAGAATATACAAAGCATATTTATATTGTCCATATTCAAAAATGCAAAAATGGCACATTGCACTAGGTGTGTAACTAAAGTAACTGAGCACATTTTCTTTTTGAATTATGGACACAAATGTGAACAAGCAAGCTATTATTATAATATAAATTATTTATATATATATATATATATACATACAGTGTGTGTGTATATATATATATATATATATATATATATTAGGGCTGTCAAACGATTAATCGCGATTAATCGCATCCAAAATAAAAGTTTATGTTTACATAATATATGTGGGTGCACTGTTTATAATTATTTTCTTTGTATAAATACACACACATGCTTGTACATATTTAAGAAATATTTTCATGTATACACTGTATATAGATTTATATATAATTTATACTATATATAAATATAAATATTTTTGTATCTAAATAATATTTTTTCTTAAATATGCATGCATGTGTGTGTATTTATATATACAAAATAATTATACACAGTGCACCCACATATATTATGTAAAAACAAACTTTTATTTTGGATGTGATTAATCGTTTGACAGCCCTAATATATATATATATATATATATATATATATATATAATTTGTATTACAATAATAGCTTGCTTGTTCATAGGGGTGGCATGGGGGTGAGTATACAGACAGATATTAAGGTTAACTTCCCTAATCTACATGATATCCAATCCAAATGTCTTCAATTTGTTCTGCAATAGCTTGATAGAGCATTTTTGGGAATTATTGTTGTCTGAATTTAGGTTGCTCCTCATCTAACTGATCAGACTGAACTGCAATGAAATATTAATTTAGATCACTGCCTTGTGTGTTTCCAGGGAAATTAAATATGTGTTCATTCACCTGAAGCTTAAAAACCTTTCTATTCATTTTTAAAGAGGCTAAGGGTCATTCCTGTAGGTGTTTAAGTGCATTGGGATGTTGTTTTGGATTGAAATGGTCCTCATTTGGCTGATTTGTAAGAGAATGTGTGTGACTTCAGTCCAAAGCCAGCAGTATAGTGTGGTTTTCTATGGCAGGAAGGGGAAAGGTGAATGAAAACACTTTCTGTTTATCCAGTTGGTTCCTAGTACAGCACTGCTAACAGACACACACTAATACACACATTTTAAAACAAAAGCACTCTCACACATTCTTACATTACACACATAGTATTATTACATTATATACACAAACATATTTAGTGTTCTAGTAAGAGCTGCAACTGTTTTCCAAGTTATTGGTTTGTTTTTGCATCATATAGATGTGTGTTATTTTAATTCAGTGAGAAATGATCCAAAAGAACTAATGTAAATTTGATCCAGACGCACACACATACACACGTTGACAGGCACATGATTGTGTTTAAATGATTAAACAAGTGTTCAACCCCACAGATGCCCCAGTTTAAGTGTGGTGAGTGTTTTAGGCTGTGTGTGTATAGATGAGAAATTGTGGCATATAAAATATTAAAATTGCATTTATACATAATGCAGCACTAACCAGACCAGGCACACCAGAACACTCTCTCTCTCTCTCTCTCTCTTACACACACACACAATTACTGTACGAAAAACTGTTTTGGTCTGTGTAACTTTATTTGAGCAAATTATATGTATACTGTAAAAAACAAACAAACAAACAAACCAAAAAGTGTTATCTCTATGACAACAGCTGGACAATACTGATAAAGGTACAGTAGTTCCTTTTACCTGTAAATGATCATCATAAACTCATTGAACCAAATAAGTTTTTTTTCAGGAAACACCACAATGTCCATAGAAGGAAATTAATATTTTCATATGCACATTATGAAAACAAATCTGACAGAAAATGCAAAAGCACTGAGAGGGACGAGGAGAATAAGTGACAGCAGCATCTATCATATGATTTGTTGTCTACAGTAACATATGCAAACTAACTAATCATGTTCACTTTCTCCTATAGACAAAAACAATAGAACGTGACATAAAAACCTCCATTTTTTTATTCATATGGCAGTCAAGTTCTACATTCTAACTCTAAATATCTCCTTCTCTCTTTTCCCCAGACCTCTTTTCCACCCGTTCCTCTGGGTTGCGTCAAAGGCACCTCATGCCCAAGGACTGCCAAACTATACACAAGATAAGTGTGTGTGTGTGTGTGTGTGTAAGCCTCTGTAAATAGCATGACTCTGTCCTCTCGTAACATCAACTGCAGTCACATCTATTTTATTGTGTCTGAAGTGTGGTCAATCCAGGCCACATCAAACAATTTGCTCTAAAATGTTGACCTTTAAATATCAAATGTTACTACATATTGATAATTCATCAGTAGTTTTAAATATTCATTCTTCTAATGAAAAAAAAAAGTTATGATAAATAAGTGTAGGCATGTGATTATGGCGAACTGTTATGAGACAAAATGTGTTAAAATCAACATTAAGACCTCATGGCATGACTAAAATCACAGCAGGTGTAAAGAGTTACAGAGAAAGTTGCTCAAGGATCATGCCTTCAGGTGTGTGTATGCATGTATTTTGTATGTGTATTTGTGTGCATGTTTGTAAGTGCAAACATTTAACCCTCATTAATTTCTCATTACAACCTCATTAATTTCTTAAATTAACCCTCATTAATTTCTCATCAAACCCGCTTATGAATTCCTGAACTTCTAGGTCTGTCAATACACTTATTCGCTTTGGATGAATATAAGAAATATATCAAAAATGAAACGTGGTTATTGAGTATTATTATTTTTGTACAAATGTTATACAGCACAAGGGGTAGATGGACCCTTTAGTAATGTTAGTACTGCACTCTGCCGTGGTCACCTAGAAACGTGCTTTAAGACCAAATGAAAGTTTGTTTTTTATTTGGTTCCTTTTTTTATATTATGTTTTATATAATAAAAAACAAAAAACAAAACAAAACAAAAAAATGATTATGACAGGTACCCATACTCATCATCAACTTGTTCATATTCATCATCATCATCTCCCATCTCCTCTTCATCATTTACAACATCTCCATCCTCATCATCTGAGAGCAGTGCGTCGCCACTACCAAAATCTCCGGAAGACTCCCCGGCTGAAAAAAACAAAACAAGAAAACAGTAGATCTTTTGATTTCTTAGAACTTTATAGCTCTTACAATGAACACATTTCATTGCTGTTTTTGAAATAAAATAATTATTTTATTCAGCAAGGATGCATTTAATTGATCAAAAGTGACAATAAAGACATTTATAATGTTTGGCATTTGCAGCTGTGGCAACACCACTCGGATTGCTTCATTTAAGACCGTTTCAGCTTTGGCTTCGTGACCGAGTCCCGAGGTGGGCATGGCAACACAGCAGCCTCCGAATTTTAGTTACTCCGACCTGCCGTCAGACATTCACCCCTTGGACGAACCTCAGTTTTCTACGCATCTGAGGTCCCTTCATACCATTTATATCCCCGGAGCCCTGAACCGTGCAGCTGACAAGCTCTCATGGCTTCAGCCCCT
Source organism: Cyprinella venusta (assembly GCA_038021265.1). Taxonomy (NCBI): domain Eukaryota; kingdom Metazoa; phylum Chordata; class Actinopteri; order Cypriniformes; family Leuciscidae; genus Cyprinella; species Cyprinella venusta. The sequence goes on from CM075866.1 coordinate 29,506,550, forward strand.
CCCTGGAGAATGGCGACTGGGAGATCTGTTTGCTTCTTACGACTCAACCCTTTGCGCCCAGTACTGTTCCCTGACCGAGGGCACGCTCGTCACGGATGCACTGGGGTACAGCTGGCTGCGGGGCTGCAAATATGCGTTTCCCCCAGAGAGCCAAGGTCAGGGAGGATGAGGAGCAGGTCATTCTGGTCGTGCCTTACTAGCCCACCCGGACCTGGTTCTCTGAACTTATACTCCTCACAACAGCACCTCCTTGGCCAATTCCTCTGAGGAAGGACCTCCTTTCTTAGGGACGGGGCACCCTGTAGCACCTTCATGCTGATCTTTGGAACGTGTAGAGCGTGAGCATCGTCCACGAGACACGTCTATGCGTTGAAGTAGAACCTCGTCGTCCACTGGTGATCTTCGAAAACCCCCAGAAATGTTCAATCAGTGTTGTGCTTTCCTTCCTTCAAGATGGGTTGGAGCGAATGCTGTCTCTCTCCAGCCTCATGGTCTATGTTGCTGCTATTACCGCACACCATGACCTTATCGAAGGTAAGTTTGTGGGGAAGCACAACCTGATCGTCAAGTTCCTAAGAGGAGCAAGGAGACTGAGTCCTCCTCGCCCTCCTCTCGTTCCCTCTTGGGACCTCTCAGTGGTTCTGACTGCCCTGCAGAGTGCCCCCTTTCAGCCTTTGCAATCAGTGGAGTTTAGGTTCCTGTCAATGAAGACAGCGCTCCTGGTTGCATTGGCCTCCATCAAGAGGGTAGGGGACCTGCACACATTCTCCGTTGATGAAGCGTGCCTGGAATCCGAGCCAGCCTACTCTCACGTGATCTTGAGACCCCGCCCTGGATATGTGCCCAAGGTTCCTACCACTCCCTTCTGGGACCAAGTGGTGAACCTGCAAGCGCTGCTCCTGGAGGAGGCAGACCCAGCCTTGACACTGCTCTGTCCAGTACGTGCTCTCCGTGCCTATGTAGACAGAACCCAGTGTTTCAGGACCTCAGACCAGTTCTTTGTCTGTTACGGTGGGAAGCTGAGGGGAAAGGCTCTCTCCAGCAAAGGCTGTCCCACTGGATAGTGGACGCCATTTCTTTGGCATACCAGCAGCAAGGTCGACCGCACCCCCTTAGTGTGACTGCCCACTCCACCTGGAGTGTGGTGTCCTCTTGGGCTCTAGCGCATGGCGCCTCGCTAACAGACATCTGCAGAGCTGGGCGACACCTAACACATTTGCCAGATTCTAAAATCTCTAGCCAGAGTGGAGCCAGTGTCCTCTCATGTACTCACTTTAACCAGCTAGTACCAGACCCCCTCAAGTGTCTTCACTTGCTCGCCATTCCACTCTACGGACTGGATGCGTGCAATTATTTTCCTCAGGTTAGCTTCCCCGAAATCCCTGAGTTTCTCCAGCACTCCTGACGTCGGCGCCAGTATCTATTGCCTGCGCGTTGGCTAGGTGCCTCCCGTGTGCATAGTCCCTCCCCTGAGCGACCCCCACATGTGTATTTGCCACCTTGCCACCCCTGGGGTTGAAATATTCAACCTGCGGCTGGACACCCCTGTGTTCTCCATTTGCATCCCTCTGGGTCATATGTGTTTTCTCTAAGTCCCCCCACTCTGGGTTGGCAGTAATTGCATATTTCCTCTAAGCTATGGGATATGCTCCCCAGTGTACCTTGGTATTCCTGTGCTAAATAGGAGTCCTTCGTCCATGCTAGTCTCACGACAGGGATCTCCAGATTTACGCGGGGCACTAGAAGACAGCTGAGAAGGTGGCGTGACTAGACTGGTATCCTCATTTTTTTCGTCATCCGACTTAACTCGGAGTGACAACGAAAGGGAACGTATCGGTTACGCATGTAACCCTCGTTCCCTGAGTGGGGAACGGTAGATGTTACGTCTTCCTGCCACTTTCTGCTGTACCACAGGGATTGCCTGAGTTCAGTCTCGGCTCCTCAGCGAAGAAACACATCTGCGTGTTGCTGGCATCCTCCTTTATAGCCACGAGGTAAGGTGGAGATACACTATACAAATTCCGCAGACCCAATACATTTCTTTGCCATTGGCTCTGCAATAATAACGAAAACCCATGCAGCAGGACTATCAATTTATTTACAAATAACTGCATGTTTCCATTTATTGTGAACTTAGAGTCGCATTGGGCTGCATGTTTTTTTTTTCTTAATATGAATTGTATCCTATTTTCTGTAATAAGTTAACTAAGCAAAGTGATATGGAACTGTAATGCGGTCAAAACCTGCCTGGAACTACTTTAGCTGTGCGTTCGCAGGGGATAATGCGGTCAAAACCTGCCTGGAACTACTTTAGCTGTGCGTTCGCAGGGGATAATGCGGTCAAAACCTGCCTGGAACTACTTTAGCTGTGTTTCTCTGAAAATAATTGCACACCTTAGAAAATTCATCAACCAATCAGATTCAATGATTCAACAGTCCCGTAACATACATGTTTTTAAGACACCGTGTTAAGTTAACGTCTTGAAACGAAGGACTTGTTTCATCTAGTGTAATTGTTATTGAACTCAATAACTAATACTCTTGATTATTTTTACAAATACTTGCTACAGTTTGATCGTCAGAATATTTATTCGCATTGTAAATTCCAGATTGGAAGTTTTTTTTTTTTAATGATCTATTTTGTCAAGTGATTGTTTTCTAACTTATTAGCTAATTAACTTGCCCCTCCAGTTATAAAATGCTATATGTAAAATGATTGGTTTTCGTATCAGCCAAGAATTCTGTGAAGTTTATTGCATCCCTATATTTTACATATTAAACAGATTATGTATTTGACTTTTTCTCATTACTAGATATTGAATCTAGTAATCTAGTTACATATGATGAGCCCCTCTTACCACAGTCAGCAGGCCCGTGGGTATGAGACCCCGCAACCTCGTTGCCATAGCGGTCGACACACCAGCACTGACCACTGCTACCATGACACTGGTGAGGCTTATAGAAGCCATTCTCATCACAGGAGGGGATGTATGGACCTACACAAACAACACACACACACACACACACACACACACACACACACACACACACACACACATCAGTCCTAATGTCAGGAAACATTACATCACCGACAAGATTGTACACCGCCACAGAGAGTGTCTCACAGCCACACTCATACAGATAGGGAGATGATATATTCAATGTCAGAGAACATAACTGTCACCTCCCTCCGAGAGCTTGCTCTCTCTCTTAGTCTCTCGCTCACATTCATTTCTTTTCAACTTCACAGCTTCTTCCTACATAATCACCATAGTCAAGCTTTGTTTTTTATCTTTCTCTCTTTTTTTGTCTTTTTATAATTCAGTGCCGGAAGCCATAGAGCTGCCACTGTGCGTTCCACTCAGGGGAGAAACAGCAGTTAAAAATATCCTTTTTTTCATGTCCAATTTCCCCTCATCTCATTCCCTTGCTCAAATTAAACACGCGACCTTCAGAGTGAGGGAAAGAAACTCTGAGTGATTTCTAGCTATAATAGAATTAATATTGGCTTGCCTCTCGCTGTTTGGCACCCTGGTTTTACTGTAACTGTGTTCAGGTTGTAATGACTTTGAGATGATTGTTAAATGCTAGTGCTTTATATATGAACATGGTGTAAAATGCTGAGGAAAAAAGTTTAAAAGATTTGAAACTATGGAACACAAGTGTTCACAGCTGTGATTCTAGAATAGATTTTAGTGTTTAATGTTAATGCACTTTGTTTCAATAAGGTATGTCAGACAAAATTGTAAAAATGACAATGATGCAATTTTTTTACTAAGTATCATGTAATGCATCATGAAATCATTTAGCCACTATTCAGTTTGAATCTGTTCAAAACGTATGATGAAAAATTACTTTTAAATAGTATGCTTTAGACTAGGGGTCGGGAATCTTTTTTGACCAAAGAGCCATTTTTTCATTTTTGGTTAGTGCATTTTTCCAAAAGAGTCACAGTAAAATAATTATATAATATTATTATTAAAAACATACTTTTTTCAATAAAATTTCAACAGTATTAGGCTAAAATCAAACAAATATTTAGCAAAGTTTCAATATTAATTGTGAAGGGCTTTCACTGTGAGGTTGAGTTATCAACTGATGAGCATAAATCCTGTCTGCGTAAGTGAGTGAGAGTGAGAGAGAACACAGTAAATCTACTGTGTTTACGTGAATACTCGACTTGGCATTTTGATATATTTCTGTATTTTTTTTGGCCGTTTTGGGTGCGCAACCAAAGACAAAGGCCTACTCTGCTTTTCCGTGTTGCGCTCAGAGCGCATGCGCACAACATCCTGCCAGTAATTCCGTTCTCTTTCGTGAGTTGTCGCGCTTTTAATATTTCTTTTCATTATAAAGCACATCCTGCTCTTTTTCATTCCTTCAATTTTTGTTATTAAGTTTAAACAATCGTCAACTGAAATCTGCGTGGATTATCAAAAATACGACACATTTATCATGTGTCATACGCTCTAAAAAATGCTGGGTTGTTTTAACCCAATTTTGGCTAAAATAGGGACAAACCCAGCCACTGGGTTAAAAATGTAATTAAAAAAATGTAACCCAATGGCTGGGTTTGTTCATATTTTACCCAAAATTGGGTTAAAACAACCCAGCATTTTTTAGAGTGAAAGGGTCTCAGCGGCAAAAGTGAAAGTATTTAAGTATAGCCTTCTTTTACATTTTTGCTGCTTTTTGCCATTAGGCCTACCTTAAACAAGCTGCAGCTGCTTGAATCCCAGTGGAGGAGCTGCAGATTATCACAGAGACAAGTTGATTGCTCGGTAACACTTTAGAATACGGTTCCTTCGTTAATGAATAACTACACAAGAACTAATGAGTAACACAATATTAACAATCTAGTAACTATTATTAACTAATAAGAAACTCTGATTAACGAACTAGTAAGTAATAGCGCACAGACGAAAGTGGTAGTTCACTATTAAGTAATCAATAACTACTATTTTTTAATACTTCCCACAGAACTACTGAAAAAGTTTAATAAGAATCTAGTAACTACTATTAACTAAAAGAAACTCTTATTAACGAATTAGTAAGTAACAGCTCACAGATGAAAGTGTTACTAGATACTTCTGTGGGAATTACTAATTATTTGGATTCGTATTATAAAGTGAAGATCATTGGAACTAACTAGTAATTACTCAAGTGTTACTAAAGGCATTTCCAAAAATCTCAAACGTTTGCACAAATCATGACTAGATCATGTAGTAACACTTGAGTAATTACTAGTTAGTTCCAATGATCTTCACTTTATAATACGGATCCAAATAATTAGTAATTCCCACAGAAGTATCTAGTAACACTTTCATCTGTGAGCTATTACTTCCTAATTATTTGGATCCGTATTATAAAGTGAAGATCATTGGAACTAACTAGTAATTACTCAAGTGTTACTACATGATCTAGTCATGATTTGTGCAAACGTTTGAGATTTTTGGTGAACTTTAGTATACTTTTAGAAAATGTCTTTAGTAACACTTGAGTAATTACTAGTTAGTTCCAATGATCTTCACTTTAAAATACGAATCCAAATAATTAGTAATTCCCACAGAAGTATCTAGTAACACTTTCATCTGTGAGCTATTACTTACTAATTCGTTAAAAAGAGATTCTTTTAGTTAATAGTAGTTACTAAATTGTTAATAAACTTTTTCAGTAGTTCTCTGGGAAGTATTAAAAAAATAGTAGTTATTGATTACTTAATAGTGAACTACCACTTTCGCCTGTGCGCTATTACTTACTAGTTTGTTAATCAGAGTTTCTTGTTAGTTAATAATAGTTACTAGATTGTTAATATTGTGTTACTTATTAGTTCTTATGTAGTTATTCATTAACGAAGGAACCGTATTCTAAAGTGTTACCGATTGCTCTAATGACTCATAACACTCGCGAGCGCGACCAGCACTGAATATGCACTTTTGCCGGTACAAGAATATAATTATCATAAACGTTTAACTAACTTCGGTGGACTGTGCTACAAGGGAATTGTAACTGGCAGATTTTTCTGCAGAAAGCCAATCTCTATTGATGACTTATTGTTTTTTGTATCGCTCGATTGTTGGTAAAGGGTGAGAGACCTCTTGAGCCACATGATTTTTACCAAAGAGCCAGGTGTGGCTCACGAGCCATAGGTTCAAACTAGAACATGAGATTGGACTCACCCAGTAATTTCTTCCCAGCTTGTTGTTTGTGGATGATGGTGATCTCTGATTGGCAGGGAGTTTCTGAAACGCATTGATTTCAGTTCAGAAGTGCGAAAGAAATGTTCTTAAAACACTTTACAGTAAGGTTGTATATGGTAGTATTAGTATTTTTAACATTTTTTTAATGTAAATAAAATAAAATAAAACAAATAACCATTAAAACATTTAGCTGTTATACTAGGGATGCCACAATTCTCAATATAATTCTGAACCGTTCGGTACGACATCCACGGTTCAATACGCGCTTGTGAATTTTTCTTTTTACGGTTTTACATTTAAATATATATAATTTATGTGCGTTTTATTTCTCTCCGAATTGACTGTTTGTGTGTGCGCCTGTAAATCTACGAGCTGAGATGAGGAAACTCCTCCCCGCGAGTAAATATTCAATCTCTATGCTCTAAAGTTAGGCGGCGCACGGCTTTACCATCATTCCACACTGTAACATGGGCCACAGTGAGGCCACAGTACGAGGAAGCGCCGGGGTCTTTCAAATCCGTGGTGTGGGGAGATTTAGGTTTTGCCGTTGAGTATAATGCCGAGGAAGAAAAAAACAGTAAACAAAATTTTTTTACATGTGTAGCTTACTCAAACGGAAACACTTCCAACATGCCTGCACATCTGTGGTGTTAGGAATGCGGGGATCAAAATACCGGAATAGGTAGCAGACCTAAGTAAAATTGCACTGTACAATCCTAATGAAGGATACTGTCCTGAAGTACTGTTAAGTTTAATTAAGATGGTTTATTTATGTTTACTGAAGTGCAAGTATGTTTATTTGAAATGGTCAATTTATGTTGACCAACTTCACATGTATTTTTATTTTCAAAATTTAGGAATTTATGTGTTCCCCAGTTTGTACATTGGCTACCAGCAGCTGTGAAATGTCAGTGTTAATTTTATATTATACAATACACTTGGAACTAGTGGACTTTTCTTAGCATTGAAGTAAAATAAAGGAGTTACTGTGGTTAAAAAAACGAGGTATGTACAGTATTGAACTGTGGCCGAACTGTATAGTTGCATCCCTAGATTATACATAAATATAAGCAATAGTGTATATATATATATTAACATTTACAAGATAAAGTAAAATAGTTCAATTTCATAAAATATGTTATTCCAGAACAAATTATCTAATTTAAACATGTACAGCCTTAATATAACATTAACTATGCTCTGGAATACTTAATTCCCATTCGTAAATTATGACTGGTGACCTCTAAAATGTAACCCTGGACCACAAAACCAGTCACATGGGTCAATCTTTTTGAAATAAATAAGCTTTCAACTGATCTATGGTTTGTTAGGATAGGATAATATTTGGCCGAGATACATTTGAAAATCTGGGAGCAAAAAAAAAAAAAAAAAAAATCAAAACATTGAGCCATACAATGTATTGTTGGCTATTGTACAAATATACCCGTGCGACATGTGACTGCTTTTGTGATCCAGGGACACATATTTGAGAATTGTCTATAGCAACATAAGGGTTTTACAGTACTTTCATGTCTTCTTTGCGTCAAGGTCCTGATCTCCCTGTCTGTATTACATGCCTTATGTAACTGTTCTGTAACTTTATATCAGGCGGTGTGCTTGTGCAAATTCCTAATGGTAAAGTATGAGAATAGTCTTTTGATTTTGGCTTAGAGACAGTACTCCTCTATCTTGAAATTCTTGAAACATGTGGGAAAAGTTTGTTTACAATAAGTTTTACTGTACCTTGATATCTCTGAAAGCAAGAACACCACTCCTGGCTGGAAACAAGCCTGTCTCTGTCTGGGTCACATGACCTGAGGAAGGCTTTAGTGCACACATCACTCCTTTCTGAGCTCAAGCTTGACAACTCTGATTGGTCGAGTTGAAGGTCAAAGTTTGTGTCCAGTCTGGAGAACATCCAGCCCAGAGAGTCCTTACAGAGGGGCACCTTACTCATGTTCACCTCTAAACAGACAAATAGAGAGGTTGTAGAAAGGTGTTTAGTGTCTTTTTTTATTAATTTCATTGTCCTTGTTATTAGGTTAGCAGTCATATTAGAAGTTTTGATGTGTGTTTGTGTACTCACTTCTCTCTGGCTTCTGGAATTTATATTTCTTGCTGGGATTGCCACTCTCATGTAGAACTGTGATCCACTCTCGTAATCTGCTAACCACTTCAGTCATCTCTGCATTCCCACACTCTACAAAACAAATAAATGCAGAATATTCATAAATGAAACAGCTTCAGTCGAGCACAACAGTAGCATTAAAAAGTAAAATTCTCAATTTTATCCAAAGAAATTTGAGGTTAAACGATGATATGCTTTAGTAGCAGTGACACTTCAGAGTGATTTTATTTTGAAATGACTGTTTAGTTGCCTAATTTCCCGTGAAAGACTACACTAACCATAATCGTGAAGAAAGCTCCACCAATCAGAGTACTTGCTGTTAGACCAGGTGAAACCTCCCAAAAAGCTTTCAAGACGGATTTAAATCAGATTACTCAAATTACACGAGGAGGTGATTTGAGATAGCCTGGTCCCACCAGACTCTCGTACATTTCATTTGTAACATTGACAAGTGTTAACTTCCTTGTAGACAGGTACTCTGTTGAAGTTTAAAGCTATTGGGTTTGCCCAGAGTCACTCTGGATCTGCCATAATCAGTCACTAACGTTTGGTCATGACGTATGACGACTCAAACTAATGCACAAAATCAACGTCAGCACACAGGGAATGACTGCGGCAACACTGAATTCAGTGAACTGAAAACAGTGAAGCACACACTTTTCTGCCCTCAACCAGTCAAACACAAACAAACAGAGAAATTTGCTTTTTGTTAAAACAGCAGTTGAGAGCTCAAAGCTCGTGACCACCGCTACACTGCACTGTAAACCATCAGATAGTCTTTCCAAAAGAACACCAACACACTCGCTCATTGAAACAACAGTTCTCTTCAGAGACATCCATAGTGGCTATGGAAGTCAATGGGACCAGAAACTGTCTGGTTACTGATATTATTCTAAATATCAGATAATCAGCTGAATGGATTCAAAAATGGTAAAACTCAACTGTTTAACTCTGAGGGAGTTGTAAAATTTCCAAAATTCTATGTTTCCTATTTCCAAAAAAAGTTGAGTATCCCTTTAAGGCTCATAAATGAACTGGAGCTCCCAACAGCTCTCTCATCTTTGTGCCCTTAAGGAAGGTACTTAAGTACAATTAACCCTCAAGGTGAGGAGAACAATCCCAGCTATTATTGTCCTGTAGCTAGTACATACTGTCTGGTGACACTGCAGGCTGTCAGACACAATATATTGGATGACGCAATCACGTGCCTGCTGTTGAGATTTGTACCTATCCAATAATTTCTAATTTACTTGATTGTAGTTTCTGCATCCAGTGTATTTTGCTTTGATGTGTTCATTGGGTTTAATAGTCTGTGTATATTGTTTAGGGATGGTTTGGGGCATTTGATAAATCTAGTTTTGTTTTAAGTAATTAATGAGCTTAACAGATAGAATTCTTGTAGCTAATGCAACAGAAATCTGTGTTGATTGTTCTTAAGATGCAGTTATGGAAGGAAGGAATGGCTGGGTCTTTTGGGGTTTTATTGGGGTTTTAAGCAGTTGCCAGGGTTTTATTCACGTTCTCTAATTTTGGATGAAATGTTTCTATAAATCCGCAGAGACTCACATCGGGCTGTGTTATGTTTCCTCTGAAATTTTGCATAGATGTGTATGCAAGATGTGTAGCGTTTTTTGCTTGTTTAATTCGCTGTGGATAATTATGTCTGGGACAAATAGTAGGGACGTAATGGTTTACAAAAATGATGATTCAGTACGTCCTTTGTGTATACAGTGTATATATATATATATATATATATATATATATATATATATACACACACACAGAATTATTATGCTCACATTCTATTGGGCTCCATCTGCCCGTAGTTTAACAGAGACTCGCTTGCTGTTAGGATGACGCTTTATGCAAAAAGGAAATACTTGCATGACTTTCTAGCATTTATCGACAAGTACTTAACCGTAAGTTGGCACTTAATATAGTGCTGTATGGCGCATAATGTAATGGACGTCTCAAGTTTAGTATTACTTGGATCATGTACTTACAACACTCTGTGTGCTCTATTATTTTTCAGATGCATTTACAACGAAAAAGTATACCTATATTAACGGTATTGTTCCATACTGTATATCAGTTACATTACACACAGAGTTCCGAACATGTAGTTGTTAAAACAAAACATGCATGCCAAGCCACAATACCCATAACAAACGTGTGCAGTATGAGTTTGAGTATTCGTGAAAAACAATCAATGCGTATTTTTAAAATCACGATTGCTAAAAAACAAGCTTAAAATTAAAATCTCAACCCTTGTGGACACACAATTAACATGAGAAAAGATTAAAGCAAGACACTTTAACAACCGGCCCCCTATCCCTCCCTTTAGTGACATGCCTACAGTAATATGATAAAAGAGACAAATGTTCAATAAATGGCTAATTTTAATACTAATAAAAGGAATCAACAATTCTTCTCAGTTCATTGCCTAACTGTAGGCTGTTTACAGCTGCCTAGCAATATGTTGTAAACAGCACATTAGTGTTCAAATCCCTGTTGAGGGCGATCACACAGAGGGTCATCTAATAAGAATTTTAAAGACTAACTTGGTAATAAAAGTCATATTTCAGCATATATGGTCAACCTTTTCAATTAGGCCAAACAAAGACTAGTATGAAGGAGACCATAGTAATCATAGTAAATATAGATAATGGTTTCAGTGACCAGTTTTTCTGTGAAGTAATTGAGAAAGAATGGGGTATAAATAAATAAATAAATATGAATAAAAAAAATCATAGAATATATAGCACTATTCTCAGCCTTCAAAGTGCTTTACATGGAAGATGGGAATCTCCTCAACCTTCACCAATGTGCAGCATCCACTTGGAAGCCATAGCACCAGAACACCCACCACACAAAAGCTTATTGGCGGAGAGGACTAATGATTAAAACAAAAAACCCAAATCAGTAAATTTGACTAGCCTTGATCAGTACTGATTTATCAATAATTACAGCTACTGCTGAAGCCAGACATGGAAGCAATTCCAGTTTGATAAACAAAAAGCATTGATGCCATTGTTGAAATCAGGTGTTTTGTTAATGGGATCCCAATCAGTATGGCAAAAGGGAAGGTCTCGGTTACCTAAGTAACCCTTGTTCCCTGAAGGAGGGAACGTAGTCCCGTCGTCACCACTATTGCTAGACCACTGCTAATTCCGGGCTCCGCTTGGCTCCTCAGTGGAAAAACAAAAGGCTTGTTCAACTTCATGCAGCTCTACGCAGACCGATCGGTGGCTGACTTGAAGCAGTGCATGCCGGTTAGAAATTTTGTCCGACTTGATGCAGCGCTCACGCCACATGACTGTGACATATGCTATCAAAGTACCACGAGAGTGATTCATGAGTAGCCAGACTCAGGCAGCGCAGCTTCTCAAGAGCGGCTGCACAAGCTCTGATGACGACACAGCTGTTCCACGATTCACTGGATTTACCGCATGTCAACGATCACGTACATTTCGTGTTTATTCTCACACCTTTAGTTCCACTAAAGCTCACAAATCAGTTTTTATAAACAGTCTTTTTATGTAGTCACGATGTTATAGTGTGTCATCTTTTTCAAATAACTGATTAAAAATGTTGACTCTACAACGGCAACCAGAAAGTGTCCGACTTCATGTCTCCGTTTGCAACTCCTCTCCGCCTGCATGCGGCTACTCTCGCCGATCGGTGACATCCAGCCGCAGCCGAGGTCGAACACACCTAAAGATGTGCCGCACAAAAGTTGAACAAGCCTTTTGGAAAAACAAAAGGCTAATTATATGCTTGCACTGCGATTGCATTGGCCCGTTTTATTACACTCGAAGTAGATAAGTAGTAGGAAGATGAGAAGTAGTAGTAGTAGATAAGTAGGTCTCTCAAAGCAATCCCAATCAGTACTGCACGTCCGACTACGTCTCCGTTCCCTCCTTCAGGGAACGAGGGTTACATACGTAACTGAGACGTTTCCTGTGAAGGGAATGAGATGCTGCGTTACATTGGTAATTGTGCACATCGGTCTAGGGTGAGCAACAGTGCAGCAGCTGCAGACCTAGAGTGGGCTAACTAGCGATCTCATTGGTTGCTCTGCGGCAATCTGCAGCAGCCTATAGATGAACTTGAGTGAACTCGCGTCCAATGAGAGGCGCTCGCGCCGTCATGGCATCATAGCCCGCCAGAAGGGGCGTGGCTAGAGTGTATATAAGCGGGGATCGGAGGATGCTTCCCTGATCTCTTCAGCGAAGCTCTTCGCATCTCTGCAGAAGCCGCATTGCTGTTTCGAGGAGCAACTAGCAAGCTAGGACAGCGCTTGAAGAAGCCGGCCGTCCTCGCCACCTTCAGCCATCCGTGCGAGCTACGCCACCTGGCGAAGTATCCTTTTGCAAGTTCGTTAACAAACTATCACAAAAGAGCAGCGAGCGTCTTTTTAAAGATGCCTCGCACCACCTGTGGCTCATGCCGAGCCCCTCGGATGCGACCTCTGCAAGGAGCTTCCGATGTCGACCCTGCAGTCTCGAATTGAAGCCCTCAAAACCGAAGCCGCCGCACGGCCTTTCATCTCAAAGGTCTCTGGAACCAGTGATGGAAGCGACTGTCTCGCCGGAGCCTCTCCCTCGAGCCTTGCCTTCAACTTTCCCGCCCCCCGGGGCTCACACAGTGGAGGTTGAGAATGGGTTCCCGTAGCGTAATCTCGCAATACGAGAGAACCTCTCGTAAGAGGTCGAATTGGTTACCTAACGTAACCTAGGTTCTCTATAAAAGAGGGAACGAGTATTGCGTAACTGGCGTGCTTGCGCCATGAGCGACTTTTGTCGATGAAAACCAGGGAAGCAGCCTCCGAATCTCGCTTAAATTCACTCTAGCCACGCCCCTTCTGGCAGGCTATGATGCCACGAGCGCCTCTCATTGGACGCGAGTTCACTCAAGTTCTATAGGCTTCTCTAGGCTGCTGCAGTTTGCCGCAGAGCAACCAATGAGCTCGCTAGTTAGCCCGCTCTAGGTCTGCAGCTGATGCACTGCATTGACAATGGATACAAAATTAAGGATCATTTTTTTGGCTTCAATATCTCTCTAAAAGATTAATCTTTCCCGTAGCGTAAGCTAGTTTACGCAATACTCGTTCCCTCTTCTAGAGAGAACAGAGCTTACGTTAGGTAACCGATTCGTTATCAATGACATTCTTTTGATGAATTCTTTCGAAGGTGAAATTTCTCTATAGCCTGAATCTGAGCAGCTGAAGACAGGACTTATGTTCTTTGGGATAATGATAAAAGCAAACATTACCGTGCAGTTTTTCTCACACGTATACGCATAAACACACTGACAGAAACAATCTGGAACAGCAAACATTTAATAGGTTCCTAAGGGATTCAGCTTTGAGAATCTTCACAAAATGAGACTAGTTTGGTGTATTGAAATCTCTCCTTGCAGCTGAAAACAAGTACCCTTTCCACAGCTGCAGAGATGAAATATTGGTTTTATATATAGAATAATTTGGTTCGTCTAGTAATGACATGAGATATTTATTATTACCATTTATGAGGGCATAAGGGAGGTAAACACATACATAATCGCAAACTGCCATACTGTTCTTACTATGTGGTATGGACTGTATATTGTGTGCAGTGTACAAATTGTAAGTATAGAATACATGGATGACTTATCAAATTAGCTAAAATATGCAGTATACAACAAATATGCAATACTGGACATTTTCTAGTGTGAAATGCACCAGAAGTAATATCAGCAGTGAATTTGTAATCTTTTTTTTTTACACATTACTAGATTTCCAAGCTGATAAATTGACACCACTCGCTGAAATAAGCAATCAATGTAATGAAATCATGTGACCATAATGTAGAAAATGGGTCAATGACAGTGTCCGGATCTATTAAATTATAAAAAAAATGTAATTCATGCATACAAAGAATTGAATACACCTTGTCTATGATTTAATTTCTACATTAAAATGAAGTTTGATATGTTTTGGTGGGCATAAAATGTAACAGTGACAACTGTCCTGATATCATAATAAAATATAATAATTAAAAGAAACCCCAAGTATTTTAGTATAATCTTTCATTATTAATACATCAGTAAAACAGCAAATGATATCAAAGTCTGTCAAGGTCAAAAAGTCTCTGTGGTCAAGGCCAAAAATGTCATGTGGTGTAACTCCCTAAAAACATAGGAAACTGATAAATGTTCAAATGAACAGCATAAATAGAAATATTTTGTAACGTTTAAAATGTCTTTACAGTCACTTTTGATCAATTAATGCATCCTTGCTGAATAAAAGTATTAATTTATTTTAAAAAAGTCTCTCTAAACATATTGATATTTTTAAGGGAAGTGTATATTTAAACTTTCATAAGGTGTGCACACTTTGAGGGTAAAATGTTGTCGCTGTTTACACTTTTTTAGTGTCATTAAATGAAACATTTTCTTTAAAATGTTTTCTAAATTAACATGAATATAAAATACTTCTAAGAACTTTGCATGTTTTAAACTAGAATCTTATTAATCATTGACCTGTATGTTTATCATATCCATAATTCATATTAAATGCAATACTGTACAACAGGAAAGGGCAACTTAGGCTCTGAAGGGTCACTGTCCGGCAACCCTCATAAAAACTCACCTGCCTGGAGCTTTATGTCAGTCTGTGTATGCAATAATCAGTGCACATAGTCCGTTCTACACAAAAGCAGTGTTTGTGTGCAAGTATTTAATAGAAATTAACTGCATTGAAAAAGTGCCTGTACCTTTCTTCTCTGCTGTATTTCCTGAAAGGCAGGGACACTGTCCTGGACACTTCACAGAAATCTGCTTCCCAGAGATGCAAGCTTGATATTCTAGTTTACACTACAACACACACAAACACAGACACGCACATAAAGCTTAGATAAGATAAGTACATTGTTGATCGAGAATTAATCTCTTGGTTGAATACCTCTGCGACACAGCATTATGAAAAGCAATTCAGACAGTATACACATACAAAAACACACACACCATGGTTCTCACAAACAGGCAGCATGTGTGTTACCTTGGTGGAGTAAGTGTGCCCATCTGTTCCACAAACAGGTGCAGGGTGCACAACTGGACATCTTTTGCATTTTAGCAGTGGTGAGTTCAAATTCATGTCCTTTAAACTGCAGACAGAAAGAGAGATTGCTCTTCTAATACAAACAATGAAGAAGCAAAACAATATTGCAGAAATGCAGCCTTTTTTTCATCCATTGTTCAGTTATTCCTACTATCATCTACTTGCACTGGTTTGCTTACCTAGTTTAAAGGGGTCATGAACTGGCTTTTTTAAATTTTATTATATTTTTGTCTGAGGTCAACTTATTCGCTTGGTTTCTGCATTCAAAAACATCAAAATGAATAAGTTATAGGCTATTTTGTACTCTTGTTTTGAGCCTAGCTGAAAAACGCTCCGTTTTTATGGGCACCTCGCACTGAAGACTTGGAAGTAAATGCCCACTGCTGTGAGTGGATAACAGTTTTGCATATTATAATGAGTTTCAACTCGCCCGTCGATGCACTTGGGGGAATTTGTTTTGAAAACGTCCAATGTTGTAAAATGGCAACCGGAATGATTCGAGCATACATGTTCGACCCAGAGTCCGTGTTGCACAATTGCACAATAGGCTCTATGCACAGCTCCACTACTTCCTGAACTTCAGCCAGCTTCTTGTTTCCTGTCTGGCATTATTGGACACATTGATTAATTCAGGTGTGTTTGATTATTGTTGCCATGACTACTGAGGTCAAGCACACCTGAATTAATCAAATTGTCCAATAATGGTAAACAGGAAACAAGGAGCTGGCTGAAGTTCAGGAAGTAGTGCAGCTGTGCATAGAGCCCATTCCTGTCAGATCCAATATAGACAGCACAGGACTTTTCTTCAGCAATGAATTCCCTTCAACTGCATCGTTCTTCGGCCGTTTACAAAATAAATCTTCAGTGAAATGAAGCGAACAGACGGACAATGTTTTACCGTCTGGTCCAGGGACCAGACGTGGAGTTTCTAGAGGTCTGGATACAGATGCCATAGGGTGCCCCGTCTGAGAGAGCAGGTCCTTTCTCAGAGGAAAGGGCCAAGGAGGGGCTGTCGCAAGAAGCACTAGTTATGCCCTGTGTGCCAGGGCATCCGTGCCGAGGGTCCCCTCAGTCAGGGAATAGAACAACTGGCAGTGAGAAGTGTCTGGGGCGGCAAACAGATCTATCTGTGCGGTCCCAAAGTGCCTGAAAATCACCCTGATGGTTGATGTATGCAACGGTTGCAGACAGTGCTGTCCGTAAAGACCAGTACATGCTTGCCTTGTAGCTGCGGCCTAACGCAAGATGCAATGCTTACAACTCGAGGCAGTTGATGTGTCTTTTGATGTGGCAGTTGAGACATGTCTTTTGATGTGGCTGTTGACATGCTCATGCAGTTCAACACTGACTGGACACGGGCCTCGGTGAGGTGAGCTGTCATGTTGATCGAGTCCAACTCCATACCGAGAGAAGAGATCCTCTGCTTGGGACTGAGTTTGCTCTTTTCCCAGTTGACCCAGAGCCCTAGGTGGCTGAGGTGACTGAGCACCATGTCCCTGTGTTCGCACAACTGCTTTCTCGACTGGGTGAGAATAAGCCAGTCATTGAGGTAGTTGAGAATAATAATAATAATAATTCATTACATTTACATAGCACCTTTCTGGACACTCAAAGCGCTTCACATAGAGGGGGGATCTCCTCAACCACCAGCGTGGTGTGAAGGGTTCAAACACAAGCTGAAAGAACACCATGGTGTTCGCATTCGCCACGCTCGCACATGGGAGCAATGGCCTGCCTGCTTACGTCGAAGGGCAGAGTGAGCATGTGGTGGCGTCAGTGTGTCTGGAAAACAACCACTGCTGCTCACTGGCAATGAAAGAGGGGCTTGAGGGTACAAGGCATAGCGTCGTCGACCGCCAAGCATGCCCTCTTGGGACCCAGAGGTTTCAGAAATTGCTTTTTTATTTAAAATGTGGGTACCACTGGCCCGTGGGTCAGTGGCGGAACAGAAGGAAAAGGAAACCACCTGTGCTTTGCTCCTGTGCTTGCCTCCTGGTTTGGCAGAGGCCTGGACAGGCGTGGTCAACTTCCTGCGGCCTGTTCCACACTGAGGCCTGGATAGTAGCTGCTGCTGCTGAGGCTTATCGAAAGCAGAAGATGCCGCAGGAGGTCGGCCTCGGTGACGAGCAGACGGAGGGTCTGCAGCCGGTGAATGGATGGGAGCAGCAGCAGTCCGCAGGGTCAGGATGTGTCGGATGGCCTTCGTCTGCTTCTGGGTGGCCGAGAACTGTTGGGCAAAGCTCTCAAACCCCGTCACAGAATAACCCAACCTGGGAGAGAGGGGCATCAAGGAACCAATATTTATCCCTCATGTCTGCCAGGTTGAGCCAAAGGTGGCGCTCCTAGACCACCAAGGTGGACATCGCCTAACCAACTGAATGTGCGGTTTCTTTCGCTGCTCGGAGAGCGAGGTCAGTTGCCACACAGAGCTCCCGGAAGAGCACCAACCTCGTTCATGTCCATGAGCGCCTGAGCCTGCCTCTGTAAACAGCCGCTGTAAGCCTTCGCCGTGAGACCGGACGAAAACTTACACGCCTTGGACGGGAGGCGTGGATTGCCCCGCCAGGAGGAAGCGGACACTGGACACAGTTGCATCGCGATGGCACGTTCCACCGGCGGGGCATCGACATACCCCTTAGCTGCTCCGCCGTCGAGGGTACTAAGGAGGGAGGAGCCACTAGGACGGCTTCTGGCACTATACGGCGCCGTCCAGGTCCTAGTAAGCTCCTTATGCACTTCTGGAAAGAATGTTACCGGGAAGGCATGCTGAGAACCAGCACAGCCCGCCCCGAGAAACCAATGGGCTGAATGCGTGCAGCGTGCTGAATGCCCAAACACGAGAGGCAACTATTTTGGCATTCTAATAGTATTTTTTATTTTATTTTATAGTAAAATACTAATAGTATTTTTGCGTCTAATAGTTTTGTTGGCCGGGTACACACTGCACTATTTTAGGCTTGATTTTCACTCGCCTACAGTTTTGTAGAAATCACAGTCAAATGCCAGGAAAAAAGAGGCATATTGGTGATCATTCATGTTAGTGACAATCGCGTTGTGTGTATTATCAAAGACGGAATCTGACACAAGTGCTGATGCATCATTGATACACATGAAATATTTAGCATGCTAAATATTTGGACCATGTTGTGTACCACTGTTCTAATTTTACCTGTTACAAGGTATATGAATGATTCTCTTTTTAAAAGTTTGATCATTTTTTTTAAATTGTCTATCTCTACGCAACCAAATGATAAGATGCATTTTATTATGTGAGATTGGTTTTTCCCACCTGCCCATAACCCTATATAACATACCTGTTTTTGGGTTGTGACCCACCAGTTGAGAATCCAATGTTGTTTTTCCCCATACCTCTGTTATGTATTTTTCTCTCTTTCTGTTGATTTCTGTGATACTTTTTTTCAATATCCCTCTTTGTCTGTTTCATTGGGCCATTTAAAAAAACAACATTTGTTTAATGCTATTACCCCCCAATTCACTAAATGATTAGTTTCATCACAACAATCACTGTTTGTAAAAATTCAGGTCAGTCTGTGCCATATTTTCACCTCGGACACACACACACACACACACACACACTCACTTACTCTCGCTTTCTCTCAGAACAACTAATTCCCAGACTTTGGCAGGCAAGTTAGCCCAGTTAGTTCCAGGTTAGGTTGACTGGGTAAGAACATAGGAAAGCCCTTCTTTCCTCTCAAAAGCTTTTTTTAAATACTTAACATCAAATGTGCAGGAAAATGTACCATGTAAATATGTATACCATATACTGTATATATATATAAATAATACATTCCAAAATGCTACCGCAATGTTAACAGAACAAAATCAATTGCAGTTGTGACCTAAAATATTAGCACATTTCTTTTTCTAAATAAAACATCCTTTGTTATCCACATATGTATTTGTTTAGTTTGCTGTGGACCTGGCTTGGAAAAAAATATGGACTTAATACAAACTGAAAGTTAGACCATATTATTGGCACCATTGATTTAATATTTGGTGGAACAGCTATTAAACAGTTGCAAAGCCTCTAATGACATTGAGTGCATTTGTTAACAGTTTCTTCAAAACTGCTGTTTTTGGATTTCTCCAATGGTATTCAGTAGAAATTAATTCTGGACTCACTGCTTTCCACTCGGGACCCTATTTTAACACGTTAACACATGGTCTAAAGCAGAGGGCGCAAGTGCAGTTAGGGCGTGTCCGAATCCACTTTTACTAGTTTAGTGACCAGTGTTTCGCAAAAAACACTTGCGTTGCGCTTGCGCTGCATTGTGCTGGGTGTAAGATAGGGCTGTTTTGTTTTCAACCCTTCCTGGGTATTTGGTGAACTGTTGATCTTTGACTGAGACACAGCTTTCTAATGCTCCAAAATGTTTATGTAATTCAAGATGTCATACACAGATCCAAGCATGGCAGCAAGTGTGCCAATCGTTTTGTCCACGCCTGTACACTGTTTTTACTACTGTTTCGGTAATGAGCTTTAACTGTGAATCATTGATGTTTACCTCATCCTGCGTTGACTAACACAGGTGGGTGTTTGGTAATCTTCTGCCACACACACTTTATGGCGGCCACATTTTATCTTGAGGCATGGATCTTTGGCAGGGTCCAGAGCTGAAACACATACAAAAATAAACATATATACATGTCTATGTATACAAACAGATAAACATAGTTGTTATATTTATACTGTATGCTTCACTAAGAATCAACTAAGAATAAAGTGTGCACACTGATGCACATGCTGTTTGCGTTATTTCAGCACCTGAAATACTAGAAATTAATTGTGTTTTTTTAAACATGGCAAAATCTACCTACATATAAAGGATGTGTGTTTGTACTAAAAACATTATAGTTCACCCAAAAATGTGATTTATGTCATCATTTACTCGCCCTCATTTTGTTCTAAACCAGTATGAATTATTATTTTTTTTCTGCTGAACATAAAATACTATATTTTGAAGATTGTTGGTAACCAAACAGTTGATGGGCCCCACTATGAAATAAATACTATTTAAGTCAATGGGGTCCATCAACTGGTTACTGGCATTCTCCAAAATATCTTCTTTTGTGTTCAGCAGAAGTAAGAAATTGAAAAGTCTGTCATCATTTATTCACCCTCATGGTGTTCCAATCAAAATATATAAAAACTTATGAACTTATCTTTGAAACACAACGAAAGATATTTTTAATGAAATTTGAGATTTCTGTCCTATCCATCGTTAAAAGTCCTTAGCATGTAAACTCTGATGCTTCAAAATGTTAATAAATACATCGTAAAAGTAATCCCTATGTAATCCCTATATTTTCCCTATGTGTTGGTACAGTAGGTAGCCAAATGCACATGAGGGAATGCAAAGAACAAACTCTTAATACCATGTCTTTGAAAGACAACAGTGCTGAGTTGAATATACGACAGAGATGAATGAACAGACCTGAAACAGCCTTTTGTGACATTTGAATTCTAACAAGTTTCTTCTTGTTAATAATGCACACCAAGCTGCTTAATAAAGATTCGAGCCGCTCTGAGACGCAGAAAACTTTGTTTTCACTAGTCGCATGTGCGCTATACTTTAAAACATTAGGAAATTGAGATTTCTATTTGATGGGGGTATATCATGTAGCCCTAGACTAACTGTTTTTGTGTGTGTGTGTGTCGTTCACTGACACGCAAATTTAGCTGCAGCCAAGTGACTTTGCGTGACCCACCATTTTCCCACTCTGCGACCCACAGTTTGAAAACCCTCTACAGTAGGGGTCAATTCTCCACTGTACAGTATGTCAATGCCTTTACAATGTATTTTTAATGCTTGAGCATTTTTTCAGCAGATGGACTGAAATCTCTGGTTTAATTAAGAATGTCTTCATTTGTTTTTCAAAGATTAACTTTAGAATGACACGAGGATAAGCAATTCTCTTTTTTGAGTGAGCTAGACTTTAAGGGTGAGCTAGACTTTAAGCGCTACATTAGCACCTGGTTAAGCTGGATTGGTGGTGGTTAGTTAACAATGCGCAGGTTTTTGCACTGAATTAATGCATGCAAAAGTGGCGTAACTCTTTAGTGGATTTGCCCACTGAACAGCAGATGCCCTTAACTTCTTAACTAAAACCACTTAACTCCAAAAATCATTAGAATCAGTTGTTCTTAACAAAAATGTGCAGTATTAAAACAAAAAAAAAACATGAAAGAAACAGTTTTAGAGGCTAAGTGTGATCTGTCTGATTTCACTAAGTGTGTAAATAAGGATTCTATTTCTATTATAGCCTTAAAATAGGGCTGAAGCTAATGCTCTGAGATGAAGAGAGAGAGAGAGAGAGAGAGAGAGAGAGAGAGAGAGAGAGAGAGAGTGAGCGAGAGAGAGAGAGAAAGGGAAGAAAGAGTAGAAAAGGAAAAAAAAAAAAACTATAATTCCATTAAGGCTCGTGCATGTGCACAGAGGAAGAAATACAATATCTCACAAACATTCTCATCCTTTACCTGTCCCTTGTCAAAACACAAACACACACACACAACCACACTTCGGACGCTCTCTGACCTCACATGGTAAGAGCCTTAGTCAAATCCTGCACAGGCTTTAGGGCTTATCCAATCCCAATCTCCTCAGCACACTCTGAGTCCATTGTCAGTGGGTGTGTGTGTGTGTGTGTGAGGTTGTGTACGTGTGACAAAATTTGTGATTGATTTGAGCATCATCATGTCCGAGTATGATCAGAATCCATTTTAAATTGCTCTACTTGCTCTTTGTGACTCACTCAATGCTCTATCAATAGTCATTAGCATAAATATCAAACTCGTGATGAATATTCAAGGGCTTCTAATGACTTTCAAATATGCTTAATCTCGTAAGCTTTACTGCACACTGAGAGCTTGATGTGATCGAGTCTTAAAAAGCAGTTTTCTAATTTTCTCAGACAGATGTAGCGTGATGATATGGGTATTAGGCCACAGCATGTGACTGTGAATTCACACAACATACTGTATATGCCTGATTAACATCCACTCATCATATGGCTCAAAGGAGAAGAGATACAGATCTTTCCATTTCCAATGACTTCAATAAAATGAGTAGCTTACAACATAAAAAGATTTTCATCATTAAGGCAATTCTTCTGCCATTTCTACTAATAATAAAACGGTAAAAAATAAAAAAAGTTGTAATGTTGGGATATCATGGCTTATTTTGTTCCTTTTCGAGGGAACTCGCAATGCGTCGATAGTGCTTTGGATTCGCCCCCAGTGTGAATGCGTCTGAAGCATCTATGTCAACTTGTCCAATGGAAAGAATGACGTCATGACCAGGAAGAGATAAAAGCGCATGAGGCGCAACCGGCATTAGCTTCTGTTGCCTCAGCAAGCGATCTGTCTCAAAACTGTTATATTTACTGTTGTCTGTCACGTATATCTAAACACTATGGCGAAACAAGTTTACAAACTCTGTGCTTCTCCCTGCCCGTGTTATTTAATGGATGGGGATACATACAAGCTTTGTGTTTGGGAGAGGAGCACCCTGTATCAGTCTTCGAGGGGGCTGATTGCCATAATTGTGAGAAGTGTCATTGACGCATCGCAAGTTCCCTCGAAAGGGAACGTCTCAGGGTATGACTGTAACCCTAGTTCCCTGAGAAAGGGAACGAGATGATGCGTCACCCTGCCATACATCCTGCATCCCTGTGATCGACTTGCTTCAGTCATTTTCGAAGCTAATGCCGGTTGCACCAGATATGCTTTTATCTCTTCCTGCTCATGACGTCACCCCCTGTGACATTCACTCTTTCCATTGGACTAGTTGACATTAGGGATGCACCGATCCAATACTCAGGATGGGTATTGGCTTCAATACTGCCATTTTTTCCCGGATCGGGTATCGATCAGACGAGGCCGATCCAAATCCGATATTGTGCGTATACTACACTGTGTTATTGTTAAGCCCCACAAAAGGCACAAAAAACATTCTAAATTACCATAAAGTTTTCGTGCACTCTATCACCAGTGTTCTGAAGCCATTATATGAGATAAAAATTAACATTTATGTCATTAAATTCAAGATCACGTAAACTTTTCCCTCCGCTGCGGCTGTCATTCTCCATTCAGCATTTAAACAGCATGTCGTGTTTGGTTACAGTCAACGATGAAAAATTATCTTTTAAGACGGTTTAATGTTAATATTATTATACTTGATTTGTAGATAAAGGTCTATGGTTTCACATAAAACAACTTTATCTTGTTGGACTTTATTGCTGTAACTTAATCTTGTTACTTTCTACGTACCGGGTGTTGGACACTGTCGGTTAGATCACAACACTAGAGTATATAGTCAGAGCACTATAAATTTAAAACTGTTAAAATAAAAGGCTCAATAAACTATTGCATAGAGAGATACTGTATAATACACTGTCCATCAATATGTAGCCTATTTCCTTTATGCTTTGAACTTTTCAATGCAGACTCGAAGCGCTGCGCACTGTAACTCCATGTTGCTTCAAGCACATCATTCTGCGCTCGGGATGCGCATAAGCGCTTTGTGCCGCACTGCTTTTGTATCAAAATGCAGTAGCACAATTAAAGCTTATTAATAGTCTCACAGCTTTCACTATCTTTCTTGTTCTGTTCTATGGATCATATGTTGCTGCCTCATTAAACAGATAGGTGTTATACATTTAAAACATGTCTCAATTTTATAGTAGCCTTGGCTATATCTAAAATAATTTATCTTTTTGATTTTTGTTATCTTGTTTTTCATGAATGTATTTTACAACAATACAAGGAGCAATGTGTATTATAAACTAATCTAGTTTATAATAGCATTTTTGTAATTGATTAGGATCATATATTTTTTGGATTTGTTGTTTATCTTTATAATGAAGTTGTGTGTGTGAAGTAGATTGTGTTTAACACACAAAAGAGTTCAACACACAGAGTTTTTTTTTCCAAATTTTCAGCAACCATTATGATTTTAATGAAGTACAATTTTCATTCTATCTTCTAACCGCATTTAGCGTAATAACATTTTCAAAAAAGCATTTGGTACACATATAGTTATGAACTGTTTTCCTCATGTGGGGACCGAAATTCACCCACAATGTCATTTTTTTTAAGGTTTTACTATCAAAGGGAATACCACACTCTAAAAAATGCTGGGTTGTTTTAACCCAATTTTGGGTAAAATATGGACAAACCCAGCCATTGGGTTAAAAAATTGAATTTAAAAATGTAACCCAATGGCTGGGTTTGTCCATATTTTACCCAAAATTGGGTTAAAACAACCCAGCATTTTTTAGAGTGCACACACACACACACACACACACACACACACACACACACACACACACACACACACACACACACACACACACACACACACACACACACACACACACAACTTGTTACTCCAATAACTGCTTAAAAATAGCATGGATTTGGTTCATGGTTTCAAACTAGTAATTGCACTTTAGGCTGCTTAATCAGTGATGTTAAAAAGAAGTTGAGCACAAAAGACCAAAAACTTTTGCGATAAACAGTGCAATGACTAACTTTGGACTTCTTGCATTTTTTTAATTTATTAACAATGAACACTCACTAATCCTTCACTGTTTAAACAAATAGTCACGCTTTAAACTCACACCATTGGTTAAGCAGTTGTTGCTGAGTCTGGCTGGCAAGGAAAAAGAATTTTACTTAAACAACAAAAAATGACACACTTTAGCTTAGAGTTTTCTTTGATTTGAACTCTGAAC
The DNA here is from genome assembly GCA_038021265.1 of Cyprinella venusta. Lineage (NCBI taxonomy): Eukaryota > Metazoa > Chordata > Actinopteri > Cypriniformes > Leuciscidae > Cyprinella > Cyprinella venusta. Next base: position 29,531,736 of record CM075866.1, read on the forward strand.
ACATGAAAAACACTATGATGTTGCTCTTTTTGGTTGACAGTCCTACCTTGATCGAATGGTTTTGCTGGGCTCCATGTTCCTGGTTCCTAAAACAGAAGTTGATCAACAGAATTAATCAACAGTCTGCAATTTTTTTCTTTTCTGAAATTCTATATGTCATTGTACATACAGTAAAGTAAACTTTTCTCTCGGAACAATGCAAGTACATATTTTTAAATTGCCTTGCAAGTAGTTACACATTCACCTCAACATGTACTCACAAGTGGTTACATTCAAAGTACATTGCACACATTATCATGCAATTACAGCACATATCGTAAACTTGGAAGGATTTCCTTGCAGACAAACAGGCATATTAGCAAGACTCGGTTTCAATGGAAAAACAAAGGCACAATCATACAAACCTCCACCTCCTGATTGTAGAGGAAGCATTGTGGAGAAAACAAATAAACATTAGACAGAACATTAAACAAAGATCACTTTCACAAAGATCACACAACACAAAATGGATGCCCTTAACATGCCTTAAACAGAAATAATAATGAAATGCATATGTATGACTTGGGATTGTGTCTGTTTATTATGGACTGTTTGTTGCCGGTCACATTCAGTAATTGGTCTACACTTGTATTCGTGCTTAATTAAGTTAAAGCTGCAGTCCAGCGTTTTTCCTCTTTGTCGCTATCTCTGTTCGAAACCCGCAATTGCAGTCATTCGCGAAATTATCAAATTTGTACTTCAACACTCTCGACACAGCGTGGAAGAACACAATAGTTGAGGAGAGTGTACAGCTGTCAGTTTCCGCCAGTGTGGATACTACCATTCAGAATCACAGATTATTCTTTTTGGAAGTATGACCAACATAAGAATTTTCACCAAAAAAAAAACATTGCAAATGTAAAAAACATTTACATTGCAGTAAATCTAAATTAAATCTAACAATCGCTTATAAGTTATTATATCACGCAAAACCATGCAAATTATACTTTTTCAAATTGTTAATGTTAACAACGTCAGCATTGCGTGACAACATGTAATGTCCTTCAGATATGTATCCTTGTTTTCGCACGGGTCTTTTTTTCTGTAGCCACTCTGAAGTTCTGATGCTCGAATCTCCCGCGGAAATCCACCAGTACCGCTAGAATTCAAAACATTATTACAAGCTTACCGCTTTGTATCGAGCTAAGGATAGCAAGCAGATCGTTTTGAACACTGGCTGGTTATGTATTTTCTCAAATATATGTTTTGGATCATTTCAACCGAAAAAATGGACTGCAGCTTTAATATGTCAGTTTCCATTAAAGGTACACTAAAGACTGATTGCACCAATTATGCATGGTTACACATACACACACAAAGAAACAGATGACATGGCAATGGTCTGGTCCTTTTGCAATTAAACATTTTTGATGACTTCCATATCTCTCTCTGTCTCCTTCCTCTAAGTGTGTGTTTGCGTGTGTGGCATGCAAATGCATCTTGGGATAAACAACACCACATGAAATCCATTACAGCGTCTCCGTTGGTCATTCATAATATCCTTTCCCTTCTTTCCCACTCACAAGGAACTTTACATCTCTCAGCCACACTGTGTGTAAACACTTTCATTGTTCTTTTTCCTCTTGCTTGTGCCTCTATTTCAGCAGCCAAATACAGTTGCCACCCAATCTATATCTCTCTTGATTTTGTGCACTTGTTTTTCTGTCTTTCGTTTCATACAGATTATTATATTCTTCTCAGACCCCTACTGTTTATAGATAATGTGAGGGAGAACAGGATAGAAATAGAATAGCCCCCATTATGCTGCAAGCATCCTTTATATGAAAGTCATGTGATAGCATGACTGTGTGAAAGAACGGGTCAGCTGCAGTCCTCTTTTCTTGCTTGTACTGCTGATGCTTTAAAGCTGCAGTCCTGCGTTTTTCCTCTTTGTCGCCACCTCTGTTCGAAATCTGCAATTGCAGTCATTTGCGGAATTATCAACTTTACATGAGTTGTAGTTAGGATGAACACAATGTTTGAGGAGACTGAGGCTGTCAGTAACTGTGTCGATGTGGATACTGGCATTCAGAATCACAGATTATTCTTTTTTGGAAGTATGACCAACATAAGAATTTTCACCGGAAAATGTCATCTGAACTAGTAAGAAACATCCACATTTGTTCGTGTTCTGACATTCCAGTAAATCGTACTGATTAAATCTAACAATCATTTATAAGTTATCATCTCACGTAAAACCATGCAAATTATACTTTGTTCTCAAATTGTTAATGTTGATAACATCAGCATTGCGTGACTACATGTAATGTCCTTCCGATATGTATCCTTGTTTTCGCATGGGTCCGGTTGCAGTCTCCGAAGTCCGAACGAAGTCTTTTGCATTTTACAGCGGGTGAATCTGTTGTCACTGGGGATCGTCGTTTGAACCTTTCCTGATCCGCCATCAAATTGATAAGTTTACTTATATCAAGTGCTGTGAGAAAAGGCTATAAATCTCCAGCTACAATATCCTTACATGCAATATAGCCTACTAGCCGAGACTCTTTTTAATGTGTACAGATGTGACGTAATGACGCAAAGACATGCTTGAATCTCCCGCGGAAATCCACCAGTACCACTGGAATTTAAAACATTATTACAAGCTTACTGCTTTGAATCAACACTGGCTGGTTATGTATTTAATGAAATATGTATGATAAAAAAAAGATCAAACTTGTAAAAAGAGAATCATTCATATATCTTGTCAAAGGTAACGTTAGAGCAGTGGTCCACAACATGGTCCAAATATTTAGTATGCTAAATATCTCATTGGTATCAATGATGCATCGGCGCTTCTGTCAGATCGCGTCTTTGATAATACACACGACGCGATTGTCACTAAAATGAATGAGCACCAATTTGCCTCTGATTTCCAGCATTTGACTGCGATTTCTACAAAACAAAAATCCCAAAAGTATATGTAGTAATATAGCAAGTAATATATTACTAGAAATATTAGGTCATATTTCTGATACCGACTGTGTTGAAGTAGAGTTTGATTCCTGCTCAGTTATAATTAATCCTTGTCTATATAAAATAAATTAAATGAGGCAATTACATGAATTCAACTCACCAACAATTTAAGTTTTAATTTACATTTTCTGTATTTATTTGAAAGTATACTTCATGCTCAGTTGGAAACCGTATACTGACCTTCAAGTAAATATTTATTGGATATAATCCGGAATTGAATAGGATTTCAACTATATACATGTTTGTTTAAAGTTTTCCCGGACTGGGTAAGTGTTTCATTCCCTTTAGTGTGTGTGTGTGTGTGTGTGTGATGCATGCTCCATTAAGCCATCAAGCCTTTCTACAGCTCTGATATTGAGAATAATCTGTGCTCCTCCATTGTCAGCTGCTTCACATCTCTCACGATCAAGAGCAGGAACAGCCTGCAAACCATAGTAAACATCTGCTCTGAAATCACTGGAGTGGGTTTGCGAAGTCTAGACAAAGAGCAGACCAGGAGAAGAGGCCCATTAAATATGATAGCTCTGAGCTGTTAGAGATGCCCTTATAACACCACCAGACTTCTTAGCTGCTAACAATTTGACTATTTAGGGAAGATTCAGATTGCAGATATTATATTACTGTCTGCTGCTGTTTATAGCGTGATAGTTAACATCTTATTCATTTTATTTAGATGATTGTGTATACTATGTTGTGTTGTACATATAATTTTGTTGAATATTTATGTTGTTATTCCACTTACATTATTGTATTCTTCCCATATCACATTTCATTGTACATAACAACAGTATATTTTGCAAGATTTATTCTGATTTTAAATATTGTGTGTTGACAAACATTATATAACATTATATCAGATTATCAGTTTAACTGTGTTATTCAACATTCAAATATTCATATATTTTAAATGTCCTAAACTGCAACTTCATTATAGTTACAAATGTGTAATTACACATAGATTTAACTGCATGACATGCAAATAATAGAAATGACGTTAAAAGATAAGTTTACCATATAAATGCTTGTTAGTATATTCAGCAGTACACATTAACCCAACCCGGTCTCACCCCAAGACGTCATATAACTGACGTTTTGGGACGTCTTTTGACCATACGTCAATATTTGCCTTTTTAGGGCCCCCTTAAACGTCGGTAGATGAGGTTATGGGATCCTAACTCTACCCCATACCTAAACCTAACCCGTCACCTAACTGACGTTAAAGGTAAAGCGTCAGTCGTATGACGGCCCGGGATCGCCATCTAGCGACGTTTAAGGGGGCCCTAAAAAGGCTAATATTGACGTATGGTCAAAAGACGCCCCAAAACGTCAGTTATATGACTTTTTGGGATGAGACTGTGTTAATTAACCCAAAGAAATATTAAATTAAATATAGCCTAACGATGTGCTTAAATCCTAGTTAAGTATTCTAAAGTTGAGCCAATTGCATTTAATATAAATTTAAAATACATTTTCATTTAATTGCAATTAACATGCAATTAAGTGTATGAAAACATTACATTCAGTTCCCAATTGTTTTTTTTTTTAGTACTTCTCACAAAGAAAGAAATGTAATACTATCATGACCGAAATTTATAAGCAGCACATTTTAAATAACAATTAGCAGTTGGTACTGGAAGATTTTAAAGTAACACTCCCATCTCATCTTATTGAATTCCCATTCAGTTTTCTGTATTCACCTGTAACCCAGAGTCTGTTTGCCTGATCTTCCCTTTGCCAAAACTAATTGCTTTTCAGGGATTTATAAAGTCCCGTTATATTTTATTGTAAATGCATCTAAATCTATAGTGAATAATTATAGTGTGCAATAATATATTTCTTTTAAATAAACTCGCTGTCACCACAGTTCCAATGCTTCAAACACACATACACAAACAGATTACCATAGTCTGAGCACAATAAATCATGTTTAGTTCCACTATAATCACTTTAAAGGCCTTTCTCCACATACAGAGGGATTTCCTTGGGTATTATCAGGGTTTCAAGCATATGCTAAATGAATAACTAATAAAGAAACAGCACAACAACATTAATCTGTTAATACTAAGAGACGCACAACGCATATTGAGCATGTATCAATATTTAGCATATTGAAGAGCAGGGCTGTGTGTGTGTGTGTGTGAGGGCGGCCAGCATGACAGTAAGGCGGCTGTTCTCTCATGCAGAAAGTGCCGGAAGCGTCTCACCCTTCTGACATCATTCATTCTTTATGACTCTCTGCCCCCCCAACCCCCACTCTCTGTCCAGTCTTTAACCGCATACGGACTCACAACGGAACCACAAACAGGCACATGCAACCATAAAGCTACATACAATCAGAACAGAGTAAGTCCATGCCACTCTAACACCAGATGCTACAAGCGAACTCTTCAGGAGCTTTCAAACTGACAGCAATTTACAGTGACAAAGCAGCCTGAAGTCATTAATGTTTAAAGAGAGCTGACGATTTCCGGCAAGATGAGTGACAGCGACTGTTCCCAATGCTTTATGCAAATGAGAACCGATTTGAGCGACTCCCATGGTGGCTGAAGACTGTGGTCATTGCACAGTTGAAGCTAATTTGAAATTGTAGCTTCTATGTTTAGTTGGCTATTAATTATAGAGAACTATTTTAGACTATAGTTGAGCTACTCTTTTGAAAAGTTATCATCTAACCACAAGCTAACAAAAAAGTATCTAACAAAAAAGGTTGGGATTCGGGGCCCAGGAGGCCTTCGCGCACTTCCAAGGAGGCCAAAAGTTGGTTTAAATTTAGACATATTAAAGGGTTAGTTCACCCAAAAATGAAAATTCTGTCAGTATTTACTCACCCTCATGTTGTTCCAAACCTCTATGTGTTTATTTGTTCTGCTATACACCAAGGAAGATATTTGGAAGAATATTTTAATCAAACAGATCTCAATCCCCATTGACTACCATAGGAAAAAATACATACTATGGTAGTCAATGGGGAATGAGATCTGTTTGATTAAAACATTCTTCCAAATATCTTTCTTTGTGTTCAGCAGAACAAATAAACACATAGAGGTTTGGAACAACATGAGGGTGAGTAAATACTGACAGAATTTTCATTTTTGGGTGAACTAACCCTTTAATAAATATATATAACAAGCATTAAAATTAGGGCTGTCAAACGATTAATCGCATCCAAAATAAAAGTTTGTGTTTACATAATATATGTGGGCGTAGTGTGTATAATTATTTTGTATATATAAATAGACACACATGCATGTATATATTTAAGAAAAATGTGTTCTTAATATATCAAATATTTATATTTATACATAATATTAATTATGTATAAATATATATAAAGTATATACTTTCAATTTTTTCTTAAATATATACATGCATATGTGTGTATTTATACATACAAAATAATTATACACACTACGCCCACATATATTACGTAAACACAAACTTTTATTTTAAACGCGATTAATCGCGATTAATCGTTTGACAGCCCTAATTAAAATAAACTAAAACAGCTAAAAAACAAGATGTAAATTTCTTATTTTAATTTGTAAAAACAGCCTTTTTCATTTAAGAATGAAGGTTAACACGGTCTTGGAGAACCTAAGAATATGCTAAAAAATGACTGGCTGTAATTGTGTCATGCCACACAACAGCTTTAGCTTGCAAAGCAAGCTAAGTTCAGTTAGCTTCATGATTAGTATCAGCTGTGTTCGATTTTGCTGAGGGAGAATGAATGTACAGTTTTAACATCACTCAGACACAAGTTTGCCTGTGTTTGTGTGTCCACATTGATTGTCCTGAAGGGTATTTTCATAAACATGGCATAATTCCTCCTCTGTCTCTCCATTAGCTCAAGGCCTGGAGCAGACTGCCAACCTCCATTCCATTAAGAGGACAAAGAAAAGAGGGTGAATGAGAGAACAGAGCAATATGCACAGAGACAAAACTGCAAGGATGAAAGGGAGAAATAAAGAGACACAGTTCAGAGTACAGAGTATGAATTAGTTATCTTCAATTCATCTATATTCTTTGACACAATCTCTCCATATGTTAGTAGTTTATGAAACCATAGTGGAATTCAGAGTTAGGAACACCACCAAAATGGATGAAATGCAAACGGTCATTTGACCTTTGTGTAATATCTGTAAACTACATTTCTCTGTGATATTGTATTGTCATTTCGCAATAATATTGGTAATGTCTTTGTGGCTGGGGAAGATGTAATAGTGATTTCCCAGGAGGACATTTTTATTGCACCATTCAAAATTGATCAACAGTCCTGCAAATGAATAAATCGTTGTATTGCTTCCTATAAAGGTGCCATCTGTCATAAAAAATCAAATCATATTCCATACCAGATGAGGGCAGAATACCTCCAGAAAGTGAGTTGTGCCGCGGCCGCGCGTGCACACTCTCACGTCTTCAAACAACACGAGCGAGTGCTGTTTTGCTCTCTCTACCTCTTGCATATTAATCAAATCAATTGACACGATAGTAAAAGGTTGGAAGACCGCAGTTTCACATGGAGCATTTGGAGATTTTTAGAGATTAGAGACTCAATGAACAACATCTCAACACTAAATTATGAAGGCCGTCTAGTTAGTTATGATATACAAAAAAATCTCAGCTCTCAGATTCTGTCAATTTTATTACGCAATTCAAACAATAAATACCGTTTTGGCGCTTGTAAATGTTACACGACAGATCCCTAGCGCACGTGAACCGATCATCTCTACTAGCTAATGGTAAAAGAACACAAACACTGTTACAGTATGCTACAACTTACCAAAACGTATTCCTCATGCATAATATCGACCAATCATTTTTTGAACTCTTCCCTGAACTGAAATGTAGTAGTGGGCTTTATTTTCCACACGGGCCCTGTCCCAAATCACGCACTTCACGCGGACTTGCGGTCTCGTGGACTTAAATTGCGCATGCTCGCCGAGTCTACGAGTCTGTAGGCTGTCCCATTTGGCATTTTAACGCTCTGAAGTGTGCTCAGCAGCGCCCTCTTTGTACCCTTGAAGCGGTCTTCCGCGAAGCCCGCATAGATGCAGGCTTCACGCACTTTAACTACCCAGGAATCCTTGCGAAAGGCCAATCAGACAACAGATGGGTGGAGATTTCGCTGACTGACTGTAAAGATGGAATATTAAAGGTGTAAATATCATTATGGTTTTTATGACATAGGCGTACATTTTACCAGTTGTTACTTACAGTCTATTCGACCTTTAGAGACCAATGGTTGATATGTCAAACATAATAAAAGCGTGTTAAATAATACGCTCGCATTATATGATTCATTACATAAACAGAACCGAATGTATTGGCTTTGCTGAGTCATAAACGTATTATGAATATTGAAACCTATACATTTTTCTTAAACTCATTTTCATTTTGTGTTAAAATTAAACATTATGTATTATTATGTACAGTACAACTTTTTTTTATTATTTACATAACCATGACATCTATTGTAATGACCAGGTGGCATATACAATTATAGAACTTTAAAAGCATGCTGCGTAGTTCACATGGACATAAGATGGGAAAATAAAATAAATCCTGTTTTTGTAATTCTTATACTGTCTATGCAATAACCAGACCGTCTTCCTGTTTACGGTGTGACGATCGAGTCTGTCCCAAAAATACCTCTCAATGCGCCCTTGAAGACTCGCGCTAAGGGCACTATAGGTCTGCACTTTATGACATCACTGAAGTGTTGACTCTGAGGAAGTCCACAAGTCCGGAGTGTGCCATTTGGGACAGGGCCACGATTGACATCAGGTTCAAGTACACCCACAACAAGCTGTGCGAGTTACTTGTGTATTGCAGTTTGGCTGTTGCCCGCCCACATACCGCCTCCCATGGCCGAAACTGGTCTTATGACAACTGCCGGGCCAGGGCTAGTAATTTAGCATGCTAATTCAGGTTAATATCTCTGCAGCACTATAACTTGTCATTTTTTTAATGACATCATCAACCTTATTTCTTCTCATTCTTTTGATGCGTGTAGCTCTTTTTTTTTTTTTTTTGAGATATTTTAACCTCAATTCTTACACATGGCACCTTTAAAGCAGTGGTTCTCAGCCTTTTTGACTCTCTAATACACAATACTCAAAGCACCCCCACCCTTTAACCAGGATTCATTTTTGTAATTTCAGACATTTCAGAAATTGTATAGTCATCAATAAGAACAATAGATTGAGATTATTATTTTTATTAGATTATTGTAGTATACGTAAGGGATAATCCACGGCTAGCCATGCATTAAAGGATTTTAATGCACGGCGTAGAGGCTAAGAACCACCCGACGCGAAGCGGAGGGTGGTTGCCTCTACGCCGTGCATTAAAATCCTTTAATGCATGGCTAGCCGTGGATTATCCCGCTTATACCACGGTTATTTGCCAAGTTAAAAAGAAATTAAAGCTATAACTGATGTTAACAGTGTAATTTTTTAACAGATATGTAAAAATGACGGTTATTTTCTTAAGTTACGGCTCGTTAGTTCTACTCCGTCCACTTTAAATAAAGTAGAGCCATCGGATTGCATTTATTTGAATGAATTATGAATCTGTTTGCAAGCAACTGTTACTATGGTTACCAATGTTTGTTTTACAGTCTATGGTTTACAGTCTAAGCGGATTCATTTCAAACTGTAATCAAACTGACTGGAACTACCTGTGCATTAAAGGGTTTTACTGCACACCTTCCAGCCAATCAGAATCGAGTATTTAAACAGCCCGTGGTATAATAGTAAATATAACATCTCACCATTGTGGTGTTTCAAACGTGTTCGAAGCTATTTTTCCAATGGCACATAACGTTTTTGGTAAATTTTAGTGCTTGATAGATGCAGTCACTATGAGTGTTGTATGGGAATGTGTAAAGATTACTTGAAGATTTTATGTTCCACATATAAAAATATAGTTTTTAAGTAAACTATTCATTTTTGTGTTTGAAGTCATAAGGTCAAATCCTGGTTTACTGGAAATGTTATTGACAAACTTTGTCAGTAGAGGTATATCAGTAACTGAGGCTTTTATTTTGTCATTTCTAGCTAAGTTAATTGATCAACTGAGTCGATCAGAATGAAATTTCAATCAGATTGGAAGGGGTGGTGTAGACCTGAAATAATCTGATCAATACACCTACATTTTCTGATTTAAAAATACCTTGCATGTACATCTTACAAATTGGCATACCCAGTATGTTTTTTTTTACAACTTACAAACTGGCCAGTAGCTGAAAACGGAATATTTACTGAATATTGTGTTTAAATACATACAGTACAGTATGAGCTTGCTTTTATATATATATATATATATATATATATATATATATATATATATAAAATCACAATTATACTCACGGTTGCTCAGGTGACATTATCGTGTTGGATTTATCTACTTCTGAACGCAGAATACGTCATGCACATGCTAATGAATATGTCAATCAGACTGCAAATGTTAGGGTTAACATACTATTTATTTATCGGGTTAAAATTTAGGGTTAAGATAAGCAGAACTTTCAGAATCTGAAATCAGATTGGATACGTTCGGATTGATGGAAATTAGTGCATGTAAACATATGAAACATGCCATTTTTCTATTATCTTGAAGTGTTACACATTGCAGCTTTTCCTTTTTGTGAGATCTAGTCCTTCCTGTCACTATGGTAGTTTCCAGATCTGTCCTTTACACCGAAGTCAAACACATGATTGTAGATTAACTATGTTTCTCATTCAAGCCTCTCACAGTCATAAAATTCTCCATACTCTTTTCTTACCTCCTCTGGCAGCATTAGCCTGAAGTTGATAGAGCGTTAAAAATGTCACTAAAGCAAAGCTGACAGAGAAGTCAAGAGTGTGTGTGTGTGTGTGTGTGTGTGTGGTGTGCGAGAGAGACAGAAGATGTTTGACACTGCAGGGGGATCACTGATGGCCATTTTCAGCCTGTCAATCTCACAAAGTCACACACATACACACACTTCACCAAACAAAAGCTTGACAGCCTATGCTTCCAGTACATGTGCAGTGTCTCAAAGCTTAAATGTGATTGGGGGTCTGTGATTTTAGGGCTCAGAGTCTTTCAGTAATTGCTTTGCTGTAAGGGTCAGTTGATTATAGGAAAAAAATCTTGTGGAAGCCGTGTTTGATGAACAACTAATCTGCATAAATCACTTTCTCTTTACTGATGGCCTGAATTGTCACATGGAGAGGCTAAGCAATCTTTAATGTGCCTTCAGCTGTGATGCTGGAAAGAAGCAAGAGACGGCAATTGAGAGTGAGTTTTCAGTATGGGTAAAGAGTGGAAGTGTGCATGGACTGTAAAATAAAAAAAGGGAATTATGTTTTATCCAGCATACAGTATGTGGCTTTTTGTGTCAGAATAAAAAATGAGAATTAAATGCTGCAGATTTGTCAAGGATTTGCAAGTGTCCAGCATGCATTGGAGCATGAATTAATGGTTGCTGTTATAGGATTATTGTATAAATGCTTCTTGACTTTATGCTGTTGTCTTAAGTTTTTTTGTTTTTTTTTTTTACTGTGTGGTGATTGTTTTGTTATATTATTGTTGAGGTCCATGAAATCCATCCAAAACTATTGAACATACAGTAATATCTTTGCCGTGCAAAAGGTTGTCTTCTTCAGGGACAAATATTCATTATAATTTGTTGAACAATAACAATATTTATTGGCTGAATTAAACAAGGGGCATTTATTGCACAATAAGACGTTGTCATAGGAATCTCAGATATTAAAATGCATAATGTTTCCTTCATTGTTTTCATTTTCTTAATGATTGTTTGGTTAAAGTGTGTGTGGCCTCGATGATCTTGATATTGAGATACACACTTAGTTTCATTGGTGTTATTGATTCTGCTAGTTGTAAAGTGTTTGTTTTACCTGTGTTCCATTAAGTAGCTACATCTAAATATTTGGCTGAAATGATAGTGTGTGTGAGAGAGAGAGATTGTATAATCAGGTAGAGAAGTTGTCATGCCCTATGTGGGAGACCTATGCCACCCACGTGACTGTCTTAACTACATCCCTTACATAAACATCATTACCACAAATAGACACACATGCAGGAGGAAATGGAAGTCCTCTGGTCCAGATGATATCATTACACTAAGTGTAGACTGTCAATTAACATCCTGTTTATAAAGGACCTTGTTATTTACCTCGACACATCTTGATTGTTGTTTTGAAGTTTATGTGAATTCAGACAAGCTATAAGGGCTTCCAAGAGCTATCACGTTTGGTTTGCCAGTAATTGTATAAAAACTGTATTTAAAAAAATATACATTTATATTTATATTGTTCGATGCGTCTCTATTTTTGAGGTTTTCTTCGTGTTTTAATGACTGTGCTAACAATATCACAGTGGGAGAAAAAAACTGTTTATTTATTGAATTCTACAACCTGGTCAGAGGAGATTTTCTTGGTCTAACACAATGTTTACCAGTCTGTTTTGTCTCATGTTTTAATCAAACCTAAACCAGAAATTAGTTCCATCTAGGCTACATCCTATTACACTGAATATAATTTAGTTGTTTACACAATTGTTAGGCCGAGTCATTGAATTTAATTAGCCAAGCGGCATTTAAAGACAGAGCAGATTTTCTTGTTCTAAGGTGTTCTAACAAGTGTGCAGGGAGAGGGGAAAAAAAAGAAAAACGGTGCCAAGTGATTACAGAACGCGTTGAGGAGCAGAAATCACATGACTTTCAGTCTTGATGCATGCCTTTGCCTACTTTTGGAACTATTTTTGTTGAAAAAACATACAAACTAACCATCCTATTTTTATGGCTGAATAGTTACTCTATACAAAATCTTGTTTAATTGTTGTACAAATCAGTATCACAATAATCATGTGGTTCTGAGTTTAATAATAATAAAAGAGTTGACAGTCCTAACATTTATAACATTTTAAACAAGAAATAATTGTATAGCTTTAACAAAGCAAAATCTTCCATAGTATCCACTGAAACCAGGTTTTACTCTCCTTGGGGTAGGCTTGTACCCAGGTTAAAACACAGGCTACATGCACGCACGCGCACACGCATCAAGAATCGCAACATCCGCAGGTGAAAGAATAGCCTACTTGTTATTGTTTGTGAGATACTCTCATTTTTTGCTCTGTGTATTAAGTGCTCATCCTGATAGACACAAAGTTAATATAGTTCAGATCTAATCTTAAGTGTATTAGCCAGTGGATGGTTAAAATAGCCGTACCAAAGCCCACTTAACGGCGCAGAAGTGACGCACTGAGTCTAATTGATTGGCGACTGTCTTCCGTAAAATACTGTATTAAAACCACACGGAGGATTTATGATTATACAATCTCATGCGGCTTCTTCCAAAACATTTAGCATCTTTCAGTAAAAATACATTACACACGCACTTAACAACACATAGAGACCCAAATTGCATGCTGTGTCTCAAAACCGAGTGAGCTGCCTAGCTAGTCAACATGGATTCAAACGCGCTTTATGATATCCAAAAATGCCGTATGTAGGCAGGTCACTAGACTTGGCAAATGAGCCACTGTTAGGAAGCAGAGCAGCACTCACATCTCTGAATTTGTCCCATCTCCCGGTCAACCATTTGTCGTCCAAAAAATTGCCGTTGTCTTTGCGGGCAGAAGCCCCGGCGATCAGCAGCGCGCATACACCGACCAGCACAAGCATCTGCATCAATATAGATAAAGCTATCAAAACACTACACTCGGATAAACACAACGACAGAAAAATACCGAATAACCGCTGCAATAATCCCTTATGCGTCACCTTCAAGAGGAGAATGTGAGCGCTGTCATTGACTGAAGATCTCCGTGACGAGACTCTACTGATCTTCACCAATCTCTCTCTCTCTCTCTCTCTCTCTCTCTCTCTCTCTCTCTCTCTCTCTCTCTCTCTCTCTCAAGCGTATGCTCATGAAAGCGGACGTGGACGCGCGCTATCTTCCCATTTGATTCTTTATTATTTTATTTCCAATGGTTATGCGTAGCCTACATGTGAATTATAGCCTAACTAGGCCTACACGTTAAATGTATTAAATAAATACGTAAATAAATAATCAATAAGTTTGCGCATTCTTGAATACAGTGTTGCTCTTTTGTGGGGCTAATGTCTCATTTGTGCTCTCATTGAGGTGACTAAACTCATTTCCAAAGGTCAAACTTGATTGTGGGACCAAAGTAAATGCGTATAATTTGTACAATAATAATAATTCCCTTGTTCCTATAGCCTAAGTCAAGTCACCATTATTTAGCGCCTTTTACAATACAGATGGTTTCAAAGCAGCTTATAGTGATAGCTATAACAGGAAATGAATGCAACAAAGTTTGTTTCAGCTGTAGCCTACAACAGATCAAGAAGAAAATATTGTCATATTCTAGCTTAAGTGGAGTGACAGAAGCAGGTGACAGAATGAAGAAAAAAGCTCAGTCAGGGGGCTAGTCCTCGTCTGTCTGGCCAACAAACGAACAGTGTATGATTATTATTCAGGCAGCATTATAGGTCAGAAATCAAATTGGATCGGAACATTCAGAATATTTGTCCAGTTCCATCTGGTTAAAGATTGGAGTCATCATGCCATGACACCGGTATGGAGACAGGGTTGTTGAGGATCAGTACCACTGGCTGTCGTATAGATGAGGCCTTCACAAGAGAGGGTTGAATCTCTACTGACACCTCAGGGATGCGCTGTGGTCGCAGGCCCTCCATCGATCTAGATACATCTCGGGTCCAGCTGTTTACATCATCTGTTGTGGTCATAGGCGCAGGTCCACCATCTGCATATGGCCCGGATCCGGCTGACTATGTAGCCTACAATCATTTAACTGATTTGACTAATAGAAATGAATAATGTTCTGTGTATGCCAGGTTAAAGAGATTTGTTTTTAGTCTAGATTTAAACTGATAGAGTCTATGTCTCTAACAAGGTGCTAAATAGACAGAGGTGGTCAAAGTACTTCCTTACCTGAGTGAAAGTACAGATACAGGTGAAATATTACTCAGTTACAATTAAAGAAAGTTGTAAAGACCAATTTTTACATAAGTAAAAGTACAGAAGTACTACTTTTTAAAAGTACAAGTATCAAAAGTAAAAATTGGAATGCATTGTTTTATTATTGTTGCATTGTTGTATGTAATACTTACAGTACCTTGTGCTTCCGAATCTATACCTGACTACATACCCTCATATCAATATGAAATTTATTTCAGGAACATAGTTCCAGTTGTGGGATTGAATGTGAGATAAGTGCACTCAATAATGTCCACAATAGTTTCGAACACCCAAATCGCTGTTCCCTCAAATAGTGCCCTATTTAAAGTTTATAGCTTTTATTAAGATTATGTTGGCCTTACTGTTCACTATAAGTCAGAGTGCTCCAAAACGATGACAGTTTGCATTTAGACGACCAAATTCAATGTTGAAAATGAAAATCAGGTTGATGTCAGGAATCCAACGTCAACCTGACTTTTTTTCTAACCAAAGTCCAACGTTGGGTTCTGACGTCAACCTGACTTTCATTTCAAATGTCTGTCCGGCGTTGGATGTTGACGTCATTCCCAACCAAAATGACAAAAAATGTAGTGGAGTAAAAAGTACAATATTTGCCTTTTAAATGTAGTGTAGTTAAAGTAAAAACTTTCCAGAAAAAAATAATACTTAAGTATTTTTGATTTAAACTCAAGTATATCAATATTAGTAATATAAATTGCCTGCGTCCTGTACTGCTACACTTGTTCATCCCCTACATCACAAATCCACTTTAGCATATCTGGACTGTCAGAATGACTCATTCAGTTCTACATTCTGAAAAACCTTCTCCTTGGTGAGAAGAGCACCAGTTGACGAAGAGGTTCCACTTCAACGCATAGGGTTGTCTTGAGGTTCCACTTCAACGCATAGGGTTGTCTTGTGGACGAGAACAATACAGGGTGCATATACAGTGGTGAGAGGCAAGCAGTTCTATTGAATCTGAAGCGACCTTGGATACTTATGACTCCATATAAGGGGGCGGGTGAGTTGCGACATATGGCAGGAGCGTAGGCCACCTTGACGGTTGATTACGGTGCAGTGGCGGTATTGTCTGACTGGACTAGTACGTGTTGATTCTTGAGCACGGCCCGGAAGCGGCACAGAGCAAGATGTACAGCCAGCAACTCAATTGATGTTCCATATACGGTGGGGTCAGCACGGCCGTACGTCCATTGCACATGGCACCCTAGCCCGTGGTAGAGGCATCTGTCGTTACAACAACATGCCGGAAGCTCATTCCAGGGGCATTCCGGCCCGTATAAAATTGAGGTTCGACCACGGGGTGAAGGTCTGACAGCAAGTCGATGTAACTGGTTCTCGGAGAGTGCCATGTTGCCATGCCCACCTCGGAACTCTGTCGCGAAGCCAAAGTTGAAACGGCCTCATATGAAGCAATCCGAGAGTCCTCATATGAAGCAATCACGTGATTCTGAGACCCTGCGGGCCTGGATATGTGCCCGAGGTTCTTACCACTCCCTTCCGGGACCAGGTAGTGAACCTGCAAGTGCTGCCTTCGGAGTAGGCAGACCCAGCCCTGGCTTTTCTCTGTCCTGTTCGCGCTCTGCATATATATGTGGACAGAAAGCAAAGCCTCAGGATCTCAGATCAGCTCTTCATCTGTTACGGAGGCCAGCAGAAAGGGAAGGCTGTCTCCAAGCTGAGGTTGGCCAACTGGATAGTGGATGCCCAACTTTGCTTATGATGCCCAAGGCGTGCCCTCCCCCCCTGGGTTAAAAACCCACTCCACTAGGGGTGTCGCTTCTTCCTGGGCACTGGCACATGGCGCCTCGCTGACAGACATTTTGAGCTGCGGGCTGGGTGACACCTAACATGTTCGCTAGGTTTTATAGCCTACGTGTTGAGCCGGTGTCTTCCTGTGTGCTCACTTCAACCAGCCGGTAACACCAAAGTTTGCGCTCTAGTGTTGACTTGCTGCGCCACTCCCATCCACAGAGCGGATACGTTCGCTTTTTGCTCCAGTCGAGTTCCCTGTTTGGCGAACCCTGCGTGTTCCTCCACACCCCTTCGGCAGTGGGAAGTTGCGGAGCATCCGACGCCAAGCCTAGTGCTCGTATGCTTGTGTAACTTGTGCTAGGCTGGGTTCCATATGTAGTAATCCCTGCGGCAATCCCATGTGTATTCTTCCACGACCAGCTCCCTGCGGTGAGCCCGTGTCTTCCCTTGGCAGAGTCTGCTCTGCCGTCACTGTCCGGTGTAGCCTCTCTCTTCGGGTGGAGCCACCCCAGTGACATTCCATATGTTGCACTGCCCCTCTAGCCAGTCCATATGTGTATTGTCCACGTTACCTCCCATTGGCAGGATGTGGTTCCGTAGCGGCCCTTTCCTCTGGAAGGGTACGCTTTCCCAGTGTTATCCAAGAGTTCACTATATGGGGTATATTGGAACAGTTGTTGAATTTCCTCTACGCAGGTCTTCTGCCCCAGCAATTGGGGGTCTGACAGTCTTGCGTAGGGCGCTGGATGTGGGAGCAACCAATGGCGTCGACATCACGTCTCTGTTCCCTTCTTCAGGGAACGAGGGTTACATTAGTAACTGAGACGATTTATTAAATGAAAGAAGGTAATTTCACTGAAATATTAGTGAAAGTTAATAGAAAAATGTTATGCAAAGTCAATAATTGACTGAAATGTTTGTGTTTTTGAATTTAGGTGATATAGAAGAGATCTGTTAGTTTAATTCATTAGTTTTGTGGGTCACCATTGTGCTGGAGTGAGCCAGTCAAAGACAAGCAAAGAATGATGTTAATAATAACTGACGTTATGCTGCCTGTTGCTTAATATAAAAGCAGTAACTGTGTAATTGTTGATGCATTGACAATCTCCTTGCTAAGTGCATTAGTACATTCAATCTATTGTTGGCTCAATACGACCTGCAAATATTTTTAGTATAAGTCATGTTGTAATTAATTCACTATTTCAGATTAGGTGTTAGCAGTTTTATATTAAGAGATATAAATTTCAATGGATTCAAATAAAGTAAGTTCACAGTTCTGTCAGTATAAATACAGTTTTTGAACTAAAACTGTTTGAAGTAATTGGTTTCTCAGTAATGCTTCCTTTTACAGTACAGTACTTACAGGGTACTTACAGTGTACTTACCTAGAAAGTACTGCTAATATAAGGTAAGTACATGGAACAGGGGTAGGTTTAGGGGTAGGTTCAGGGTTAGTACTAGTTATTACCCAGTAACTGTAGTTACTAAAATAAGTACATAGTATTTACATGGGTAACTGGACTGTAAAAGGAAGCGTTACCGGTTTCTCAAATGATATGAGTTACCATGGTATTTTTACGGTAACATCACTATAAAAAAGGAGAGCTGTAAATTAACGGTTAAGGGCTTTACAATTAACAGTACATTTCTGGCAACCACAGCAGCCAGAAGATTACCGTTATTTTACAGCACCATTTTCTGGTCTCAATTTTTTAAAACTTCTAGTCACTCATTCTTGGACACTGGAGGTAGTAATGCATCTACTATTAAACATGAAACTGATTTAAACTTCATATGAAATACTTGAATAAATATGTGTGTAATATATAAAAGAAAAACAACTTAAATGATCCTGTTTATAACAAAAATCTCTTAAATGACCATAATCCCTTAAATTACTTCCTTGACCATCACTTGCACCCTTGGCTAATGGACTTTTATTTGGATTGGCCCTACAAATGTCGTTCCCTTCCCCATGTGCCCTTCAAAAGCACAAAAACATAATTGTTTTGGCTGCTGTTGCAGTTACACTACCACTTTGCATCCACACAGTTTGTGCGTGCATTCTTAAACAGGGCTTAAAAGCAAATCAAACAATTCTGTCATTAGATACTCATCTTCTTGTCATTTCAAATCTGACTTGCTTTTCTCTGAGGAACTCAAAAGATTTTGAAAAAAACTTAGTAACCAGATTTGGTGACCATTGACTTCCATTGCATGGAAAAAAACAATACAAAACTTTGAGGCATTTCTCAAAATTTCTTCTTGTTCCACAGAAGAAAAAAAGTGAGCATATATTTTCTTAGGCTCTGTTGTCAGGATTTGAAGCGAGTTTATTGGGCTAGGGAAAATGGTAAAGAACGGCAGCATGTAAGAAATTAAGGAGTCTGGGGCACATGATATTAATGAAATATTTAAAGCAGAAAAAATGGTTTAAGAGCTAGTAGGTCACCTGAATCCATGAGGGAGAGTAACATGGAACAAGCTTTTAATGTGTGGCAGAACTATTTTTCTTAGAGAAGAAAAAAACAATGGTCAGGTTTTGCACCCTCTGCCATTTGAGGGAGAAGTCAAAACCTCTAGATAATGACTTTTTTTTTTTTTACTAATAGAGATAAAATGGGACATTAATGACTTTATATCTTTTGTGTGCCAACATACACAAAAAACATAAAGCAATGAAAATGCTGGATAAAAACAGTTACATTAAAGCGTATTGCTGTTTTACACACACACTTTAGACAAAAGACAAGTGTTCTGGTCGTGGTGTGTTCTGTATTATTTAAGCATGTTTAAAAATGCAGTATACTGAGTTCGAGATGTAGCAAAGAGTAATTTCCTTCTGGCCGCGCACAAACAACACCTCTGCTTTCTCTCTTACCACCTTTGCGATGTGACTTCTTTCATTTTCTATTATGTGTAAAAGTATGCCTTCCTTACACATTTCCATAAAAAGGGATGTGGTAGTGTGAACGGATGGCTCAGCAGACGAATCAAAAGAGGAAGCCCACAAAAAACAACAAGCCCACAAAACTTCTCTTTGTAGTATTTGCAGTGGTTTGCAATTTGTACAATGTATTGTTACTAAAAAGACCAGATTTTGACTTTGGGATGTAAATTTGCAGGTATATTTCATCAAATAATTTTATAAAATGGTCATTAGTAAAATACAAAACTATCAAATGCATTGAACGGATGACATTCAAGCTCTTATGTAAAAAAAAAATTTAAAAAAAATGGAGCGAGTCATTTGTTTTTCAAATATTACCTGAATCTGAATGTGATGTAATGGCTGATTTACGTCTGTGGACGAAGGAAAATTCCAGTATTTATCAGTGATGGCAAACTGCTTCCTTCTCATTATCATCCTTTTGAAAACCGCAAATGTCATTAGATGATAGTTAGAAGGGCATTGAGGATTTAAGCTAACAGCTGGAAGTGGGACATATTAAATTTTTTAGTGCATTGACAGGGCACTGGGACACACCTTGTGAAACTGGGACAGCAAGGACATTGATATCTATATTTCTATCAACAGTATTATATTTTATTGACAATACACATAAAAGGCATTCTGCAAATCTAAATTAGAAATTAACATCTAAATAAACTGGTTTTATTCAAGTCAAGAATGTTATTTAACATCACTGAATCAACCTAAATACATTTATTCATATAGCAACATAACTAATTTGGATGTTAAATCAGATCAAATTAACACCTCATGCAGGTGATCATCTAAAATCATTCGTGATGCTCATTATGCAATATTATACAGTAGCCGTACGGCTCAGGTTGGATGTAAAAACAGACAATATCAAACCTACACCATATGTGTCACTTCATTTCACTTCACCTTAGAGCCGCATACAGTAATGATTTGCATGAATGATTTGATTTGAATGTGAAAATGACTAACTATGGATTTAAAAGACAGGATGTAAGTTTGAAACAACATGAGGGTTCATATTGATCATCAGGAGCATCAAGATTGTGGGTTCATTTCGCAGGAAATGCTTTCTAAAAATGTAAACTGGGAAATGCCATTTTAAGTTGCATTTAGGGGAACAACTGTGTACTAAATGAACAAATAACGGCATAATAATTTTTGGCTCAACCATTTCTTTAAAATTGTAAAGAGATAAACGGAGAGCAAGTTTATAGCCCCCAGGCTCAACAGAGAAATGCATAATGGTTTATCTCAACGCAGAGGGCTTTTTACACTGGACAAGTTTGTCCTTGTGCACCTGCCTACTGAGAGAAAGAGAAAGTAAATGAATAAATCTTTAATTAAATCGAGTTTTCAGTGGACATGTTGTGCCTTAGGCACGACTGAGTATTAGGTGAAGTGAAACGATTTCACACTTTCTCTCTTTATCTCTCTCTCTGTGTGTGTGTGTGTGTGTGTGTGTGTGTTGGTGCACAAATAGTGAAATGGTTCAACCCGATTAGAAACCATCTAAAACACATAGGCTACTTATGTACACGGAAGCAGGAAGGTGAAAGTTTAGATTACAGAATGAAATGTCAGGACGCCCATGTGTGTGCCGGTGTCTCTCATTATGTGAACAACATGAAAGGAAAAAAAAAAATCTTATAGCAACTCTGCACTTTAGTTAACAAGTTATTATCAACACTCATTGTTCTAAGTGTAGGCCTATGTGATTGCGGTAGTGTGTGTGTTTGTGTACGGGCCTAAGTTTGTTCTCACGGATAAGAGATCATGGTCAGTCCATGCTGAAAGGCAGGCTTGATACTTTTACCTGTTTTTTATGCTGTTAGGCTTGTGAAATGTAGCTGAAATGTGTTTAAGTAACAGAATTGTAAATTTCATTTTACATAAGTTATCACTCAGTACGTGCGGGTTCGACACCTGCACGGAGTGGGGGGGTGGAGGTAGGGTGGCCAAATTTTGATTAGGCCTACACTTGGACCGGCAAACATATACTCAAATGATACTTAAAGTTTTTCTATACTTAAAGATAGAAAAATGTTATATAACAAGAAACAAATTCAGATAGGCTTCTCAGACACGTTTCAAAAATAATGAAGGAAATAATGATAGAAATACTGTCTCTTCTGTATTAGAAAAATAAATATATAGGCTAAATAATAAATAACTAAAAGAAATACCTCCAAATTGAACAAAAACAGCTCACAAACTTACAAAAATGAACTAACAAAATATATTTATATCTTTAGTTTTCTTTCTCTTTATCCTTTTTTTCTTCCACATCCTCCTTGTTTGCCCATTTTGCTGTAGAGCTGGTCTTTCCCAGCAGATTTTTGAAAATCAGGACATTTTCATCACTTTCCAAAAAAAAAAAAAACCCAGAAAACAGGACTGTTGGTCACCCTAGTGGAGGGGTTACACTTAGGCTACTAATTTGAGATCAAAGCTTAATTTACACTAGCCTACCATTCACAATTTGAGGTCAGTTTTTTTTTTTATTTTTTTAAAGAAATTAATACTATTATTCAGCAAGAACACCTTAAATGTATCACAAGTGACAGCAAATAAATGTATAATGTTACAAAATATTTATATTCCAAATAAATAATGTTTATTTGAACCTTATACAAGAATCCTAGAAATCCTAGATCCACTAAATAGCATGTTAACTGAAACATTAGATCCAACAATGAAATGGGGTGTGCTATTTAGCTTGGAAAATGAAATGGTTTAGTAATCTTTATGGATGTGTCTCCCTCTGCTGGTTTGTCATGGACAGTACAGTGCAGTGCAGTTTTCACATTTATTTATTGAATAGCATTAACAACCAACTAAACAAGACTCAGCTTTATATGGTTGATATATAATTATCAACAGAACGCTGTATACATGATACTCTTTAAATAATCTACTTTTTCCACTTAATGTCTGAGCTCAGTGAAAATGGACCCGGGGTAGTCTCATTATTTATGTAGGAGCTGTAACTAGTGGAAAGACATTCAAGTCTTGCACTTTCCAAATGCAATTTTAAAACGTTTAATTACATTCATTTGTCTGGACTTCCTTTCTATGTTAAATCAAACACAACTGGACAATCAATCGTTTGGACTTATAGTTTCTCAGTCTCTCTCTCTAGAACTATCTAGTTGTTCTCAAAACTGCGATTAAAATGTTTAAAGTCATTTTTAAATGCTGCACTGTAATTGACAACAGCAGACAAAGCCTCTGGTGCCATATGTTCAGCGATTATTTCAGTATATATTTTAAAAGTTTAAAAGTTCCCATTTCTTACATTTAGTATTTTTTATCAAGGCTTTACTACAAAGGACATGCATAACAGCTCAGGTAATTACATCCTAAATGCTGTCTTTGTTTTTCAGACCATAAAAATATCCACCCTGTTAGGGGACATATGTGCAACTTTAAGTCGGTATGTTGTCACGTTGCATGTTGACACAATTACTAACATGATAACATGAATTATGTTTCTATTATTTGCATTTTTTATATATATATAATTTGCATTGGATAAATTATTGAAGTGTTAAAGACATTACAGAATATAAGGGAGAGTCAATATAAAAAGTAAATTGTTAAAAACGTATTTTATATTGATTGTCATTTATGGAAAAAAAATTTTAATTTTATAATGACCTTTATTTTATAATGATCAAAAATGTCGACATATATTTATTAGTCACATTTTGTGTGTGAGTATATTATATATATGCTTTGCATACAGGAATATGGAATGGACGTGGTTAATGAGTCATGGAAGTCTAGTTTCCTGTACCTTTAGTCCACTTACACACCGATAATACAGTTGTCAAGCACATCATAGGTGAGGTCAGAGGGTGTATTTTGATAGCAATCCTTGATGATTCTCTGAAATCACACTTTTCCCCCTTGCATCAAAAATCACGAGTTTGATGTTTATCCAACAACAGTGGAAAGGTGAGCAAGCGCCGATGATCCTGAGATTGTGTGTAGGTCTATGTGTTTTTCTGAATTTATGTTTATACCCTAAAAATGAACACACTGTTAAGAGGATATAATTTGAGTTGTTCAGGAGTGTGATGTGTGAAATGAAAACAGTCGGTTTATTCTGCCATTTTTTTTTTTGTGTCAGTGTGTCCTCTTTTCCATTTCTTGTGAGAGAACACAAGTATTTCTGCTTGTTGGTAAACAGAGAAGTATGTCTGCTTGTTGCTATAGAGAGAGGGGAAAAAAAGGCTGAAAAAAGGTCCATTAATGTATCAGTTAGTGTGACAAGTGGCATTTTAAGTGTGGTGATATTTAGCAAAACCACACTGGGACACTTCACCACCATATCACTCTTGTCTTAGTTAGTGTTTGTATTTTTTTAGCATTTGTGTTGCTTGCTAACATTCTTCGACTTCATTTGGAAATATTTTTGTTAAGACAAAACACAATTTAACTGGCCAAAATATGTTTAAAATCATACATAAATAATTTGCAGTCAGCTAGTTATTAATTATAATAACTGGCTGACTGTAGCACTTATGAAATGTGCACTTATGTGCAGATGAAATCTTGTTTGAAATCATATTTGTATCTGTTTATTATCTTAAAGCTTCCTCTAAGAGAAAAATATAATACTAAAATATTGATAGTAATTTAATATTGTACCAATATTAAAAACCAGTGATATATTAAAAGTTAAGATTCATTCAGTATAGTAAATACAACTTTACCATACATACACACTCACGTAAAAAAAATAAAAAATACTAACATATATAGCAAAGCTCTGCTGCATGATTGTTTATATAGCCTAGTTGAAAACTGTTATCGCACACAGCTCTATATAAAGTTGGATAAATAGTACACTCTTAAAAATAAAAGGTTCTTTATTGACTTTTATGGCAATACAAAGAACCATTAACATCCATTGAACTCCTTTATTACACAAAAGGTATGGAAAAAAGTTCACAAAACATAACCTCGTCCAGCTCTAATCTGATAAATGTGAAATGTCATTTATTCATTCAGTCATTCATTGTTACTGTTTATCAGGTGACCGATAGACAGGTTCCATAACATAATTACAGTAAATATTAAATGAAAACCAAGCCTTTTTTCTTAGAGCTGTTCACATCCTTGGACTCTGAGTTTCTATAGCAACACTATTAAATTAATGCCAAAAATAATCTGTGTCATTCCTAACCACAACAAGTCATTATGCACATGCATTATTAATAATCTTTAGTTCTTCATTAAAATATAAGTTTATTTATCTTGTTCCCTGTGTCCCCTATGTTCCTGACTTTTATTTTGAAATTGTTTTGTCTTGTTGTTGCCTGTGTTCTGTGGTGTAGTTCATGTTTCCTTGTTTTCATTGTAATTTTGTTAGTTGCCATAATTATTCATTATTTCATTCAAAAGGGTCTTACCTAGTACTCATCATCCTGTGAATTTATGCCCCAGTTATTTTCAGTTCTTTGTCTTGTGTTAGGCTAATGTCTTGTGCTGGGGGTTATCTCTTTTGTTTCCTTCACTTATTAAATCTGTGTCAAGCGTCAAGACAGTGCGAATATAATATAATAAATATAATATAATAATGCAGTCTGATTAAATACAAGACATTTTGTATTTTTGTACGAAGACCTTTGACTGTCTTTGTGTATAAATTTAGTTTTAAAATGTTCTTTATTCTTTACTCCCTGCCAGATTATGATTCCCTTGCTTATCCCTATACATTTGATGGTATTTCTTTAAGCATTTAAATAAGATTATTCAGTTATTCCAGTTATCTTAAATAGTTGTATTTAATTAGATTTACAGCGATCAATTAATCAGTAATTGTATGGGCTACTAGTTCTGCGTGGACCTTTATGCTTTTTACAAGCGGAATCTTGTAATTATGGTAATTCCAACATGGAGTGAACACACCAAACACACCAACTCATTCATTTATCTCCCTTTCTTTTACATTCTACGGACCTCAAACAGGACTTTGTACAAAGCTGCCTAAATGTGATAAGAGAGAAACGTAATCCTCCATGGTGGCTGTGAATGATTAAGCAGCTTGCATAAACCACTCTCTCTCTCTCTCTCTCTCTCTCTCTCTCTCTCTCTCTCTCTCTCTCTCTCTCTCTCTCTCTCTCTCTCGCTCTCTCTCGCTCTCTCTCTCTCTCTCTCTCTCTCTTACTCACTCAAAATATTTTCTCCAACCCATTTTCTTCTTACGTTAACCCTTTTTGTTTTATATTTCTATATTAGACTTTGATTTACACATAACTGATCAATTTTTTTTCTCCCTTTGTTTTTCTCTTCCCTGTTCTACACTCTGCAAGCCAGTCCTCCTCTCTCTATATCTCTCAGTATCAGTTGGTGATTAAGTATTGATATCAGTCTCAAGTGTCTCATATGATACCAGCCAAGCGACAGTACACACACACACACACACACACACACACACACACACACAAAACACTAAAATCAGAAGTAAATTTTGAATTGTGATCAAGTGACAGACAGTAAATAAGTCCTGGTAAAGGCTATAGTCAGATCCTTCTGTTTGCGTCATACATGAGAATACGGGTATAATATTTGCATTACACTTATTTGTAAATGTAATCTATAAATAATTCTGAGTGAAGTCAGTTTCCTTCAAGTTCACGCAGGTGCCCTAGCAGAGTCACTACAAGTGTAGTTCATTTAACTACACTAGTAGTTCATTTTAAATCTAGATTAAAGGCAAATCTAGATTATCTATTTAGCCAAGCATTCACATATGCATCTCATAACCTTATTACTCCAAATATGGACAAACCCAAATGTTTGGTTAAAAATATAATTAAAAAAATGTAACCCCAAATTGCTGGGTTTGTCCGTATTTGACCCAAAGTTGGGTTAAAACAACCCAGCATGTTTTAGAGTGCACAATCTCCTGCGAGGACACAAACTCCGAATCAACATGCACCAATGCTACATTTTCTATATATTGTAATCAGTATGTTTTAAATCATAATAACCTTTTACATTATAATTTTTTTACTATATTTTCAACAATAAAAGTTTAAATTGTTACTATTTTTTTACTGTATTTTCAATTTAATAAATGCAGCATTTATGAGCATTCTTTAAATTCTTAAAATTATTTAAAGATGTAAAAATACAAAAGACTGTCTTTTTAATCTTCTTCAACTCTAATTTCTGAATATCTAAAGGTTTGCAGAACTGCCATAGTAAGGCATATTTTATTCCATATTAAGGCTGAAATGCATGTTTAAAATTAAGATTAGTCTTTATAACCTGAAGACTAATGCTATATGCTAAAATGATAGTGGTATCAATACTAAATTTGAATTGAGTATTAAAATAATATAATGCAGTTAATTATAACATAATACACAAATGTCTTCACAAATATGTAAATTGAACAATGAAACCATTTATACTAACAAACAGTATACGCAAAACAGGTGAGCATAATGAAACATGGGGTGAATTCCAATTTGGTCAACACTGACTTTTATTCTATGTAAAAAAAAAAACACACACACAGTTTGGACATTCTTTAATATATTTTCCTTTTGCAATCTTTCAGTATTTCATATGCATGACCATTCAAAATGTTTTTGATAGTTCACCAATGCAGCATTTATTTATTTGAACAAAAATTCTGTAAAAACAGTGATATTGTGAAATATTAGTACAATTTAAAACAACTGAACAAAACAACTGCTCATTAACACAAATATCTAATCAGCCAATCACATGTCAGCAGCTCAATGCATTTAGGTTTGTAGCCATGGGCTGAATCCGAAATTGCCCCTTAAATCCTCATTCACTATTCCCTATAGTCAACTAAAACTGTTTACTTGAAGGAGTGAATGAAAACGAGCAAGTGAATTCAGACAGCCGTTGAGCTTACATCGGCCTCTCTTTGGGGCGAAAATGCCTTTTTAAAGCCATCATTGACTTCCATTGTAGGAAAAAAATATATACTGAAGTCAATGAGATCAGAAACTGTCTGGTTACTTATATTCTTCGAAGTATCAAAAATTTGGCTGAATACATTCGAAAACGGTAAAACCCAACTGTTTAACTCTGGGGGAGTGGAAAATGAGCCTATTTCCAAAAAAAGTGGAGCATCCCTTTAAAGACTATTGTTAGGATGTATTAATAAACCTTCAGTAAATTTAAAATAAATTGTTGAAGCCGTTTGTAATAAGTGTTTTATTTGAGTTTAATTGTGTATTTGTTTATTATTAATATTACTATGTGCATATTTAGATTTGTATTTATAAACCATTTAGTTCAGATTTAAAGTTTCAGGTTCAGGTCTCAAAGAAATTTTTAAGTGTCGAAGTGCCTTTCACCATGTCCACCTTCCCGTAAGATGTAGTATGTACAGAGTTTTTAAGTACTTTTCTATCCTTACAAATCTTGTGATATTTTTTCTGCTTGGCGTTAGACTTTTGCATGAGACAGATGAAATTCCCCAACACACATTCAACAAAAATTGCCTTATGATAGTGGTAGAGATATATAACAAACACAGCTCACTGCAGTGTCTACAGAGACATAAAACTATAATTAGGAGAAGGACTTCTGGGCTCAACTGTCACCACAGCTGAGTCACTTAGCTTTCTAGGAATAATAATTTCTTAGAAACTAAGATGGGAAGATACTATTGTCTTCATTGCTAAAATAGCATAAATGTCTGGTATGGGTTAGTCACAACATGAGATGCCAGCAAATTGTACTTTCACTGTAAAAAGAAAAATTAGTGTAATTTTAACTGTAAAATATTGTAAAGGGAAAGCCCGTAAAAGATCCAACCGGAGATTTCATCAAATTATAATTTACAATAAAAAAACTGTAAACTGACATTCCCAGACTTTCCAGTGTGACGCTTCAGATTTGAAAGTATTTCATTTAGGTAATTGTTCCGTATTTGTTTTTATCAGCTATGCACATTTGGGATTTATGTTACGTCTTCTGTTGTTTATTAAACGTTTATTACGTTAGCCTATTTTTTCATGTGTCGTGTGTTACCGTGATGTTGTTTTGTGTTTGCGACTCTATAATTGAACTTGTGGAAAGGATACTTCTGTGAGATTCTTAATGTGGCTTCCTTTTTAATACCTAGGCCTAATGCCTAATATGTTTTAGTAGCAGTGTACATTGTTGGATTTACCGGTTTAAATGGCATTTTTGTTGAAAATTACAGTTTTATACTGTAACAGTTACAGGCAGTTTTGTAAATAATGTCTACATTTATGCGGTATTTTTATTATTTATTAATATGCGTTTACTGCATTACTGAATTATTTCTTTTAACCACAGCTGCCATTGATTCTTTTTGTAAAAACAACAGGGTTTTTTTTTTCAGTGTAGCTAAGAAAATCATTGGCTACTGTCTGCCCAACTGAATCAATATTCAAGAAGCAGGCTGTCAAAATAATCAACAACTCCTTACACAAGAACATTTGTCAGCTGGTGCCTTCAAAGAATCTATTGCAAATTTTAAATACCTGGCTGCCGTTTTATTTTATTGTATTTTTTTTTAGCTTTCAGTCACTTTTTAAACTTTATGCATGTCTGAAGGGTTGGGGATCTAAACTGTAACACCCACAGAAGCAGAAACATGAGCGGCACAAACTGAAGAGAATCATCAATGATTCAAACACAATCATCATGGCTGTTTCTCTCTCTCTTTCTCTCTTTCACTAACATGCATATAAACACAAAGATGACATTGTAGGCTACTTGATAAGAACTGTGAACTTTTGGTGGTAAACTATTTTAAAAGTTTTATTTTTTGTGCTAGAAACGTTATGTGTTTGTCATAAACTGATTTTGAGATTCTATTTAGGTTTACTGCAGTTGTTGTATGAACTAGTGACATTTAATTATTGTAAGTGTTAACACTATACAATAAGGTTTTTCATTTGTTAACAGCATTAGTTGACACTTAACTAAGCAACAAAAAATTACTTTTAGCTTAGCTAAAAGTAATTAAAAGTTAAAATTATTTTTTGTAGGCTAAGTAGTGTTTTGTCAGTCTATTTTAAGACTGACAAACAAATTTATTAACAAAAATAAATGTGTTAGTTCGTGTTAGTAATGCATGAGTCCTTATTGTAAAGTTTTATCAATGAACTTTTAAGAAGTCTTGTAAACTACATGCTTATAACAGAACACATTTCATCCTCGAAATTGACGTCAAAGGTGGAATGATGATGTTATCTTCAGGAGTGGTCAATGACTCTGTGAGTCTTTATCATAACAGCTCTGCCTAAACGGAAGCGCTGTGCCTACGCTCCTCAAATGCAAATATACCTGTGTCGAAAGAGCAAACGACGCACCTGACGCTTCCCAGGGGATCTGGAAGGCCGAAGTTTCTATTGTTCTAAAGCGTTTACTCTGCCATGGCTCGACCACTCCCTGCAGTGACTGTGAATTGAGGTTTCGCATATCCCGCCCTCCCCGGAGTTCTGATACACAACGCCTCATCTCATAGCCTTTGGGAAAACCACCTCGCCTGTTGTGGCAAACGGGCAGTTTTAACCGGTCAACACCGTTTGTGGATTTATGTAAAAGTGTCAGAGGCTCAAGAGATTGAGGGGACGTGAATTTCCCATACATTAGGACACCGAATTTACCGGGCTCACCTGTACAGGTAAGCGGCGAAGGGCGGCGTTTCCTTTTAGAAACAGGTGTTACGCGCAACATTGTGAGCGCGGATAAATTACCCTTCGCTATTTACAGGAAGATTAAACTCAGGTGTGTCATTTGTGTTGTTTTGTGGTCGCGCTGCTCCTGCATGTACATGTTTTGAAGTCTCGCCTTTTTTATATGATCAAGTAACTAGCCTACACGACACATGATATCTTTAAAATAGTTTCCAGAGGACTGAGAAACTAGTAAGCGTTTGGGACGAGATCTAAAGATTTAC
Source organism: Cyprinella venusta (assembly GCA_038021265.1). NCBI lineage: Eukaryota > Metazoa > Chordata > Actinopteri > Cypriniformes > Leuciscidae > Cyprinella > Cyprinella venusta. Next base: position 29,562,418 of record CM075866.1, read on the forward strand.
CTGCTCACTTTTACCGGCCCACTTCATTAATATTTAACTGGCCAGTGCTAGTTTAGCAGGGGGCATATTGCAGTAAGACTGACGTTCAACTTCTGATGATCATCGATCTAATATATATATATATATATATATATATATATATATATATAAACACTAAAGAGATAATGTCAGTTATGAAGTATTTTCATGTTTTGTTGTAAAAATAGATCAATTCTGGATAACTGTTCAAATGACGTGTAATCTGTAAGATGCCTTAATTATTAGCTAATGATATTTACAAAATAGTCTATATTTGTCTCTTTTCTGGGTAAAAAGAAAATAAATGTACACAGACTAGAAAATCTCTTCCCTCCCAACTCAAAATTTTCTAGTGACTGGTCACATCTAAGTTTTTCAATTGGCCCAAGTGAAATTCTGCAAAGTGGTAAAATTTTCACTTGGGCCAGTTAAAAAATTTAGACGTGACCCTGCACTCACTAGAACATTTTGAGTTGGGGAGGATAGAATTTTTGTGCATGGGTCAATGACATATAAGGATGTCCAAGGTGAGACTGACACACAAAATAATTGATAGGCCTATAAAGACGGCAAATCGTGTAACCAATAAAAAGTACTAAAACACTTTGCTTGCACTCTAGATAAGCACAAGTGTACACAAAATAGATTCATTATAGATTGTGTGTATTCAGATCATGCATTTTTATTTTTAAGATATATCCAGACCAAATAAACCCCCCCAGCATGGTCAGCTTGGTGAATGCAAGCATAAATTTGCTAATATTCTGCCTTGCACAGTTTACAGTCTCTCTCTACTGATATCATATGTGAATTTCATCATTCAGTCCCCACTTCAGTGTTGGGTGAGTGGCCCATTTAGATTTGATGTATATAAGAGAGTGTCTTGTGATGTATTGTAATTCAAAATAATATAAAAAACTCACTTATACAGCATTTTCATTCATTTTTTTCCATCTTGTCAGAGCAGTATCATTTAAAGTGCATATAAGCATGTGCACGTGTGCAGTGGGGGGAGGGAAGATCCTGTTTGGCCAGTTTAATGTCTGTTGTCATGAGTGCCAGTTGTTTAGACTTTACCTTAAAATCTTCTGTTGTGATACATTAACCTGTGTATATGTTGTTCAATTCTAGTAAAAACCACTATAGTATGATCAGAAATGGTGTGATGGCAGTAGTCTAATGTGGCTGTTTTTTAAATGATTTTGTGTATCATTTTGTTTTGGGCAGAGATTTGTCTTTCAATCTCGGTGAGATATTATTTTAATACTAAACAAACTGATCTGTTTTCAGTGAAATTAAGATTTACTGTAAGATACAATCAGCTGTTCCTCTTGTGAATAGAGGACATATTTACTTTGAAAAGGATGTGGTCTAACAGGTTTTTCATTTCTTTGCATATTGAAAGTATTCGAACTTCCCAACCACACGCAAAGCATCCATTAGCCAATCGCTTGTTCTCACTAACGTCGTTCTTTCCAAGCATGTGTCTTCTTTAGTGGGGTCTTTAGCTGAGGTTTGTTGTCAACATTAAGCCCTGAACTTGTTGTTAAGTTGCAAGGTCTTTTTACTAAGCTCCAGGTCTTGGAATGCGGTTACTGGACTTTTGTGGTATGTCAGTTGTGTGACCTTAGTGAAACATTAGAGATTTAGATCAAGCTCATTTGTTGCCTAATTTAGCAGAACGTGGACTTGCCACAGTACCTTTTGTCCATGCTTATTGTATCAAAAACAAAACAAAATAAAAAGCACAGAAAATATGATGTCTACATTTTATTTAACCTTGCTTAATGAATATAAAAAGCTTTTTGCATGAGCAGGGAAATCCCCCATTGTGGTTAAAGAAATACAGATAACCCCAATCAAGAATTCACTCTCATCACACCATGGATTTGTTCTTTGATTGTTTGTCTAGGTATTCATTAGCCCTCATCAGATAGCATGGTCGTCATAATGTGTCACCTGACTGTAATGCACTTAATGTGACTTCATGTCTTGAAGGCATGTAAAACGGCATGGTGATATCATCAAGCTGTGTTTGCTTTTATAGATAAACTTTCCCCGACCCAAAGTGTGTTTAAATGCTTCAATCTGACACATGCACTATTTAAATGCAATAGTGTTTCTCTCAAATGTTACTGTTTCTGTTTAATGAATAGAAAGATTTGGGAATGGTTTGTTCTAAATCACAAATGCCGTTCAGTATTATAATGTTTTCATAAAAGTTTGCTCGTGTTAACCTGCTGTACATGACAAAAAAAATTCATATTAGTCCAAATTTTGGCTGTGACTTCACTTCACGTGTTATTTAGGACTTTGGAAGGCCGTTTTGAGATATACCGATATCACGTTTTTATTTTCTTTTTTGACCGATAATTATAATGTAATAACAACAGTAATCACCAATATACGTATAGGTGCATATTATGTTTTTATTGTTGTAGTTTAATGATCGTGTAGTGATTATTATGTTAAAAAGCAGTATCGTATCTATCGTATCATTGATTTTATATGCAGATTAATGCATTATAAAAATCACTTAATTATAGTATGGAAAATAAGCGATAGCGATCAAGAGAATACATTTACATCATGCTTTTTTATGTGGCAGCAAAGACAACAGTGTAATCTCATTATCAGGTTTTATCATTCATCTCAACGTTTTCCATGTGTTAATAGCGAATGCTTCTCCTTTCTGATGGGCAGGAAACCTGAACCATGAATTAGTAACACAAGCTACGACGTTGCTAGGGTACAGCTTGACTCTGGTATGGTTGCCATGGCAACCGTAAACAGTCTGGTATAAAAAAGTTGTAATAGTGATAGCCCACCTGAAACTGAGAGAGCTAAATGGTGGAAGGGTCACAGTAAACAACAGCCGTCATTTAAAGGCAAGAGAAATGGGAAATTTACCCCAACAGCTGGCTTATATGGTTGGGGAAACATAGCCTAGCTCTGAAGTCTTCTTGTTCTCACAATTGAAGCTTTACTGTATCTGAACACCACTAAACAGCTGTTTGTTACTTAAAGGCCTTTCATCACACTAGACTTGATCATATTATTATTTAAGGACAATCTTTCTGTATATTTGGGAACAGTTTGTAAATCTTTAACACAATAGCAATATTCATAGCTTCTACTGACAGGGACGTTGCTCTTGTTTTTTGAGTGGATATTTCTGTGCAGCATTTAGCGATCTGGGGAAAGAGAATTGTGGCGAACCTCATTTGTATGAACACCTAAATAAAGGTACAATAGTTTGAAAGTTGCCCAGATCACAGGGAGAAACAACGTGGACCTCATTAACGGAATAAAAAGCCCTCATTCTCATTACCTTTTTGTTCTTGCTCCCTGATTTACCTTTGTGTGCATCTTTGTCTTTCTCCCCTCAAACAATCACACACACCTGTTCATTGGATCCCCAGGCTCATGATCTGCTGTAGGTTCTGTTCTTTAATTAAAGTGTGAGACTAAAGCGAAGCTAAAGATGACAGATGAGAACACCAAAGCCTTAGGGAATGTTTAAACCTATTATTTAAGTCATGCAGCCATTTTCTGAGAACCATGTGCTAAATTGGTCATTTTTGTTGATTTATTGTATTTCTAAGGCTCAAATCACTTTGCTCTGACATGTAATTAGCATAGTCTTATGACTTAGAGGTATGAAAGTTTTAAAGGAATAGTTCACACAAAAAATGAAAATTTACTCACCCTAAAGCCATCCTTGGTGTAACGTTATGACATTCTTCTTTCAAGAGAGAGTCGAGATCCAGGCGGAAGGGTGACCCCTGACCTGATGTAGGAAGTATGACGTAGGCATAGCATAAGATTAGGTGATAATTGACTCATGCGGAAGCGCACAGGATAGAGCAAAACAAAACGGCGGCAGCCTGCTTGTAAATAAACATTCTGAAATATAATTCTTCCATACTGTATGTTCATTTGGTTAAGAAGAGTTTAGGGAAACTCGCCTTGATTATTAATAGTTCTAAGAATAGAATATGAAAAAACAAATCGAACTTGGTACAGCCCATACATTTTAGTGTAGTTGGGAGCACAAGGAGGCTATTTTTTTGTGAAATATGTATATAGTGGTAAATTGACTTGTTTTGTTTTTGAATTGAGTGTGTGATGTGTGAACTTTGGTCACAATGAACTTTGGTCATTATAATAGAGGAAACAATCTACAGAGTGTCATAGGCCCACACATACAACCTCAGTCATGATTCACATTTGCTCTGACACAGAGTACACAGTGTTTGTCTTGGTTGTGCTGGTTGAATCAGCCACTGACTCTAAATGCTATCCCCTTGATGATTTAGAATTTAGAAACTATGCAAAGGCTTTGTTATGGAGCTTTGATTCAGGCAAATGGTCAGAGCTCATCACATTTACAAACACAGTCAAAAAAGGAACAATCATGATAACAGTATAATAACAGTTGATAATTATTTTCCAGCACTTCAGCTTTGGCTCATGCAATGGTACAGATATTGCTCTTTTGAGCAAATAATTATGTAAACAATATCCTGGTCATTCTGAGTCTACATTAAAAATATGATAGCTACTTTAAGTTAACTCAAGTCAAGTATGGATTGTGGTTTCACATAATGAAAACATGTTTTCTTTACTCAAATACTTCATGTATTATGAACTGAGTAACCTGTCTAAATAATGTTTCAATCAAGTTCATCCTAGCTAAAGTATTTGAGTAGAAATAACTATAAGATAAAGAAATAATTTTCAATCGCATGGAACCACTGTCCTTGATCTAATTGAGTTAATTTAAAGTAAGATATTTTTATAGCTGATAATATCAACACATAACAAGCTCAACATAGCTTTTCTTTTTGGGTGTTGCATCCATGGCATTTTTATAGCAGTGGCTTATTTTATTAAAACAACTTAAATTCTTGTTAGCGGGTCCCAAGCACATGTTACATCACCAGTGGTGTCTCCCTATGCAGAAACTATTTAAAATACCAGCATAATAGAACATTAAACATTAACAAGTCTCCCTATTTTATTATCTTGATTAAAAATGCATAAATATCACTTCATTTCATTGTTTAATGAATCTTCCTATCCAGCACTGTGCAAAACATGATGGGGAAATCCTGTTATTTTCAATAATGCTACTTTGACACAACTAAAGTCATTCATGTAGTCTTAACTCAAATGGATTAAGTGAAGTGGTTAAACTTGATGAAATTAAGTTGTGAGAACATCTTGACAGAACGATGTTGGATTAACTTGTTTTATTTAAGGAAATTGAACAAGCAGCTACATTTACTTTTTTCCTACTTGATTAAAACATGTTCTTTCAAAATTAAAACATTGAGTTAGCCTCAAATCAGTTAAAAAATTAAAATTAACTTAATAAGACTTTCGTTCATCTTCGGAACACAAATGAAGATATTTTTGATTAAATTTAAGAGCTGGATCACTCCTCCATAGGCTTCTAAAGGGATCTAAACTGGCCGGCCCAAAAGTTATGAACGACATCGTTAAAATAGTGATTACAGTGGCTCAATCTTAAGTTTATCAAAGACAAGAATACCTTTTGTGAGCAAAACCCCCCCAGAGATTTCACTTAGTGAAACTGCGAAAAGCTTCTAGATTGCATGTCACATGTAGGCTCACTATTGGCCTACGCTGGTCATCTGTGTGATGCGTGTGAAGTACAACCTAGAAGTTTTGCGCTGTTTCATTACGTGAACTCTCAAGGCCCAGAGAGAAGAAAATGAATAGTTGAATAAAGTCATTTTTAGGGGCCAAGCACTGAAGGTGCGGAGGCACCTATTGTATCTGTTCTGGTTCTTATTTTTCTTCTTCCTTTTCTACTTCTTATTATTCTTCTTCCTTTTCTACTTCTTATTATTCTTCTTCTATTTACTACTTCTTCCGACTGGGCGTCTACTGGGTCGCCAGTTTAGATTCCTTAAGAAGCCTATGGAGGAGTAATCCAGCTCTCAGATTTAATCAAAAATATCTTAATTTGTGTTCTGAAGATGAACGAAAGTCTTACGGGGTTGGAACAACATGAGGATGAGTAATTATTGAGATCATTTTCATTTTTGGATGAACTAACCCTTTAAGTTACCCTCAAAACCCCATTCAACTATGTTTGATTTTGAAACAATTAAAAAAAAGCGTAGTATGTAACAGTTAACACAGTTAGGACTAAATATAAAAACTGTTCAATTAATCATTGTTTTGTGATAACAATTCCACTAAAATGCTAACAGAAGACCAGTTTGGAAATAGAATTGGTTAGCATTGCTGATATTGCAACAGGCCTCAGTTATGCTGTCATGGATGCCAACATAAACTATTGATTTATGTTATTGCTCGGTACAAGGGTTAATAATAGACAAAAGAGTCACTAACATTGTTTTCTTTCTTTCTTTCTGCAGACATGAAGCCTTTTTTCCTGCTTGCCACATTATTGTGGTGTTTAGCTGCAAATTTCTCCTGGGCAGCAAAGATAGTGGTAGTTCCGCCAATTATGTTTGAGAGCCACCTGTATATATTTAAGACCCTGGCCTCTGCTCTCCATGCCGAGGGCCATGAAACAGTTTTCCTGGTCTCCGAAGGTCGGGAGATCCCACCTTCCAACCATTATCGTCTCCAGCGCTACCCTGGAATCTTTAACAGCACCTCAGCTGATGACTTCCTCCAATCAAAAGTTCGCAACATCTTTTCGGGGCGTCTCACAGCACTGGAGCTGTTTGATATCCTAGACCACTATTCTCAAAACTGTGATGCCGTTGTTGGGAGTGCTTCTGTCATGGAGCAGCTAAAACGTGAAAGTTTTGATCTGCTGCTTGTTGATCCCAATGAGATGTGTGGATTTGTCATTGCTCACATCCTGGGTGTCCAGTACGCCGTATTCAGCACAGGATTGTGGTACCCTGCTGAAGTTGGGGCGCCAGCACCTCTGTCTTACGTCCCAGAATTTAACTCTCTGCTAACGGACCGTATGTCTTTGTTGCAACGGGTAGCTAACACAGCAGTGTACCTGGTTTCCAGGTTTGGTGTCCAGTTCCTGGTTCTACCGAAGTATGATCGCATCATGAGGAAGTACAACGTCCAGCCATCGGTGTCCATGCACGATTTGGTTCAGAACAGTCGACTCTGGATGCTGTGTACTGACCTGGCACTGGAGTTCCCACGACCCACTTTGCCACATGTTGTCTATGTTGGGGGCATCCTTACCAAACCCCCCAGCCCCTTGCCACAGGTAAGAAACCAATGGTTTTAAATTTAAAAGATTCTCTAAATATTGCTATGTTTCTCCGACTATTTTAGTGTCATGACTTTTAGGGATACACAAGATATTAGTACCATACTAGGGTGGCCCAGTATTTCACAGCACAACAAAATTTAACCCATAAGTTATCCCTAAAATCAGAGGCAAATGATGAATGAATAACTCTGATGTAGAAGCACTAAACCCTGATTGTAAACCTAAATTTGACATAAACTGTAAACTTGGTCCTCAAATCTGATTGGTTGATTGGAATGTTGTTCCAAAATCAACAAAGATTTTGAAACAGGAACATGTTGCACTTGGTGAAATCTGGTTCTGCATTACAGTTGAATGAGCCAAGCCAGAATACTGAACACAGAACATTTCATAGTGATATTTCTTGGCTACCATAGAGGGTGCATTAATGCTAACATTCTGGCTTTATACTAGAGTTAGGCTAATGATCTAATGAAATCCAAATTTGAACAGTTTTTATTATACCAGTACCTGGCTGAGAAAGGAACATTGTGCGATGGCTTGGTTCCATTGTTTCATGGCTTGAATTTGCTATGTTGTGGCTTATGTTATGTTAAGTGTGATGCAATCGCTTTATATAATGAACAGATTCAATTCAGTGTTTTATTCACATATAAACATTCATCAACACACACATCATTGGTGGTAAACGGAAGCTCAAGCTAGTTCACTTGATGTGCAACCATTGAGGTTCATTCTTATGTGTTACGCGCACACTTTTGAGCTTCCACAAAAACCAATGAGGTTTGTTCTCGCACACCAAGCAGGTTCGGTTGAGATTCTGTTTATATTCGCTGATCAATGTGAAAATGTGAATGAAAGCCTAAATTCAGTCTGTTCATCATATAAAGCATTAAAGTCTCTTCAGAAAATGTGGACTACACTGCATATGCATTAGTTTTACTATCTCTTTATGAACTTTTTAAAGCGCCAAAGGTGTAGTTCCGCAGCTATAAATGGAGGGACAGAAATCGCTCAGATTTCATTATAAATAATTATGTTCATTTGTGTTACGAAGATAGATGAAAGTCTAATGGGTTTGGAAAGACATAAGTGTGGGTAATTGATTTGTGGGATCATTTTTGGGCGAACTAACCCTTTAATCCCTATCGATTTACTTCTGGAAAGATGAAGGATGCTCAGATTTAAATGCCATTTTTTCATCTTTTAGTGATATACTGGAAAACCATAATATTGAAATTTGTGCACCCGCCATCACCACATTTAATTAAGGCAAAAATAAGACGACACCATATGCTAGTCACAAGAAATTACAAAAATATTAAATACCAACATGTCTGCTCCACAATCGACTGTTAGGATACATTACAAAGTAATGTACTGAGCACATGCAGTGCTCAGTTCATGAATGCCAATAAAATTACGTCATGATGTGATCGACTGACGCAGGAACCTCATTTTCATTTTAAGATCTTCAGCCTAACAAATGCCACAACCCACTCCCTCTAACAAGCGACCTTGGTCCGCCTTGCACTTATTAATATTCATTAGACTTGATGTGGTGAAAATGTGCAAACATTTTTTTTTTTATCTAGTATATGCAAGTCATTATTATGTTCAGTCTCATATCACCCGTAATTATATTAAGTTTTGATTTTGCCACCGGGGCGTTATGCTCACAAAGGTCGTTCTTATCAATGCGGGTGATTGCGTGGAGCTGTCCATTGAATAGGAGTGGGGGTTCTAAACCTAAGCTTGCACTGTTGGAATACCAAGCGCCCAAATGGCCTCATTGTATGCTGTTGCGCCATAATGCAAATAGACAGAGTCAGTGCAAAGTGTGTGTGTGTAAATGTGCCCATTGTCGGGTGTGTATGAAGGACACTGAGACCAGTGTGAGGGGCGGACAGTTAGTGCCAGGCCAATGCAGGCTGTTCAGCTGCAGCTGGACTGCTTCAGACAGCAAGAAAGCAGTTCTTACACAAAAAAACATGCTCATCCTGAGGCTATGCTAACTGCTAACACAAATGGCTAAGTCTCATTAGTAATATAATTTTTTTGTGCCAACAATTGCACTGTAGTGCCAACAATGCTCTTTTATCTTGCCATAATGCACTTTCAGTATGAGTTGCTAATATTGTAGTTGACCTCAGTCAAGCATTTATAGATGCTAAGATGATAACACAAAGCTCATTCAAATGCCAGATAAAAATATGATATTAAAGCAATGTTTAATATAAAAATCAAAAGCCTAATATCCAAAATATGAACCAACCATTTAAAAGTACTTTAAACTAAATACATTAATTTCAGGGTTGCCAACTTTGTTTGAGCTATTAGCTAGCCCACATAATGCACGTCAGACAACGTTTGCAACTATAATTGAAGTCTGCCCAGATAGCACACGTATGTCTGCAAAATGTCTGTTAAAGATCACTTCATCTGGAAAGCTGGTGTGCTGTTTACTAACATCTGATAGATATCCTTAAGATGTCAGTTTAACATACATTCTAAATCTTTACATCTTAGAGACATCTTCTAAACGTCTATTTGACATCTGACAGGAAACATCCTATAGACGTATTGCAGATGAGCAAACTCTAAAAAATTTGTCTTCCAGATGTAAACACACACATCAAATAGACATCTCTGTGATGTAAGTGTACTATCAGGGTGTACTCTCGGCACACAGACTGATAAGGTAAAGCTACGTCACTAGTGACAAGGCACACCATTTTATTATCTGCTTCCCTTGATTGTCATCCAAACTTTCAAATGTGCATCAGTGAGCTCCGACTCCGAACCTATGCTCTGCACCCTCTTTGAACTTTTCACACGCAACTGACGTATCAGATGCAAGGTTTTCAGTGAATCAATGATCAGAGAATACCGTGAGAACGACTTTGTAGGCAGATGTTACAGTTGCAGCTGTGGGCCTTACACTCCTCTCCTCTCATTAATACGCTGTGGTCTAGTCATCAACAGAAAATTAACGGATTGAGGTGGGAGTAAAAATTCTTGAGTGTGCGTGAGAGCGTGAGATTGATGCTGAAAGCGTGAGTGTCACACCAGAGAGCGTGAGAGTTGCCATTATATTTTGAGATGTAAATTTGTTTAAATAATTTGTGTGAGTGTTTGTGTTTGTGTATACTTTTCTAGGTGGATGAACTTCTGGTTATGTTTGCTCCATGTAAACAGTGCTTTACAGATTTAACTCCCTGTCCCTTTTCTGATAACTTGTGGCGTGACTAGGTTAAGTTACTAAGTTACGGATATGATGTCATCTTTAGGTTCACAAAGTTGAATACATCTGTACATAAACCGTCTCAGTAAATATTCATTAGTAAATGACAATGTTGTAAATTAATAAATAAAGGTGGCTTGATTTGACATTAGTCATATGTAATATACAAGTCTTATGGCTATAATTTTAAAACGGTGTCTGCTTAAATGTCTATCACTGTATACACTCACCTAAATGATTATTAGGAACACCATACTAATACTGTGTTTGACCCCCTTTCGCCTTCAGAACTGCCTTAATTCTATGTGGCACTGATTCAACAAGGTGATGAATGCATTCTTTAGAAATGTTGGCCCATATTGATAGGATAGCATCTTGCAGTTGATGGAGATTTTTGGGATGCACATCCAGGGCACGAAGCTCTTGTTCCACCACATCCCAAAGATGCTCTATTGGGTTGAAATCTGGTGACTGTGGGGGCCATTTTAGCCATTTTAGTACTTTTAAATGATTCGAGCTTTGTGACATGGTGCATTATCCTGCTGGAAGTAGACATCAGAGGATGGGTACATGGCGGCCATAAAGGGATGGGCATGGTCAGAAACAATGCTCAGGTAGGCCGTGGCATTTAAACGATGCCCAATTAGCACTAAGGGGCCTAAAGTGTGCAAAGAAAACATCCCTCACACCATTACACCACCACTAGATGATGGATCCATGTTCTCATTCTGTTTGCACCAAATTCTGACTCTACCATCTGAATGTCTCAAAAAAAATCGAGACTCATCAGACCAGGCAACATTTTTCCAGTCTTCAACTGTCCAATTTTGGTGAGCTCTTGCAAGTTGTAGCCTCTTTCCTATTTGTAGCGGAGATGAGTGGTACCCGATGGGGTCTTCTGCTGTTGTAGCCCATTCGCCTCAAGGTTGTGCGTGTTGTGGCTTCACAAATGCTTTGCTGCATACCTCAGTTGTAACGAGTGGTTATTTCAAAGTTGCTCTTCTATCACCTTGAATCAGTCAGCCCATTCTCCTCTGACCTCTAGCATCAACAAGGCATTTTCGGCCACAGGACTTACTGGATGTTTTTCCCTTTTCACACCATTCTTTGTAAATGAAAAGAAATGGTTGTGCGTGAAAATTCCTGTAACTGAGCAGATTGTGAAATACTCAAGACTGGCCCGTCTGGCACCAACAACCATGCCATGGTCAAAATTGCTTAAATCACCTTTCTTTCCCATTCTGATATTCAGTTTGGAGTTCAGGAGATTGTCTTGACCAGGACCATACCCTAAATGCATTGAAGCAACTGCCAGGTGATTGGTTAGATAATTGCCTTAATGAGAAATTGAACAGATGTTCCTAATAATCCTTTAGGTGAGTGCAATGCATATACAGTATATATATATATATATATATATATATATATATATATATATATATATATTTATATCATTTACATTTTCATTAATAATTCAAGCTTTCAGTTAGTGAAATTAATTTCAAAATTATTCCATAAAAAACAGTTAATCCAAAAATCACCATGATCTTCATTGTTATCATCTCTTAAGCATTAGTCAAATCAAATGAAGGGGGTTTTTTTATGACGGAACAAATTTTTATTTAACAAAATGTCTGGGTCTGACACAACTGTCACATAAAAGTGAAGTTAAAGTGCAGTCACTTTGGAGCTGAATATTAGTGATACAGTATATCTTTTTAGGCCTTACTTTGTGCTTTGTGGTATTCTGGTTTAGGTGGCTTATTTAATGGTTAATGGTTAATGGTTGGTTAATATTCTGTGATTTTTTTTTTTGTGTGTGTATGTTACAGGGTTAGTTCACCCAAAAATGAAAATTATCCCATAATTTACTCACCCTCAAGCATAGGTGTATGTGACTTTCTTCTTTCAGCAATCACTCTAGAACTAGCCTTGCATACAGCCGTTACCGGAAGTCAGTGAATATAGTTTATTAGGTTATGGATTTAAAAAAAAAAAAATATATATATATATATATATATATATATATATATATATATAAACTTCAGAAGGCCTTTATTAACCCCCTTATGGATTAGTTTTATGATGGATGGATGCACTTTTTGGGCTTCAAAATTATGTTTTATTAACAAAGTTTGAGAGGAGAACGTTCAGTTAATTAACACGAGTGGAGTGCACTCAACAATCAATGATAAGAGGTGTATATATAGATTCAGCAATCTCACCTCACTCCATTGATAGTTTAGCAGCATCCCTCCACTGCCCCTTCTCCAGTCTTCTAGTCCTAACCACTTATATAGGGGGGAATACTCTGGGTTCAGGCCCCTTCCCCCGGACAGCACGCCAATTACGCATTAAATCTTATCCAAGAGTGAACTCATGAAATGTAAGGTACTCTTCACTCCCAGTTTAAAGGGATACTCCACTTTTTTTTGTAAATAAGCTCATTTTACAACTCCCCCAGAGATAAACAGTTGATTTTTACCATTTTCGAATCCATTCAGCCGATTTTCTGATATTTAGAAGAATATCATAACCAGACAGTTTCTGGTCTCATTGACTTCCATACTATGGAATCCATAGTATATATTTTTTCCTACTATGGAAGTCAATGAGACCAGAAACGGTTTGGTTACTGATATTCTTCTATATATCAGAAAATCGGCTGAATGGATTCGAAAACGGTAAAAATCAACTGTTCAACTCTGAGGGAGTTGCAAAATGAGCTTATTTCCAAAGCCAGGATATTTTTTAATATTACTTTGATTTTATTTGACTAAAAGAAGGCATATTCACCTAGAATGGCTTGAGGGTGAGTACATTATGGGATTTTCATTTTTAGGTGAACTAACCCTTCTAAGTTGTAAGTTTAATCTAAGTTATTTTAGTAAATTTCAAATGCTTCCTTTTTGGTTTACCCAGTGTTGGTTTTTAAAGCAGAATAGAACCATTAAAACCACTCGTTATATTCTCCAGATTGCTCTCTGTGGATGTGCTAAGGTTGAATAAATCTGGTCCTTGAGCTAAAAAGAGTTTGACACACCTGGTCTAAAGCCTACTCAGCTTAAAAAATACATGTTTATATATATCTTATTTTTTTCCATAGTAGTGACATTACAATTGCAACTGTTTAAAAATAGCATTTCTCTGTGGTTGACAAAATATGAAAAACAGGTTTTGAGAAATCTTATATGAATAGTTCAGGTTGTGGGATTCTATGGCAAAGGTAAAGTAGCTTGAGATATATCCATACCTTAAAACGATTTCATATTATGATCAAAAATTTTCACTTGTTTAGAATTGAAAGTTGAAAGTTAGTTTTGTCCCTACTTTATCAGACTGTAAAACAATGATGTAACAGAGTTAGGTTTGTTTAGTCATATAAAATGGTGATTTAGAGTCAAATGAAACTTTTTTGATTTATATACAATCCTTTGAAATGTTTGGTCTGGCTTTTGCTTCCTGTGCAATGTTAAATTGCTGTGTCTTGTGAATATAGTCATCACAAATTTCATAGATGGACTGTTGAACTGTGTTGTATTTGATCTGTATGTGTACAGGAGTTTGAAACCTGGGTGAAGAATACAGATGAACATGGTTTCGTGGTGGTGTCGTTTGGTGCAGGAGTGAAGTATCTGTCAGATGACATTGCTCAGAAACTTGCTGGAGCCTTGAGCCGTCTACCCCAGAGAGTCATCTGGAGGTACTGCCATTCATTCCTTCATTCAAGTGATCGGTGGACCATTTTACCAACAGATCAAGTCCCCTGCGTATCATTCCATTAAAGTTTTTTCTATCACAAAGTATCTATTGGCAACTGATGTGGTGGCGGGTTACTGATAAGCCTGTGGCTACAACTTCCAAACCAGTAAACCCTCATTGAAAATGATCTGATGGTTTGTTAGACTTTCCAAAGGTTTGTAAATGCAAAACTTCATGAATACATGAGATATAATGGTCACAGACCATGATCCAGTGATATAGAAATCTTAAATAGACAATCTGCAAAAGATTATGTAACCATTATGGTATGTTGTGTTTAAATTTTGAGAAATACACATTCATTACAATGGGCTCGGAGACAAATGGTATATAAAATGGTATACAAATTGTCTTTGAAACCCTCACAGTAAATGACAGTATATAGGAAATGTGCTTAATAGGAGCAGTTCACCCAAAAATAAAAACTTCTGTCATTATATACTCGTCATAAACCCATATGACTTGAAATTTTTAAAGATTTTTACTGATTCCTTTTTTTAAATTACAATAAATGGGGACTATCTAAAAGTAGTTCATATTGTGTGCTATATTCCAAGTCATCTTAAGCCATATGAGCTTAATGTGAAAAATAGACCAATTTTTTCCTTTTCAACGATCTACCATCAGGTCTGGAGTCACATAAGGGAATTATTTATTTACTTTAAAATATTTTATAAAATTTATAAAAGAATTTTGGGAATTTGAGATGTGATGCTCTTATCAGTTAGTGGAAAATGAGTCACAAGTGCATGTAAACTTTAAATATCTCATTTAAAGAATTTTGTTTAACTGTTTAAATTTTCCTAAGTGAAGCTGCATGCTTATAAATAGCTGCTCCTTTTGTTGTCATGGGCATTCATATTGTCATGACTCCTGTAGTCATGCCATGTAATCTCAGTTGCTTTCTTGCTTTCTTGCGTTCTTGCAAATGTGCCATGGCAAGACTTTACTAATGAGGACACTGTTGGGAGTGGAAATGCCCAGGGAACACACACATATCAGATAAATAGAATTTACAGATAAACAGACACACTACAGTGATCCACAAAATATACCACTGTTCTTATGTGATGAACATATGGTCTGAACTCTTTTTTTATGACGTTTGCATACATTTTAGTAATGGTAATTTGAGTCAGTGACTGCGGTCAGGTTTCTTAGTAACTGTTGAATGTTTGCCATTGGGTTTGGCACATACTTGTCTGTAGACTGTGTGTATTTGCCCACAGAGAAGACACATTAATCCCAGATATTTACTAAGTCTTGAGCCAGACTTCAAAGCAAAGGCTTCATATACTGTAATCTCCACTAAAGAACAATTGCTGTTGGTTTAATCAGTCATTTAGCAGATATTCAAAGACTCACAATATTTTTTTATTATGCTATCATGTAACTTTTTAATGTGATGGCAAAGCCATGCAATTTGTAGCAGCATTACTCAGGTCTTTATTGTCGCATGATCTTTCAGAAATCATTGTAATGGGGTTATGTGCAACACTTCTATATTCTAAATCTTCATAATCTAAAATGAATTCCCTTTTCTACTGCCGTCGCCTAGGCCATGTGGTCAGCAATTTTTCTTTTAACAAATAGCATTATACATTAGCTTTTTTGGTATTGTTTTTGGTGACTGTTGTAGGAAGAGCAGCCTTTCTATAATTTTGTTTCTATAAAAAGTTACCACAGTAATTTGACTTAAATCTCCAGGTTTTATTTGGAAATCTCTCTCTTTACACAGTCAAATGAATACAGTTTCATGTTCCCTTCAATTACATGCTCAAAAGTGTAACGGTTATTGCTCTTTATTTTTCAAAAATCATGCTTAAAGGAACCAAATGTAAGATTGTGGCCAAAATTGGTACTGCAATCACTTTCAAATTACTGTAGAGCAGTGTAACCCCTCCCCTGACTCGAGGTTGCCAGATTGGCTGCAGGATCCAGCTAATTCTTCTCTGTTTTCAGCCGTCTACATCTTTCAAAGGCATCCCCTATACAAATCGTTGTTTTATTTCGGACTTTGTCGTGAAGTATTTTGGAATCATAATGAGTTTTTTTTGGATTCGTAATGTTAGACATCTTTTTATCCGACACGTTTGTAGCTTCAGCTGTGGTAAATACAGCAGAGCTGGCAACCTGGATGCCGTAACACTACTGACTTTGTGATTGGTAGATAGGTGGAGGGTGGCACATCCGACCAAAACACAACACAACACACAACAAACACAACACTACATCAACATCAGTTGAGGGCTGCAACTTCACTTTTTAAATGACAATACTGGCCGGACTACTGTTTTCAGTGATATAAGTATTTGAAATTAACATGATTTCTTAATGTTTAGTGACATATCAGGGCCATTTTATAATTAATTGAAATACATTTCTTACATACGGTTCCTTTAAATATGCCACACATGACTCTACTTTGTAGCCTTTATAAGCGCTTAAGGAATCCACATGTTTGATTGATGCTTTTGGATTGTCTTTCATGTTTTGCTTTTTATTTGCCTTCTGAATGTAAGCTTTTTTACTAAACCAATCTATGCATGCAAAACATTTGGTCCCTGTCTCTCTATTCTTATGTAATTTTTTCCCCAGTGTGCCACACTCCTCTTATTTCACAATGTATCATTGAATAACTTACAAATTCTTCATATTTATCAGTTGACAATTGTGTCATTCAGCCCTAGATGGCCTAAAATGTGCCTATAGAAGAGCCTATAGAAAGAGCTGCCTGTGTCTCACTGAATTCAATCTCTCTGTAGGTTTTCTGGAGTTCCTCCCCCAAATCTTGGCAACAATACTAAACTAGTGGACTGGATGCCTCAGAATGACCTGTTGGGTAAGAATACATCCTATCTCCCTACTAAATAAAAATACATTTTTAGAAAGTCATATGAAGTTTGAATGTGGAATTTGTGGCTATAATAGATGTTGCTTATTAGCATGCATCTTATTCGGATAGGCTGTTTATTGGTTCTTATAAAGCACATAGTAATGCCTTGTTCTGCTTGACCATATTCTAAATCCCTTAATTCTACCCAATACCAAAACTTAACAACTACCTTACTATTAATATGCAGTAATTAGGAGTTATTTGAGGCAAAAGTTTAACCAATAATCAGATAACAAGATGGGAGGGGCTAGACAATAAACAAGAGCGCACAGCACAAAGGAAACACATGACAAGCCATGTGCTCACAATAAACAGAACTAGAACACAAGCACGCAACAAACCAGACACTGTGACAAAAGTCTTAATTAAAAGTTAGTTAATAGTGAGAATTGCACCCTAATCTCAAGTGTGACTGAATTTGTGTTCCAGTCCTCCTTACTATTTTAAAAAAAGAAGTTGTTAAAAAAAGTGATAAACAGTGACAAAGATGTTATAAAAAATGTATTTTAAATAAAGGATGTGCTAGAAATGTATGTTCTTCATTAAAGAATCCTCCAAAAACAAAAAACAACAACAAAAAAAACCCCACCAAATCATCATTACAATGATTTCTGAAGGACCATGTGACAATGAAGACTGGAGTAATGCAAAATGCTGCTGCGAATTGCTTTGCCATCGCAGGGATAAATAAAACATGTTTACATTAACAAATTTCATATTGTAATAATATTTCAAAATATTGTTGTTTTTCTTTTCCTGTATTTATGATCAAATAAACGTAACCTTTGTGACCTTATGGGAATTCGCAACAACAAAATCTTACCAATTCCAAACTTTTTTTTTTTTTACTTTATATTTTTATTTAGCTACTTCTATAAATTTAATTTAAAAACACGAAAATTGGTCTTTAACTTTTATGCAGTTTTGCCTCTCAAGTAAATTATACCGTTTTAAGGCTGTTTAGATATTTTTACTGGAAAACTGATTTAGAAAATTATTATTTTTTTATTATTAATAAATGTGACCTTAGGGGAATTCACAATAAAAAAATCTCATCAATTCCAAACTTACCCCTTTGGCTAATCTTGTTTTTTTTTACTTTCTATTTTTACTTATATATTTACTTATATAAATTTAATTTAAAAAAAAACACAAAAATTGGTCTTTAACTTTTATGCAGTTTTGGCTCTCAAGTAAATTATACCGTTTTAAGGCTGTTTAGATATTTTTACTGGAAAACCGATTTAGAAAATTCTTATTTTTTTTTATTATTAGTGTTTGTGAAAGGGAGAGAAAGAGCACATCCTCCTCACTGTTCTTTTCTCCATCTCCTAGGATAATGTCTCTGTTGTCTTAGAGGACACAAAGCCTGCGTGTGTGTTTGTTTGTGTGAATGAGTTTCTGTCTCATTGTACACCATGGGCTTGAGGTCACAGAGGACCTTTATGTCATCATCATTCCGTCTTTTCTCTCTTTCTCTCAATGTCTTTCTGCTGTCCGCCACACTTCCTGTTCTCCTAATTCATGCATCCTGTGCTTTGGTCTTCCATTAGATTGATCTTCTCATTCAACCATAAGTAATGACTAGAAAAAAAGTCTGATACACAAAGTCGATAGACAGGGTGAAACCAAGGCATTTCTTCTCTGAGGACACTCAGCTGTTTAACACAAACACCTATTTGTTTGACGTTCAGCTGGACTAAACTTCAAGATCAGTGACCCATGGTTAAAACTGTCACAATAAACATCAATGATTAACTTCCATTTTTATCAGAGCCTGAAAAGCACTTAAACACACTGTGTGCACCTGAGCTTTATGCATGAAATGAAACAGCCCTGCTTTCATGTCAGTGCCAGTAGAAAGTGACACACACTCCACCCTATCCGTGAGAAGCCTTAGACAAATTTACAAAAAAGTATGCAAATGATCCTATGATTTTCCTCTATGACAACAATTTAAC
Source organism: Cyprinella venusta (assembly GCA_038021265.1). Classification (NCBI taxonomy): domain Eukaryota; kingdom Metazoa; phylum Chordata; class Actinopteri; order Cypriniformes; family Leuciscidae; genus Cyprinella; species Cyprinella venusta. The sequence goes on from CM075866.1 coordinate 29,581,545, forward strand.
ATAGGGGTGTCCTGACTTATGCACCCTGTATTTTAAGGAAAAACATTTATTTATTTATGATACATTACTCATTCACAAAGAAAATTTGTTTTCTTAAAGGTTAGAGTTTTCCTCATTTTTCTAATTAAGGCATTAAGATCAATATCCAAAAGATGATTTTTTTATTCCTCTTTTTAGGCAACTTTAGCATGGGTGTCCAAACTTATTCACACCACTGTGTATATATATATATATATATATATATATATATATATATATATATATATATATATATATATATATATATATATTGTAATAGGTAGTGTTATTCGTTTATAAATTGCATATTTTTCAGTATAATTGTAGTTGTTGATTTTTTTTTTCACTCACATTAGATCTCTTGTTCACCCACAGGACAGACAAACACACGGGCCTTCTTGAGCCACGGGGGCTTGAACAGCATCTATGAGGCCATGTATCACGGTGTGCCCGTGGTGGGTGTCCCGCTGTTTGGAGATCACTATGATACCATGACACGAGTTCAGGCCAAAGGCATGGGCATAATGCTTGAGTGGAAAAGGATGAGTGAGGAAGACCTTTATACTGCCATGGTTAATGTCATTACAGACAATAGGTAAATCATATGTGTATAAAATGCCTGTAACACACACACACACACACAATATATATATATATATATATATATCCAAATATAAATTCAAACCCACACACAAAGCCACGCCACGTTAAATTTTAATGACTGTGGAATTGGGGTTACTCAAGTTTAACGATAAACAAGACCTTTTGAAGACCCCACAATCGTGTCAATATCAGCAGATCCATAGTGTTTCAACAAATCCAACGGAAGCCAAAGAGCAACGTAGTCTACAAAAGTTTCTAGAGACTGAATGAAATTAAAGACTGAGCTTTTAGTTGTTTTAAAGAGACAGTTCACCCCAAAATGAAAACTCATTATTTCATAGAACTTATCGTAGAATTTTAGATCCGTATTGGCAAACTACACTAAGTGTTTGGGAAGAGAAACTACGGTACAGTGCCATCTTGTGGCCAAGATCAACATCATGTTGGTGATGTGCTTGTGCTGTCTTGGATGTTCTGAAACCTCTCCATCTCTCTTTCTATTAAGGTATCGTGAGCGAGCGCAGTTGCTGTCTCAGATTCATAAAGATCAGCCTGGTCATCCAGTGAATCGGGCCGTTTACTGGATTAGCTATATACTCCGTCACCATGGCGCCGATCACCTCCGCACTGCCGTCTACGAGATCCCCACCTACCAGTACTTCTTATTGGATGTTTTCATTGTGATAGGAGTGTGTCTGCTTCTTCTTGGCTACTGCCTATACCGAATAGGCAAGTGCATTCAATCACGAGTGGGGCGCGGTTCATCTCCAGGGGAAAAGGTGAATGGACACTGTCATAATGGAATTCTAAATGGCAAGCACAAAAGAAATGGCCATGTTAAAAGTACAGATAAGAAACTAAAGTAAAGCACTAGGAGAAATCAACACTAACGCTTTACTAAAGAGAGGAATTAACAACTCTTCACTCAGAGCAGGGCCTATCCAGGAAATAAATACATGGGTCAATAAAGAAACAAACCAACCATTATAACAATGAACTGTAAGTAGGAAGCCAAAGTAAGGAAGAATGGAAGGAAACCTGAAAACATAAATGGAAAACTCCTGAGGATGCCCCCCCCCCCCTTTGTTGAGTGGAGTTAATGTTCAGTTGTTCAATGGTCCTGAATGTTGAGTTTATCCTTGTGGAAAAAAGGTTTTGAAATGGTTTTGAAGTTTAGAAATTAGTGGTTTTAACAGGAAGTTATTATGGGGCATCAGGTTTCTACATCCAAATACAATAAAGATCTCTATTTATAGAAATTTCATACTTTTTTGGGCACAGATCACTGTCGACTTTTGTGCACTGAACTTAATTTATGTTCTATATTTATTTCTTACGCACTCCGTCCCTTCGTTTTCATTTCTTAAGCAAAATTAATTCTTGGACATTAGCAAGCTAGCATATTTGCTAATGTTTATGTTGCCAGCCTTGCCTTAATCGTTAAATATATCTAGCATGTTTTGCAAACCTACAACTTCATTCCTTGTAGAGAAAAATCTGCACAAGCTAATGCTGCTAGCTGCTATGCTATGCAAAATGCTAGAGCCTTTGTTGAGGATAGTTAAACTTCAAATCTTGCTTCCATTTACAATAATTTGGGATTCTTAGAGCCAGTATACTGGTATACTAACATTCTTAGAGTATCTTTACCACTTTTCCCCTTTTTGTTTTGTTAATCTCAGCTCACGTCATTTAATGAATTGATAGCACAACTTTAGTTTCTCTTCAGAAGGGTGCAGATCATGTGTAACATCCCGTCACGCAGTCCTCCTGTTGGCAGATATGGGTTCAAATAAGCAAAATTATACATTTTATTTGAATTAAGACATTACCCTATTCTGTTGCTTCATGGATGTCCTCAGTTCATCTTTACTGTATGGTTTCTTTCATTAAAGCTGCAGTCCGCAGCTTTTCCTCTTTGTCGCCATCTCTGTTCGAAATCTGCAATTGCAGTCATTCACGGAATTATCAGCACGGATGAACACAGTGTTTGAGAAGAGTGAGGCCGGTGTGGATACTGACATTCAGAATCACACATTATTCTTTTTGGAAGTACGACTAACATATGAATTTTCACTGGAAAATGTCATCTGAACAAGTTAGAAACAACCAATTTTGTTCTAGTTCTGACATTGCAGTAAATTGCGCTGATTAAATCTAACAATCGCTTATCATATCACGCAAAACCGTGCAAATTTACTTTGTTCTCAAGTTGTTAATGTTAACAACATCAGCATTGCTTGACTACATGTAATGTCCTTCCGATACGTATCCTTGTTTTCGCATGGTCCGGTTGCGGTCTCTTTTTTTCCGTAGCCACTTCAAAGTCCGAACAAAGTCTTTTGCATTTTACAGTGGGTGAATCTGTTGTCACTGGTGATTGTCGTTTAAACTTTCTGGATCCGCCATTAAATTGATAAGTTTAATTATATCAAGTGCTGTGAGAAAAGGCTATAAATCTCCACCTCCAACATCCTCACACGCAATATAGCCTACTAGCCGAGTCTCTTCTTTATGTGTACAGATGTGATGTAAAGACATGCTCGAATCTCCCGCGGAAATCCACCAGTACCACTGGAATTAAAAACGTTATCACAAGCTTACCGCTTTGAATCGAGCTAAGGCAAGCAGAGAGTTTTGAACACTGGCTGTATTTTGCATAATTTTTAACCCCAACAAAGCTACGGACTGCAGCTTTAAACAAATCATAGGAGGAACAGAATTTTTTTTTTCAAACGCGGTTTTGTATACAGAATTTGCCTGAGTGTCTCAAAATGTCCCAAACAAACTACATTTTTATTATAATGTGTATGTTGCTATTTGCAAAGCAAATATCAATAGGCCTAGAATGACCTTGAGGATTTTTGTACTGTAATTAAGATTTCCCATGGTACTCTACTGCTTCTTCTAACTTTCAGCGTTTTTCATCAACGTACGTTCTGTGAAAGGCGATTTTTTTTGGTAACATTTCAATCTAACATTTAGTTCTGCAACTTTTCAAAATATGTTTTGAAGTGGCTATAAAGCGAACTTCTACAAATTATTTGTGCGTTAAAGTGCATTCTCACCCTCAGAGAGTTTTTATTTTATTTTTTAAATGCCACTGGACAACCTGTTATAAAATCACATGCTGGTTTTACAACTCAATGTCAGACTGATCTGTTGCCAGTAATGGTCTCAGTTTGGAAGTGTATAATTGTTTTAAATGCACCACAACATTTGAAATGCACTTATTTGATCAAAATACAAAGTGATACGTTACATTTAAGTTTTTATGAAGGACTATGAAATTGTGGACATATTTAAAGCCAGTGGGCATAGTTATTTGCATTAAGTTGGGATTATAAATGAAATGTGTTGTATAATTCATTAGAACAGCAACATCATGTTCTACCACTGTTCCTACACCGTAAATCATATTTTTCCCAGATCACTAAAACACCATCACCTAAGAACTCAAAACCAATATAACCCAAAAAGAAGAATTATTGAAGTAATACAAATTAGTGACTGTTTTTACCATGAGGTTTAAAGCATTTCTTGAGCCAAGCACTGTTTAAGACTGTCCATACTTGAAAATATACTGGCTGCAAATGCATTAGAGCTATGACTGGTGAAACAGTAGAACACTTTGGACATTATAATTATTTTGTAGTTTGTTTTGTATGATTTTCAGTATTAATATTAGATGGTTAACAACAGAGAAAAAAAGCTGCATATGGGCTCTGACATTATAATTATTTTGTAATAGGCTGATAGGCTGTGTGTGTGTGTGTGTGTGTGTGTGTGAGTGGTTATAGATTATGAAACATGTATGCGTGTACATTTGAATGGTTGCTTGAGCCTACTGTACTTGTGCCCAGCTTTCACTTTATATACTGATGTTTAAAACCAATGCTCCAGTTCACAGTACATCATCAATGCCTTTCTTTGTCTCTTGTAGTCTGTTTCCTGATCATGTCCTTGTAAAAGCTGGAGTTTAGTCTTTTCTTCTTTCTTTTTATTCATAATGATTTCACGTGTGCCTGTGTTATCATGTACATAAAAAGACAAACAAAAGTACTAATGCTAAATAAACATTAAACATTTTGTTTGCTTATTTTTGTCATCTGATGATTCTCTCTTGATTGTGTAAGAAGATGTTGCTGCCTGTAACATCAATGGAAATTCAGTGAGCTAGTCTGAAAGTCACAGGGCATGTGTGTGGTGTCAAGTTCCACTGTCCTGAAGTCTCGTTTTTTTTTTTTTTCCCATGACCTCATTGATAGTTGTGTCTTATCCTTATTCTGAAAAAAATGTTTTTGCATGTTCGTTTGGTGCTATCAGGTTGATACGCTTTGCTAACTCACTACTGTTATCCTGTGAAAAATGGTAAAGCACTTAAACAATTATTATAAAAACAACAACAAAAAAAACAATGGTTTCATAAATAATTCTATTTATAAGTTTGTTTTACAATACATTTTGCAATAAAAAAGACAGCAGGGAATTTTTCTGATTTCTTAGTTAGATGACTGCGGTGGGAGATGATGGAGTGTAAAACTACACCCCTGTTGGACAGCAGGTATCAGGTGTTGTCCTTATGTTTTCAGCACTGTCACACTAGATGGGTGTGTATCCAGAAAATACTTGTGTGTGTGTGTTGATTAAGAGATAAACTGACACATTATCCCATCTTTCTCTTAATTATTCACTGAGAGTTTAGCAGATAATGTGTGTATTAGTATGCATGTTTGTATATTAAGGCTGTTTAGTGCTAATTAAACAATTTTTTTCTGGTTTCACAATTAGACAACACACTCTCATTGAAAAAAACGTGCCTGTGGCGACATTTCTGCATATGATATTACATTGCTTCTTGCACTTTCAACACATTCAAAGTGAAACGTCCGATGAGTGGTGCTAAAAGCGTGTCCAGTTTTATTTTTTTAAATGAGCGTTTATTACTTTGGTTGTTGTACATATCTCGGCATTTCAGAAATGAAATGCTATCGCGTTTAAAAAACAATGAACCCTACCCTAAACCGAACCGATAGGTTTAAAGGTACAGTATACTCCACTTTTTTGGAAATAGGCTCATTTTACAACTCCCCCAGAATTAAACAGTTGAGTTTCACCGTTTTCAAATGCATTCAGACGATTTTCTGATATTTAGAAGAATATTGGTAACCAGACAGTATCTGGTCTCATTGACTTCCATAGTAGGAAAAATATACTATGGAAGTCAATGAGACCAGAAACTGTCTGGTTATTGATGTTCTTCTAAATATCAGAAAATCGGCTGAATGGATTCGAAAACGGTAAAACCCAACTGTTTAACTCTGGGGGAGTTGTAAAAATTTTTCTTATTTCCAAAAAAAAAAAAAAGTGGAGTATCCCTTTAACAGAAGCAAATGTGACGAAAGAGACTCACTGACGATTCTGTACCAGGTGAGCTACCCTAAGTTTAAATCAAAATGTTTTAGTTTGCATACCATGCACTACGGTAAAGGTGTAGCAATATGAACGTTTTAGCCAATACCGATAACCGATAATTCTTTATATTTGAAATCCGATAACTGATATATTGGCCGATAAATCTAAATCCAAATCCAAATTCTTATGTCATTTTTGAGAGCCTGATTTAAAAAAAAAAGTCTCACAATTAAAAGCCATGTCCCAAGCACACAATTATCATGTTCTCATTATAATTTATTGTAGACCATAAGACAGACTGCACTTGTTGTACTTAACTGTATTTTCCTTTTTTAAGTGGTTTCAATCATGTTTCAATGAATTCAAAACTACCATGACCACGAATCTGAGGGGTCCCAGCTCAGCTGAAGTCTTTAATACATAAGCTAAATCATCTTACCGGGCCGATAACATTAAAAATGAATATATATTGGCCAATACCGATATGGTGGCCATTATATCATAGTATTGAGATCATATAGAATTTTGCAAGAAATGGATCATGTGAACAGGGATGACATTTGTTGGTGTTTTACAGCCACTAGTGTATTATGCACTTGTGAAATGAATGGAGTTTTGCAAAAATGTACAGTATAGGCATATTTTTCCAATAAGCCTAAATTGCAATTAGAGCGTAAATCTGGCAACATGGAGCATGAGTAGAACTAGAAGATTCAGATGTGATCCTCTTAGCTCTTTTGGAAGCTTCCTTTCTTTTGTTGCCTCGTCAGTGTGTTCAGAGAATTGATGTCCTTCATGGTGGGAGACTTCAATCGATTTAAAGGTCAGATGTCGAAAAAGGAGGAGCAAGGAAACAAGCTTCAATTAGAGTTCTGAGAAACACTCCTTCTTCATTGCAGAAAGGTGCCCTGATTCTAACCTGACAGGCTAATGAGGCCTCAACCCTAACCTGACCTGGTCAGGCACAAAGCAGGGCACCTTGAGCCAATTAAATGTCATGAGACTAACCACTTAAGAGCCAAGGGGAAATTATGTCATGACAACACTTCCTGGCTGATAGCTGAAGTCATGGACCCTGCAGCCTTCTTTTGGTGTTTTTCAGAGTCAGTAAGGTCTCTTTAATGTATTAAAACAGTGACTTTAATTGAATTGAAAGAAAGTCAAGTTATGTCGTTTTTTTTCACTATTTTGGTTGATCACATCCTGAGCAAATGGTCAATTGTAGAATGGGAATGGTGTCTGGACCATCTCAGACAATGGGGTGTCTCAACTTCATTAACATACAGACCATCTTGTTGCTGTTGCAACAAGAGCAACTTCATTTGCATTAAGAGTGGTAAACTGTAACAGCATAAAGGGTTAAGCTTTGGATGTTCCAGGTTCTTGCTGACGCCAGTGAACCCAAGGTGCTTCGTGTACTTTGCCACTGCTAAGCTGTAATTAACTGCACTTCTGAGATCTTCGACATCCACACAATTACAGTCTCCTATTGTATCTGGCACCAAGACATCAAAAGCAACAGATCATTCAAGTCCTGATGCAAGGTGCAAACTTGTTGGTCCAGCTCAATTAAACTGAGATCTGGGAATTTGTAGGCCAGGGCAACACCTTGCCCAGATAGCACAAGGCTGTTTGATGTCCTATTTACATCTGGGAGACGTATTTTTAAGAGCGTTTGCTCATCTGCAAGACGTGACGTCTATAGGACGTTTCCTGTCAGATGTTAAATAGACGTAAATTAGATGTTCATTACATCTTAGAGACATCTTCTAAACGTCTATTTGACATCTGCAGGAAACTTCCTATAGACGTCTTGCAGATGAGAAAACGCTCTTAAAAATACATCTTCCAGATGTAAATAGGACATCAAACAGCCTTGTGCTATCTATCTGGGTGAACACTTCATTGTGTTCCTTAAATAATATTCCTGAATAATGTGTGCAGTATGGCAGGGTGTATTATCCTGATGAAAGAGGGCACTTCCACCAGGAAACATCATTGTCATGAAGGGGTGTACCTGGTCCACAACAATGTTTAAGTGGCACGTGTCAAATTTACGTCCACATGAATGGCCGGACCCAGGGTCTCCCCGGCAGAACACTGTCCAGATTGAAGTAATTATAGTACCATCTGCCAGTGTCTAATGGGGACCAGCCACACCTGGCCCCTTTACTGTAAATAGCAAAAAAAAGAAAGAAAAAAAAAAGAAAAAGAGAAAAAAAAGTGAGTTTAATTCAGCCAGAAAACCTATCCAAATACAGAATGTGTTCTATCTCTGTCTTTTAGCTGACCTGTCTTTTGAGGCTGGGGTTTAGACAAGGGTGCGTGTGGCTGAAGTTAGCAAAATATTACAAAAGCTTTAATGTGATCTGATTAGATTTATTGTTGTTTGTAAATTTCTACTAATGGAAGAGTTGGGGTCCAGGCCCTATAGTATAGAACACTATAATGCTATTTCTATGAGAACAGCAGGTGGCACTGTTGATTTATACATTTAGGCTAGCATTCAGCAAAACTCACCCGCATAAGTGTAGCCAATAGGACGCTCTTCTTCTGTTTCAGTTCGAGTGCCACAAATTCTCCATTCATTAACGCTCATAACTGCATCGTCCTCATTGATGAAGGGCGGCCTTTCTGATGTAAACCTCAGCAATACTGAGAATGAGTGTGTGAAAAAAAATATACTAGGCCTACTATATTTCTGTGCAATTAGATGACACTGCACTGATGATTTCAGCTGATAGACCTTTTGCTGTAATCAACTAAAAGAGTCACCTTGTGATCAGACCAGATAAGGTTGGGTAAAATAGCCTGAGGGGGAAGAGTTAATAAAATATGCAACACTTATTCACACATTTGGTATCACTATCAATTATACAACTACTTTTTTATTTATTCAGATAATAGTTGCAAAGACATTAAAACCGTCCCTCAGTTGTAACATGTCTTTGACATTGGGTATTGTTTTTGTAGTGCACTAAATGTTTTTTATTCCATAATCCCTAAGCCCAAAAACATGAAGCCTACCTAAATGAAAAAAAAGAGAAGGGGAAAAACTCTACAATGTTAATTGTCACAAGGAATGTGATCATAGGTGATGTAGCTAGCCAATGTGTTATATTCAAATTTGACAGATTTATAAAGGGATTTTTTTAGGCTTGTCCAGCTAAAACTAAAAATAAATTATTAGGTGAAAATCCTATTTTGATCCCCATATAAAGAATAATTTGTTAACAACAACAACCCAGATCACAAAAATATCTATCTCTATCTAATCTTGACCTTCAAATTATTTTACATTTTAAGAAAAGACCTCAAGTCATCAAGTTTATCTTTCAAATATGTCCGTTAAGGAGATCTAACCAATCAGGGAAGAACTTATTGGTGACGCTGAGCTGACGTTGGATGGCGTGTTAGAAACTTCGATTGGCAAGTGATTCTCTTCCTGTCTCTTGATCTTCAGTGTTTTTCTTCTGCGTGTGCCTTCATGAGAAAATGTAAGTCTATTTTTACTTAATCGTGATTTAACTGCCACATTACTGTTGATGCAAATTATCGAGCTGTTTATTGTTTAGTGTTACTGGCCTCACGTCAAAGTCGAACTGTCATAAATATAGATAGGAGGTTATTTAAGTTACTGAAGTTATTTATTTCTGTGTACTTTGTTTGTGGTTACTTGGTGCAATGTTAACACTTTAATGAGTGTCAAGTTAATAGTATTCGTCGTATTTGAACTGATATGATGACTCGTTTTCTCAGATTCACGTGGAATTCGCGATCCGCGTTATACGACATCTAGTGGTTAATTTCGGTAGTGCATTTTCTTGCTTATTGTAATGTTATTCATTTGTTTATTTCAAACCACACACATATACATGCGCACTAATACCAAGTAAAGAAAAGATTCTGAATCCTGTGATGTGTTTTGATTGACACTGGGGCGAGCGCAATCACCTCAGCACATTAGCCAAACTCCTCTACAATGTCAATATTGTAGACCTATTTCAAAATACATCAAGATTAGATACCTAATTTTCATATGTGGTCCTGGCAATGCAGGTCGCATTGTGGAGAATGCTCCACTAGCCCGCTACCACTACGGGCTAAACGTTTTGTATATCATCAGTTGTTCCATATCATACATTTTAAGGTGACTGAAATACAGTAAAATTAAAATAACTTTCAAAATCATTCATTATAATGCACTACAGACTTTATGTTCACTGATCTTTATATAGAATATAGATAGGCTAAGCCTATATGATATCATATCATAGATCGTGTATCATCTAAAAATGTTATGAGTTATCTACTCATAAATATGACTTTGCTCTGTCATTTATATGCTCCAAATTTGTAATTAAAAATCCCCTTGAAGGACACATAACACTCACACAAACTTTTAAATTATGTATCATGTTTATTAATTTTTTTGGTTTAACTTTCCTTGTAGTGATATTTGTGTGAAATCCCAATTGCCTATTGAAATATATTGAATTCAACAAATCCACATAGATCATCACAACTGAGTCATAGAGTCATCAAAGTCAGGTGTGTGTGTGGGTGTACAGTATTTATATTTATTGGTTGTGTTTAGATTAAAGATTAAATTCTTCATTTCCAGCAGTAGTCATCTTAGTGAGATTTAGCACCGAAAACAGCTTAGACATGACACACACACGCACACACACAGGAATCATCTCTGGGAGGTTTAACGCTGAAATGAGCTGGAACCACACCAGGCGACACACACACTTACACACAAAAGAGAGTTGGAAGAGAACCAGTGGATATGGTCAGCCAACTGTTGTCCTGGCTCTGATTATACCAGCCTCAATTCTGCAGATTTTTCTGTCCCTTCCCTGTCATCTCATGCAGGGTATAGTGACCTCATCAAGACAAATCGTTTATTTGAGGTGTGGATATTTCAACACAATGGCATAGATGGAGAGAGAGAAAGAAAGGACAGGATACTGTTCAATAAAATTGGAGTGTGGGCCAAAACACTGGTGCGAAGACACAAACAAACAAACATAATGCTACTGCAAGAGGATTTACTCCTTTTTCCATCCGCTTGTGCACTATTGTTAGTGTTGGACATTTGGTGAACAGTGATAGCTTACAACTGTTGTGTTAAAACAATGTTCTGGGTTCAGTACAAGTTAAGCTCCTTTGATTGCATCTGTGATGGGTAGAAAATAATTTTTACTAATAGCACATTGAAAAAAAAAAATGTTAAATCGAATAGGGCACGACATTCTGGGGGTTTAAAACATAATAAGTGTAGTTATAGCTGTTAAAGCACTTATTTTAGCCCTCAGGTGCTCTTCGTTTCGGAGTCACACTTGTTATCTTCCCGGTCAAAAGTGACCGAAAAATTAAATTTCCTCCATCCCAGTAAAACCAATTCAATTTATTTTTGTTCTATAATATTTATTCTTTGTACTTTATTATTTTGAGACAATTTGATTGAATTTATTAATATTTATGCAATATTTATGGTCTATTTTTACCATGGAAAATAGAATCGAACCCTTGACCTTGGTGTTGCAAGCACTAACGCTGTACTGTTTGAGCTAAAATGAAATGATTTAAAATGCTTTTTTTCTATTTTAATATATTTCAAAATGTAATTTATTCCTGTGATGGCAAAGCTGAATTTTCAGCATCATTATTTCAGTCTTCAGTATCGCATGATCCTCACAGATCATTCGGATTTGTAGCTCAAGTAACAGTTCTTAATTATCAATGTTCAAAAAAACAGTTGTGCTGCTTAACATTTTCATATTCAAAAATTGTCACGATTACTTGATAAATGGGCAGTTTAAAATAACAGCATTTTTATATTTTTTTTTATTATAATATAAAAAGTATTTTCACTTTTGATATATATATATATATATATATTCTCCATTCTCCACTATTCTTTCTATTACACTCATTTATAGGTTTTTAAATTACCAAATGTGTACAGTTTCTTGTACAAATTATTACGACTTCTCATGAGACTGGCTGATAAGAAATTAGAAAATAATCCAAATTATTCACCTAATTTATATGTACAGTAAATCAGGGGCAGGCAATCCTATGGACAAATTTGTACTAAGGTGTGCTGTGCATTATACTTCCAGTTGGTCTCATAAGACAAGAGTCGTGAGTCATTCTCTCTCTGCTGACCACAGGCCATTCAGATGATAAAGTCTGGAGGTGTCTGGAGAGGAGAGGTGACTGAATATGACCCCTTCTCTCTTACTATTTCTCTCTTCCTGTCTCTCTCACACGCTGTCTTGCTCTTCTTTGGTTGGCACAAGGGAGGTTTGATTTTATCTCATCACCTCTATCAACCCTTGCTTTGGGCTCTCTCAGCTGAAAGGTTCACATGTTATCTCTTCTCCTGCCCATCTTTTGACCTCCATCAACCTAACAGCATCTCATCTCATTTCTCTTTCTTATCTCGAAAAGAAGTTTTTAGATTAGTTCACAACTGACCTTAACTCATTCATTTACATGGATTGTTAATGTTGATATGAGACAAGTCTCTTTTAGCAAGAATCCTTGACTTAACAGCATAAGGCCTGGTCCCTACTGCCCCATAAACTGGCCAAGAAATGCCCAGTTAGACAGGAAGAGACCATGCGACTGCCATGGTAACCAGTTAATCATAACTCCATCCTGCTGACTTCAAAAATAAAGAAAAGAAACAAAATTTATATGCTCTCACTATTTCTTGTATCCCTCCCTCATCTAGATTTGAAAATTGTGTTATTGCCTCATTAAGATTGATCGATTGTTGTATTTCGGATAAAAGCATTTGAAATGAGAATGCTTTCGTGTTGAATGAGTAAATGTAAGTCCAATAAAAAATTTAACTTGCCATTTAAAGCCAATTTCTCAATATTGGCCGTATCTTAATAATACTGACATTTTTTTTCTACAATTAATTGAATGTGATTTCAGAATTTTTTTTTTTTTGTCTGACAGACTTATATGATAATCAGATCTTTAATGTGACAAATTACCAGATTTAAAAGTGAATGGACATGAATGAAAAGCGATCAGTTTGTCCATCAAACTGTCTTGTCTTTTACTCCCTCTGATGTGCCTTCATCTCCAGCTTTCTCAAATGTCAGCATACTCAACATGAATCATCTTTCTTTCTACCCCCTACACTTTTTCCTTTTCCTCCCTTTTACTGTCTCTGCCTATTTGTCTTTTGTCTTGTAAGACATTGTGTACGTGCAGCCCCCTGATTTGTGCCTGACATGTTCCCTTTATCTTTCTCTTTTTTTAATTCTCAGTAATTCAAATCAGTATTTTCTCCCCTGTTCCTGTCTTCTCTCATCTTATATAGTCTCATCTCCTCTAATCAGCATTTTTGTTGCTCTGAAAAAAAAAGACAAGGAATTTTCTCCCCCTTGACGATAGTTTAACACCTCTTCTCCATCACTGTCGGTGTGTTCCAACGTTGAGCCAGTATTTGATAGATGTTTCTCTTCCAACCTTTTTTGTGATGCTGTTTAAACCCTGCTTTGAGAGCCTATCCTCATTTATCACTGAGTGTGTGATGTCCTTTTAAAGTATATTGGACTGAGGACAGATTCATGCAGCCATGATTCTGGTTTCCCACCCAGACAAGCCTCATTTCTGAGATGATACCAGGCAGCCATTTTGGGGGGGTGGGGGGGAAACATGTCCATAAGTGAAAGGTAATGCTATCCATAGCTCTAGCACTGAGATCAGAACAGAAGATAAGAGGAAATGGCTTCAAATTAACCTTGAATAACCTTATCATACTCTTATTCAGTTTCACTAAATTGTGTCTTTAACTTGAGAGCACACTAAGTGGGTTTTGAGTATCCCTCAGGCTTCAGTTTCAGTATGCTAATTCTACTGGCCAAGTCTACGATGTGTGTCCTGAATCCTGAGACTTTTTTTAAGGTTCTTATTTTTAACCCTCTAATGTTGCTGTTTTGAAAATTTAAACTCAGAACTGCAGAAATGCAAGGGATGAAAAAGTATATTGTGTATGTATATTGCCATTTAACAATTCATGAGCTTTAGCCTTTTTCACAAAAAGGGCAATAGTAAAGAAATAATGTTTTAAAATACGACTAAATCTATAGTGTAAATCACTATTTTTATTAAGTAAAATCAATTAAGAGGAAGTCCCCCTATCATGCTGTGATTGGCTGATTGCTCTGTCAATGTGATAATGGCCGACTAATTTTTTCGCAGCTTTTTTGCCTGAATGGGTCGAACTGATGGAAATTGACAGACTAATTCCAAAGTAAACAGACTCCCACTCAGACATTATCACTGGTCTCATCTGAATGGAAATGTGAAGATCTAAGAGCAACTTTTTTTAGCAAGCACTAAGCTCTTTTAAATTAAAGGTGTTTCTTTTGCCTGCCACCATCATTTACATAACATTTTACATTTATTAATTTAGCAGTCACTTTTATCTAAAGCGACGTACGTATGAGGATCATTTCAAACAATTCATCATTAGAGCCAAGGATATATGCTGTGCAGTGTACACGATGTCAAGTTTCAAGTATTAGCTTTTTTAAATTAGGAGTTATTGTTGTGTTTGCAAAAGAGGTGTTTTCAATGGTTTCTTGCAATATTTGCAAAGTACTTGATGACTAATGGTTGGAAAAGATTACTTGTTATTGTAATTGAAATGCACTGCATTGTGCTCTTGTTTTTTGTTGATAGTGTGGTAAAATGTTACAGTAGCCTACATACGCTTTAAAGGAATACTCCACAGTTTTTTGAAATAGGGCTTATTCACAGTGTCCCCTACATTAAAATAGTTTGGCAAAAGCATTTTTTGCCTTATTTTTGGCTTATTTCATTGTCTTATTTTGGCAGCGCTGACGCTAGCTTAGCTTAGCATAATGAATGGAATCCTATGTTACCAAGTAGCATTTCGTGAGTATAAGTGATTAAAAAAAACAAAAAAAAACAAAACCTAATTACTTCTTGTGGCCTGTGTATTCACAACGAGTACAAATAGCATTTCAAATTAAGACTAGGCGATTAAATAGGCAGATATTGACTTGGGACTATGTTAGGGTGAATCACAGATGAAGCACTGCCACTTGTTCGCAGTGACTTTTTCAAACAGCACCTTCAACTGGTTTGTCAGAAATAGGTAATTTGTATCTGGATTAAACTGATCACTACCAATTTAATCGCTGTATTGTTTATAATTATAAATGTTTGTATACTTATTGAAGCGGGTTTTTTTTTTTTTTTTTTTTTGCCAAAACATCTAAGATGCAGTATGCATTTGCAGTATGCAGACACAGCTTTTGGCTGAAAATGATGCATTGTTATTTATTTAAATAAGTTTGTTTGTTTTTGAGCAGCTCATTTGCCTAACCGTTTCTCTTTGATTGATTGACAGTTGTGTTTCCAAACCAGCCACATCATCAGAAGTGTCACAGTCAATTTTGTCCCCTATCAGTTCACCTTGAGTGAAGAGACAATAGAACTCTGGGTAATAGTTTCAGAACTGGAGAGCAATATTATAGAATATTACAAATTCACTTTAGAATCTGTTTGACTGATTCTTTCATTTGCATCATAATAGCAGAGCCACTGGTCATGCATGGTTCCTTGCCCTAATAGGGAACAATTTTGCCAGAATGGGCACAAGGTATGCTTGCAACAATTACTGCCTCACTTCATACCAATGAATATAAATGAAATTGTAGCGTGGCAGAAATATAGTATTGATGCTATACCCTCCCCATTGATATTACAGGATGGTAGTTTCATATTTTCTGTTCGTTTGACCTGGTGATTTGCATGTGATTACATGGTGAAATTAGGAAAAAGAAAACAGTTGCAGTGGGTGGGGCTTAAAGATTTTATGGCTACAGATATTTTAGAAAAATAAATGTATACTGAATTATCTTGTATAATATATATATATCTATTATATAATTTATTTATTTATTTATATTTTTGGGGGGAGAAAGGGCACCAGTTCTTGACCTGAATCACTTGGTACCTATGTTAAAATAAGGCACGACTAAAGGAAAACGAGCAACTCCATATATATATATATATATATATATATATATATATATATATATGGAGTTACCCATATACAGTATACCTCCATATATAAGTGCAAAATTAAGATATATGACTATATCAATGATATATGAGTATATGACTTTCCTCTTTCTGCCAAACACAAACGGAGTTATACTAAAAAATATCCTGGCTCTTCCAAGCTTTATAATGAGAGTGAATAGAGCGTTTGAAACTCCAAAAAGCACCTCCATTCATCATAAAAGTAATCCATACGGCTCCAGGGGATTAATAAAGACCTTCTAAAGCAAAGCGGCGTGTTTTTGTAAGAAAAATATCCATATTTATAACTTTATAAACTATAACCACTGGCTTTCGGAAACAGCCATACGTTAGTTCCGGCCAGAAGAGTGACCTCTGACCTGATGTAAATCTGAGGGGAACTTTATTTTTAGAATAAAAACACAGGTTTTTCCTTACAACTAAGTTATAAAAAGTGGAATTAAACAGTGTCACTTTGCCTTAATGGGCCTGTACGGTTTCATCTTAGCTATAACTGTGAGAACATACAGTTTGCACTGAAACTGGCTGTAATTTAACCCACTTTAAATCTGAAACTATTTAAACACTTCCAGAACTTTTCTGCACTTCTCTGACAACCGATCCCAGTGGAACAGAAATAATTCGGATAAAAAAAAAATGTGCAATGTGGGGGGGAAAGGAAATGCAGCAAGGGAAGCATAAGAGAGACACAACATGTTTTCAAGTGCTTAGCCTCTGACATCCCCCAGCTGAGGATGTCATGTCAATCATATTCATGAAGTGCATTGTGGGACGAGTATGACTGTAGTGGTAGTCCATAGTCTATTAATGTTTGATACGTATATGTAACATCTGATCTGACACTTAAATATTAAAAGCAGATAATTTATTATTAAATCTGTAGCACAAGTTAAAAAAGCAGTTTACCTGGTCTTGGGTTAATGCTTCTATCCTGCATCCTAGATTCCATAATAATATAAATGCGAATAAAACATATTTTTTATTATAAAAAAAAAACTACAAAAGGTCAAAATGAAAAAATATGATGCTCTCAGAAGGTTCAAATCATCACAGACAACAAGAAAAGAAAATGGAGATAGGGTGACACATTAAAAGAATAAAATCTCTCTTTTAAGCTTACCTCAGATAACTCCTGATCTGCTGGCTCACTGGTGTTTATATTTGTCATAAAACAGTGATTGCATTTGCAGTGCACCAGGCACGCAGTAAGCAATAATATTTACAGCCCTCTGTAGTCTATTAAAGGAACAGCCTTGGAGGATAAGGGCGCGCAAGCAATCAATAACCCGGATGAGGCTGGGATCCGATTGGTTGTAAAACAGGCTAAACAAAACATTAAATACAAAGACAAATAAGCTGCACACAAGATATATAAAGCTGTAAAAATGTGTTCTGGTATGTATTACATCACAGAATCATCTTATTCATCAGTATTTTTAGTCTTGTTATCCAGTAAACATATCCCGAAAAAAAACGTAAATGATTTAGAAGCAAAACCACTTATTAAGACTTCTTTGAAATTATAATTTCTCTTTGAAATATCTTGCAGGTCATCCAGAAATGAAATTTCTGTCTTGCAGTATAGCGCAT
This sequence comes from Cyprinella venusta, assembly GCA_038021265.1. NCBI lineage: Eukaryota > Metazoa > Chordata > Actinopteri > Cypriniformes > Leuciscidae > Cyprinella > Cyprinella venusta. Next base: position 29,599,281 of record CM075866.1, read on the forward strand.
GGATTGGACTGCGTTTGTGTTACTTTTGTTCCAATTCCCATTTATTGTTACTTGATGGAAAAGAGGAACCTGTGCATTCTTTTGGGGGGTTTTTTGTGTGTGCATAATGCATTTAATTTAGGATATTATTTCCTGAAAGACTTATTATGTGAGAGTGTGCTTCTCAAGTAAATGTATCTTTTTGGATATTGAGACATTTTTACTGGAGAAAAAAAAATCATTTTTTGTTGTTCACATACTTTTTCTAATAATGTCCAGAAATATGCATCACAAACCATGAAATGTGAATCAGGCATCCAGCATCCAGCTCTTGATGGTCTGCTCATGTGGTTGCCATGTTTCAGGGGCAGTGAGTGTCACTGATTTTTTGCAGCTGTCTGTCCACCAAACAGATGGAACTCAAATGTGCGTGTTTAAGTGCTACCTCTCTCTCTCTCTCTCTCTCTCTCTCTCTCTCTCTCTCTCTCTCTCTCTCTCTCTCTCTCTCCTAGTCTTTGTGTGTGTGTGTGTTTAGTAGCCTGTCTGGATATCTGATAGACAGAGGCACTGCACTCAACAAACACTGATATTAAACTATTGATCCATCTGTCACAACAGGTCATAAATAATGTGTGTGTGTGTGTATATGCTGTGGCTGTGCTGAAAAGTCAGCAGTTTGTTCCAGGGTGTATGTGTGAAATTAATGTGTGTTCTTGGAGGTGAAGGCTAAGACAGGAGTTGCATTGATCTTTGGAGAGAGAGGAGGCTACAAGGGAAAGATGGCTGCGGCTACTGGAACCTTGTCACAGTGACACACACGCTCACACACACACACAGTCAGAGATTAATCTTGTTATATGGACAAAGCAACTATACATACTCTCTCTATCACACACACAAACTCTAATTCAAAGACAAACAGACCAGTGCTTCCAAAGACAAAGAGTGCAAATCGAAAACAAACAAGAAATCCTGCCATAACCCTCAGTTGAACAAATGCGCTCACGGAACCTGTTTATCTTCAATAAACAACAATCGTGTCCTTCCTGTATAAAGCACAAACAAAGAATGTCCTCCATGGCCACTATGTACAAACAAGACATGTTCATACAGAGAGAGAAAAAAAATGTTGACAAGTAAATAAGGAAAACTCTGTAATACAGATGGACTCTTGTCCAACCACACTTGCACATGTACTACGTCTACATTTAATTGAATGAAAATAAGTTTGATCAGCTAAAGACATATTAGTAATGCTCAAGGAGAATTACAATTAGGCCATGTGACATTGACACGATAACTGTTTGGTCAGTATAGCTACATTTTTCAGTGTTGGCACTTCTATTGATCTTTATTGATTTAGTGATTTAGTAGCAGGTTACTCCACTGCATTTTCGCTCATATTGACCTTTGTACTTGCACATTGCTTTCTGTTTGTTTTCGAGTCGAGTTTTCCTTTGCAAAACAGATCGAGTTTGTTTGCGAGTCTAGTGCTCCTTTGCAAAGCAGATCGAGTTTGTTTGCAAAATGCTGGATTTGTTTAATTATGGCACAAAATTAACTCCATAGCATTAACACTCTCCGCAATGTTACATTTTCAAAATATATCAGCAATCAAGGAGACATCAAACAACGATCTGACAAGGATGATAGAACAGCGGTGAGTATAAGGCTATGTTTACACGGAAACGATTCTGAAGAGTTTTCACCCGCGAGCATTCTCGTGTAAACAGGGCCTAAGTAGAGTGGTGAGATCAATTGCTGCTGGTGAAGTAATGATGAACAGCTGAAGCAGATCAGGTAATGACATACATACACACGTGCACTCATACAACAACATAAACACGAGACTACGGTAGAAGAAGCTAGTGAATACGACTACTATGACAGTACCCCTCCTCCTAAGAACACCTCCTGGCGTTCCCTGACTCCCCTACCTGTCGATTATAATCATCGATAAGGGAGTGATCCAGGATGTCTCTAGCAGGTACCCAACTTCTCTCTTCCGGACCGTAACCTTCCCAGTCCACCAAATACTAAAATCCGCGTCCCCTCTGCCTAGAGTCCAGAATACGGTTGACCGAATACAGTATGTGGTATGTACAGTGAGACGGTGCGAAGAGGAATGTTCTTAGAATGAAAGCCACACTTTTTTGACCAATGATGTATACGGGAGGCTTTGACCTGTGGTATGGGAGGCCTTGGCCTTGGTGCATGTCCCCACCTGGAGTAGAGTCTCAAGGGCTCTAGTCCAGGTTCGATGACACCTCTGGACAAAGGCGTGAGCAGAGGGAACCGCAACCTTGGATTCCAGACTGGGAAAAATAGGTGGCTGGTAACCTACACTACACTCAAACGGAGATAGGCCCGTGGCCTTGTGTGCGTACTCCACCATAGACAATTGGTCCATGAGGAAGGATTCTTGGAAACCAAACATTGCAACATTCTCTCCAAATCTTGGTTGGCTCTCTCAGACCATTGCTATGGGGATGAAACTAACCGTCACCACCGGTAATTTACAAAACTCTCACCAAAATTTGGACACAAACTGGGGTCCCCTGTAAGAAACCATGTCTATCGGGAGGCCATGTAACCGAGAGATGAGATCTACAATCAATACCGCTGTCTCCTTAGCTGAGGATAATTTGGGTAAGGGAATAAAATGGGCCGCCTTTGAGAATCGGCCCACCACAGTCAAAACGACTGTGTTACCCTGGGAGGGTGGGAGGTCGTAATAAAATCTAGCAGAATATGAGACCAAGGTCTCGAAGGCACCGGCATTGGCTGAGCAAGTAACCCGTCTGGAGGTCGATTGGAAGACTTACCAGTGGCACAAACTGAGCAAGCCAAAACAAAACTGTGAATGTCGTTAGCTATAAGTGGCCACCAGAATCATTGCTTGACTAAAAACCTAGTGCGATTAACTCCTGGATGACAAGCCACGTTGGAACTGTGACCCCACTGGATGAAGTCAGACTGTAATCCCTCTGGCACAAATAAACAATTCGGTGGGCACCCGGGTGGAGGCATTACCCCTTCTAAGGCCTTCTTGACCTTCACTTCGACCTCCCATGTGAGTGTGGAAACAAATATGGTTTTGGATAAAATGCACTCAGTAGTAGACGGGCGTTCGTAAAAATCAAATATGCGATATAAGGAGTTGGGTTTTATGTTCTTGGAACCCGGACGGTATGAGAGAGAAAAATCAAAATGACCAAAAAAACAGTACCCACCGAGTCTACCTGGAGTTCAATCTTTTAGCAGTTCTGATATATTCGAGATTCTTTTGATCAGTTCAGATGATAAAAGGTACCCCCGACCCTTCTAACCAGTGGCGCCACTCCTCCAACGCTAACTTGACTGCCAACAACTCTCTGTTACCAATGTCGTAATTACGTTTGGCTGTGGATAAACGATGAGACAAAAACACGCAAGGGTGCATCTTGTCATCTACAGGAGAACGTTGAGATAACACTGCCCTACTCTCACCTCTGACGCATCGACCTCCATCATGAACTGACGTGACGAATCAGGGGTGATGAGGATGGGGGCTGAAACAAAGCGGCCTTTCAGTTTGGTTAACACAGCCTCAGCTAGTTCTCGGGGAGTTCTCGGGGAGGTCAAGGCAGTCAGAGGTGTGACTAGCTGGCTGACACCGGTAAAAATTGGCGAACCCCAGGAGGCTAAGCCACCCTGGATCGAGCTAGGATAAAGGTGACATGGACTTTCTTACTGTTGTCCTTGATCCGAAGGTAGGCCACAGAACCATATACCGAATTGATCCCAAAGACTGATGCAACCCATCTATCATGGCCCTAGCCTCACCTTGGTTGGGAGTACTGTGAAGACAGTTGTCGACGTAAAATTAGTTTTCCACAATGTCAGCTAAGCCAGCCATGGTGTCTTGGTGTTCCAGGGCATGAAACTGAAGGGCATAAATGGCGCAGCACGGACTGCAGGGTTGTACCAAAGGGCAGTACCTGCCACTCATAGATGCCTGGGTCAGCTTCCCTATCCATGTTCCTCCAGATGAATCGCAGCACCGACTTGTCACCAGGTAACAAATGTACTTGGTGGAACATGCCTTTGATGTCTACACTCACTGCAACTGCATGTTGTTTGAATCTCACTATGACACCTAGCAAAGATGGCCCCAGTGTTGGCCCCGGAAGGAGTTATTTATTTAAGCGTTGGCCATGATACTGGAATGAACAGTTAAAGACAATTCAGTTCTTGCCATTATGAGGCACCATGTGGTGCGGAGTGAACCACGACTCTGTGGAATTGTCTACCTCCTCTGGTGTTATCTTGGCAATGTAGCCTTCAGATTCAAGCTTTCAAATTTCAGAATAGTAGATTTCAGCTTGCTCAGGATTCTTGGCCAGTTTTCTCTCAATGTTTCTGAGACTGGGGAGCACAGCCTCTTTGCCTCCATAGAGCAAGGTGATAGGAGTACGCCTTAGTAATGGGGTAGCATACTGCTGGATATTATTTACTTTTACTCTAACCATAGCAGACTGCAAGAGTTTGTAGGATTGTTGGTCTCGCTTTGATCTTGTGATCAGCTTTTCATTGTATGGCAAGGTATCAATCTACCACAAGCGCTCCACATGTTGATACAACTCGTCACATGCTGGGGCTGTCATTAGGTGCAGGCATTGTTGCTGGCCTTTAGAGGGCTGAATCAGACTCATTGGCCCTTGCAGTACCCAACCAAGCTTGGTACATATGGCAAATGGCCACCATCTGCTCCTCTACGGACTGGCTGAATAGGAGTCAGGAGGTGTGGCATATCAGATGCTATGAGGAGTAAGGGTTTCACTTTGTCAACAGCAATGGTGGACCATTCAGGTGGCGATATGCTTTCTGGAGTGCTGCCACTGGGTAATTATGCTCAGCAAGGCTGAAAGCAGAGGCAGAAAAGGCATCACAAATAACATGCCTTTCTGTGGGTTTAGTGACGGGAGAAACCTCTAAGGTTACTGTGGACCCTTCAAGTTTGGTATGAACTTGTTGGATTGTCTGCATAGAGCCGTCATCTAGAACAGCATGGGCTTCTATTGTTTGGCCACCACTGTGCAAGAGGACTTTAACAACCTTAAGCATAAATTTCTGTGAGCGGTTGGGTCTGTCGAGATAGATTAGAGTGAATGGCAAACTCACCATTAACACCACTCTCGAAGTATCTCTGATAGTGTCATACAGGACAGTCAGGTGCAGTTCTTTGTAGACTTTACAGAGACGCTTGAGATTACTGGAGTCCACTGGATGATTCCGAACACATTTCCAACAACGTTTACCCTCTGTGATACAGGTGATGATCTGGGTGGTGGTCAACCTCTTGAATTTATCACATGAGTTTAGAAAGTGATCTTGGTTGTCGCAATTTCTGACAATTTCGTTGCTAAAAACGTCTATAGATATAGAGACCACACTCGTTATGCGGTACTGTTGCTCTCACGGGACATATATGCTTATTTAACTTTTTAGTGTTAAATATAAAGTACCGTCAGATGAAATCCTGCTGGTGTCAGTGCTTTCTCAGTCCATGCAGTAGATACACACACTTGAATAAGTGCGGATTTGAAGTGCATTTCTTGAACGTCTGAGGTAATATCTTTGGTTTAACCCATTTGAGAAATTGAGAGGCGGCCAAAATCATATTTTGAAATGGACCGAAAAAAGCTCTTTACGAACTTGATGTGCGATGCAAGTTAATAATTTTTAAATAGTTACAATGAATTATTGATTTATTTTATCTTCACTCATGTAGCCTACATTTGTCTTTAGATATTTTGTGTTTTAATTGGCTACATTTTGATACAGTACACATACCAAGTAACAGTCATTTCACTGTGTTTTTCCCACTTCCGTGTTTAACTGAAGCAGCGCAAAAAAGCCAATCCGTGAATTGGAACGAACCATGTACAGTATGACTGAATGATTGCTGTTTTGCCTATACTGTTCAAGAAGAGAACATGACTGAAGTCTGCCATTGGTGCGTCTGCCATGAGAACTAATGCTTGTTATTAAATGCATTTCTTTCGTTTGACAACTTTGCTTCTCTGTAAGGCATGAGTTTTGAGATTGGAAACTGTATAGTTTTTGGCTCTGTTGAAATCCTGGATTTGGATAATTTTGTGCATGACAGTGCAGGATTGGAGCAATAACATTGTGTTTGGGATTATGTTGGTATTGGGATTTCTTCCTTATACGATTTGCCAACATCTGTTCCAGTGTTCACACTTAAATTTAGGAAAACAGCAGCCTGCAAATAATAAATAAATAAATAAAACCTGCTGCTATTGTGTGTGTGTGTGTGTGTGTGTGTGTTTACCAAAAAAGGGACTGTGTGTAAAAGGATATTGTGTATGTGTTTATGACATGTGAGAATGACAAAGAGATTGTGTGTGCACGTGTGATTGTATTTGTGTGTGAACATACACCCTCCCCTAAACCAATGGGTGGATTAACCTAAATGGAAATTCTCTGTTCCGTGTGGCTCTCAATGCTCTAGCTGCGTACAGGGGCCCTTATCTAAAGCAGGTTTTAGAGGGAGTTGATTCTTTTATTAGGGCCTTATTTCTGTCTCGCTATCGTTATTCCACAAATTCATATGTCAGAACAGGTCTATTCAACCCTCTGTGTCTCGTGGGGTACGGGCATGACAGCAACACTCTGAGAAAGCCTCAGGAGTGGATTATTATTTTACAGAGTATTGTACAGGCTGAAGGAGCTTTTTTAAGATGCTCAACAGGGAGTAGAGTGGTTATGCTTGAAAGTTTAAATCCAAGTGAAATTAGCTTTAATGGAAAGTTGTTTCTTTGGCTCAGTGTGTGTTGTTGCATTAGGAAGGATCTGTGTGCATAAGTCTTTGTATTCTTTTTAACTCCACTGAAGGTAATAATTACCCTTTTCTATTGTTTTTAACCCATTAATAAATGTGAACAAATGGTTATATACATGAAATACAGAATATATTTTATTTTTTAGATTTCTGTTAATTTGTTTGGAAATAGCTTGCCTTGAATACTTATAAATAGCTTGCGTTGATGTTCCAAAACAAGTAGCGGAATGCAATTTCTTTCGTGTTTTATTTCGCATTTTGTGATTTCTGTCGGAGTCATTGGTCATTGAAATTACTGCGCTACCATCAAGTGGTCAGGAGTGTGCTAATGCTTCAGACTCAAATATCTCAAATAGTGGAAGTTTATTCGGGGTTGTGAGATATTTGAAAAAATAGTACCACTAGCAAATAACACGTATTGAAATCATACTTTGCGCCGGTATATTTGTTTTTAATCATCAATCAACACAACTAACCACTCAGTGAGTTGCACAGTTTTGAAAACGAACGTTAAGGGTTGGTTTAAGGACATGTTTGTGCATGCCTGTAGACAGCCACTCTGAAGTAGTTAAAGGCGATTCTAAAATAGTCAAAAAGAGACAGGACCCATCTTCAAACTTTCTGTGTCCAGCACTCTAGTTCATCCAAAACAAACTTGAAAATAGACTCAAAGTGCTAAATACTGGAATTCTCCTTTAAGTGTTCTCTCAGTAATCCAGTAAAGTATACATGTAGTTAGTTTTCTTTAAGTGAACATAACATATATTTGCACTTACAGTACATTCAAATGAAGATATTGTTTATTTTTTTAACTGTAGGCTACTTTAACTAATTTTAAAAACATTTTATTAGCTTCATGCATCCCTTTTTTCAACACTTGAATGTTGGTACGTTTTATAAAGAAAAAAAAAGAAAGGCAACATTTTTAAACAAAAAAGTTAAGAAAATCACATTTTTGTCATAGACTAGGTCTACGCTAACCTGGCTAACATCAGACCTCGTCTCATTGAGATTGAATCATGGTCTGAAAACCACATGTTCATTTTCTCGTATTTGAGGCGGGGTTTACGAATGTCCAGAGGGTGCTACGAATGTCTGTCAAATGTTCCTGTACTCATAGCCAAACGTTTCAGTTATACCAGATGACATTATGTAGAGCAACAGAAATTAGATGAGGATGAAGGCAATGGGTCAGAGATGTATGTTTACTATATAAACGTCTCAGAACACTAAGGCTGCATCGAAAGGTAACTTTGCGTCTGCTGCCATGTTTGATCCATAATTATAAACAAACTGCTTTGGTGTCTTGCATAGACGTCGTTGTCGTCTTGCTCCTTCCTCCCCGTTCTGTGATTGGTTCCCTCGTGTGCTGGTGATACAGTGTGCTACAACATTTTTGGTAAGTTGTAGTATACTGTATCTTTCGTGTTCTTTTACCATTAGCTAGTAGAGATGATCGGTTCACGTGCGCTAGGGATCTGTCGTGTTACATTTACAAGCGCCAAAACGGTATTTATTGTTTGAATTGCGTAATAAAATTGACAGAATCTGAGAGCTGAGATTTTTTTATATATCATAACCTGCTCTGTCTAGTCTGTCGGTCTCCGTGTCCATTTCTGTGTGTGACAAAATTAATGTGTGGCGTGAGAGCGTGTGAAAAGCGTCAATTGCGTGTCTCACAGTGAATTTGTGAGAGTTGGCAGCTCTGAATGGCGCTAGTTTGGTCAACATCAGCGAATGCTGTCAGCTAAATTAATTCAAACTAACAATAAAAATGTAATATGAACAAAACGAATACCGTAAAACTTCAAATAATAGCCCGGGCTTTTATTTTCCCATATCGTCGAAATGCACCGGTTTGTATTTGAGACAGGCGTCTATGATATGGCCTTTATAATTTAGTGTTGAGATGTTGTTCGTTGAGTCTCTAATCTCTAAAAATCTCCAAATGCTCCACATGAAACTGTGGTCTTCCAACCTTTTACTGTCGTGTCAAATGATTTGATTAATATGCGCGAGGGAGAGAGAGCAGGCAGCGCTCGCTTGTGTTGCTTGAAGACGTGAGGGTGCGCGCATGTGGCCGCAGCACAACTCACTTTCTGGAGGTATTCTGCCCCCATCTGGTATGGAATATGGAATATAATTTGATTTTTATTTTATTTTTTTTTTTTTTGACAGATGGCACCTTTGAGTGTAATTTTAAGTATACTGTATGGCTGACTCTGGGAAGTACATAAAGTATATTTCTGAAAATGTAGGCTGGAAGTATGCTTGCTTATTTTAATTTAAAAGAAGTATACTAATATAATACTTCAATAAACTTATTTTTTGTAAGGGTTACAAATGACATTTCAAAGGCGTTGAAGTTAAACATTTGTATATACCATGAAACGAAAATGAATGCAAAGAATACATTTCTAAGAATTAGGGTAAATGTGTTTTAAATTAAAATAAATGTCTTCCAGTGGAAGAAATCAATGTCTTTGCAACCCTTGCTGAGATTCTGTACAACCAACTAAACCTCCTCTGTCCAAAATGAATAGCTCCAGCAAAGCTAAATAAAGACTCATTGATAGCTCACACAGCCAACTGAATCCATAGATGTCACAACAGAGCTGAGGTGCAGCTAAGGTGCTAACAACGACAAAAGTGCCTAGAGAATAATAAATCCCCAGAAAATAATAAGCTATACAATTTCAAATTAAGATCTTCAACTAAAGTGATTTTGTCCAAACATGTATCAGAGTTGTGATGTTTAACAAATACACAAGGAAACTCAAGCACTTTTTCTGTGTACAGGCCCTAACATCATACAGTCCTGGTCAGAATTGGCACCCTAAATAACAAAGAAGCCTGAAAAAGTAAATATGCATGCATTATTAATCTTTTATTTAAAAACAAATTCACAAAAATCAAACCTTATATTGAAGTAAAACAATTGAAAATGCAGGGAACATCTCATTATAAAATAACATTGTTTTTTTTCTGATACAAATCGGCCATATTTAATGGCACCCTTTGATTCAACACTTTTTGCAAGTCTTGTCCTATAATGCACAATGTGTATAGATGAACAACCGACAAGAGATCAGACACCATTCTCTCATACAGAGTCTTTCCAGATCCTTCAAATTCCCAGATCCTCTTCAGTCTTCAACAGGATTCAGATCAAGGGACTGGAATGGTCATGACAGAACCTTAATTTTGTTCTCAGTGACCCATTTTTGTGTGGATTTTGATGTTTGTTTTGGATCATTGATGTAAGATCCAACCACAGCTCTTTAGAAGTTTCTAGCAGAGGCGGTCAAGTTTTGATTTTTTTTTTATCTGTTGATATTTGAAATAATCCATGGTTCCATGCATCTGAAAAAGATGTTCAGGACTTTTGGCAGAAAAAATGTGCCCACAAATTCCAGCGGTGAATTGAATCGTATGGGTTTTTTTCATCTGCCCATACAACCTGGTCCCTTTTGAAGTTCCAGTAGTGTCTGACAACTGAATATGCTGGAGTTTGTTTTTGTATGAGCAAGAAGAATTTTGTGTGTGTGTGTGTGTGTGATGATGCAGTTGCTGTTTGATATATTTTGAGGCTTTCAGACCCCAAGACTCAACTATTTTCTTCAATTCTCCAGCTGTGATCCTTGGCGAGTCTTCACTCAAACTTTCCTCGTCGCTATGCATTAAGACAATATAGACACACGTCCTCTTCGAGGCAGATTTGCAACTTTTTCTGTTGATTGGAACATCTTAATTTTTGCCCTGATGGTGGAAATGGGAATTTTCAATGCTTTAGTTATAATTTCTTATAGCCACTTTCTATTTTGTGAAGCTCAACAATCTTTTGCTGCATATCAGAACTATATTCTTTGATTTGACCTATTGTGATGGATGATTGAGGGAATTTGGCCATTGTGTTTCCTCATATTTATACTCTTGTGACACAGGAAGTCGTGGCTCTATTATTTCATGTTCCTAGTCACCCTGGTGTGCTAAAAATTGTAAGCATGAAGGGGAATGTACTTCAGAGATATATTAGCCTACTCAAAAGAATTTCTAAGGGTAGGCCTACCAATAATTGTGACCAATGTGTATTGGAGAAAAAAGTAGCCTATTTCATGATGTGATTTCCCCCAGTGTGTCCTTCAATGATTTTTTTTTGTTTTTTAATGAAAGATCAAAAGGATTAACAATGCAGATTTTTTTTTCACAGCCTTCTTTGAACATTTTTACCAAGGGTGCCAATAATTCTGACCACGACTGCACCTTTATGTGGATGCTTTTTAGAACTAATATATGCAGCAATAATGGCGCGATTTTCTGCATGGCTACTAGAGTCACTGTCGGTGTTGTCAGGTAATGGAGAGTCAGACCATTAATGCGGCAAGATGTGGAGGTTAAATACACTCATCTATTCACCTGCCGTCTCCGGTTCTGTTCCGCTTTGATGAGCAGCGGCGCGAATAATTAGCCGGAGCACGGCACCAAGCTTGCGCTAAATTAATTCTCTAAACAAACAATGGCAACGCAGACACCTCCCACCCACAGGGAGGAAAGAATACTAATCTTGAAACTTGTGTGTCATAGAGAGTGCGTGTGAGTGTATGTGTTTAACCTGTGTGTGTGTGTGTGTGTGTGTGTGTGTGTACGAGTAAAAAAAAGCTTAAGTCACTCACAATGATCCTCATTTAGCCCTGACATAAATCTCTCTCTCTCTCTCTCTCTCTCTCTCTCTCACACACACACACACACACACACACAAACACACACACAATGCCCCGTTCCTCTTATTAGCCACTTTGACACAATAAACACAATTATTATTACCAGAACACAAATTAACTCTAGCTAAATCCTTGCATTTGAAATGATAAAAATACTACACATCAAGAAAGAATAACAAAGTAAAGATCTTTGTGTAGATCCGAGTGGGGAAGAATCCTTATGTACCTTAAAGAAGTGAATCTCAAATGCTTTTAAAAAGCATTTGAAGAGTTTACTATTGCTAGCTTGATGCCTTTATGTAGTTTTTTCTAAGTATTGTTTGTTTGTTGAATTGCTTTCTATCGCTTGTTGTTTGTTTTTATTTTCGTTTTTTTTGTGTGTGTTCTGTTTTTTTGTTGTTGTTCTTTTTTCTTCTTCCTTGATGCTTAGTCTGCATATCTCGTGAGTTAATAGGAATAGGAGTAGAATTCTGTACAAGCCTAGTCTGGCTTCGTTCCCTCCTTGCATTGTTCTGTACTTGTACTAAACGTGCTTAACAAATAAACTAAACTAAACTAAACTAAGGAGCGACTTTTAAAGGGGTCATATAATGGTACATGCATTAAACATTCCATAAACCCTAAACATTCATATTAACTTGTACAAAAATGGCATTCTATGACCCCTTTAAAACGAGGTCCTGATTCTCTGTGGTTATTAAAAATCCCTGGATGTCGTTCGTAGGGTTTAACCCTGGCATCCTGGCCAAATTTTCCCAATTGCCAATCTGTTCACCATGGCCTCCTAATGACCCCCATATATATATTGATTGATTGGCTCTCCACCAATAAGCTGGTGTGTGGTGGACATTCTGTTGCAATATGGCTGTCATTGCATCATCCAGGCGGATGGATGCTGCACATTGGTGGTGGTTGAGGAGACCCCCCCTCCCCCATATGTAAAGCGCTTTAAGGACCCAGAAAAGAACTGTATATTATTAGGTAAAAGCAGCTTTATTATTACGCAGGCTTGGTAAAAATGTGCTATCGAGGATGCATATCAGCCATCAGCTAAGCATTCGGGAGCACACTTCTAAAATCTAAAACAGGACACCCTATGGTTTTGTGGACTTCACGATCACAGAAACAGGAATTCTCCTACAGGCGGGACCTACGATCCCATTTCATATCATTTTAAACTAAAGGGATAAAGCACAGGAACATATGGAAAAATATGGAGCACTAAGACATAAAGTGCAGTATATATTTCCAAAATCGCCAAATATCCATTTGCATTGTCAGATGACAAGGGAGTGGTGAGGAGGTGTGATGAGAGGCTGGTTAAAGCAGAAGTCATATCCATCATCGGCCTGTGTCTAGTGTCACTCTCACACAGGGGAGAATGCAAGGGTGTCAACTTATTACCAGGTGCTAGACAGAGACCATGAGAGAATGTGCCTCCATGACAGAAATGGAAGGGAAAGAGGGAGGAATCGAGAGAAAGGTTCAAAGAGAATCATGTTCAAGAGAAGCATGTTGTTTGTGTATTTTTTGAACTACAGTGCTTTTAAGGATGGCCTTCATTGGCAGTGTTAGAATGAAGAATGAAAATTCTTGAAGAATTTTAATTTACAGAGTCTCTTTACCGCATTAAAGAGCTTATATAATACAAATAGCCCTTTTATGTTGCCATGCATGGGCAATGGTCTATGTGGATTCTCAAAAATCTGTAATGAACAAGAAGCAAAACTCAAATGAGCAACACTTCAAATTTAACTTTTGCACAGGTTTTTGAGATTATTATATTGTTTTTTCATTTTCTCTCTGTTGACTTATTCTTATAAAATCAAGCACTAAACAATATTTATTACAAATAGTATCAAAAATGGTGCAGTGACATTTAGTTATGTCTTTATCATCTAGTGCAAATAATAAAGTTGTATTATGTGAATGAATTATGATTTGATGGCCAGGTCCCCTTGATTTTCTTGGATGATGATCATGACCTGAGCAAAATTCTGTCATGAGTGTGAAAAGAAAGAGCTGGCAAGGGCAGCTTAATTTTTGACACAATGACATTTGCCAACATTTGGTTTCCAAGAAAGGTGTTGGCAAGCTGGAAATTAAATGAAGAAATCAGTGATAAAAAAGCATATGAATCACACCTCTCCTCTGCAGTACCAAAAATATGAAATCTTCATAGAATATGTTTGTGTCACATGTTTTGGAAACTTGAGACTGTGTGTACACTGCAAATCTGCACATTATAATGTTGTATATAACGGATTAATCTTTAAGATAGAGGAAATAATAGGGATTTTAAAGGGATTCTCCACTTTTTTGGAAATAGGCTAATTTTACCACTCCCTCAGAGTGAAACAGTTGAGTTTTACCGTTTTCAAATCCATTTAGCCGATTTTCTGATATTTAGAAGAATATCAGTAACCAGACAGTTTCTGGCCTCATTGACTTCCATAGTAGGAAATATACTATGGAAGTCAATGAGACTAGAAAATGTCTGTTAACTAATATTCTTCTAAATATCCGAAAATCATCTGAATACATTCAAAAACGGTAAAACTCAAATGTTTAACTCTGTGGGAGTGGTAAAATGAGCCTATTTCCAAAAAAAGTGGAGTATCCCTTTAATGGGGATTCAATGGTCTAAAAATTTGACTTCACATGGACCAAAAAGCAGCAATAATAATAATAATATATTATATTATTAAAATTGAATTGTGTGTGTTTAGGATCATTAAAACGTTGTGATGTATTTTTACTCTTTAATTGATTAAATGTTCATGACTTTCACATATCTTGTGATTCATGGACCGTCTCTGCTCAGTGTCCACTGTTGGACATTGTTAGTAGTTTAATTCAACCAGTGAAAGTATGAAAAGTGTTGGAGTCTATTTCCTAAATGTCCAAAGGGCCAAAAGTGACAAAACTTAAAGAAGTACCCGTACAATATTTATTATAATATGTATATTTTTCTTCTCATTGCAACATTTTTATTTTAACATTAACAGAATGGTAAATGACTTGCATCCTTTTGGATCCTTTCAGGCTTGCTTGTCTTTGGTCACTATTGTCTATTCAGTCAGGATATAGCTTGCATGACCACACTAACGCTATAGTATCACCTTCACAATTGCATACATTGATGTATATTTCAAGAGATTCTTTCATATAGTTTCTAAATAGTTTATTCGGTTACTAAGAGCATTCTTCACAGAACAACCCAAAACATGTTCACCTTCAAAACTAAGAAAGGAAGAGAGGTTTGAGTCAACATTTCTATTTTGTGTCTGTCAGCATTTTTTCATCAAATAGCTGAAAAGGACTGCAAAATAGTTACAAGGTAAAACATAAAGGCCTCTCTTTTCATCTTGTTTGATTTGGACCTCTAGAGTCTTCATTGTTCTGTAGTGTTACCAAATCATTTTTGTACCACCATATTGACACTGCATTTTGTACTCTTCCATGACTTTCTCTTTTTAGGGGAGTGCCTTAATCTCAAGAGGTGAATTTGGGATTTAGGCTATTTGAAAATATCAGTTTGTTCCAGAAACTTTTTTGTCCCTGCTCATTCATTACACATTACACACTTGAGTTCTAAGCCTAAATGAAAAGCAAAAACACAAACCTAAAATCATTATTATTAAATTATTCCACCCAAAATGATTATATTCCATCACCTCTCTTTCTCTCTCTCTCTTCTTCCACCATCGAGATGAAAACATTCTCTGTACAAAAAGGGTTTTATTTGCAGTTTTAATGGCTATAATGCACAAATTCAATCAGAAGTAAATTTATGTCATAAATCGATTGCCCCAGCTCTCTCTGTATTTTGCAGATTACACAGAAGGCCACATTGAATCAGTATTGCATGCTTTTAATAAGCATAATATCCATTTGAATCTAAATTTGAACATCATGAAAAAACATTATGCAGTGAGACCAGAGAGTATGAAGTCGAGCACGACAGATTGTCTGAAATGAAATGAAATGAAATGAAAGGAAGGAGGGAGAATGAAAGGGCTAACTGGGTGAGTGTTGCCGGGCACGGTGCTGCACAGAAGTATGAAATATAGATTTCTAATCATTTTGAAGGCTATGGTAAAATGAGTGGGTGGAAAATACATAATTTGGAAAATAAGTTTGCATTAAAGGAGAAGGCCTGTGACAGCCGGGCTCTCCTCTCAATGCAATGGGAGTTTTAAAAACATTTTCAAGCATGAAATATTTAAACTTGAGTAAATTTACCTTGTCATTGATTTCCCCGCACTGTTTTTTTTTTCTCTGAGCTTGAGGTTTAGACTTCCTGGCAGTTCTTCAGAGGAGAATCATAAATTGTCAAAAGGCTGTGGATTTCACCATCTTCATATGTCTAGCCTTTCCTCTATTGACAAGCTGCCAAACATGGCCGCCAAGACTGATGCAGTGTCACCTTGTAAGCAAATCACTCGTGCCTCAGATGTCACTCCTGTTAAATGGGGTTATTTTGTGTGTGCGCACATTCGGAAGGATGTCATACAGTGTTTTTTTATGTTCTCAAATCAAACTTGCTTTCTGTCTGCTGAGATATTCGTGGCTGAAAGAGGCTTGTTAAAACAGAGTGGGTTCTTCTTGTGTTCATTGAAAAGCACTCTGTTTGGAACACTCTCCCCTTCTTTGCAGTAAAGTGGGCAAAAGACAGGTTGTCAAAACGTCAGATTCACATCATTTGAGTCAGAATTTGCCTGCTGATGCGTTGCTCAATTTAACTGTCAGCATTGGGTCTCACCCTAAAGGTCGAAACAACACATAGCCATCAGAAAATGTCTGCTAGAATCATAACTAGATTGCAAATCTGACATGTGCAGTTTTATAGTATGATTATGTTAGCAATAAGGTACGAGAGGCTGTGCTGTATCGTGAATAAGTAACGGCTGAAGGGCGATGTTTTTTAATCAAATTTACTTTGGGTACGACGATTGGTTTGAACACCTAAAACAACACAGCGTTAACCATAAACACATAAAATCTATCTATCTATCTATCTATCTATCTATCTATCTATCTATCTATCTATCTATCTATCTATCTATCTATCTATCTATCTATCTATCTATCTATCTATCTATCTATCTATCTATCTATCTATCTATCTATCTATCTATCTATCTATCTATCTATCTATCATCATAAACTAAATAGTAACTGATAAAGTTCAAAGTTATTTTGAAGATCTTTCAGTTTGAGAACTTTTTAATTTTAATGTTCATATCAATGGATTAGATCTCATTCTCAATTGTTAGGAATTAGTGAGTGTGCCAGGTTGTGAAATTTGTGAAAGCCTTTTAAAGCTAAAATACAGAGATACAAATTCTAATGTTGATGTTTTATGAACATTAATGTTAATTTATTAAATATTATTAATATGATTCTATGTCTTCAAAGTGACCATAAACTGTCCATCAATTTTCTATTGGTTTTAGTGAGAAAGACCCACAGTGAATGTGAGATGAAAAAAAAATATACAGCAACACATAGGCCTACACACATTTGCACAGTCCGCACACAGTGATGCCTTAATGCTGTAATGCATTGCATACAATAATGCATTCATCAAAACAACCAGAAAGGGCACACAATCATAGTGGCTATTGTACATCCTGTTTGGACACTTTCACAGATGTGAGCTCAGTTCGCAGAGAACAGCATCATCTCGGGCCAGTCCATGTAGCCTAGATAGTGGTTAAACATATAGTAGAATTCATTTGGGGAATCAAACGTTTTGGTCATATACATCTATTACTTGTTCAAGAGCAAATCGATTTTGGTTAACTTAAGAGGAAATTAAGTTTCATAATTTTATATTTAGGCTATTTCACCTAAATCCTGCACCAGCTAGTGATGCTGCTTGTACGTTTGACTGAATTGTTTGCTTGTTTATTTCCTATTGTCTTTTATAATGGCTATTGTTGTTAATTTAAATGTTGTTTTTTTAAATAAATATGATTTTATATAAATAATATGCTATGTTAGGTGAAGAGAAATGGTCCATTAGTGATCGTGATATGGACTTCAGTGAAAGTTAGGCTACATTACGCCTTTAGATGGCGACAAAGACTTACTTTATGAGTGAGTCAGAAGAACACGGAAGTTGTAGCGTTGTCATGGGAGGGACAAAGACGAACATATTCTACAGCGACGTTTTAGAATTAGTTACAGAGGCGAGTTCAGCGGTTAAACTGTCAATATTTAAGCTAAAACCGTGAAGGAATAGTTGGTTACAACGTTTGCACGGAATGCAGAAGGGTCAAAAAGATTATGGCAAAGAAGATAACGTTCCAACCAACGTTTTGGGTCCTCACTGGTAAATGTGGAATCACGGTAAGAAATATTTATTTTGCAGTTTGCATCATCTTTGAAGCTTTCTCTGTATGTTGTGGAATAGCCTAGCGGGTGTTTAATCAACAAATCAATCAACTTTTATTCAAGACTCAAAGGTCCATTCAGTGTATGTATGTAAATAAATAACAAAACAAAACATGTCGTTCAGGTGGAAGAGGTTGTGGTTCATTTTAATTTCTGAAAGTCATTTGTTTCTGCTAGCCAACGACTATTTTAAATAAATCTTGAGGCAAATCTTGTGTCTGTGTATCGGAATCTGAAGCAGGCCGTTTCAGCGGCAGTTTATGAAAATAGCTTCTCTTTTGTCCTTGACTTCTCTTCTTGACCGAACTAAATCATATTTTTACACACATGAGCAATGCAACAGTGTGCTACCTTTTTTCTGATGGCATTTGGCTGTCTATTTTCCATATCGCTGTTTCTGTCTCTCCCCTGTTGTATTTGTTTTGTTGAACTCAAGCAAGACAACCAATCCTGTGACGTCACAGGTTGTGTTACTACAAGATGGCGGAACCCTCACTACAAAGCAATAAAACCCACAATTTTAAAATGGCTACATTTATAGAGTTTGTTATATAATTTTGTGGGTTAATCTCAATGTGCTTGTGGTTTACATTGATGGAGTCTGTCTAGGTGTGTGTCTGTATGAGAGAAAGTTGTAAATTCACAGACACTAGCTACATAAGAGGCATGGAGATGGAAAGAGAAACGTGTTTAGATATGAGAGTGAAGGCATAGAGACGATACAGATATCTTAACACGAGGTGCTGCAACTTTTGTTCATCCAAGACACACACACACACACACACTATATTATCTTATTGTAGTTGTAAATATTTGTTATATCCCAGGGCTCCAGACTAACTTTTTGCCTTGGTTGCACTGGTGCGCCTAACTTTTTTATTTAGGTGCACCAGCACAAAATTTAGGTGCACTCAAATTTTTTTCGTCTCGCATCACATTTAACGCCACAATTTCAAGGTCACGTTTTTATCACGCTCCGTATATTCATATATATTATGTAAATGCTTTTAAAAAAGAATAAGATGTAGCCTAGTTTTTTTTAAGCACAATTATATTGTATATAAAAATATAAATCTTTTAAAAAATTTAAAAATTTAAAGAGCTGTTTTTAGATTGTTCAAGTAAGGGCAGGGTATTGACACCAATTTCACAATTCGATTCAATATTGATTATTTTGGATATCAGGTACAATACATGGCAAATTTTCTCAAGGAAAACAAATCTCAACTAATGCTGTAAACTGGGAGTCAGTTGTAGCCCATATGCTTCATTAGCCTACTATAATATTGAAGGTAAAAATTACCTGATTTGTACACAAACACTTAAATTACACTTTTATTTATTTTTATAATAATAATGTAATATGAAATATAAACATTAATTGGTGGCTACATAAAAGCTTGTCAGATTTTTTTTTTCAAACAACATGCATTAAATATTGAAAAACGTTAAAAATTATACTGAATATGTAATATGGTGCATATAGGCTATTTGGCAAAATGCTGATCTAGAGTTAATTTTTCTAGCTGGCTAACAAGTTTATGGTCACTGGATTTTATTTTTTCTCTGAGGTAAATGTGACGTTACATTACATTGTTTACACGCCTTTTACTGACGCGGTTGAAATGAATCACTGATTGAGCGATTCTATATGAAAGATACGGATTTCGCTAAGTTGTACTCTATCTTTTAACACACTTTCAGATGCTTGTTCATGTTTATTTCACGCTGTAAATGGTTTTATTAAGGCGGAAGAGAGGCTCATGTGCGCTCCGCGCTGCTGCTTCACTTGAGCTGAGTCAGAGCGATCTCACGCCACAGCGTCAATAGCCTACACTATTTATGTTCTTGAATTTCGTAAGAAAACGGACCTAATTTAAAATCTGAGACTTTGTTTCATATCAATAGTAACAAAGCACAAAGATTGCGATGTATTGGATGGGATGCGCGTTGCGCGCTACAATCTTCCGTTCATTCATCAACTGAACACAGCATAGCCCAACGGGTTCGTAAAATGAGAATTAGTTTTTGAATATGAGAATATATACCTAGCCATAAAAAGTAGCCAACATTTTTAAAACTTTCTTCGTCGTCTGTTTCTTCTGCTGCTGGTTGCCGTTACTGATTCTCTGGTGTTCACGTTCAGGTCGCAATTTATTTCGTATCACACAGCAACGGAGCATTTCACTATACGTGCAAGGAGAAAAACATTTTCGTTTGGGGAGAGTCAGCGGATGCGATCATGCGAGAACGTTAGGTGCACGGGTGCGACCTAGGAAAAATTTTGGTCGCACCTTTTCAAATTTTGGTCGCATTTGCGACCAAATTGGTCGCACTCTAGAGCCCTGTATCCTTTGTAAGAATGAAGGGAATTCCTAAGTAAGGCAAAGTAAAATAGTACAGTCAGAAAATATCTAAAATGGGGAGAAGAACTCCCACTCTCAGTAAAATTATGGCTTCCCTTTCAGTTGATAACGTAGGACGTAGTCGACGGTCGACTGTGCTGTTGTGCTGTTGCATACAACGTTCGCTGTTGTTTACAACGAGCGAGTGTGTCATAGTTCTTCAGGAATACTCTCCCTGTGTTGGTGTTCTATACTGCCCTACAGAGTAAGGCAGTTACTACGCAGAGTGCAGAACTGAGAAGAAAGACTTTAACTAGGGCTTTTTGCAGTTACTGTACAAACGACTACCATTTTTCTTCAAAACGACACACATTTGAGATAAGATGTTCTGTCACATAACAAAGGATGCCTTCAATGTCATGAAAATGATAATAACTAATGTCTGACCAAAAATGCAGTTACTGCCTTTTTGCTTTGTAGGGCAGCGCGGTGATCGTGAGCTTTGAGCTCTCAACTGCTGTTTTAACAGCAACAAATTTTTAAGGGTTTGTACGTGTTAACGGCTGGGGGAGGGCACAAAACTCAGTGCTTCACTGTTTCAGTTAACTATTCAGTGATCTGACGGTCTCGGAGTTGTGAGATCCATGCGATCACCCGGCGCTCAGCACTCATATACCCCGCCTGGAACAGCCTTACCTCAGCTAGTGCTTCTGACATTTGCCGCTGTCTCTAGTCTAGTGGTTAAATATGAGATGTAATTAGTCTATCTGATTAGATAATCAGATATGTGTAGCCTATATCTAACAGGCGATCTTTGGTCTCATTAATCTATCATTTGTTCCCTGGCAGATCGTTTTGGCTGAGGGCAAAGTGAAGTTTCATAACTTTATATTTAGGCTATTTTAACTTTTTATGTTTGTCTGAATCATTTACTTTATTTCTTGTCTTGTATAACTTATTATACCTTTTAGGCTTTACTGACCAAACTATTTACTATTACTTCTCACTGTTTGCATTGCAATGTAGTTATACACTGTAGCACCATGTCGTATTAGCATAGATAAAACATCCATCTTTTATCTTTGTTATTGCTAAAATCGGGTCAATCACAGAAAATGCTTTTTCCACAATAAGAAAACTATCGCAGCAACGTTCCAAAGCAGCCAATAGGGCGTCTATGTATTTATAATTTCTATGCTTTTGCGCTCTGCACTTTCTTTTCTCTCAAACCATCGACAACACACAGTTGACACAAGGTAAATAAATACAAGTCTGCTTTAAAGGCTTAGTTCACCCCAAAATGATGTCATTAATGACTAACCCTCATGTCGTTCCAAGCCTGTAAGACTTTTTGACCTGTAAGACATTCATCTTCAAAACACAGTTTAAGATATTTTAGATTTAGTCCAATAGCTTTCTATCCCTCCTTTGGAAATGTATGTACGGTACTGTCCTTGTCCAGAACGGAAATAGAGACATCATCAAAGTAGTCCATGTGACATCAGTGGGTTAGTTTAGTTAGAATGTTTTGAAGCATCGAAAATACATTTTGGTCCAAAAATAACAAAAACTAGCCTACGACTTTATTCAGCATTGTATTCTCTTCCGGTTCTGTTGCAATGCTGACAAAAGCGGTTGGTTTGCACCGCAAAACAATAGAGTCAATAGACTGAATTTGACAAACACCAGTTTGCATTTTAGAGCAAAATTAAGTCATCTGGCATGATCTTGGATAACATTTAATTAAATGCAGAGTTTTAGACTTACCATCTTCAAATTTTAAATATAACATGGTCAGACATGTGGCTTTAGCTGCAGTGCATTTCTAGATTGATACAATGCCAACTTCAATTTTATTTTACATTTACATTTAGTCATTTAGCAGACGCTTTTATCCAAAGCGACTTAGGATTAACTGAGTCATCGTGAAAGAGGCAAAAACAACGCAAGAAGTTCTCAAATATAGTTCAGACGATGCTCAGAATGGCATAAGCCAGATAAGCAAGGATTTAAAGGAAAAGGATTTTTTTTTTTGTGCTCACGGAAGAGATGAGTTTTCAGTTGTCTTTTGAATGCTGACATTCATATGCATTCCAGATGAGGGTGGGGAGATCATTCTACCAGCATGGCACCGTGAATGAAAATGTTCTGGAGAGTGATTTTGAGGCTCTCTGTGATGGTACCACGAGCCATCGCTCATTGACTGATCGTAGGTTTCTACTTGGGATGTAGAGTTGTAGTAATGAGTGGAAGTAGGGAGCTGATCCAGTGGTCAATCTATAAGCAAGTGTGAACGCCTTGAACTTGATGCCAGCAGCGAGTGGTAGCCAGTGCAGAGAGATGAACAGTGGAGGGATGTGAGGCCTTTTGGGCTCGTTGAAGACCTCGTTGAAGATCATTTGTAGAGGTTTTACTGCACATGATGGAAGTCCAGCCATAAGAGCATTGCAGTAATCAAGCCTAGAAATGACTAGGGCTGACGAGAAGTTGTGTTGCATTGATGGAAAATAATGCTGAGGAAAATAATGCTGAGGACACAAGAAAAATACATTATTACCAATTAAAACAATATTTATAAGAACTTTTTGTGATTAGAGGGAAATGAAGAAACCCCTGGAATATTTGACTGGAATAAGATATTAGTGTGGAGAAGTCAAGTACAGCAAAAATAGCACCAGGTAAACCAAAGTAGCTAGTGAAATTGTATAAAAAAAAAATCAATTTATCCATTATATAAAAAATGTGAACTTAATTTTGATAAAAGAAAACTAATTTCAATCTTAAATTTAATAGGCCTAGTGCATGAGTAATTAGTACAGAGTTCACCACTGCTTCGAGGTGAAGTTAATCAAGTTGGAACTACTAACTAAAATGGTTCCACCTAGACAGAAGAGAGGACAGCTCACAGTAAAAATAATAATAAAAAATAATAATAATACTGTAAATGTAAGATTCAAAATATTTAAACAGTCACGCAGGCATTTTCTGTAATTTTGGTATTTGTCATTTAGCCAACTGTCTTGCAAAAAGAGACAATGAATAATGTGTTTCAATGGTATTAGCATCTTGATCAGGTCGATTCTTTCACTGAAGCTGAAAGCGATTGTGGTTACTAATGTGATTCGGCCTTGAGTTGCTAGAGCCCTGATTGATTCAAACTGGTGTTGTTTTACTGCCAGTGAAGTCTAAAAGTGTCTCTTTTTATAGGAAGTGTCTATTTTTACACAGTTGCTGTTTTTAATATTTTTTTCTTTCTTTTTATTCACTATTTCATCATGCCACGTTTATTGATTTTAACCCATTTACTCTAAAAATGTGCATTTAAATGGCAAACAGTTTGTCAAAATAATAAATAGGAATGAAATATATTAGTAAATAAACAAATTGAACAATGTAAGAAATTGACAGTTTTATCATGTATAAAACTGTTCAAAAGTTAGGGGTCAGTAAAACAGTTTTGAAATATTATTAAAATGTTTTCCAATTTATTCCTGTGATGTTTCAGCAGCAAGAGCAGAGACCAACAAGCAATATATATAAAGCTTTTTGGGATTTTTTATTAATTAATTTTTTATTTTTTATTTGGGATAAATTATTAAGTATATTTATTTGCAACAATTATATTAAAACATTAAATAGTTGTAAGAATAGAGACTGATGGACAGTGCTGAATTGTCATGGTAACATTTCAGGTAAGGATAATGAGGAAATTGCATTGTCTTTCATTGTTTCTTTAGCCAAATGCGTTCCAAACTGCTACATTGTGACACGCAAGTGCCCTGCTCCCTCCAAAGTTCTCACTTCAAGGGCTCTGCCCTTTGGAGTGAGTAAGGCATAGGGATGTACACTTCCAATTTGAATTAGCCAACAGTTAACACACATCTCACTTTCTCTCAAATTCTATTCACCCGCACCTGCAGCACATCACCATTCCAGTCAGCTCTCCTTCATAAGCCCCTCTCACTCCTCAGTGGTTGTCTATTGTCTCTTGGAATACCGATTACTTATCTGCATCCTAGTATTGCTAGATTTACCTACCTTGTCTCCAGCGAACTGTTTATCTGACCTGTACTCGAATGAATTTTCTGATAATCTCCGTGTTCTCAAGCAGTCTCTTACTGTAAATCCTTACCTGTGTTCAATGATCTCCTGTCAACCCCCATTGATCTCCGTTCACCATTACCTGTACACCAACTCACCTGTCCTGGAGGCATATTACAGAAAGATCCTAACTTTAGAATCCCATCTTATCTGTTTGGTAACCATAGGGTTGGGTATCGAGAATTGAGTATCGATTGGAATCGGGACTAGCTTTTCGTTTTTCCTGGAATCGTTCAAAAGTTAAAATTTCGATTCCTAGTTTCGATATTCACAGTCCGCCGACCAGAAGAAGAACCCGCTGAACAACACCAATGAAGAAGCGCCTACCGGAAGTGTTGGCATAACCGCGCGAGTCGAACATGAGTAGCTTACGTCGGCGGTCCAAAGTGTGGCTTCACTTTTCTAAAAATAACAAAATCTCGGCAAAATGCAGAGTATTTCCCTTTAGAAAGGAGTATTTCCTTCAGAAAGACCGTTGTTTAGTTAGCTAAACTTTTTTGACCCTGCCTCTTAAAAGAATCGTAATCGAGAATCGTTGGGAACCGAAATCGAAACTCGGAATCGGAATCGTTCAAATTCAAACGATACACGACTGTAGGTAACCATGGCAATTTCAGTTAGAATCTTATTTAGGAAAAATGTATTACATAATGACATTTCTTCTTAAATGCAAACTCCTGAAATAAAACCAAATAACGTAGACTTCTTAGGAAATTACTGTGAATTCATGTTTTAAAGACTGTACATACTGCTTATGTTAGGTTACGTGAGTTAGTTCAAGCCGCCAGTGCATTCAGCTCAATGTCTGTGCAAATGTAAGCAGTAGTATTATGTTTATGTTGTTGGATACAGCTGATTAATCTCATATATAAGATGTAGGAGTGAGTGTATTAACCCTCAAGCAAAGCATTTCAGTTTCCTGATGTTCGCAGTGCAATCCTCAATGTGCTTTGATTGGATTATTTGAATACAATTATTCTACATTTGTCTACTTGTAAACATTGTTATTGGATTGTAGATGTCATGCTGACTGCTGAGTAATTTTTTTTTTTTACTCAAAGTATTTTCATTGACAAGATTTAGACTGTAAACAAACCCTTTGACCTTCCTGAGCTGGATTTCCCATTATTTCCTTTCTTGCTTTACCTGTCTGGCATGATTCTGGTAAGATAATGTCTTTTCAACAGTTATAGTTATTGCCACTCTCAATGTCATCAGCCTGGCATTGTTGATCCACTATTTTTTGCTCCCATCACTTCAAGGGAGATGAAAATAAAACGATGGTAAGTGAGTGGAGGGGCAGCATGTGCAGATGCCATTAAATCATCAGTCTCTGAACAGACTGACTCGGCCCTGTTACAATAACAGATCTCGCTGAGAGTAGTTTGCATTACAATCCTCTCTGACTGTTTTCCCTCATGTTCTTTATTTTCCCGCTTAATCATCCTCGTATTCATTCTTGCTCAAACCCACTCGTGAGGTCTTTATTTATCCCTCTCTCAGCTGCCTATTCACTCGTGCCTCAACGCCTTACTTTGCCCTTATCTTTCACCGATGACAGAATTGCACAAATCTTCCTCAAGTGGACCTTGCGAGTTCCATAACTGTGTTTGTGTGTAGAAGAACTGTCTATTATACAGTGTTTGTTTATAATTTTTCAAGGCCTCTTTGTGGCGAACACACAAGTGATGCTCCTAATTTGAGCCCACAGTCCCATTTCAGGTCCCAAGCACTTGACCTTCTTGATACAAATGCTGTTGGCAAAGCATTTTTTTTTTAAAAAAATTATTATTACAGGAATATTCTGAGTTCAATACAAATTACAGTGAAGTTGGCATGAAACAGAAATTGTAACCTTTTCTTCTCCTTTGTGATGCGTGTATGTGAAACATCTTGAACAAGAAAAAAAATGTAGTATAAGACCATTTATGACCATCAGGACTGATTCAATTATTGGATCATCATCTTTTTGCTAATTGCTGTGACATTTTTATTGCTAAGCCCTCACACCAGTATGTCATCAGAAAAAGAGATGTCATTGTGACAGGGTGAGCACAGTAATGTTTTTGAATAAAGATCCTGAGGGCACATTATTTTTTTTATTTATCTTTTAATAGTAATGTGCATGGATAAATCATGTAAAATAAACACTGCAACCTTCCACAAAAAAAAAAACAAAAACAAAAAAAAAACAATGAACAATGTAAAATTTAGATTTCATGGTGATTTTAAGCTAAATTTACACCAATTGTAGTACAGTGTTAATTATCACAAATTTATTTTAGAATTTTCCCTTTTCCTTAATGGAGTAGTTCACTTTTGAAAAAACTTTTGCTGATAATTTACTCACCCCCATGTCATCCAAGATGTCCATGTCATTCTTTCTTCAGTCGATCAGAAATTAAGGGTTTTGATGAAAATATTCCCGCATTTTTCTCCATATAATGTACTCCAGTGGGAACCAAATGGTTCAAGGTCCAAAATACACTTTCAGTACAAACTGCAAACTGTTCAAAGGGCTTTAAACGATTCCAGACGATGAATAAGGGTTTTATCAAGCGAAACGATCACTCATTTAATAAATAAATAACAAAGTTTAAGGTTTATAAGCTCAAATGCTCGCCTTGCTCTGTACTGTGAGGCACGTTTGTGACTTTCCTCTTCAAACTCGTTCATCAAAATGAACAAATCTTTTTCCGAGTCATTTGGTTCACTCAACAAACGAAACGAGCAAATTGACTCAGAAAAGATTTGTTCATTTTGATGAATGAGTTCGAACAGGAGAGTCACGAACGTGCATCGCAGTACAGAGCAAGCCGAGCATTTGAGCTTATAAAACTTAAACGTTGTTATTTATTTATGTTTTTTTAAGTGAGCGATTGTTTCGCTTGTTAAGACCATCGTCTGGAATCGTTTAAAGCGCTTTGAACAGTTTGCAGTTTGTACTGAAAGTGTATTTTGGACCTTGAACTGTTTGGTTCCCACTGAAGTGCATTATATGGAGAAAAATGCTGGAATGTTTTCATCAAAAACCTCAATTTGTGTTCGAATGAAGAAAGAAAGACATGGGCATCTTGGATGACATGGGGGCGAGTAAATTATCAGCAAAAGTGTTTTGAAAAGTGAACTACACCTTTAAACAAGGTAAGGTACTTGTAATAGAATTAAATAGGGCCAATTTGGAGGATTTAAATCAGAAATATGATTATAATTTATTTATATTACTGTATATATTACATTGTTGGTGAGTTTTTTTTTTCACTTCCCTTTCTGTGAAACTGATTACTCAGCAGATTTTATTGTGATTAAAGAGAGAAGTGAAATTTGGCCAAAGCGTTTGTGTGGCTATCAGCACCAAACCCGCACATTCACAAACCCAGACTGAGAAGGCAGGTCAGTTAAATTGGTTGGCAGCCACATTCCGCTAACAGATGCAGTCTATTAGCCCAGACTGTATTCACAAGGGGGAGAGAGAAGGCGCTGGGAGAATGAAAGACAAAAAAGTCAGCTTAATAATCACGCAGCAGGAGACGACAAAGGAAATTGCCTCTCAACTTCACACATACACATAACTGGTTCTTACAAACAACACACTTTATATCATAACGTGTGTGTGGTTCGCAGTTGGGATTAAATGAAGGTCTTTCTCTCCATGAATATGAATTGCTTCTTTGATGTTGCTAAATGAAACAGGGTTCAGATCACACAGTAGAATTTAGGTGACATGCAAATTTAACTTCACTGAAGCACGGGCGGTTCCTCTCATATTTGGTAACAAACTGAGAGGCTTTTTAGTCTTTCGAAAAAGATTAAGATGAGCCTTTGCTTTGCCCTGAAAGACCTTCTCTGATGCTTTGATTTCTGTCAAAAACAGGACAAAATTCATTTTTTCATCAATCATTTTAACATGTATGAAGCTGGTGCTTAATTACATTGATTAATGATAAATTCATGCAAGGTATTTTGCAGAATGATTTAAATGTCATAGTGTGTTTACACGCCATAGATTATTCTGGAACATTTTTTACAGTTTTATTTATCTCAACCCCCCCCCCCAAAACTGATCGTTTCTGCTGCCAGCAAATTTAACTGTGTTAAAAAAAGTTTTTAAACTGTTTATTGTTATTAAATGATGTACATCAGTGTTTTATGGTAATTTATCACAAATATCACTTTATTTGTTTTGTTTTACTTTGTGTAAAACTGTGTAAAACAGATCGCATCGCTTCCGGTTCAGGTCTTTTGTATGTGCTTCATGAATATTTTTGCGGTTTTACTCAAGATAACTTAAAAGGAGCGAGCAAAGATTAGCATAACCAATATCCCTCACATGTGCAGATTGATATTTAAACGTTTTATATATTTTTTTTTCTTCACAGTAATATTTAGATATTTTAATGGAATAAAACACAAATAACAAAGAGAGCTAGGTAGGTTAGATGATTACCTTAAAAATCCATAGATATCGTAGTCAGTTCTTACAGCTGTTAACTCTCTGACAAGCGGATGCGATGGGATCCGTTTTCCGGTTTGGTCATGTGACGCTCAGCATAAAGTCTATATCATAAATTAATAATATGATATATTTTAATTGTCGTGAATGTCATTGATCATCTCATAACAAGGCCACATATTAAGGTCTTGGTAGATTAGATGGTAAGTGAACAATCTGTTATCCTAGTTAACATGGTGGATGCACAAGAAATGAGCACGAATAAAGATCTGAGCGCCTTTGACAGGGGCCAAATTATGGCAAGGTGACTCCAATACACACATTTCCTGTTACACATATTAAGACAATGGTCAATGGTCACACTCCACTGAGAACGATGGCTCTAAATGTACAGCAATCGTGTATCACGAGTAAACGCACCCACAAATGTCATATAGTGGCATTGAGAGATAAGCAGACACTGTCACTAGAGCATAGAACACACACACACACAATCCCTCTCCCTCCCTCTCTCACACACACACACACACACACACACACACACAACCTCTCCCTCTCCCAGGTCTGTCCGAGAGGCACAGCATGGCCATGTGACAAAGCAGGTGTTAAATACATAACGGGATGAAACAGACATTGCAAAAGAGCCCATCCTCACCTTCATATTAATGTCCCCGGTGCAGGAGTTGTGTTTTGCTATTGATTTCATTTGGTGTGTTTTTAAGGGGTCTATGAGATGCTATTCTATTCTTTCGTCCCTTCGTTCGTTTTTTTTTTTTTTTTTTTTTTTTTTTTTTTTTTTTCCTAACAACAAAACACAGGTTCAGTACCTTAAATGTCACATTTTCCTGTTTAAATATTACTTTACATAATAAAAACATATCTTATTTTTTCTATATTTTTACATTAACAATGTAATTAATGTTCTTTTCATTAAAACCAAGTATAAATCTAAAGTTTTAAGCATTTTTGCATTGATTCCAAAATAATAACTAAAGACAGTAAAAATTTAAACAATATATATTTTATTAACTATTAACTACTAGTCTAAGCACTGTCTTCATTTAGATAGTTAAATGAGTGTGCGTCATGCTTGTTTACATGATTTATGAGGACAAATTTGTATAATGACATGGGATGGGCATTATACTGGTGTTACAACATAAATAAATAAAGGAAATTTCTTGAGTCCTCTTAATTAAAATGGCTTTAAAAAACATACTAAATGTTTTTATTAAAATTTAATCGCATGAAGTGATGAATGTAGGGTTATTGTTAGAGGATAGAATATAGTTTGTACAGTATAAAACTAATTTTGTCTATGGATTGTAGAGCCCGACCGATAAAGGATTTTGAAGGCCGATACGAATATTTGTTGGTTTTAAAATTCGATATTCCGATATATCAGCCGATATATATATATTTTTTTTCGAAATGCGCAACAAAAAATGAACAGATTTCCCTAACATTAGTTAGTTGTAGTTATTAATGAGTTTTAACTAAAATAATATGATAATTCATTTTATAAAGAAACTTGTTTCTTTTATTGTCACAGCAGAACAGACTGATTGAGTGCCCTCTGGTGGACAAACTATACTCCAACACTGATGACACGGTTCAAGCATGTTTCGTCCGTTTTTACTTTATTTTTTAAATTTTCATTTATCGACCATTATAACTGCCGATACCGATAGTTTCGAAAATGCCTAATATCGGCCCATAATATCGGCCTGCCGATATATCGGTCTGGCTCTAATGGATTGTTCCCATAAAACATGAAAACCCAATGTGTGTGTGAACAGGACACTCTCTTAGCCTTCTGCTCATGTGAGATTGATTCTCACTTTATCCATCCCTTCATCATCCAATGCTATTCATATTTATTTCATTTATTTAGCTAATATGAAATCTGCTCTCATCTCAAGGACCCCCCACCCCATACACGCATACATATATAAAGTACATATTTAATATTTAATTCTATATTATTCAATATTTTATAATCTTCTCTCAGAAGTTTTGGCCTAGTAGGTTTGATTATACTTAATTAGACCTTCTCTTTATTTTTCTCATATCTGTTCATGTTGTCACGGTGTCCTGCTATGATCAGTGGTGGAAGGAAACCGCTCAATCTCAATTTGTCTCTTGATACCTTGGATGGTTTTGGGACAAATTGAAACATTTGAGCACCTTCCCAACAACCTGACAGAAAATCACACACTTGATTTCACATGCATCGTATTTCTCACATGCACTGCCTGATTCTTTGCCAGTGTATAACCCCAGCCATAATGCATAATAGAAAATGGATGGTTAAATTTAGCAACTGAATGTGTAATTGCTTGTTCTGTCACCCAGCTCGGATGCTGCTTAAATATTTATTTCACACACACTATCAGTTAGCCTGAATGCCAGCCCGAACCCCGCCCACAACATATTTTGGTCGGGAAGTTCGGTCTGTACTTAATCCATTGAGGAGTAATTATGATCGGTTCGGAATTAGTCAGGCCAAACAAATTGCCAGGGCGGGCTTTATACGATGATGGACAGATGATCTGCAGTCAGATGTAATCATCATGTTATCAAAGAGCGCTTTAGTTGAACTGGTTTCCCTCAAAGATGACTACAGTTGGAGAATTGAGATGTAGATTCTGCTATTGCATCTGTTGTAAAAAAAAATCAACAGCGCATTCTTTTTAAACAGAGGAACAGAGAATTGCAATCAAGGCATTTGTCGATCGGAAAGATGTTTGCCGTCCTTCCTACGGGATTTAACAAAAGTTAAATTATCATCTGGGTCCGATGGTCACTAAGAAGATGGGATGCAATGAAAACCCTGTGGTCTTTGTGGTTTCTCCTTTGGTTGCACTCATGGAGGACCAAGTAAAAGAAGCAACACTCATTATTTTATTACTTCTTCCAACATGCATGCAGTTGAGTTCTGTTGACAACTTTGTGTAGCTCAACATACGTCACTTACTGAGTTGCTCTGATCGGTTGTAGGTCTATCCAATTGAGCGCAGTGTTTTGTTTTTTTTCTCCTGGTTCTGTTAAGACACGCCTCATAATCAAAGCCCTATGGAGCAATTTCAGTCTCACATTCTGACTAGAATATGAGAATGACGATGTCAGGCTGACAATGAAAATGTCACCTCATACAATGTGAAAGTCGGTTTGCAGCCAGCAACAATGAACACATGCCTCTTGTTCTTTTTTACTGTGTGTACAAACATCCCACTCCATATCAGCTGAGCTGCCAAATGAATCTGATCATTTATTTAGCCTCTCTGTATGCTGTCTTTAATGTAGTCCTTAATGTATTGCCCTTGTATTTCTGTTGTTCTTCACTTAAATGTTTGATCTATCATCGTGGGGGAGAGCAGGGTTTGTTGGAAGAGTTTGTAGTCTTTGTTGAATGTCTCGGGTGGAATAAAAATGGAGAAAACATTCTCAATACAAGGACAGTTGCCAGAGATTATAGTGCTGGTTGGCACAATGTTTAAAGTGTTTTAGTTTAAAGAGGAAAGCAGCACAGTTTAATTTATGTCTTTATGAGTCTGGCAAATAGACTGAATAAAATATATATACAAAGACATATACTCTCACCTAAATGATTATTAGGAACACCATACTACTACTGTGTTTGCCCCCCTTTCAACTTCAGAACTGCCTTAATTCTTCGTGGCATTGATTCAACAAGGTGCTGAAAGCATTCTTTAGAAATGTTGGCCCATATTGATAGGATAGCATCTTGCAGTTGATGAAGATTTGTGGGATGCACATCCAGGGCACAAAGTTCCCGTTCCACCACATCCCAAAGATGCTCTATTGGGTTGAGATCTGGTGACTGTGGGGGCCATTTTATTACAGTGATTTCATTGTCATGTTCAAGAAACCAATTTGAAATGATTTGAGCTTTCTGACATGGTGCATTATCCTGCTGGTATTAGCCATCAGTGGATGGGTACATGGTGGCCATAAAGGGATGGATATGGTCAGAAACAATGCTCAAGTAGGCCGTGGCATTTAAACGATGCCCAATTGGCACTAAGGGGCTTAAAATGTGCCAAGAAAACATCCCCCACACCATAACACCACCAGCCTGCACAGTGGTAACAAGGCATGATGGATCCAGTTTCTCATTCTGTTTACGCCAAATTCTGACTCTACCATCTGAATGTTTCAACAAAAATCAAGACTCATCAGACCAGGCAACATTTTTCCGGTCTTAAACTGTCCAATTTTGATCTCTTGCAAATTGTAGCCGCTTTTTCCTATTTGTAGTGGAGATGAGTGGTACCCGATGGGGTCTTCTGCTGTTGTAGCCCATTCGCCTCAAGGTTGTGCGTGTCGTGGCTTCACAAATGTTTTGCTGCATACCTCGGTTGTAACGAGTGGTTGTTTCAGTCAAAGTTGCTCTTCTATCAGCTTGAATTGGTCAGGCCATTCTCCTCTGACCTCTTGCATCAACAAGGCATTTTTGCCCACAGGAGGATGTTTTGTCCTTTTCACACCATTCTTTGTAAACTAAACTAGAAATGATTGTGAGTAAAAATCCCGGTAACTGAGCAGATTGTGAAATACTCAGACCGGCCCGTCTGGCACCAACAACCACGCCATGCTCAAAATTGCTTAAATCACCTTTCTTTCCCATTCTGACATTCAGTTTGTAGTTCAGGAGATTGTCTTGACCAGGACCACACCCCTAAATGCATTGAAGCAACTGCCTTGTGATTGGTTGATTAGATAATTGCATTAATGAGAAATTGTCTGAGAAATTAATGAGAAATTGCCTTATTTCAGAAACTTTAATTTTGTTTTTCAATAATCATGCACAATATTCTCTCAAAAATACAAACATATACATTCATGTTGCTCACATATTATGGTAGCCCTGTCTGTGCTAAATAGTGTAATTTCACCTGTGCCATTAATATGTTTATAAGCAACTGAAAAAAGCACAAATGTCAGGGCATGTCAAAACATCTCAAGGACCCCAAAAACACCTTAGACTCCAGGGGGTTAATAATAGTTTTAATATAATTATATTGTAAATGTATTAATTATATTAGAAAAAAACACACATTCAAAATATTGCTTTTATTTTGCGTTTTATTTATTTATTTTTAGTATCCAGTTATGAGCCAGAAATGTACCCTGTGCTAAACCCTGCTCTCCCTACTTTTCTACTCAATGCAAATTTGGTATTGTAGCACTAGAAGTGGCTTATCCTTTTATTAATCGCTTCTGCTTGTATTATTCTCATTTTTAAGTCATAAAAGCATCTGTTAAACAAGCAATAGTGGTTAATAAACACGAGCTGGGCAAGCTGACTCACAGGGCCACTTCATTTATCATCATTGCAGCAATGCAGCTCCATTAGTTGCTTTCTGTTTTTCAGCATGGTCTGCAGAAAGAAAGCGGCTACTGAAAAAAAAATCTATAATTTTCAGACTTTTTTTCTATTTCCCTCCTCCTGTTTTGATGATGATGATCTTAGTTTTAGCTTTTTTTGTCCGTGTATGAGAATGAAAGAAAGATAGTAATCCTGTTGAGATAAATGCAGCTGCTGTCCTTAAAATACGCTAGTATTTTTAAATCCACAAGCGTGTTAAATATATATATAAATAAAAAGAGAGAGAGAGATTTTTATTTTTAACACACACACACACACACACACACGAGATGAGACGGAACATAAGATATGCTGTATGATTGACATTTGTGGCAGATGTCAGAGCAGCTGATGTCACTCTGACTGCTGGCATTTACACACACTTGCAAGCAGGTCTGAGAAGTAGCAACATGGCAGATTTTGTGTGCCTGTACATATTTACTTACTTTTAAAAGTATACAGAAAACCTGCACTTGTACTTTGTCTTTGATATAAAATGTAAGTTTGAGATCCACGGCTGTCAGGACGGTTCGGTGTATTTGAGTGTGTTTATATGAGTCAACAGAGGGCAGTGTTTCATCATGCTGTGTTTACCAGACTAATTTTCAATTATATCTAAATTGCAGCTGCACTGCATCTTTTATGTTTATAACTGTGTATCGGTTCAGTATTATCGCATGGTATATCAGTATATTATCTATTCACATTCAGACACAGTCTCTTCTATACTTCTCAAATTTCACTTCCTCTCACTCATTTATTAAAGGCATATGATGAGGTCAGCCTGTTTTCTTAAGGGCATGAGTGCTTATTGATTGAAATCTTACACCGTTCATTTCTTCTGCATGTGTGGTGTGGCATATTGATATTTCTTTAGCCTCTTTGAAGTCCAGCAGCCTTTATTTTATTTATTTTTTATTATTCCTGTGTTCATATATAACTTGACCCAAAGTCAACATTTAGTTTCCATTCAGTTCTTTTGAATGTTAGATCAGGGCTCTCACTCTATCTGGTTCAGTCACCACCAGTATTGTAGTAACTGTTAAAGGGATACTCCACTTTTTTTTTTTTTTTGGAAATAGGCTCATTTTACCACTTCCCCAGAGTTAAACAGTTGAGTTTCACCGTTTTCAAATGCATTCAGTCGATTTTGTGATATTTAGAAGATTATCAGTAACCAAACAGTTTCTGGTCTCATTGATTTCCATAGTAAGAAAAAAATATACTATGGAAGTCAATGAGACCAGAAACTGTGTGGTTACTGATAATCTTCTAAATATCACAAAATTGGCTGAATGGATTCGAAAGCAGTAAAACTCAAATGTTTAACTCAGGGGGAGTTGTAAAATGAGTCTATTTCCAAAAAAAGTGGAGTATCCCTTTAAGCTTAGCTTACTTACCATTATTTGTAATTTGCAAGTTTGAAGCAGATTCTAAAAGTAAATAATTACTTTTATAAGTACCCAATACATTTTGTTTGTTAAAAATGTCACTAAATTACTTGGTTTCACTGCATTTTTTTTTAAATTAGGTTTTTGAGGGGGGAGGAGGGTTTGTTCCCTTGCACACTTTCTCTTGGGGCCCCAGGTCAATCAGTCAGTCCATTTTATTTATTACTTATCAAACAATTTACACTATGATTCTTTATTCCCTTACTAGTTTAGTCATTTATCTTTTT
This sequence comes from Cyprinella venusta, assembly GCA_038021265.1. Classification (NCBI taxonomy): domain Eukaryota; kingdom Metazoa; phylum Chordata; class Actinopteri; order Cypriniformes; family Leuciscidae; genus Cyprinella; species Cyprinella venusta. Next base: position 29,635,199 of record CM075866.1, read on the forward strand.
TTAACTGGCTCAGTTAACCTGGGATGCCTCCTGGATATCTTTGTAATGACCCTATTTACAGAACATGGTCACTTAGAGGACACACACCACATACACTTACAGAAAAAGGCCTTTCGATGACTACAAGCCACCTGAAATTGATCTGCCATGAAAAACAAGCTCTCACTTTCACCCTGTATCTCTTTATAAGGGTGGAAAAAGAAAAGCATTTGAGGGATTTAAAGAGGAAAACGTGTTATTTCATTAGTACAACAAACGGAGACAGAGAGAGGGAGAACACTGCTGTGTTGTGCAAAGGTGAATCCGTCCTTGAAGATGAAGAGTGTGCAAACGGCCTTGAGAGAAGCCGTTGAAAAACCGCACCTGATGGACCTGATGTGTGTGTGTGTAGCAGACACAATATGAGACAGGACAATTAACATTCCACATTCCGTCTTTAATGGAGAGTAAGAAAACTGCATTATAAACAAATCGCACATTTATAATGTTTCATGGTTTTTCTGTTCACCGTTGTCAACATAATGATAGTAAGCACACTGACCAAACAAGGATTTGAATTAGGCCTATAGCATTTGCTGAGGCAGTGTGAATTGGACTTTAATTGCTGTAATGAATCAGTGGACTCGATTTAATAACAGTATGAGGATTCATTTCATCTAGGACCACTAACCTTTATGCTTATCTGGCTCAGGTTGCCTCTGAACTTTTTGATGCATTCAGTGCTAGGGTTTTTTTAATGCGTCTTCAGAGTTTCTAGAAATAGAGCTTTTTGGAAACTGAGCTGGAATCAATAGATTCGGGAGGAAGCTTCAGGGTGTTCTGGCATGTATTGGTCTTGTTCAGATTTCAGATACTCAAACTCTGAATCCCTTGGAGTTTAACGGAAAGCAGATACGCCCACACCACTCTGCATGAAGTTCCAGATTGCCGTGACTAAGGTTGCTCTCATTTAGAATTTTAACTGTCATTACCCTTTTTGCATGGCAGATCTTCAGTCAGACAGCTCTGAAAATACTTTATCAATGGTATATATTTTCAAGATTGGGAATTAAACACATTTTTTTTTAAATTTTGTTTCAGTGAGATGTACACTACCATTTAAAAGGAGTCTCTATTCCTAATGTTTTTTGGAACAGTCTCATGCTCACCAAAGCATTCCTTTGACATAAAAAAACACACAGTAAAAACAGTAATATTGTGAAACTGTTTTCTATTTGAACATGCCGTTTATTCCTGCCATGGGAAAGCTAAATTTTAAGCAGCCATTACTCCAGTGATCATGTGATTAGGGCTGCAGCTATCGATTCTTTTTGTAATCGATTAATCTAGCACTTAATCGATCGATTAATCGAGTAATCGGATAATTTGTTTATGTGTGTTTTTAAGCAACCAAAACAAATAATGTATTACGAAAATGATAAGGTGTTTGGCTTTTATTTCTTAAAAAACTAGAGGTATTTATTCCAACTGAAACATTTGTCTCCACAACTAATTATTGCAATTCTTACCCATTTAGTGTTTATAAGTGCCAGTGCCAACTATTATATAACAATACAGTTAAAACAATTTACTGTAAAACATGTTACATGTAGCCCATAACATCTAAAACTTTGAATACAAACTTAAAGTAAAGGCCATTTGGCCTTAGTTTTGTCTTCTTAATACAATATTACAAAAAAAGGATTGCACCTTCTACAAATTACCCACCTGAAAACAAAAATAAATTAATATAAAATATCAAGCCAAACAGGTACACAAATGTATACAATTTATAAAAAAATAAATGGAAATAAAACAATTATAAGAATCAGACTTTTTCAACTGTAATCTCAAGACAAACATCAGAGTGTGTTTGTGTCTCACAATATTTGTTCCTCCATCACGTCCCAGTGTATATGTTACAGTGAATGCATGCTGAAATTTTTGTTGCGTGCGTGACTACATAAAAGTTTAAGCATAATGATGAATTGCCGCGATTGGTCTGACTGGCGCGTGAGAGAGACATGGGTGCACGCGCTCGCTTACCTCTTTGCCGTCGTGCGCGAGCCGCGGTTAGGAGCTCAACATCTCGTATGCGCGCTCGCACTACAGGATATTTTAACTTGCGAATTAATGTGCGGCTGTAAAACTAGTCGATCACGAGTGGCTCAACGGGTAGATCTATAGACAAACTCATCTTTCAGGCATTTGACCGAAGGGATTGACACTTCAGCGTGAGAAATCGGGCTCAGTTGCGCGAGTCTCACGCTGAATCCGTGAGAATTGGCAGCCCTGTCAGGTATACTTTGCAGTAGACACATTGCATCTTGTTTTCTTCCTTTATAAACATATAATGATCCCAAACTTTAGACATTCTCTGCCATTTATGAAGTCACATGAAGTCAAATGTATCATGCGCTAATGGTTTGCTTCCTGAACAACGGTCCGAGTGAAACAATCAGATCCCCGCGTGCGCATAAATTGCGCGTCATAGGAATTTAACGAGGCTTCGAGGCAGATTTTTTGCCTCGAGGAATTTTTGTAATCGAGTAATTCGAGTAACTCGAGGAATCGTTTCAGCCCTACATGTGATCCTTCATTATTATATGCTGATTTTGTTTCTTGTTATTATCAATGTTGGAAATTGTGAAAATTATTTATTATGAACCATTTAATGCATCCTCCTTGAATAAAACGATTAATTTCTTTAACAAAAAAAAAATAAACAAATAAAATATTAATGACCCCAAACTTTTAAATGGTAGAGTATCTAATGGTATGTAACGCTAATGCTCTGTGATGCTTTCACCGAAATGATTGATAGGGCTTTCACGCTATCCATTTATCAGCATATTTATTTAACTGTTTTGAAAAAGTAGAGACTATCCACACCTTAGCATGATATATAATATGTTTTGAAAAATTATAAAGCTGTAAACAAGGGCAGGTTGTGCAGTAACGTGCAGTAGTCAGTTACTTTATCGCTTGGCTCTTAGATCAGTGGAATTGTAGGTCAAGAGATTTTTTAAAATTATTTTTATTCTACATGAGATGTACAGTATGTGAGAGAGAAAGAAGGAGATCTTCCTAAAGAAAAACTGAAGTAGACAGTCATCTATGTAACCTTTGAAATATATATATTCATATTTTATTTCCTTGGCCATACTGAATATAAAAGCTTATTATAAAGGTAAAAGTTTTGAATCGATTTGACATTTCTGTATAATGTTTCATGATATCCCCTGTTCAATATTGTCTTTAAATGTGGTGTCTTTTTAATGTAATCACCTTGATGTAAGTTGTGTTACATCTGTGCTTTTCATTTTCTACCTTTTATTCTGCTCTTTTTGGACACTGACTATTGCTGCTTGTAGCTATTTGGGGTTTAAAGTTTATTCAAATTTGTACTTCCAATTTTTTGTCTTTTTGCCGTATGTTTAGTGTTTACTTATTCTCCAAAGTCATAAATAAAGCCTGTGCTTCATAATCCGAGGATGTGACTTGGTTATGAAGTTATATGCTTATATAATCAATGGAGCTTATATGTTTTCCAACTGTTACAATGTCACAATTAGGCCTATAGTTCTTAGTGAACATTTAGTTTAATATTATATGATTTGAATAAGTTTACATTATTTGTTTGACATGGCTGAATACATTTTTTTTAAAAATATACAAGGCAACATTATTTAACAATTAAGCATATATCCTAATTCTTATCAAGAACTTTTATTCCTATGAAGTTGACCAACTAACAATAACATTCTGTTCTGTCTTTAAATTTAAAAAAAGAGTTTGATTTGCTATCTGAGTTTTTATCATTCAGAAGGAAAAAAAAATGATGGGCATGGGCATACTTTCTATTTATTTAATACCTTAATAGTTAATATCTAATAATTCAATTCTAGTATGTGTTGTGCTCTTCATCATCAATAATGCACTAATGGCAACCTGTTCATTTAGGCGTGTGTGTCTCGTTTCATTCGTGCGCCTCTATCTGTGTGGTTTAAACATTGTGTATCGTAGTGTACAATTATTCTGAGTTAACAAGTAATTATATTTCTGTTTTGTTCCTTTGTGTGTGTCTCTAATCTTCCTCATGGTAATGTTTGTTTAAGACTCAGATCCTTCTCTTCATCTTTTCATAGCATCTGACCACATGGCACTGTCGCTATAGCAACACTGGGAGCTGTAGTCCAAACGTGTTAGACACACACAAACATCACACCTCTCTAATCAAATTAATCAGCCTCAAATGTGTCGAAGGGAGAGATTTTTTTTTTTTTTTTTTTTAAATGGGTTCAATAACCATAATTCATAGACGACTTCCCCCTTTTATGTGTACTCATTACAAACCTCGAAATTACTAGTCATGTACCTCCTCCTAAAATAACAGTTTCAGTAAAAATTAACACTGGTATGTAGCTTTTGAATACTTCATAGTTCCATAGTTTTAAATGCATAATTTAAAACGATGAAAGTCTGTTATAAATTAATAAATAAAGGTAATTGTGATTACCCCCCCCCCCCCCCCCCCCAAAAAAAAAAAAACATGTCTTAAAACCAATGGTAATTTGTAGATTGCATTGGGCATTATGGAAATGATCTGACTGCATCTGTGTTCTTTAATTTGTGTGTCATCAGTAGATTTCCAGAGCTTTAATTTGTTTATCGTCAGTAGACTTCCAGAACTTTAATTTGTGTGTCGCAACTTTCCACTCCCATCGGCACATTCTCTCACGCTGATTTGCCCTGTTTTTTTTTTTTTTTAAATCTGGCCCATAATGTCTCAAAATGGAACATTTTTTGAAAAATAAACCATTAAATGACACTTTCTGGAGAGTTTTGTGCAAAGAAATGGCGAAATTGAGGCTTACATGATATGTGAAAAACTGCAAGGTTAAGAGCATATACTTAGCATTGTTTTAGTATCAACATGTATTAGGGCATTTAGCATTTACATTAACTGTTAATCAGTCATGTACTGATTAACTCAAATAAATGGTTGATCTGATTTCCATTAACTATAAAATACTAAAATCAATAAAGTCAATCTATCCCTTGTGGAAAGGTTGCTTGGTAGCTAAAAGTAGGTCTAGCATATGGTAAACATCATGTACTGTAATTACACATGTTACAAGTCAAGTGCAACGCTGCATGATTCAAGCAAATAAGTTAGATAATGGCAGAAAATTAGGCAAAGTTATTCATCAATGACAATGAGCAACCAAATTCGGATACCGCATTACAACTTACAGTTCTTGACTTTTTTTGCGAAAAAAGTGTGAAGTGTTATTTGCCGTTTTGAATTCATTTCGACCTTCGATGATGGATTCAGTGCGGGTGCGAGCACGGGCGTGTGGTGATCATAGACTGTGGTGGTGATGCACGAGCGCGAGTGACTGATTACCATGGCAACGTGAAAGTCACGTGTAGATACAGTAGATAGACGATCTTTTCTCTTTGAATTTTAAATCTGTATCTATCAATACACGTTGGCTTGCGAAAACCTCAACATGTCGTGAACACTTCCCCTATGAAAAGTGGGGGGGGTGGGGGGGTGGACACGTCCCCCGCGTAATCTACGCCCTTGGCTTTATGGATTTTGACCCTTGCCTGGATTGTTGTGTGTACGGATTACCCTCTAAATAAATACTGCGGTTTGATCTTCTGCTTCCTGTGTGTGGTTCTGTGACATTAGTATAAATTCCTACGACCTCACTCTTACGAATTTGTACGATTTGTCTAAACTCGTAAAATATGTACGATTTAGCAAAATTATACAAATTAACCACCTCGTAAAATATGTACGAATTGATGTGAGATTGGGTTGGTTATTTACCCATCTGTTCAAATACATAATGTCATTGTGTCTTCTGTATTTGTCCAATCAGCGTATCCCCTTGGTGATTAGCTGATGTGGGGGGTTAATTATTTGTCCTAGACCTAATAAGGGTGTGTTAAAATTGTATTGTTATCATTTTATGACAGGCAGTGAGCTGGTCAGCTTTGGAAGGGTACAGTATGTGCTGGACTTGACTGTGATAAGTGTATCAGCAAGAGTTTATTGATTGGTGATGTTTAATGTAATCAATGATCTCATAAATCATTTTGCCACCAAATTAACAAGAGATGATTGTGGTGGACACATTTAAACATCATTAGTTTCCAAATGGTTCTAATTCAAATGGCCACAGAAAAGCAACAGCATATTGGTTTAAAGTGGAGCTAGGGTGTGGAAATAATGCTACATTTTTGTATACATTTTCATTTAAATGAACTATTTATTTCAAAGTATCAAATGTTAAGATTGCAGCTGCAGAATGACATTTTTGGCTGTAATTGTTCCAAGTGAAGTTGTTCAAGTGCTTCACTGACCTGTTTCCTTTGTCTGATATAGGGCACATAGTCATGCTCCCCTCTTTAGAGCTGCTCTCTGGAAGAATAGATTAATCCTCTGTAATTGGTTGTAAAATAAGCTGGAATTGGCCTGTGCCTGAGAGAGAGAGGCAAGAGATAGAGAGAATGAGCATAATATTTATCACAAGGGACTATTAGTTTACACACACGAGCAGTTTAGTGTAATTAAACAATGATTTTTCTAGTCTTTTTAATGTCTCTTTTGTGTTTCCATTTCTCTTTCTCTCCCTCGTGCCACTAAACCTTCTTCTCTCCTATTTTCTCTCTGCACTCCCTCCAGCCTTGCTCACTCTATCTTTCCCCCCCATACTGCTATTAGAACAACACTAATTGAGAGATTTTCTCCATCCGCATTGAATCACAGATTTCATTATTCATTTCTTTTAATAATAAGTGCCGTTTGAGCCCCCCTGTTCCCCATTCATAAAGAATTTCTCAGTCAGGGGGCTCATCTGAAGGAGCTCTGCTCACAGGTTTTAGTCATCTGGCTGTCTTTTCAGACAGACCGCAAGATAAGGTTACTAAATATGTCTCTTCATGTGCTTTTTAAAATGTTCTAGTGTGGAAATATGTGAAAAGCTAATTTAATGAACAATGCAGCTGCAATCTTTATTTCTTGTGAAAACAAAGGTATGCTTACCCCCCCCCCCCAACCCCCCCCATCACCTGTGAAATATTTCAAAGCTTAATGGCATGAAAATAGCCCACTGTTCTTTTCCAGAGCTGTGCTAATAAAAAACAAAATACACTAATGATAATACAGCACATAAAACCAAGCCCATGGCAAGGACAAGTGTTGCTATGACACCAGAGATGAGCAAGAGGAATGTGTTGATCAAAAAAGTTTGAATGCTAAGAGAACTTTGGTTTGACTCCAAATGCCAATTACAGAAAACGGGTATTTTTGACTCGGAGAACTGAGTGTTGTGTGAATTCTCATGAGAGCATGACTACAGCATTACAACCCAGTCTTATTTCGGTTTCTTTCCAAGATGAAACTGGTAAACCTCTGTAAAGATTACAGATTACCGAAGGCATATAAATGCACAAGTCTGAATTCTGACTTACAGTAGCTTGACCGTAATGGATATGGGCAGAAGTGGACACAGACAGCCTGAAAATATTAATACTATGTGCATTTATTACTCAGTCTACTTTTAAGCGTATAGCCTTAAGGTAAATTCCAATATTTTGTAAAACAGCACTTCTCTCCTTACACATTGTAAGCTGATAATTGTATTCACAATAAAGATTAAAAGTGCTGTCAATTGATTAAAAATTTGATTACATTATTGGAAGCTTATACTAGTATGTGCTGAGAAACCCCCCAAATAAAGATAATTTCAAAGTAGATAATTGTGGCAAATATGTAAATCAATGAATTGAAATGACAAAAAGAAGGCAATATTGTCTATATCTTATCATAGGCCTTCAATCATCATAAATCCATAGAGGTTCTCTCGTACTGCGTAATATCTTACGCTAGGGGAAAACCTCTTTTCTGTGAGAAATTGAATCCAAAAATGATCCTTAATTTTGAATTAATGTAAAAGTTGTTGCGGCAGCATGCAGACATAGGCAAGACAGCTCGCATGCCTATTGGCTCAAAATGAAAATATTTTTTCTGGGCACAGAACTGGGCGACTGTCACTAGAGCACAGACTGAACTTACAGCGCATCATGGAAACCTTCCGCTGCGGCACTATAGTCCTGCTCAGAAGGTTTCAGAAAATGCTGGGTCTCATGGCCTCATCATCATCAGCACTCCAGTTGGGTTTGCTTCGGATGCGCCTGCTGCAGTTATGGCTAAAAGCGCGAGTACCACCTTGGGCATGGGCCTCCGGTCTGTTTCGCCCCAAGGTTGATCAGAAATGCATCACAGCTCTGAAAACTTGGAGAGCACTCGACTGGTACGAGTCAGGTGTAAACCTGGGGACTTCCTCGAGTGTGAAAGTGGTGTCCACGGACGCCTCTACCTCGGGATGGGGAGCGCTGCTCGAGGACAAACTGTTCTTTGGCCAGTGGTCAGAACGAGAGAAGCCCCTACACATGAACTGTATAGAAATGATGGCAGTTGACAATGCGCTGAGGCAATTTTGTCCCCAAATAAAAGGTCACCACGGCTTGGTCTGCTCGGACAACATGTCAGTGGTGGCCTACATACAGTAAATCAGGTCCCAAAACCTTTAACTGCAATAAAGTTCTTTTTCTTTCCTTTTCAAAGTATCTGTATCTAAAGTCCTCACCAAAAATGGTGGCCTCTCTCCACTGAGCTTCTGTTTACTGCTGACTGAGTGGGCTTGTCAGGCCCACAAATTCAATTTGTGTTGAGACAACAAAGTTCTCCATTGTCCTGACAAATACTGACTGACGGCTCCTCTCCTAAATAGCAATGTTTGCTTGTGAAAAGATAGACTCACTAAAGTGTGAGAAAATAGATGATCTGTTCAAATGAGGCGGTATAAGAATGAAACAATAACAGTAGATGTTGATTAGGACCGGGTTGTGTCACAGGCACTGAATATTGTAAGATTAACAGTAAGCAATACCAGAAAGATTGTGACACTGCTCTCCCTAAAAATTACAGTTTCTAGGAGCTGAGATTGTAACCAAAACACGCTGACCATTATCCATTAACCTGTAATGTCATATTGTCTATCTGAAACGTTTTGAAAATGATTGACTGGGAACACTTTATTTTACAGTGTCCTTGTTAAATATGTTACATGTACTTACTGTAGTAATAACAGTAAATTATGCATAATTACATGAATGTAACTAACCTTCAACCAAACCCTAATCCTACCCAACCCTATAGTAAGTGCATGGTGTATTTAATATTACTCAGTGCTTAATTCCACTATGGAGTTACACACTGTATGTAAATTCCACTGTATTTTAAAATAAAGTGTAACCATATCATTCTTTTTGACAGAGGCAGTTGTTGCCGATGTTGTTGCAAAAGAAGATGAGAGATGCAGGGATCGATTCAGAACATGTTCTCAATGCTTATTCATACTGTAGCTTTTTTCTCAATTAACCACCAGCTACAGCTTTCTTTAAACATTTTGAAGTTGATAAGATAAGAATGTAACCTACTTTTTAACCTAGAATTTTTAAACCAAATATTTTTGATTTGCCTTAACTTACAGATTTTTGAGAAGCTCTCACTTTGTTCACTTTAATTTTATGAAAAAAAAAATCAGTTTGAACCTAAAATCTCATTTTGTGTTTGACAAATGACAAATTTTTGAACAGCATGAGGATGAGAAAACGGTGACAGAATTAGCCATTTATGGTGAACCTAACATTTTATCTTGGTCAATGTTACAGAAAAAAAGATAAATGAAATGGCAAAAGTACACCAGCTAGAGAACGTCCTGGTTGCGTATGCAACCCACGGACGTAGTTGAAGTCGACTGAATGAGGATCATGCCAGGGAGCCAATAGTCTTCAAGTACTATTGAAAGAGCCAATGGTATTTGGCGTGCTTGATGACATCACACACTCCGCCCCGCAGCGCAGATATGAATACGGAAGTAGATGCATGCTCTAGTTGCTTTTCGGTGAGGAGCCGAGCATAACTCAGAGTCAGCGGTGGTCCAGCGGTAGTTGCAAGGGGACTATGTCCTCTGTTTTCTCCATCTCTCCGCTCAGCCCCCCAACTCTATTAAACATCTGTTAGCAAGGCACTCTGTGTCAGCGCCTTGGAGGGAGCAATACCCTCACTTAGGCGGAGCTTACCGCCCAGGTGGGCATATTCACTTTGGGAAAACTTTGTGTCTGCCTCCCCCAGGCAACGTATATATATCACATGCAGGCCGGGGTCTCAGCTCATGAGAGTAGCCGGCCAGAATTCCAGGCACAACTTGTTGACTGACTGCGAGCAAGTCCCTACCCTATAGTAGAGAACATGCGAGCAGGAGAACTGTTTCAACACCAAATTTTTAAAGGACAAGTTCGGTCTTTTACAATTAAAGCCCTGTTTTAAGATCGACCCTGATGAAATAGAATAGTTAAGATTGTTTTTGAGACAAATGCTCCTGTCACGAGAATTTTTAAATTCTGTATTAGTACCCCCCCACCTTTATAATGAAAGCATAGGTGCACTCGAACAATCATTCATAAAAATGCATAAAACTTTAGTTTACAAAGACGTGAAACTCACCGAGTGGTCTAGGGTGTTCACTGATATGCCCACACAAAAATCGCTGCAAAAGATGCTTTCCAACAGGTTTTATCATAGTTTTTGTCCAAGTCCACTTTCTTCCTGCTTTCGGTTGAAGTCCACAATAGTCAATTGTCGAGTTCACATGCGCGATCCTTAGTTATCTAGTTACCAATGATCGCGCATGTGAACTCGACAATTGACTACTGTGGACTTCAACCGAAAATAGGAAGTAACATGGACTTGGACATAAACTACGATAAAACCTGTTGGAAAGCATCTTTTGCAGCGATTTTTGTGTGGGCATATCAGTGAACACCCCAGACCACTCGGTGAGTTTCACGTCTTTGTAAACTAAAGTTTTATGCATTTTTATGAATGATTGTTCGAGTGCACCTATGCTTTCATTATAAAGGTGGGGGGGTACTAATACAGAATTTAAAAATTCTCGTGACAGGAGCATTTGTCTCAAAAACAATCTTAACTATTCTATTTCATCAGGGTCGATCTTAAAACAGGGCTTTAATTGTAAAAGACCGAACTTGTCCTTTAACTCACTGCTTGCAGTGGCTCAGGGGCGGTAGCACCAGGGATAGGCTCAACACGTAGGTTTGAAAAATATCACTAATCTTAGGAGTATCTCCGCTCAACACCTAGGTATGATGAATATCACTGAGCCAGGGAGAAAGCCAAGCTAATGAATCGCAAGCTGAGTCTGCTGGTAGTTTCAGGGCCAGGTGGAGCAGTAGAAAGCACACTTAGGCTTACACACATACCGTGCCAGTGGCAGGGAACCACAGACATACCTGAGGTGTGGCAGCAAAGTGGAGAACAGGGACCCGGCTCGGAAAGCCCTAAGGCGGCCTGAAGCAGGGTTTGAGTGTGGTGCACGACACTTACCTGTCTCCACGAGATGGCCAGGAATGTGTGAAGGTAAATGACCTGGTCCTCGAACTGCACTCAGGTGCCCTGCTGGCGGACAAGAGGGGTGCAAGCCTTTATAGTGTCGCACATGGCCAGACTTGCCCTCTTGGGACCCAGGAATAGAGGAATTTGTTCTTTCTTTGAAGTGTGGGTACCACTTGCTCCACTAATTTTGGGAGCCAGCAGTTGAACAGACACACACACAAAGACTCCACCTGGCCCTCACCCAAAAGTTGGAAGTGGATCGGTGACCAACTCCAAGACCATCCTCCTCTATCCCTGAGCCACCCGCTCCAGAATTCTTTCGTTGTCGCTTTCCACCTGGCTTGGCAGCGCCTGGAGCTGACTGGGCATTGCCTGGGCATCCCTTCTGCAGCTGGCTCCATGCTGAGGCCTGGCTAACCTGGGAAATTTGAGAGACCGAACCAAACCTTGTCCGCATCTGCCATATCAAATATCATATCAGGCTGAGCAAACGATGACGCTCCTGGACCCGTAAGGTGGAAATCACCAGACGGATCGCACACGCCATGACACTCGTGTCCCAGAGGGCGAGGTCTGATGCAGTGCGGTGCTCACCTGGGCTACCCTCATGCACAAAACATTTAGAAATTTGTTGCTGTTAAAACAGCAGTTGAGAGCTCCGCAATCACTGCTGCACTTGTGCTGTATAAACCACCAGCACTGGGAGAGTCTTCCAGAAGAACACAGACACACTTGCTTATTGTAAACAGCACTCTTCATAGACGTCAGACAATCGGCTCCGAAGCGAAAGGTAACTAGTGCGTGCATCCACTTCCGTATTTAAACCCGTGCCGCGGGGGCAGAGTGTGTGGTGTCATTATGCACGCCAATTCCCATTGGCTCGTTAAATATTACTCGAAGAGGATGTACCCTGATGTACCCCATTCAGTCAACGTTGACTACGTCTGACTTTTTTGACTGAAAGGGAACCAGGGAAACATTCCCTACACAATTCCTCTGCAGTAAACTTCTCTACATCTCAACTCCAAACCTAAAATCCCAGCTTTTTCATGGCCTGAGTTTATTTGATTTGAACTAAATCTAGTTTTGTGTGCATGACTAATAAGTATTGACCGAGTGGCAGCATGAAGGATCATCATGGTTTGTTTTATAGATAGTGTTATTTACTGTTCAGGAGTTTTCAATATGCGTGTCAAATGGGAAATGTTAGCGTGACCCTATGGGCAAAGTGTGCCTAACATGGTAGAGTTGCACGTTGATGTGCCAAAGTAGGTCTCTCATTTCTAATATATGAAAAGGAGAGTGAGTAAGTGAGTGAGCTTTTAATAACAAATTTGATTCAATCATAATAACAAAAGCATAAATATTGCACCAATTTGAAATACTCACAAGATCGAAGGGGAGAAAGCATGATTTGTACACATGGAATATAATTATAACGAAGTACGATCCCTATGTGTTCTTGTGTTCTCAGAATTAACATATGCACATTTGCTTTAGGCTCTCTCTTCCACCCCTACACACACACACACACACACACACACACACACACAATGAATCCCTTTCTCTCAGCTGTCAGAGTGAGTATGTAAGCTTCATCATTAATACACAAGTGTAGAGAAGAGGCCATAATAAACTCTGATAATACTATGCCTCTCATAAAAACGAGTCATGCAACAAAATCTTTTATCACAGTATAGAGAAAAATTTCTATTGTTTAGTGTGAATGTGTTAAATATGTTTTATGATTTTACCTAATACTGCATTATAATGGATTTACATTAAGTGTGATGTCTAAAGAAGAAAATATTGAGAAGCATAAAAGTGGCAGCACAGGTGTAGCCTACTGTATGTGTTCGCAGCAGTCAGATGTGTTCCTGTTTATCAGTAAAATTAAGTGTTTTTAAAGAAACGTATGAAATGAAAGGGTGGGGTGTTTAAATTATGATGAATTAATACATTATGTTTCATGTGTATCCGAGTAAATGGTATGCATATTTGGTGTGCTGTCTGAGGAGAGGGCTCCGTTCTCTGTTTTTTGCCTGAACCCAGAGTTCTCCCCTCGTAGTCCTGGCTGTGGGAGGAACCAGCCAAGAGTGAATGGTGGAGGGGTGGTGGAGGGATGCTGAAAACCTTTGAGGAATGTAGTTGAGTTGAATGTTATATGAGTGTGTGTATGTTATATATATACACATATACAAGACCAGAAAATTCTGGTCTTGGTTAGTATACTCTTAAACACAGTCGGTTATGTCTTAAATAAGCATAAAACTTGTGTGACAGACAGTATAATGAAAACAGTAATGGATGCACTAGCTCTAAAAGTAACAGCAGCCTTGTGTCTGTCAATAACGTTGTTGTCAAAACAAGTCACAAGCCAGGACTCAGGACTAAAATACTATCTAGAGTTAGCTAGAGAGAAGAATTCAGTGTCTAAATAACATGTCCTATTATATGTTTTATCATGTTTCTTTTATTGTGAAGTGAGATGCTTTTGAGATGCTTTTTATTTTCTATATAAAATAAAATGTATTATAAAAAAAAGAGGATTGCATGTGAGTGGTTGTGAATGGAGAACTGGTTGATGGTGGCCACCTTATCAGTGAAAGAAGCAGTTAGAAAGGTGCTGGGGGGAGGAGGACAGAGGAGAGAGGTGAGCAGTCTGTGGGTTACTGAAATGCTGCTGATCCTGTTTTGGTAGTAGGTGACATCGGAAACATTAGATGAGAAAGTGGAGAGAAGAGATTGATATTTGCTCAGGTCAACCGGGTGTGTTGACTTGTGCCATTTCGATTCCACAACCCTGAGCTTGGTCTGATGGTCATGAAGAGTCTCAGAGAGCCAGAGGCTGGAGATTTGCAACCTTTACTTACTTTCAGCCAATTCAGACTGCTAATCAACTTCGATTGATTCAAAATTAGTTGTCTTTGAATAAATGTGTGCTAAACATTCTGGATGTAGGCTTCAAAAGAGTAAGACCTTAATTGAACAAATTCTTTCACTCATCAAAGAATTTTTTTCTATGGCAGCCAAAAAAATTGCATTATCTTGTTGCATAGACCTTTTAAAATATTTACACTTCTCACTATTGACCTAGATCATTTTATGCTATCTTATACTGCTTGTATTACAATGTTTCAAAGCTCAAAAAGGCGAAGGAGCGCTTGAGAATGTTGTATAAAAGATTGACTATTGCCAAATATTTATTTTATCTCGGTCATTGCTATATCCTGCTGGTCAATATTTTGGTCATCAAAATCAGGGTGTCAAATTTGAACTAAACATGATGTAACGTATGTTTAGTTTTCTCTCTGTTTGCTCTGTTCCTTTTTGCCTGTTCTTATTCGTTCCCTTGGCTACTTGCTCTAGTTAGTTTCCATAGTTACTGATTTCATTCAATGGTTGTTTATTAGTGTCCTCATTACTCGCCATTAGCCCTGAGTTTTTAGTTCTTTGTCAATTATTGTTAGTTGCGTGTTTGTGTCGATGCGTACTTTTGTAGATTATATTAAAGTCTGTTTTTCCTTTTCCTTCGTCAAGCGATTCCTACAACAACCATTTTGTGACACATGATCTCATGCAGGCTGATTTTTTTTAAGGCACGTCACTTTATTCAAGTCAATCCTCTTAAGTTAATAAAGTCAAATAAATAAAGTCAATAAAGTCATTTAATTATAAAATGTTGATTTTGCATAATTTAAAATACTTTCCATTTCTTAGTCAAAATGTTTTACTGCATTGAATAGTAAAACTATAATGTGCAATATAATAAAATGAAATATATAATGTTTATATATTTAGCTAGAATAAATAGGATTGTATTATAACAATAAAATATATAAAAATGCAAGTTTTTTTAAACAGAATTTGATTTTTTTTCCCTTCCCCATTTAAACCCTCCATACAAATTTTACCTGAGAAATTGGACCTGGAAATGTAAACGTTTTCTTTATGTTGGTAAATCTTTTAGTTACTCTATTAGACAGTGTTTAAAAGTAGCTTTGCTTTCAATATTAACATCCATCCCAAATTGAAAAGATTATTTAGCATTGATAGTAATATTAATACTATTATTAATAGATATGCAGTTTACCCAAACAGGAAATAATATTTGTACTCCCCTAAAGGTTTGTGTGTGTGTGCCTGCGATTTTGTGTGTGTGTGTGAGTGAGAGAGAGAGCGAGAGAGAGAGAGAGAGAGTTTTAAAGGTAATCTGTCTCTGTCCTTGTCTGGGATTTGAGCTGAAGATTAGGAAATATCAAGATGAAGATGTCAGAGACCCTAGGGGCAAGACAAGCCCCTCACCTGCCAATAACACACACTCACACAGTCCTAGCATTACCACACACACATATTCCTGTGAAAATGGCTATCCACTAGGGTTTTGAGGGCTGTTTTGTCCTACACAGGCAGTCAAGGTGAGGTTGGGGGGGAGAAACCCAGCAAGATTTCCTAAGTCAAGCACTGACAGAAATGCATATGTAAAGCTGTCATACATCCACTCCTGTCTGTGAAACTTATGTTTATAAAAATGTACACAGTATATGAGCCCATTGCTATTTATCTCAACTTCAACAGCATATCTTATATGGATAAAAATAAAGGCTGTAATTCAAGATAAAATAAATTATTTAAAGATTAAGATAACTTAATGAATATCTGATTGGGTGAATTGATACAAC
This sequence comes from Cyprinella venusta, assembly GCA_038021265.1. Lineage (NCBI taxonomy): Eukaryota > Metazoa > Chordata > Actinopteri > Cypriniformes > Leuciscidae > Cyprinella > Cyprinella venusta. The sequence goes on from CM075866.1 coordinate 29,651,357, forward strand.
TTCTGTACATCATGATTTACTTTAGTGCTAATTAAATCCAGCTTTGATCTGTTTGCGGGGAACAAGCAACCTCAGAGTGCAGCAGTCGGGTTCCATGTAAAAATTCCATTCAGTTTCCCCATAGGGGTATTGAATGATAACTAATAAACCCTTAAAGACAGAACCTACAGAATTCCTGATGAAAAACTATATTACACATATAGTCCCCTCCACAATTATTGGCACCCCTGTTTAAGATGTGATCGAAAAAGAAAAAGAAGTGAAGAAAGTGAAGAAAAACTTGAAATCATGTGTCCCACAACTATTGGCACCCCTAACAATTGACCCTTCGCTAAGCCCCGCCCTCCCTAGTAACTGTTGCTACGCCTGTCAAGCTTTCGCGGCTGGCCCATCTATTATAGTGTGGATGCACCCGGTGTCAGACATTCCCAATGAGATAATTAGTAATTTTCAGCGAACAAGTGAAATATCTGAGAGAGCAAGACAAAAGGGACTGCAGTAATCCATTCGAGGGATATATTCACGACATAATATGCAACCGATTAGAGAATAATTTCTTAAAATTTGAAGCTAAAGCCTGTAGTCACAGCACAAGCAGCAACTGCCTCACATGCTGACCATTCAAATGAGAACTACACAAATTGAGGAACAGCTATGTTCGTGCACAGCAGTGTATGTGAAAAAAATCCTAATAATTATAAATCAAACAGCTTATCCATAAATCTTGTGGAAAAACACTAATTCCGGGAGAGCCGCGATCGGATTGGGTTAAAGTTAGTCAGGGGTAGTAGGACGTCGATTAACAAAATGCTGAAATATATTTAAAAGTTTATCAGTAAGCCTTTGTCTTGTCTTTAATCGTCTTATTTTACGTTATATCATTATGACCGAAGAACCGTCAATATTTCCAAGCAATAGGTTTTTTTGTTAATCATGTCGACATTTACCGGTAACGTTAGTTGTGAATGGGTCTCCCACACTGCTTGATCACGCCCATGATTTCTCCCCTTGGCTTTTAGATTTTCTGGAAGGAAAACAACTCCTCTCCCCCGTCCTAACTTTTAGTATACCGGTATCAGATTTGCACAATCCATACACGCACAATGCTTCAGCATGTTTCCCTCGTTCGAAAGCTTGCCAGACCTCCCGCGCATAGTTACGGTTGTTAAGACAAGATTGGCCAGTTGTGGTTTTCGGTCAATTCCGCTGAAAAATTTGATCGTTTTTTTTTTCTAATTACATTTTTAGTTTCTAAAGTTGGTCAGGGTATCTAGAAACTTTTAATTTGTAATTCATGACTTCCTGTTTACCTGGGGTATAAATATGACGTGACACAGAGGCCTAATTCTCTAACCCATTTGTTAACAAGGCATATATGTTGCCCTTCATAAGTCAGGCAATGGCTGGCTACAAGAAAATAGTCACTCACCTTAACTTGCCCATATCTACAGTCAGAGGAATCATTAAGAAGTTTAAAACAACTGTAACTAGTGACAAACAAGGCTGGAAGTGGTCCCAAGTTTATCTTGCCACAACGCACAGTGAAGAGGATGGTAAGAGAAGTAAAAAAAACAAAAAACAACAAAAAAAAAATATCCTAAGCTCACTGTCACAGAATTGCATCAAAGAGTGCCATCTTGGGGTCACAAAGTCTCCAAAACAGCCATATGACGCTCTCTACATGCCAACAAGCTGTTTGGGAGGCATGCAAGGAAAAAGCCTTTTCTCACTAACACTCACTAATGTAAACATCTGGAGTTTGCTAAGCGGCACTGGGACTTCAACTGGGATCGTGTGCTTTGGTCAGATGAGACTAAGATTGAGCTTTTTGGCAACAAACACTCTTAAGTAGGTCTGGCGTAAAGCAAAAGATGAGTATGGCGAAAAGCACCTCATGTCCACCGTAAAGTATGGTAGAGTATCTGTGATGCTTTGGGCCTGTGTCTCTTCCATAGGCCCTGGTAACCTTGTTAGGGCGCATGGCATTATGAACGCTTTGAACTACCAGGACATTTTAAACCTGATTCTGACTCTGCCAGGTTGTACAAGGATTAACATCAGGGGTGCCAATAATTGTGGGACACATGATTTCAAGTTTTTTTTTGTTTTGTTTTTCTAAATGTGCAATTTCTTATTTTTTTTTTAACCACCAAAGTAATCTACTTAATTTTTTTATTTTTCTGTCTTTCTTTTTTTTTTTTTTTGCATTTGGGTTTTATGAATTTTTAGTCCTCGACCACATCTTAAACAGGGGGGGGGGGGGGCAATAATAGTGGATAATCATTTTAATTTTATTTTTGATTGTAGTTCTTTCCTTCATTAAATTCAGTAAGCCACCATTAGTGTTCGATTTTATTTTTTGGTTAGAAATTCCTTTACTAAGCCTCAAGACCAGGTATGGACAAGAATGTATTTGCTTGTTCCAGACAGGCTGTCAAATAGGTGACTCACTTAGTGAGTCATTGAACCATTTACTCAACCAAATTCATTCAAGACACTGATTCATTCAATAATGCTGCTACTGTGTGTTGATTGGAGACTCATCAGCTGATTGGCTTCTCGTGGAACTGTTTTCGTGGGTGCAGCAAAAAAAAAAAAAAAAGAAAGAAAGAAAAAGCCAAAGTAAAAGGAAACTCTCTAAAATGTTAAGTATTATACATTAATGATTTAATGAACTGCATTGTTTTATAATGTTTCCTTGGGCGCATGATGGTTTTATACATCTTGTTTTTTCATAATTTAGAAATAAAAGGCATTTTTCCTAGACTCCTGCACTATTATTCGCAATTTACATGAAATCACACTTAAACCAATGTGGCTTATCGGGATTACAAAATTGCAAAGGCTGCGATTATTTCATTTTTATGCGCAGCCTGTCATTGTACGGCTCTGTAAACGCTGTTCCATCTTAAAGCACTGTGAGTTTGTGTCCCTTATAACGTGCATTTGAAAAAGCGAAACGTGTCAAACATCTTTCCAAACATGAGAAGCGTTTATGAACCTCTTGTCAAACAAAAGACAACATTTAATAACATGCTTTTACTCCAAACTCGCTTCATACAACAGTTGAGCATCTGTGAGACGTTGTGGCTCCTTACACAGAATAAGGCAGTCGTGTGTTTATTAGTTATGTTTAATCAATCAAAGCATTTCAGTCTTTTGTTTATTTAGCTACAGCAATGATGCCCATAGGGATTTCCCAGGTCTTGTCTAATTCTGTGTGGGGCATATTTGGCGTGTCTGCGTGAGAGCGCCCTCTGACGGTCAGATGGAGCAGCATTAACTATGATCAGACAAACTGCGCATAAAATAATTGAAACCTTTGCCAAATCGCATGCGGTTTCGATTAATCATGCAGCCCTAAACGAGACTTTAACATTGTTGAGAAAAAAGGGCCAAAGTTGCAATGATGAATTAGGAGTTTGTTTTATTCTGCAGCCAGAGGCCATTTTCCACCTGCGTTAAGAGCAAACATTTCCTGACTTGAATTGATGGATTCACGGATAAATGGGTTTAGTAGAAAGGACAGGATTTAAGAACGAATAGAATCCAAACTAAATATATAATGCAGATTTTTATATCTGATGTTTCAGTTGGGAGGATGTTTGAGGTTATAGGGTGGCAAAATATTTTTTTAGTAGTTTAATAAAGTAAATATAGTAGTTATAGATCATCATGACATGGAGGCGCCGGCGTGTGAACTGGACTCTAATTAATGAACCCAAATTCAGGATATAGCATAACTCACTGACCTGATAAATATATAGAAAGCTTGAAATGTCTACTTTTTAACCGAATGATTAAAAACGAAAGAAAACAGACTACAGACTGCTCTCTGCTTATAATCTGTATGAAATGTGCATTTCTCTCTGGCGCGTTCACTACTGCAGAGATTGCGAGTCAGCATTGTCATTTTATATTTGCAGATGACACTGACAAAGACTTGTTTATTATTAAACAATTAAAATGTCTCCTTGCTATATTTGACATATTCATAATCATTACTTTTAACGATTCTGAATATGTCTAAGAATGACGGTTCTTTGTGGCAGCTTTAAGATACTTTATTGGCAGCGCTACCCTTACATGTTACATGAACGTGTCACCACTGCATCAGGACCGAAATCATGATTTATTTATTTATTTATTTATTTATTTTTTTATCAAAAATCGTGATACGCACTGAATTGTCTATCATTACAGCCCCAGTAAGATGAGAAAGCAGGAGTATAGGCCATGTCCACACTAATACGTTTTCGTTTGAAAACATATATTTTTCTCTCTGTTTTGGCCTTCTGTCCACACTGAGACGCTGTTTTAAGTCAACAAAAATGTATCGTTTGGAAAAAGCTCTCCAAAGTGGATAAATTTGAAAATGTTGTTTTCGCGTTGTAGTGTGGACAGTGAAACCGGAGGTATTTCAAAACGATGACATAAGTTTAGTCATGTGATCCATGTCGTACCAATAGATATTCATGTTTATCGGTATTGTGCCTGTTATGTGTTATTCATTTTTACACTATTGCTAAAATATGTTACTTTCTATGGTACTTAATATGTGCTATTCTTTACAGCACAGTACTGCAAAGATGACAGATAATGCACTTATATTTGCTGTCCTGCGGCAAAACAGGAGAGCAGTTGCGTTTTAGACCAAACATATGGTGACTGAATGCGACCTGGATTCATCAGTGATGGTGAGATATTTTGCTAAATAAAATTATCCTGTTATTGTGCGATAACAATATTATTTATTTTCCCATCTGTATCATCTCAGTGAGCTTTTGTGAAGTTTCACGCTTGCGCAGTAAAGTCAATTTAGAAGTTTCTCATCCACACTGAAACATCGGAAAACGCCTGAAAACGCTAGTGTGGACGGAGAGCGTTTTTAACGAAAACCCCGTTTTCAAATGTATCCGGATTAATGTGGACGTAGCGTTAATAGTTTGTCATGGTTGTAAAAAAAAAAGTGCCAAGTGCGAACCAGTACAGAGGTAATCAATAAATTATCAGGGTCATGCCTTTTTTCACAATCATTTTGGAGGGTCATAGAAAAAAATATTGTTGGCGAAGGAAGGGTCGATTCTTTTTTTTGATTACAGATCTCAAATATCCTCCGGTGGCCCCTTAAATAAAAAACGAACACTCCCTTTTTTATTTAATTTTTAAACTTTAATCAGTATCACATTCGCAACCGTGCTGTTGGTTTAAATATTGACTTAAGATTACCTGCAGCTATTATGTTGTTAACCATGTTGTTAGCCTATGAAATTCTGTCATGTTAGCATCCATTGCAACCAGAGGAGAGGACACACTGTAAAGCAACAGGGGCAATACATTATTAATTTTGGTGAGCTCCCAATCTCAGGTTTGGGTACACGCATGGGAGTCTGTGTGTGGTTTGTTGAAACCTGAACTTGTTTGCCCTCTCCTCCATCTGCACTTACAAAAGAAAAAAAAAAAGAAGAAAAAGATTGATGATAGTTTTCTTTTTGGTCTATTGATCGTTAGACACAGAAGTTGTAGTAAATACTCACAACTACAATAACAGAACATTAGCCTGGACCCAAGAGAATACCATGAGCAAGGAAACTCTTTCCACCAAGCACACCAGTCATACAGAGCTAAGCGACAATTCCTGATGCAGTAAACACTTTCTTAAGTATGTTACTGTGTCCTCTGTTTCTGTCTTTGCCTTAATATAAAATTATGTGACTGATAAGACCATTTTTCTTCTTCAATGCTTCCCATATGAAATTTGGATACAGTTGTTACAGATTGAAATCTTGAGCGCTTTATGTAGTGTTATTGTAGCAGTTCCTCATGCGGATGTTTTTAACTTGTCGGCTGTGAGATACATATTGGTTTTATATCAGTGCCTTAGCGACATGTTTATGTTTTATAAAGTGCTTTACTCTAATTTCACTATGTCGGATGCTACATCAAAGTCTAATTCAGTTAAGAAAATATTACATGTTATTTTTATTCACACTGCAACTTTGCTGTCACTGGCTGCCATGCATGTGGATAGATGAATTATAGATACACTGAATATCATAGTTAGGGGATACAAATGTCTGATCTGAGTAAGAGTCGAATGATGTCTGTCCATGAGGTTGATTCGAGGGGTCAGATTAGTAGCAGCCCCATATCAGAAGAATCAATAAATCACATAAACCTAAGCATGCTCACGCTTTGAAACATATGTTGGTGTTGTGAAACATATCTCTGTGCTTAAGGGAAATGAGACCCACAGTTGCGTATGTACTCTTATACATCTGAGTGTGCATGTATTTTCTTTATACAACAGATGCTGAACTTCGTCTGTGTGCATGTCTCTGCACTCAGGTTGTGAATTCAGCTGCAGAGATAATGTTATCATGTCCACCATATGTCTTAAGACATCAGCAAATTACAGCTGTGCATGCCTGGCCTACAGTCAACACCATAACAACAACAGATGGCCAATCCCAGTTTTAGTACACACAAACACACACACCTGCATTGAGAGTGCACCATCGAAAGAATCTCTCAGATGCTGCTTTGAAAATATTGATGTTTTTGTCTTTGGTGTATTTTTAGCTGAACATAATGAATTAAGACACCTTTCCTTTGATTTAAAAGCATGAAAATGTGTGTGAAACTGGTAAAGAACAGATCAGTGGTAATAGCACTATAATATTTTAACATTAACCTCACAGTAGGTTCTGTGAGGTTAATGTTAGACCTATTCACTCAATTATTGTTATCAGACAAGCAGAAAAGCACTTTATCAGCTTAAACGTTAGCAAACAGTTTAGGATGAACTACTTACTCTCATGTTGTTTAAAACCTGTATATTTTTTTTCTTTAAATGCAGAATATTACAAACTGTCAATCTCTTAAAAGGACAAAAACACTATGTACAGGTAATTCTAGTTAGCTAGAATCTAATTAGCCACAAAGAAAGAAAAATATATTCTGTGAGATTTACCACTTTATTCTTATGTATTCTTATGTCTTTATCCACTTCTTTCTTAATTTTTTATAGCATACCATACGCCTTATGACAATGAAAATAATTGGCCTACTATTACAAGGAAAATAAAAAAGACAACAAAAAATTTGCTTGAAATTTTCGGAGCCCTACTATATATATATATATATATATATATATATATAAATAACAACATAATTTTGTGTTCCATGATCTGAAGACAAAAAGTACTCGGTTACTAATGTAACCTTGGTTCTCTCTAGAAGAGGGAACGAGTACTGCGTAATATCTTACGCTAGGGGAAAACCTCTTTTCCATGAGATATTGAAGCCAAAAATTATCCTTAATTTTGAATTAATGTAAAACGCGTTGCGGTAGCATGCAGAAATAGGCAAGACAACTTGCGTGCCTATAGGCCGTCCTGCGGCAACTGCAGCAGAGGCCTTTGGTGACGTCAGATCCAATGGGTGCGCTTTGCTCCCACTATGTCGCCTGGGCCTATAAATACAGCTCGATGGGCTGTTATCCGTTTTTTTTGTTAATTAATGTCCAATTAACTCACTAAAACAACCTAATATTTCTCGCTGTATGACTTGAATCCTCTGTAATTTTCAAATTGAAAGTGTTTTTTTTTTCTAATCTTTTTATAACCTGTGACCAATGCTGACTGTATACTGTGGTGTTAAATAAAATTGACTCCTCGAAGCTTATACTCTAAATTAATTTAGCTTTTTAAGTGAGCCGTTAGTCCTAATGATACATTGCATATTTGCCAAGCAACCTTTAAACCACAAATCTCGGCTTCACAGACGAGGCTTAAGCTAGACCCAGACGTTGTCTCTAGATGCAGATCAATAATGTTTTTTCAAAGGTACATTTATAAAAGCTACTTTAAATGTCCTAATTGAGCTAAGGCCTAATTCTGGCCATGTCTGTGAAACCAGGCTATAAACAGAGAAAAAATAAGCTTACAGGTAATTTAATAGTAGCAACAATATGAGAGTAGAGCTAAAAATTGAAATGTTCCTGGGTGATTTATATTTTGGAATAATATCATATACTATATTCACTAATGCAGACTATCTACTGCACTCTGAGTACATAAGGTGAATCATCAACCATATGAGAATTTGTAACTACTGAGAGAGTAATGAGAGAAATGAGCTCAGCGTTGGTATGACAGCAGAGTACAAGCACATAGATATAGATGTATCTGCCCTCCTTACACTCACACACACTCACTCAGGCTGACAATGTGTTATCCATTAGCAGGGTTTCATATAGCATGCCGATGGGTCTTCAGAGATCAGACTTGTCTAAAATAAGAGCACTTTTAGCAATCTCTTGAGCACACGGCAAGGACATCACTCAGTTTACCATCACACACAAGTCGCTCTTAATACTTCACTGATGTACACACAATTTAGATGAAATATGTTATTTGTTAGTTTTTATTAATCATTTTTATCATTATCTGTGTTAATCTGTGGTCAGAAAAGACTTTGAACCATGTTTTTGGTTGGAAAAAGACATACACTCACTGTTGCAAAGCTTTTCCCAATGTTCACACATTCTGTTCTTAATGCCTCAGATTGATCAAATGTCAAGCCCTGAGCTGAGGTAATTTTTAGCACTTTTTTAACGACCATGTTCACCATTATTGAGGGTCTTTTCATGCACATGCTACTTATGATCTGTTCGTCCATGCTCCCATCGAAAGCTATTTTATGACGGAGTTGATGTGGCTATTTTGTGTTTTAGAACCAGTAAATGTCAAAATATTTGGGGGTCAATCTTGGTGTACGTGGTGGCTGCGACTTTAGCCTTTTACATTTCAGATCACGTCCATCAGAGTGCTGCAATGGATAACACCTCTAAATGAAACCAGCACAATTGCAATCACACAGTGTGTGTGTGTGTGTATTTGTGTAAGAGCTGTAAATACATTTGTGGTCTTTCCATTAACAACATAAAAACCATAGTGTGCGATGATGAGTTTACAGTTTTTCAGAAATATGTGAGTTTTTCCACCAGCAGTCTAGCAAGTTGTGGCTGTTGTGTATATAATGTGTGTTTGTGTAACAGAGAGAAACACAAAAAGAGAAAACAAGACTTAGAACGTCACTCAAAGGTCCAGTTTGCACATAGTTCATCCAAAGAAAATCACCTTTCATCATTTTCTTTTCCTTATGCCAATATATTGAATATATTTTGAGACAAAGGTCACAGTTTTTCAATAACGGAAATGTAAAAGTATGATGTTTGGAGTAAAAGGCACCTAAAGGCACAATAATTAACCTCATAATTAACAGCCGGCTGACTTGACATGACATGATTTGATTCAGATAGAAAATATAATTTATTAAGTTGGGCGTTGGAACTGTGTCAACTTGTGTAAAAGTTAAACATCATTGTATGCAAGTCGATGGGATGAATCAATGTAACTCCACAACAACTAAATAAATGTATCCACTGCACCTGGACATTTTTGAATCGTTAGTCTAAAAGTTGCAACCTCTTCATGAATCTCTCCGTAAGGCTCCACTCCACTACTGGTTATTTCTGAGATTTTGGATGAGTGAGATTCTCTTGTTTTGTTATTGCCGGAGTATCCAAGTTATTGCCGGAGTATTATAAGTATAAGCTTGAGTAAAGGAACGCCGTCTTCTGAACCGAGGCGAAGAGCAGCAGCTCATTTGCATTTGAAGGGACAGACACAACAAGCTGATCTGGGGGGTATTTTGAGCTGAAATTTCACAGAAATATGCTAGGCACACCATTATTCTTGTGAAAGTGGACATAATGTCACCTTTAACATATTTCAATGACAGTATATTTATTGAAAAAAAAAAATCTGTTTTATTTATCAAAATAAACTGAAAACAGTACAAACTATTATTTTTACTAGTTTAAAAATACTAGTTTAAAATAATTAGCATTTTTCACTGCGTGACAACATGGTGTGGCGTGAGAGTGGCTTGTCGGACATTAACTAAGGGGGCTTGTCGGACATTAACTAAGGTCTTTGCGAACTGTCAATTATAGGCATAAATAAATAAATACATATAAATAAATAAATATAGATGCCCTATTGGCCGCTGGAGCATACGTCAACGGCACCACCATGTTGCAGATGGCAACTTTTTCATACTTCTCATAACAAGAATTGAGAAAAATGTCTGTTTCTTGTGCTGCATGAAGCTGTACAAATCGCCACACAATTGAAAACAGGTCTCGATTAAAGGAGCTGTATGTTAGATTGTGGCCAAAAATGGTACTGCAATCACTTTCAAATTACTGTAGAGCACAGTGTATCCCCTCCCCCACCACCCTGACTCGAGGTTGCCAGATAGTCTTCCAACATGAAATTATATAATTATACTATTCATTACTATTTTATTTGCCGTATACTGTTTGTTTATTTTATTGACTAAACTATTTACTGTTACTTCTCACTTTATCTTATATGCAGACTGATCTCATGAAGTAGCGTGTGTATGACACGCCAATTTGTATTTCCATTTTTGGCGTGCTATCAAGACGCATAATCGCTTTTCAGCGTGTTTATGAACGCCGTTGACTTGACGTTATATAAATATATGACTTACCTCAACCCCATCCCTAAACTTAACCGTCACTGGGGTTAATGGCATTTATGACTGTTCCCTTACCATCCTAGGTAAAAAAAAGAAATGACCTCAACCCCATCCCTAAACTTAACTGTCACTGAGGTTAATGGCATTTATGACTATACATTTGACGGCGTGTATGGACACGCGGAATGACGCGAACGTTAATGGCGTAGAGATGCACCCGGATAGCTCAAAATGCGTAGAGATAACATGCCACTTGACTCGAAAGTGGCGTGTATGTTTACGCAAAAGTCATGATGTCATGTTGTTATATGTACTATTTGCGTTGCACTGTAGTTGTACCAAATCACATGTATTACCATAAAGGATTAATCAGTTATCTTTGTTATTGCTAAAATTGGGTCAATCACAGAAAATGCCTTTTCCACGATAAGAAAACTTTATTTTCTACACATTGCTATGCAGTGCCTACTTTTTGTGCTTTTCAATTCAGTGTGCAGTAACACCTACGTATTGGCTGACATAGTAACATGATCATGTGAAGGTCTGCTTGTCTGAAGTATAAATTGGTTACCCATAAGCCAATCACATAATGCAATCACCTCAATTCAAAATCTTTAACGAACACTCTATGGAGCGAATTATGTGTCGAAATTAAATGGACAACACCAGCATTTTGCAAACAAACTCGATCTGCTTTTTTGGACTTTAGTTTGCAAATGCCAGGAATATTCTCCTCAACAGAGCGAATTGCATCCCGTATCTCCATATCCGCAGTTGTTTTTTAATTTCCCTAACTTAAAATACAATCTTAAACTCGGCACTTAGCGTCTACGTCACATCTCTTAGCCCGCACTCTGTTCGTTGATTGGCCGGCTGTTTTCAGGCTAGAGGAAAACTGAGAAATAGGCCGCTATCTCAGACTGAGTACAGAGGCGAACTGAAATTGAGCGGAAGTACGAAGTCTGATGTATAGTCAGACTAGGTGTCATCAGCATATAAGTGAAACGATTCTCCATATTAGGAAAAGATGGAACCGAGTGGTAGTAAGTGTAATGAAAACAGTGTTGGAGCAAGATCTCTGCAGACCACCACAGGAAAGATGTGCTGCTGAGGAAGTATGTTTTCCAATAGAATACCTATTTGTGAAGAATGATTGAAACCAATTCAAAACAGTGCCCTGAATGCCTACATCATTTTCCAATCGAGAAATAAAATTTTTATGATCGACCATATCAAATGCTGATCTGAGATCTTAGAGGACCAAAGCAACAGTACTTCCATTATCAGTATAGCCAGCATAATGTCACTGGTGACTTTCCGTAAAGCAGATTCAGTTCTGTGTAGTTTTCTAAATCCTGACTGGATAAGGTAAAAAATACAACTCTTTTCTATTTATTTCTATTCTGTTTTATTTTCTATTTCTCTTTTGGTTTATTACTATTTACTGTTTAAGCACTTCAGTATCTTGACATTTTTGTCAGTGCAGTCACAGTGCCAGGAGATTGGGTTGGAATATGATAGAGAGTGATAGAAATTGCATGAAAGAAAGATGCTTGTTAGTCACAATGCAATATAAATCTTATGCATTTTGAGTTAGTCTGGTTTGTTTTCTAAAAAAGATAATAAAATGTCTGTAACAATAAAGCTCTCTCAATGGCAACGTAAACCCAGTTAGTTTATAACTGAGGACCTATATTGCAAATACACACACACACACACACACACACACACACACACACACACACACACTCTCTCTCTCTTCTATATTGTCAGGGTCTCTCATTACAAAACAATTAAAGAATTTAGCATACGGCTAATGGGCATGTAAGGTCGAGTTTGAGATCTCAGTCACCGTAACAGCCACACACATGCATTAGAATGCTGCAGCAATTAATGTGATATTTATGCCACTGGGCATTTAAGACTATGAATCATTTAGCTTTTTTCAGAGTGAGTCAAGTCGCTATTAGTATAATTCTTAGCCTTATTAATGCAGTAATTGTTATTTGACAGTCATTCCTCATATTTTAGTCGTAGTGTCTTTACTCTCAATATAAGGACATTAGTACTTCTAAGAGTAAATGCATGAAGAGTGAGTTCCAAAGTGCATTTATAATAAGACTAGTACATTTATGCTAGCCAAGAGTTCATTGAGAGTAGAGCTGTTAGTACATTTGCAGTGCAGGGGTTAATGCGTGTGAAATGGTGCATGTGTCAGTTTTGAAAGGCGCAGTTTTGCTATATGGTATGCGAAACATGAGTGTATTTGTAGTGTAGCATAAGTTCATTTAGACAATGCCTTCAGTAACTTCAGTATGCTAATGCAGTGTCCAAGTGGGCCATTATCTGAACATTTGAGCTCCGTGAAAAGGTCTGGGAGATGAATTCACTGCCAGTATGCTCTCAGGGTAAAACCACAATTTCTGAAAGAAGGGATGAAAAAGGCTCAAAGTTGTCCTTTAAACTGGACACTTTATATGTCTGAATAGCTCAGATGCTCCAGGCTGGAGTGTGCTTGATAAATGATCCTGAATTTTTATGAGAGGAAGGAGTGTCAGAGCATATTTTAAATAAATTAATGAAAGAATAAATAAGTAAATCCAAACGCTTTTGAATCTTTCCCCCTTGTGCACATACTCACACATGCAAACATGTTGGCTATAGATTTAAATGAAGGTGAATTTAATTGGTTTCTTGTAAAGCCACATTTGTCTAAAACAAGCTAGCATAAACTCCATTTCACACTCAACACATATTTTTAGCATAGTGGTTTGAAAATGCATCTACATTTATATGGTATCCCTGAAAGTTCTCTTTCCTGAAACCATGACACTGATTTGTGTCATGTTGAGATGGTTGAAAAAGAGAGGGGGGAAGAATTGGGTCTTATGGGTCGTTTTTCGGTTAATAATCGAATCCGTACGATGGATTAATCTGATGACCCATCTATAACCTGGAGTGGATGAGATTAGAGAGTGTGGAACAACGCAACATGGGCAGGCAAGACCTTTGGTCAGTGGAAGAGAGTAGGATCAGTTTCCTTATCAAAGAACAAATGATGTTCTCCCATCACCGCAGAACCTAAACCTTTGGATAGGAGAGTGTTCATCACCTGCCACATTAAGACACATTTTGACAGGATGTTAGGTGGCTATTAGCCAAGGTTGGTTTACTTGGCGCCATGACCAAGTACTGGAATGTTTGGCTTTAGCATTGGAAGGCAAGCATAGCATGACCAATAAGTTGCCGCCTGTTCTAGCAAAACATTACATGCAGAAGACAATATTCCTCCATGCAGTCGACCATCCCCCAAGAAAAGGTGTTAAAACTAATTCTCACCCAGGACAACTGGAAGCTGCTAGGGACTGGAAAATGCTGGCTGATCTTGAGCAGCGGCTTATTTTTCCACCTGAGACTGCCACCACTAACCTACAACCAGATATTGTTTTGTGGTCTGGAACAGCACGCATTGTTCAACTAATAGAGTTAACAGTGCCATGGGAGGATGTGGTAGATGAGGCATACAGTATGAGAGGAAGAAACTGCGGTATGGTCATCTGGCCACTGAAGCAGAACAGCGAGGATGAAGAGTCCAGGTTTATCCAGTGGAAGTGGGTTCTCTAGGTTTTGTGGCACACTCTACAACCCGGTTCCTCAGAGACGTCGGATTCAGTGGCCAAGAGTTGCGTCGCACAGTAAAGAACTTATCTGAAGCAGCAGCGAGGAGCAGCAATTGGCTGTGTTTGAGACGGAAATATTCTGGCTGGCTGTGTACAGGCTGCCACGCTACGGTTTTACAGAATTCTTGAAAAACTCGAAGAGTCTGTTGGTTTATTTGTATAGTTTGCATAGTTATTACGTTCCTGTGTATATTGCGTGAATAAGGAGTGGTGTTTGGGCAGATATTGTGTTTTGTAGTAGGTAGTATGCCATATAGGACCGTTGCCACTGAACCTACTTTAACGAAGACAGTGGGCCTCGGCGGCCTTAGTCAAAAGGCGTGGCGCGTATGGTTGGGCGTGAGATTGTGTTGCTCCTTCCTCGTAGGTCACATGTGAACTACGAGGAAGTAGCAACCTCAGCAGCAGGAGGGATGTAAAGGTCAGTAAGCTGGGCTGAGTTGAGTGAGGGACGGAGTGGGGTGACTCTGGGGCGCAGAGTCCCTGTCGAGGCCTCTGGAGGTGTCGTGGGCTAGTCGACAAAACACTGAGAATGGAAGGTACCAACTTGAAGACCCTAGAGAAGACCCTACTTGGCCTAATCCAGATGGTCGTCATGCTGGTCTACTGGGGAGACCACACTGTAGTTGCAACCGTCGTCTGGTGTGTGCTGACGCTCCAAGTACACTGGAGCCGTTAACGCCGGACAGAAGGAGAGTCGCATCACCATATGAAAAGTAGTGTAAATGGATGGACAAGCATAGTTTACTTTAAAACCACGTCTTAGTTTGTGCTTATCTTGGTGAAAGCCGAGGACAAATCAGCATGAATTTTAACATCTACTCTCGTGTAATGGTAATCTGGTTTGTTGAAAATAACAAAGCGTAAAACAGACAGTTCCGCTAATGTATTAGCGTATGATTCACATCCTGGCTCCCAATAATACATTACAACAGCAATAAAGTAATTTAAAAAAGTGAACAAAACGGATACTCTTTGTAAACTTTGAACTTGAACATGACCAGTCATTTACGACGTCATCACCCTGGTCTTCATAGCGCGCGAGCTTGGGTTCTACACTTGATTGGGTAATACTCGATGCCATTGGTTTGATTGGTTTGTTTAATACCATCAGGTTCAGGGCCAATCAGAGTCAGAAGAGGGCGGGTCTTTTGGCAGAGAGTTGCGTCCACCTCTGAAATGAAAGCGTATGCAAAAGTACCGACGAGAGTGGGAGGAAACAAATACTTGGCTGGAAAGTGTCGGTTGCAATGACTGAGTTATTATAAGAAATAAGAGAGATATATATTTAATAATAAAAATGTGCATGTTGTGGAGAAAATAACTTGTACTTAACAAACGAGAATTTCATCCTTAATAGGCTACTATAGAATTAACAATATGTCTGAATACATAAATAAATACATAAATAATAAATAGATTTTCTCTACCAATAATACAAATAGTCATTTCAACGGACATGATTTTACATAGACCCACACATAGTTGAATAAACAAATAAGGATTTGACAGTATGGATAATACTAATATTATAATGAAATCAATTTCACACGTGCTTTTAAAGGTATAGGCCTATTGTTTTTTTTTTTTTTACTCTCTTTGGAAAATAAATATATAATATTAATATAATATTCCATACATTGTGCAGAGACGGGTAGACGGGTAACTATTATATTTGTTTATGTTATTAAACAGATTAATACATTAAACATTAAATATTAATTATATATGCATACTAAATTATGATCCTATCTGTAATGCACAATTTATGGCAATTAAAAGAAAGTTTAAAAGTGCTACATTTAAATAAAAATTAGACATATTACATAACAATTTAAAAATCAAATTCAAAATCAATTTTAGTAAATAAAAACTATAAAAATATCCAATCCATGCAGAATTGTCAAAAACATGATTACTGGTTCATTAATTCAGAGAAGAGTTTTATATATAAGTAAAATAATAAAATGTAAAATAATAATATACAATGTTTTATTGTTGAGCTGTCATGTTGAAATAATCAGTTCATGCCCATTTTTTTTAAAATTTCATTTAATTATTTATTTATCTTGTGTATGGGTGCCCCTTATTTTGCCTCACTGAAGGTGGCAACCCTAGCGCGAGCACAGATAGCGAACTGCACATGTTACTATCTGTGTTTAAACTAAACTCATTTAACCAATTTAAACAGTCAAGAGCAAGACGTGAAAAGAACTTGCATGTGCTTTGAGATTTGTGTTTATGTGTGTGCGCACTCATCAGAAGTATGCAGAAGTGTCAGACAGTGAGCAAACATTCAAGTTTTGAGCTCTCTTAAGTCTTTAATGCACAAATTCACACACACAAAAAAATGTATCTGTGCAGTGTGAATGGGACAGTAGCCTAGTATTCCTGCTGTCTTTGTTTTTAATGTTAATCAAACAACAAAAGACAAGGAAATCAATCACAGCTTTGGATTGAACAGCTTCTGTAACTGTTAATGCATTCATGTTTAACTTGTACAGTCAAATATGCAATGTTATTTTACATTTGATTACTTTATTAAATTTCTGTGCCTGAAAAATAATATTAGACCTGAAAAACCTGAAAAGCACTGTTTATTTTATTAGTATCTTTGCTTTATTGTATTTATTTGTGCCGTTGTTTGTAGTTTTTCTCCTTTTTTTTCCCCTGAACAAAGCACGTGCCGAACCATACCAAAACTGTGAACCTAAAACATTGATGTAACCGTGAGCAATTTAAACCGTTGCACCCAAGACATACTGTACACCGTGCTGTGTTAACCAGAATAGATAAAACATTGCGAAGGAATCTTAAAATGCTAGAAAGAAATCAGCATCAAAGATCCGTTAAAGGAAAACAGAGACAGAAAATACATTAATTTGTTCTATAGGTCACACTGACACAGTGAAGCCTATTTAAAAATAAATATCTTTTAAGGTGTTTAGCTGGTCTTTCAACTTGCTAGGTTTTGGGGGTTTATTTTTCCTTTAAAATTCCTCATTTATAGCTAAGTTCGTGTGATGTTCAAAAGTTTGGACTGTATGTGTGTGGTTGTCTCTCTTAACCTACAGTACACACTCTAAACAAGCTCCTTTTTCCAACCTCTACCCTATTAGAGCAGAAATAATCAGAGACATGTAGATCATGTTTAACTTTAACTGAATACCAAATTAGGATTATGTTCCCTGTTTCTCTCTGTACTGAACTACAGCACTTTAATCAATAAGCAGGGGCAGGAAGATTTTCTGTGTGTGTGTCTGTCTGAAACAGATTCAGTGAGTCATCCATGGTCTCAGGTCCCACTTCTAAGGCCTGTGTTAGTAGTTTGATGTTAAAGGTGTTAAAGCAATGGGCAACGGACACCTAATGTCTTGTCTGATCACAGATCCACAATGCACTGGAAGCAGATATTAAAACTAAACTGTTCACATTATAACAAATACAGCGTCTACACAGGAAGTGTCCATTGCTACAGCACAGTTGACACCTCATTTGTATTTTTGACGTGATAAATTCAAGTCTTTCCAAATACTTTATTTGATTTTATTTCCACTTTATGTCCATGCTATGAATGTTTCTTTGTATATATATATATATATTTGTATATATATATATATATATATATATATATATATACAGGGGCGGATCTACGGGGTGGCAGGGGGTGGCAGCTGCCACCCCTGGGATACAGTCTTGCCACCCCTGTTGCCACCCCATTTATAAATCAGATAATATGTTTTAGATATATTTTATGTTCATAGCCTACGCTTTGAAGGCCAAGGAGACCCGCACCAAACTCCTCTCAAACAGAATTCGCCGATTTAGAATCCCCTCCCCCTCACAATGGTTTCACCCATCACCAACACCGCAGCGACCCCCGCGAAATTTCACCAGTCACTCGCGCGGCCGCGAAAAGCAACTAGCAACAAATCTAGCGACTTTTTTAGACAAAGTTCAGTAACCTCCAAATGTTACCAGTTCTATCCTGCGAGGTCTTGCTTTTTCTCCCTGTCGTCACTCTCTCTCTGCATCTTCCCTGTTCAGTGAATGGCCGTGGCCGAGGGAAGTTTCACGGACTGATCACCTATCTGCTTCTCTTTTGTTTTATATTTAAAGAATTTATCTTGACCATTATTTTTTTTCTCTTGTGCTTATTATTTAGATTAGATTATTACTTAGAGCTTTCATCCTGTTCCCGAACTCTCAGTCAATTCAGATATTTTTGTTCTACGGTCTGAAAAAAAATAATATAGGAAATGAAAACAGCTTTATTGGACATATATTATTTGGCTATATTATATTATATGATATTAAAATACACTATCTATGTGAGCATGAATTGAGAAAACACATTTTGCTAAAAACTAAAATTCCACTACTCCATATCTGAACACCAGTCTCCAACCAGCAGAAATTTGACTTGGTACAAAACTGTTGGTTTATTGTAGACTGGTATTTCATACAATGTATCAGTACCATAACCAAACTTGCAAAAATCATGATCAACTTGAGATAACATAAACATTAACGTTGTTAACAGCTGTTCATGGCTCTGGAGCATTGTTAGCTAAAAAAAAAAAAAAAAACTTCTCATGGGAATACACAATAGTATCTGGTATTTACATTTTACTAAGGATTAAGATTCAATTGACATGGAATGAATTGGAATTGTATGATATGGTTTCAACCAACTTGCTATTTTTATGTTTGACAAAACTGTTTTTTTTTAATCTCCTGGGGAGCATACCCCCAAACCCCCCTAGAATTGCTTTTTCATAAAGTACAAAGACTACATAGACTGTTGATAGTGATTACACCGAGAAAGGGTCTACAGTTCACAAATTAAGACCCACACCATCAAAAAACCTAGCTACATCTCTGATTTGACTCCCACTCCGTATAATGTAGTGTAAAGAACAAAACGCATTCAATGAAAACCATAGCATTTTAAATTATGATTAATATCCATGGCCCCCCTCATGAAACCTCATGCCACCCCTTTGCCACCCCAGGAAAAAATCTCTAGATCCGCCACTGTATATATATATATATATATATATATATATATATATATTTATATTAAATAAATACAAATATATAAAGTGTATAAATCAAATGCTGCTAACGTCAGACCATATCTCATTGTGATTGAAACGTGGTCTGGTAACCACATGTTCATTTTCTCGTATTTGAGGCGTGTTTTACGAATGCCAAGAGCCTTTTATTAAGTGCTACGGAATGTCTATCATATGCGCCTGTACGTATAGGCTAGCTCATAGCCAATTGTTACCAGATGACCAACACATTCTCATCCCAAGACGTCATCTAACTGACGCTTTTGACCATACGTCAACATCCTACGTTTTAGGGTACCCTTTAACGTCAGTTAGATGACGCTATCCTAGGGCGTCATCTAACACCGTGTCCTAACTACACGCAGCGCGATAAAATTCCAGCGACAGCAAGTGTGTCTGTCCACACTAGATGTGACGCGAATGTGAGATGCCACACGTCAATCAAAAACCACAGCCATTCAGAACAGCGTGAAAGCGCACTGCTGGCCCGCACTCGCATTCGAAATGGGTAAGGACATAATCAAATCAAGAAATAACATTATTAAAATTCAAAACATTAACAAAATGTACTTATTGACTAATTTTGTTACGAAGAACAGTTGTTTGCATAGAATTCATTTTGAACGCTATATTAAATGCTTTCCAAATCTGTTATCGCTTGTAGCACAGTGACCTATTTTTAAAAATAAGTAATGTGTACTCATAACCAGTGTAATTTCTTCATTCTGTCAGCCACGACGTCGCTGAAATAGGAACCGTTTCTAAATTAGAAACTTTGCGTGTCGCCGTCGCGTCTGGTTAGGACAAAAACTATGATTAACATGGAAAAGATACCTTTTATCGCGTGTCGCGGCGTCGGATCGCGTGTAGTTAGGACACTGTGTTACTGATGCTTTACCTTTAGCGTCAGTTAGATGACGTGGGTAGGTTAAGGTCTGGGGTAGGGTTAGGATTAGATAGCGTCATCTAACTGACGTTAAAGGGTACCCTAAAACGTCGGATGTTGACGTATGGTCAAAAGCTTCAGTTAGATGACGTCTTGGGATGAGAATAGGCTCAGATGACATATGTAGAGCGACAGAAATTAGATGAGGAAGAAGTCGATGGGTCAGAGATTTATGTGTACACGATGGCGTACGTACTGTATCTAAGGCTGCATCGAAAGGTAACTTCACGTCTGCTGCCATGTTTGATCCATTGGTATAAACAAACTGCTTCGGTGTGACGCATAGACGTCATCATCGTCTTGCTGCGTCCTCCCCACTCTGATTGGTCCCCTCGCTGAGGTGAAAATCTGGTCCATGTATATCACCATACAATCAGAATTCTCCCAAATGATCTTGAATGCCCTGTCTAAGTGGTTATAATTTGCAAAAAGGTCTGTATCTTGTAAAATTTTACTGTATATATGGCAACTTTTCCAAAGAGTGATGGCAAGACTGCCAAGATATTTTTTTAGATATCTTTGCATGTCTAGATAACTTTCCCATGCCTCTGCTATTTTAAATAATATTTTGACTAGTACTGTATTTGCATGCAATTGTAGCTGTACTAATATTCTAATAATGGTAATTAAATAATCAACATGCCATTTTACAGTTGCTGACTTGATTTGCATCAGTGGTCACTTTGAGTGTAGACAGCCTGGTGTTGTGATACAGCAGCTATGTGGTCCAGTGGGAAGGGAATTTCCTTTGTTTTCAGTTTTGACAAATCTAAATGTATGATTCAGCATACTGTTTAGAAATGCAAATGAACTGCTATCATTTTCTCAGCAAAATCAATGTATATTATTTTCATTACATCTCTTCTACTATATCAGTTTAAAGCCTGCAGCACTGGGTGTCAGCACAGAGATGGATGGAGAGAGAGAAGGAGATTGAGAGCAACAGAAAGATAGAGAAAGAGAGAGAGGCATCTCCCTTCCCCAGAATTTATTCCGCAATTTATTTTTGTCACAGCTTTGCAAAATAAATCGTAATTCTTCAAGGGACTGGCAATTTTTTTTTTCACCCTGGAAGCTTTGATGGGTTGTTAAGGTGGGTTTGACTGAGGCAATAATTGCCTGTTTGTAGTGGCAGAGTAGCATACCCCTCTGAAACACGAATGAATTCTGGCCTCACCACTCCTCTCTAAACACATAAAACCAAGCGTTGCCAGAACATGCCTGTGCTGGCACACAAAGAAGTACCAATCATCAGACATTTTGAACAGTCTTCTATAGGTGCAAAGGTCTGCTTGACACAAAATACTGCCATGCAAAATTCAGGACAAAATGCAGATATTACATATTTGGTCAAAATTTATTTGTGACCGAATTATGGGTCTCTTATACCAGAGGATATCTAACTGCGATCTAGGAACCTCCAGGGAGGCACATAAGGGTGGTAAGGGGTCTATGAATTGTATGTATGTGTGTACTTTTTAAATTGATCAAAAGTGACAGTAAACACTTTTACATTGTTACAAAAATAAATAAATAAATTATATAAATAAAGTTTAAAGTTTCACTTTAGTTTAGGACCCAATTCTCACCATTAACTGGTCATTAACTCTGACTTTTGCCTCAATAAACCTTAATAATCTGTTTATTAAAGGGTTAGTTCACCCAAAAATGAAAATTATGTCATTAATGACTAATGTTCTAATGACTAATGTCATTAATGTTCATCTGCGGAACACAGTTTAAGATATTTTAGATTTAGTCCGAGAGCTTTCTGTTCCTCCATTGAAAATGTATGTACCTTATACGTGTTATCTTGTGCGCCAGATTAGGAAGATTAGGACATCTGCTACATTACGAACCATTTTTAAAAAATATTGCAATACCAAAATACAAACAATGTAGAAAAGCTTGAATACAGCGCGCGTCTCCCTCAGACTGTAAACGAAGCTCGGGCGCACAAGATAACACGTCAGCAGCGTCATTGGAATCGTGAACGAGCAATGACAACAGAACCGGAAGAGAATACAATGCTGAATAAAGTCGTTGTTTTTGCTATGTTTGGACCAAAAAGTATTTTCGATGCTTCAAAAAATTCGAACTAACCCACTCATGTCACATGGACTACTTTGATGATGTCTGTATTGCCTTTATGGACAAGGACAGTATAAGGTACATACATTTTCAATGAAGGAACAGAAAGCTCTCGGACTAAATCTAAAATATCTTAAACTGCATTCCGAAGATGAACGGAGGTTTTACGGGCTTGGAACGACATGAGGGTGAGTCATTAATGACAGAATTTTCATTTTTGGGTAAACTAACTAAATGCATCAAGTTTCTATAAAAATAATAAGCGTTAATGATCATAAAAAAAAAAAAATTCTTGAGCACCAATACCAATTCATGATATTACTTTTTTACTGTATTTTTGATATAAAGTGATATGTAGTGATTAGGTTAATTTATAAGGGAGAAATGTGCAGTGGTTGGTACTCCAGGATTGAGAACCACTGCCCTTATAGAGTTGGATAAGATGCTAAGCCTTTGATTTTTGCATTTAGACTTGTCTGGTGTCTGTGTTTTCAGACTACAAACATTAAGCATATTTGGACTTTCCCTCTTTCAAATGGAGAAGACTTCTAACACTGCCAGGTAGTGAGAAATAAATACATTATTAAAAAATCAATAGCAATCCCAATTTTTCTAACGATAAACTCATGAAAGAGTTTATTTCTTAAGAAAGTGAAACTCTCTTTCTAGTTTTGTTTCATTTTAAACTGTTCTCTACAAAAATATCCGTCTTTGTCATCAGCAGTCTCTCTCAGTGTCTGTTATGAAATGTTATGCAGTTCGGTGTCTCGCTGCACTTAGCAGATGAAACAGTCTGTGTGTGGGTATCACCTTTCATGTTTCCCGCATTTTCCATTCCATTCACCTGTAAGGGAGATGGAGAGGCTAGAAAGGAAAAAAAAAAAGCTGACAGGAAGGTGCTGGATGTTTTCAGAGGCTCAAAAACTGTTGCATGAAATGGGAGTCAGAGAAGTCATCTTATCTCAGGATGACCTGCTTCCTGTCTGTGTGTAAGTGTGTGTTAGACAATGTTTTAAAACCAGAACATCTGTGTATCAGATGATTCAGAAGTTGGCATGCTCCCTTTCACAGTCTCTCTCACACACACACACATACACTGGCACGCAGCGGTTTGGTATTGCAGTGGGCAGACAGGGAGAAGTTGATGATATCGATCTGACCTGATACTCTATACAGGAACTACAGTATTATTCATTACACACTCATGTACATAACATGATACCCGAGAGACAGAGCGACATTGATAGGCTGATAGACGGAGACACAAAGATAGGCAGGGGTGATAAGGAGATGGAGTGAGAGACAGACAGGGACAGAAGGAATAAACATGACCAGTGTCACAATCTCAAAATTGGAATAAAACTTCATATTTTACAAAAAGAATATATATATATATATATATATATATATATATATATGAAGAGTTCAGATGCAAAAGCCTCTAAATGCCATTTGAAATTTTCTTCTAAAATAACCATTTTTATCAAACTTGTATATTTAAGTTCAGTAATTTCACTTAAATGACAATTAATAGGTAATCTTCATTGCAATTTTGAACAATTTTGAAAAGTGAAATTACTGAACTTAAATATACAAGCTTGATAAAAATGATCATTTTAGAAGAAAATTTCAAATGGCACTTAGAGGCTTTTGCATCTGAACTCTTCATATATATATATATATATATATATATATATTACACATGAGTCATTTACTCATCCTAGTGTCTTCCCAAAACAAAACAAGCAAAAATGTTCCAGATGTTTTGTACAATTAAAGTCAAAAGGTATTTTGACGCTTGAAATGGTTAACCCTTCTAAAGGTTGTCTTGCTTCATGTTTCACATTGCTTATTATTTACCCAGGAGTTTACAATTAAAGGTATAGCGGAGGATCTTTCCGAAATTTAGAGAAGACCTGCCCTCTCCAATTTTTTTTTAAAAATGCAAATGTCAAATGCCCGTCCGTGTTTTATTTACTTATTATACTGATCGATTGAGTGACCGAGGGCTCAAGACATGATATGTGCAACCCTGTATCACACGAAATACGTCCTGAGGAAACTATTTTGCAAATCGCAAATGTTACATGGCAACATGAGCAGTGCTATTACGTTGGTCCTTAACCTAACATGTCTCATTGTTAATCCGTAGGTATTAATACATTATTTTTATACATGGAGAAGTAGCTTGTTGCGTTTGTGTAATAATAAACACACACAGTTTTAGAATATGAACACATGAACACACACGGTTTTAGAATATTTCAGCGCGATACCATTTACCATTTGGTCAAAAGGCTACTTTAGACAAATTGAGATGTTTACCGTGTCTATGCGGTGCATGACTTGTGCCAGGGCTAGCATTGCTAAGTCGCTTGCATTAACTTTTACTAGTGATTTTAAATGGATTTCTCCAAATAGCATGACAAACTTTACCTGTCTAGTAGAATCTTCGCGACTGCGGCATCAGTGAGAAGCTCGACCTGTGCTTTTAGCGCACGCCAGCGTGTGATATCCACCCAAAATCACTCTGGTCTTGTTTCTATATTCTGCGGCCTTTCTCTTCTTATCATACACTTCGTATACATTTTTTCTCTTTCGACCCTCAGTCATTTTCAAAGGAATGGCTGAAACCGTAACTCTGACATAAAACACCAGAAAGTGAAAACTACATAGAGATGAGCACGTACGACGGCCTTACGTAAACATATCACCAGAATGATTGACACTTAGGTGGACCAATAGTATAGACTACCCACCCGGAAAAAGAAAATCCTCCGCTATACCTTTAATCCTGGTTATTTTTAAACTGTCATTTCACTTTGTGCATTCCTAAACTTTGGGTAAACGTACTTACTTGCATATTTACTTTGTCAGTGTCACCGATTGGATGATCGCCACACACAATATGTTTACATAAAAGCTGTAAAGCTGTCAGACCACTATCGTCATATACCATTGACAATTAGCATACATTTATGATCGGCGGTATGGTTCTTTTCTGGACGAGCAGCATTAACCCCACTTAGGGTAAACAGAACAGAAACAACATGAATGCATCAAATTCCTATTGGCAGATTTGGATCAGCTGAGAGTCAGCTAATGCTAGTTGACTAACGTGACCTGCCAGAACTGACTCTACGCTTAATGATGGCACATCCTCATATTATACTTTGCCGACTGTACTATCAAGTTTATACTGAATGGACTTTTTTTGACAAAAAATGTGAGAATGAATCGACCTCATATTCACTATAGTTGTCGTTTTCTCTCACCATTTGACATTTTCTTCCTTAACGCTACACGTTTTGTGGCTGTCCAGTGCACATGAATAGAGTGGTGCAGGGATGACGTCAGAACCTGGAAGTCTTAATTCACCCCTGATTCCTTCGAAATTTTCATATATGGAGTGTTTTTTTATTTATTTTATCAGTAAAATAAAGCCTGTGGTAAACAACTTGACAATACCTATAATCATAACATTCTAAAGGGATTAATTAAACTACAGTTAATTATGTTAATTACTGTGACAATGAATGAATAACTCACTTTTTGTATATAGCTTTTTAATATATTAACACAACAAAAGCAGTTCTAAAGCATTTTTCAAAATATCAAAATATATATTTTATGTTCAACAGAAAAAAGAAATGCATACAGGTTTAGAATGACATGAAGGTGAGTGAATGAGGACAAAGTTATTTCTTTAATCAGTTTGACTTAGGCTGTATTAATTATAAATCTCTTTACATGGAGCTAATAAAATTTCATCACATCTTTTTTTATTATACTTGCAGATAAAGTTGAATTAAAATATGCTATATTCATTAAATTGTCTCTAGTTACATCTCAGTATATAGACCAAATTTAGAATAAAAAAGAAAAGTAAAATTAATATAGTTTTGTTGTGAAAATTATATTAAAGGTGCGGTATGTTATTTCTCAAAGTAGTTGCTGAACATTGTTGATATTTGAAATCAACCCAAACAAACACACCCCTCTTTTCATTACTCCGCCTCCAAATCTCACCCTTCAATCCTAACCGCCCTGCTCTGAGACACTCTCGAACCTGCACTTACAATGACGGTAAACAGTAAACACTGCATTCTCTAGGAGTCATCAGCCTGCACAACTCTCACTCTGTTACACATGCAATGCAAGAGTACATGTCTCTTGTAGCAGAAGTGCAACAGAATAATACTTCATGAAAAATAAAGTGAAGATGATAGATGAATTGACAAGGAAGCACAAAAAATGAACATACTGTACATACACAACAGTATTAATGCGGGGCCTAAAGCTCTTTCTTGATCATAACCCTTCATTTTCCAGTGATATTCATATGAGCTTTTCCTGTTTGTAATGTCTCTCAGCTATCTCTCTTTCTACAGTCTTTCTTCAAATCTCCCAGATATTCATTCTTTCTCCTCCACGGTCATACTCTCCCTTATGCTAATTGGCTAAACGTTTGTTGTTGTGTTGGTCTGACCAACTTTCAAAAAGCAACACTGCTGCTCAAATACAGATAGAAATTCCTTTTTTTAATAAAATTGAAATATCCCATTATTTGTTTCAGACTTAATAAACCTTAATACATAAAACAATTCCCCTATGAATTTTGCAGGGACAATACCACAGAAATGCTCGCTACAAAATATATATTTGCAACTCATGGCTGAAGAAATATGTAATTAAGTTATTTATTTTTGTTTATCGTGTTATAGAAAATGTAGCATTGCAATGATGACTAGGCAGTACAATAAGCAAATAGTCCTTCTAATAAAACTTAATTGAACTGACATTGAATCAATAGGTGAAAGAGAGTGACAGACAGGGTGGAAGTGAGACACAGAGATAGGGTGTTTGAGAGGGACAGCAGCTTAAATAAAGCTGAGTCAGAGAGCAGATATATTTGCTGTAGCTGGTAGTTAATGAGACCGCACTGATTTGATGTGTCTCCTGACTAAAGAGCACAAATTTGTCTCAGGCCTGACCCATAATGGTTCTTAAAATTGAACCCCTGCGATAGTGGTTCTTAAAATTGGAAAAGTTTGCTCAGCAAAACAGCTTGATGTAATGATGTTTATTTAAAGGGATACTCCACTTTTTTTGGAAATAGGCTCATTTTACAACTCCCCCAGAGTTAAACAGTTGAGTTTGACCGTTTTCGAATCCATTCAGCCGATTTTCTGATATTTAGAAGAATATCAGAAACCAGACAGTTTCTGGTCTCATTGACTTCCATAGTAGGAAAAAAATATACTATGGAAGTCAGTGAGACCAGAAACTGTCTGGTTACTGACATTCTTCTAAATGGTGCAGGTATTGGTATTAAGTTCAGTATCAGTAGTAGAGGGTAATCCACTTAAGATGGAGGCGCTGTCCCAACATGCAATGCGGCGT
Source organism: Cyprinella venusta (assembly GCA_038021265.1). NCBI lineage: Eukaryota > Metazoa > Chordata > Actinopteri > Cypriniformes > Leuciscidae > Cyprinella > Cyprinella venusta. The sequence goes on from CM075866.1 coordinate 29,679,127, forward strand.
GACATAGATTTACATTTTCTATAGACGTTTTTCGCAAACACCGGAAGTAGCTAACCACAACCATATTTTTGACATGACAACTGTCCTGCCCCTAGTTAGCCGCATTTTGTGTTGAAGGGAGCAGTAACGTTAGCCTAATGGTTTCGTTTTGTCAGAATCAAGAGAAGATCTAAGCTTGATTGGTGTGGACCCATATCATACAGACCCGATAGCCTTAAGTAAAGATCCGTCCTTATTACCAGCCGTAACGTATCTGGATACATACAATATCTGCATACACTTCACAGGAGCTGAAGGCGTTGTAACAAAATAACACATTATACAAGCACTAATTCCCTACCTTGTATCAATACCAGCCCTATATGTTCATAGGTAAGCTACTGTAACGACTAACCGCAAATTACTGCATGATACTGATTTCTGATCATGCCTGAAAACTTGGGGATCTGGCTAACTTAAGCCCACAAAGAACAATATCGTATTAATACTAATTTAATAATTGTCTCAGATTATGGCAGCTTCCTCTATTTGAAAGAGGAGTTTTAGCCACTGCTTACAGCTAACCATATGTGATAAAATTATGGAGACAGACTTTGCTGCGAGGTAATGTTGAGTTATCTAAAAACAGTAACATTAGCCTCCATGTGGTAAAATGATGGGAATAGACTTTGCTGTGGGGAGTTGGCTGAAAGTTTAGCCTATTTATCCTAGCTAGCAATTCTCTCCTGCACTGGCTCAACTCCTGTGTCTCAGTCCCTTCATGTTTTCTGACAGTCGATATCGCATAAAAACTAACTCTGGGGTTCTTATTGATGTTTTTAGAACAGCTGTGTATGACAACACACCATCGCGCTGCTTTAAAAATATACATATATATAGAGCAATAGTTCCGACACTTACTCGCTTGTCAATTGACAGACTGACAGTTGTCATGGTTTCTATGTCAACAACATGGCCGCCGCAAAACATTGATGACATAGATCGAAGAACATCTATACTGCGGAGGTGATGTGTCAGAGTACAGTCCCTCCAGAAAAACGCGATTATGCGATCGCTGAATTCAATGCAAAATCAGCCAAAGTCCGCATATTTATGCGGGGGCGCATTTTTTCAAATTCGCCGCACTTTCGCCGCATAATTTGCCGATTTCCGTGCAAAATATGCGGGGTTTGCATAATTTCATAATCCTCGCATTTTTGTTGCAAAAAAAGTCACATGTATCTTAGGAGAAAGTTGAAAAATGTTGCGTTTGCTTCACACAAGAGCAGCCATTTCCCCCTGTTTCCATGGGAACGTTATGAAGTGAAGCAATTACGCGATGGCAGACAGACTCACGGAGGCGATTGACATCTCTCACAAATCGAACTCGTATAACTGTCTGTCACACGTTCTACCGTCACATCGTTACTTAATAAACAACATAAGATAAAAGAAGTAGCGTCAAACAGAAATTACCCGCACACATGGGGTGTTCGAGGCGCACAAACACTGAGAGAGTTCAACAGGGAGCGCGCAGCTCTTAAAGGGGCCACACCTTATAGTCTGAAATAAAACAAGATGAGAAATTAAATATTCCCAGCACTTTTTATGATGTAGTATGCTTGCTTATCAAAGGAAGTAATAAGAAATGACTCTTGCATTAGCCTAGTGAGAACAGGGTGTTGGGGGAATCACTTTTTTTCTCTTTTTCATCAAACTGCAATTTTTGCAAGTTCCCGCAATTTTTGCAAATTCCTGCAATTTCATCGCATAAAATTGCATAAATATCCCGCATATTCCATCGCGTTTTTAAAGAAAACGGGCCGCGTAATCAAGGATTTTTTCCCGCAACAATCACAAAAAAAAAAAAAAAAAAACTCCGCGTTTTTCTGGAAGGACTGAATACTATTATGGTAAATGTTATATATAAATCGCAAATTTTTTCACAAATTTTTGGAAAAGACCACCACAAAATCAGTCATTTTGATCGCTAAAATCACAAAAAAAAATCGTGAAATCCTGGAGGGACTGAGAGTAATCACTTAATCTTTGCAGCAGACACTGACTCTGAAAACACTTGTTTATTTATGACAGTCTTCTTTCTGTCTGACATTTTCATAATCATTACTTTTGCTGGTGTACTGCAGCAAGCTTTATACAGAGTTGGAGTGCTTGATTTTCTATTTTAAAGGCTCATTATTATGGTTTAGTATTTCTTTGTATTTTAGAACAATGTTAGCAATGTTACATATGATATTCTTTCTCAGCCCTGAAACTCAAATCATTTTCTGATGCCCTTCACCCATTTATATTAAGTATTTAACATTATAAAAATATGCCTGGTTAACTAAATAAATGACTACCGGTCATCTAGGAAAAACTTTGGTCAGCCCTAATTTTTAGATATTCACATTTTGTATTATATTTATATATTTTGTATATTCTCAATCTCATGTACCCGCATTCAGCAATACAAAACCACAAGTTGCGTCGAGTCCTGTGGGAGTACCGCGGTAATGCAGGCCTCTAATCTGATCTAGCCATTATTGAGTACATCTGAGATTACATGAAGAGACAGAAGCATTGGAGACATTATAAATCCATAAAAGATCTGTGGCACCTTCCCCAGTATGCATGTTAAACAATTGATTTTTTTTCAATTGGGGGGTGGTATAATGCCCTTTTTACAAGATGTAAAATAAGCCTCTGATGTCCCCAGAATGTGTATGTGAAGTTTTAGTTAAAAATTTCTAAATTTCCCCCACAGATCATTATTTACACAGAATGAGAAATTGTCCCTTTTTGAGGCTGAACAAAAACGTGTCATTTTGTGCGTGTGTCCTTTAAATGCAAATGAGCTGCTGCTTGTACAAAGGGCGGAGCTTCAAAAGCTTGTGTGTTAGCAACCCGATCTCTCGGGAATTCGTGCGAATTTTACAAGGTGGCTAATTCGTAACAATTCGTACGACTTCACTCGTACGAATTAGTACGATTTTTGCTAAATCGTTCATATTTTACGAATTGGCCAATTCATTTGAATTCGTACGAATGACCTACCCTGACCCCGCCCCTAAACCTACACATCACGTGGGTTTAGACAAATCGTACGAATTCGTACGAGTGAGGTCGTATGAATTAGTACGAATTAGCCACTTTTTAATCACTCGTATGAATTCGTACGAATTGGTCGTGAGATAGCGTAGGCAGCTCTGATTACCTTATGCAAACAAGTACTAAAGTGTCAGAAACTGTTCTGCCTTTTATGCCATTTATGTTCAACCTGGAGTCGGACTATGATGTAGAGACTCAAGAAGAAGTGACAACATGTAGAATGCAACAGGACATTTCTGAATGGTTAGTTGATGATCTTCAAGTCTTTGATTAGCATATTCTATCATGATAATCTATTAAATCTCTCACGTGTTGTGATATGACTACAGAGCGACATGTTATTGCAAAGTGTTACGTACTGTATTGCAAGGGTAGTGGTGGCGCAGTGGATAAGACACATGCCTTTGGTGTGAGACACCAACGTGTCCCTGAGCAAGACACTTAACTCCTAGTTGCTCCAGTCATGTGACCTCTGATGTATATAGAAATTCTATATGATTCTATATACATACTGTATATATAAGTCGCTTTGGATAAAAGCATCAGCTAAATGAGTAAATGTTAAATGTGAAAAGACGGATGCGACAGCTTGAGACTCACATCATCATAATCACCCCTTTAAACTACCTAGTAGCTTTGTCAAAATAGTACACTACACAATAGCACACTAATGCAATGATATTTACAGTGCTCAAAACAGGCAAAAGTGACTCACTTTTCCATATTTTTACAAGATTATCCCTATTTTTGGGAAGCACAAAATAAAGGTTCTGGCATGTGCTATTGTGCTGAGCTATCCTTTTCCAATTTTAACTGTAACTGAGGCGCCTCTTCACCCTCGCCCTATCTATTATACACTCAAAGCTGTTTTCAAATCAGTTTGATGAGATCTGGGAGAAGTTGCTGCCACACATGAGACTGAAATATCCTACGTCAGGCTTTTGTGTCTAGCACACATTGCAAATCGGTGGAGTTTACACACTGGGGAGCACATTGTGTCTATGATGCACTGTACCTATCATATCAAACATGATGCTACAAATAAACCTAGCAACGTTGTTCATTTGCCTCGCTTTATTGCTTTTTCGTCCCCTTTCTCTCTCTGTCACTCTGTTGCGTGCATGTCTGTCTGTGTCAGGAAAAGAGAGAGGTGGAGTTTAGGCAGCCCTTGGCAATTTTGTGAAACGCTGATCAAAGGAGACGGTCCCAAACATCCTCAGCATCTCATGCCCTACACACACACACACACACATACATTATTAGATAAGAGGTGAATGCAATTGGCATAAAGAGATGGTGGATTTCTTCTTGGAGAAAACTCATGTTTACAGGGAACAAAGAAACAAAATAAAATGAACAAAGCTAGATAACTCAGTTTTGTTTCTTTAGTAATGGAGTCATTTAATATAAATGCACACCACTAGTTATATGGTGGAAAGAAAGCACATGTATACATTTTGGCCAAAATTTGGACACTTAAAAATATATGATTGTTGTCTTTAATTTCTTATTGTCAAACACTGGCCATAGTTAAAGGTAACTGGGTCAATGAGTCTCCATGATAAAGAAAAAAAATCTTTTTAAAAATTTTAAAAGGGTCATGAACTGGCTTTTTAAATTTTATTATATTGTTGTTTGAGGTCAATTTATGATGTTCGCTTGGTTTTTGAATTCAAAAACATCAAAATGAATAAGTAATAGGCTATTTTCTACCCTAGTTTTGAGCCCAGCTCAGAAACGCTCGGTTTTTATGGGCATCTCGCACTGAACACTTGGAAGTAAATGGCCACTGCTGTGAGTGGATAACAGTTTTGCATATTATAATGAGTTTCAACTCACCCATCGATGCACTTGGGGGAAATTGTTTTAAAAACGTCCAATGTAGTAAAATGGCAACCGGAGTGATTCACTCATACATGAAGTAGGCGTTGATCATCTTCTGCGGGGGTGGTGTTTTATCCTCTTTGTTTGATGTAATAGTTCCCCACTTTGAAAAACGAGTCGTTTCCTAAGGCTGGTGTCAATAAAAGCTTTTATTGGACTAACAAGGACGTTTTCAGTTCTGAAACTTGCAGAATATTCTTATATTATGATTGACCTCTTAGATGTCAAAAGCTCAAGGAAAATTTGATTTCTCAGTTCATCATTTATATAGATTTGATGTAGTCTAATACTGTGTACCAAACAGAGACAAATTTGTGAGAACAAAACTATTCATAATCAAATACATGCACTGAGCTCTTTGCCCTTTTTTGCAAATCTTTGCTTAAATATTCTTTGAATTGTTTTGGATATCATGCAGGCTTTCTTTTTCCTTTAAAAAATGTATAAGATGCCTTGCCTTGAGTACATGTGTGTACATGTCTCAATCATTAAAAAAATGTATATCTAGGTTAGCAGATATTTGAAGATTAATAAAATCGAGAATATATATATATATATATATATATATATATATATATATGAAGAGTTCAGATGCAAAAGCCTCTAAGTGCCATTTGAAATTTTCTTCTAAAATGATCATTTTTATCAAGCTTGTATATTTAAGTTCAGTAATTTCACTTAAATGGCAATGAAGATTACCTATTAATTGTCGTTTAAGTGAAATTACTGAACTTAAATATACTGAACTTAAATAACTTAAATAAGCTTGATAAAAATAGTCATTTTAGAAGAAAATTTCAAATGGCATTTAGAGGCTTTTGCATCTGAACTCTTCATATATATGTATATATTGTTTTTTTTTTTTGTTTTTTAGTAATATCAGGAATTATTTATTCATAAATATCTGCAAATTGGGCTCTTTTTTGCATAGTGGTTGCATCAGATTACTTTATTAGTCACACCACATGACTCAAATTTGGCTAAAAAGTTTTCCAAATGGTAACAAGAGTTTTGTTAAAACATTGTTTTCTAATAAATAATAAAAAACATTAGACCAAAGTACTTTGGGTTTTCTTTCTTTTTCTTCATTATTATATCAGAACAGCCAAAAATAAATAATGCTTATGAGGTGTATCCAGTCTTTGTATGCATGAATTGTTGGTTTAATGTACTTTTGTATAAATTAATGAATAGGATCAAATAAATTAGCATCATGTCATTGAAAAGCTTTTGCATCACTGGTTTTCAGATGCCACATTATCTCTTGTGTCCACACACGTTTTGGGACCACTGTATTGACAAAAAGTTATACAGAAAGACACCATATTAAAAAAAAAAACATTTTCGTGTATAATTATGTTTACGTGTATATGCATGTGTATAAGGTGCATGTGTGGAGGGGGTACAGAATATTCAGTCAATGAGATTTAAAGGCTGTTAAATATTTCGATGTTCTGTATCACTGTGATGTGTTTGTTACATTTGACTGTTGATGCGCCTTTTAAATCTCCTTTCTACAGTAAATGATTTACAAGGCATGAACAGTCCTCACTTTAGATGAGCTCACAAACATAGTTAACTGACCACTACTAAATACTTTATAACTACCCGAATATTTCGTTTTAATAAACAGCTGAACCAAACTGCAATGAGATTATTTTAACTTGTGTGCGTGTGTGTGTGAGAGAGGGAGAGATTTGGTAGAGCCTGTCACATAGATCACGTCAGTTTGACTGAATAGCAAGTGATTGTTGCTTTGAACTTTCTCTACATCCAAGACCTGCAAAAACCCTCAATTATTATTAATGTTACTCTCTCTCTCTCTCTCTCTCTCTCTCTCTCTCTCTCTCTCTCTCTCTCTCTCTCCCACAGAAATGTTAAATAAGTCTGACACTCACTCAGTTACATGAAGTAGTTTTGCGCACTACTGAGCTAAAGAGCTTGTTTTGAACTCCCACAGAGATTTCACCCACACTCCAACTCTGACCAAAATTCTCAATAAAATAACCAATATTCATTCAGAAATCTTAACCTTTCATCTTTGTACATTAGAAATGTTGATATTTTTGAACATTTTTGTTCCTAAAGTAATTATGTACACACTCACACACATTCTTTTCCAGTGAACATGAGTGAACATACTCTGCACCCTTAGAGTTTGTAAAGAGATTTGTCATAAACTTTGCAAGCATATTTGTTTTAGAATGCAATTCAAAGCATTCAAATGCTCGCCTGGTTTAGAGGGGGCGACTTTCACACACATACCTCTGTTGTCTCTGATCTTCTGATGTGGAGGAACAGTAAAGGAAGTGTAGTGCATTATCTGAGACGACGCTATCGAGTTTAACACACGAACACTGCCGTCACATCGCCTCGCTCCCCGTCTCTATTTACACTTCAGCCTCATCAGTGACACAATGAGTGACAGCTAGACGAAGAGACGAGAAAGAACAGAGAGATTTACCTGAGAAGCTTTATCTGAGATGATCTGAAATGGGACATCATTCTTTATTTATTGTGCTGTTTTAAGAAGGCAGAGAATAGAGTTTTCCTGAGGACACCAGTCAGTTAAAGGCTTGAGGACCTGAGGAAACCAGTCAGTTAAAGGCTTATCTTTCTCACACAGTCAATAAACGTATATCCAAGGGTGTGCCCCAGGGCTCAGTGCTGGGACCACTCCTATTTATATTATACATCAACATTCTTGATCGAAATGTCTCCAACGCAAATTTTCATTTCTATGCCGATGATACTGTTATATACTGCTCTGCTGCCACACCAAACCAAGCTCTTTGTCAGCTATAACTTGCTTTTGATACTGTACAATTTACCTTGTTTGATTGAAAACTTATGTTGTTTTCCAATGCGAAATCTAAGCTACAAAACCTTCCATCTATTACTACTTCTCAGGGCTTCGAGATTGAGACTGTATCCCAATACAAATTGGTATTCTAATTGATGATTCTCTCTCTTTTAAACCTCACATCCAGCAGTTGGTGAAAAAAACTGAAGTTGAGACTGGGTTTTTGTTTTAGAAACAAGTCATGTTTCTCCTTTGAGGCAAAAAGAAGGCTTGTTGCTGCCACTTTCGTGTCAGTGCTGGACTACGGTGATGTTATATACATGCATGCATCCATTCAATGCTTGAAATTGTTGGATACTGTTTACCACGGAGCCCTTAGGTTCATCACAAACTTTAGAGCACTTACCCATCATTGCTCTCTGTATGATCGTGTTGGTTGGTCGGCATTGTCCACCCATAGGCATAATCACTGGCACATTCTTATTTATAAAGCTATTCTTGGCCTGCTTCCCCCATACCTCCAATCTTATATTAAAAAGAAAGGCACAGGACGATATTGTCTTCATTCTGAGGACTTATTGTTGTTGTCCGTCCCTTATGTCCGGACTGAAATGGGAAAAGGGTTGTTTATGTATGCGCCCCCCAGCGCATGGAATCAACTGCAAAGTGTCTTAAATCGCAGGAACCAGTTTCACTGGTTGCTTTTAAATTACTTTTAAATGATATAGAGGCTACACATACTGGCTGTAGTTATGATTAATTATTTGGATGATCCTTGCTTCTATGTTTTATGTTTATGCTATTTGTTATATGTTTTTTTTGTCTGCAACTTTGTTATTTGTGCTGCTGCCTGTCTTGGCCAAGACACTCTTGGAAAAGAGATTTTTAATCTCAACAAGTTTTTTTCTGGTTAAATAAAGGTGTGTGTAAGTATATGTATATATGTATATATATATATACCAATAACTATGTCCGTATGACCAAAAATTAATGCAAAGAAATCTTTTAGCTGTATATTTATTTATTGACTATGATTTTTTCTTGAATTTATGACTGTTTAGATAGTGTAACTTAATGGTATAGTTCACCCAAATGAAAATTCTGTCATCATTTACCCACATCTTATTCCTTTTAAATAATATTTTCTGGGTACACTTTAGGCTTGCCTAAAGCAAGTTTATATAACATGATAAATGTTATTTTTAAATAATGACATGTTCCTGCATGCATTAAACTTTTTAGTCAACACGCACACTTTCCATTAACATATTTTTTTCATATCGAGATAATGATATATTCTATCCATCAACCCCTATGACTAACCCTCACACAAACCTTTCTGCATTTTTACATTTTTAATAAGACATTATTTAGTACATTTATTAAGCATCATGGTAATTAATGCCTGATCCGCGCAATGATTGTGATTTTCAGGTCACACACATCCACGCCTGATTAGCTGGCCCAGGTGACCTTGAAGAGATGTCTCTACTAAGGTGTTTAGATGAGACACACATCAGCTGTCAGGACACTGTGTGTGTATGTGTGTGTGTGTGTGTGTGTGTGTGTGTGACAGGCATCCCTCCTCTTTAGCAGTGCAATTTATCACTCACCTGGTGGCCAGACACTCTGTCTGGACAGAGGCGATGGTGACTTTGGGCGTGCATATACACACGTGGCATCTTTTTCGGTTTCTGATTCTTGAGTAATGGGTTAGTATTACTCAAGAATCAGAATTAGTCCGTCCAACATGTTCAAATGTATTAATCTGTTTGGGTGCAACGGTGCAACACATTTTGTGATTTTTACTTGCCTATATCTCAGCATTGTGTCAAATATTTTTTTTATAGATATTGACATCTACCGCTCACTTTAATATATAAAAGTATCGAATAAAGTGAGATTTATGCGAGTTCAATCTGTTTTCTAGCTCCATGTACGCAGCAGAGCCTGTGTGACCTAAATATATGTTTTCATAAATATTTTCAAAAACATAAACTCGGGAAGTTGTAGAAATATTTGTTTAAAAGAGGCATATTTCAATTTTCTATGTTTAATATGTACTATATATCTGTATTGGGTCTAAGGAAGATTATGTAATGTTAGGAATAATAATATCATTATGATAAATCAGATGAAATTGTACATTTGATTTTTTTGTAAAGAGGTCCTAGTATGCCGCTTTACGAAGTTTTGATTTTGTTTTTGGGGTGTACTGTATATTTTTCACATATTTTACATTATTACACCTCATCTATTCCCAATATAATTGAACACGCTGCTTTTTTTTGAAGCCCCGCCTTCCGAAATATGTAATGTCTTGTGATTGGTTAGCTGGCCCAGTGTGTTGTGATTGGCAGAGCTTAGCGCTTGTTAGGGAAATATCACGCCCCTTCATAACCGTGAGCTCTACTCAGATGTAAATATTAACGATAGTGTCAATTTCAAACCATTTCGAGCCCGATTCATATATGGAAGAAAAATAATGACAAATGTTTTTGAAACAAAAAAAGATTGCTGAATTGCACTACTTGAAAGTAATGCGCTATGTGGTAGAGCAGCTGCTGCAAATGATTGGCTCATTTAGTTACAGTCGAAGTAGATTGGCTTCTCTGAGTAAACTTCGAATGATGAAAAACAAGATATGTAACTTCTTTTTCCTGGTAGAATTATTTGCCTTGCTGACTATCTATCTTAATTACTTATGTTTTTTAAAACCATCATCATTTATGGGAGATTTTAAAATTGGAATTCTCAATTTAAATGTTGCCAGAGACAGTCAGAAGAGAATGTGTTTGTTTGAATTTATTAAACAAAAACACATTGTTAGTTAAAAAAATGAGGTAGACTGGAAAAAAGAATGGGACAGGCATATTATGTTCCCTAATAGTGGAGGAGTAGCTGTTCTGTTTTCAAAGAAATCACTATCAATCTCTTATGAAATAGAAGAAATAGTTGAAGGCTGTTTTTAAAAGTTAAAGCTAAGTTTGAAAGCACTGTAATGACTTTTTACAAAAGGGGCTGAAAGAATAGCTTTTTTTATACGATTAGTGTTGTTATGAAAGATTTAAACCCAGAAGAATCATTGTTCCTCGGTGGAGATTTTAACTGTTCTGAAAACAATAAATTAGACAGAAATCAATTAGAGCCACATATTGCATCACAAAAAGCTCTCACACTAATAACAAGAGCATTTGATTTGTGATGTTTCGAGGACTGTACATCTTAATCACAGGCAATATACCTGGGCATATATATGGCAATACTGGATAGGCTTTATGTGTTTAATTATCAAGTAAATCTAGCCAGAGAATGTAAAATAATTCCAGTCGGTTTTTCTTATCACTGTTCTGTTGTTTATAATGTTTTTATTAATTCTGTACATTTAAAGAGTGCATATTGGCATTTGAATGTATCCCTTTTAAATTCTAAAAAGTTTATTGAAATTTTTACTTTGTTTTGGGAAAATTTTAAGAAACAAAAGCCGTTTTATACCTCATTACAACAATGGTGGGATTGTGGAAAGGTCCACATTAAACAGTTGTGTCAAGAGTATACTCTTAATGTCACTAAAGAAATGGCACTGTCAATGAAAAGGTTGGAATGAAATTGTAGAACTTTTGAGTGCAGCTTCAACAGGTGATGGTGATTGTTTTAAAGCAGTATTTTCAAAAAAAAAAAAGAATTGCTTGTAGATTTATTGCGAATGAAAGCTCAAGGGGCATTAATATGCTCTCGTTTTCAAAGTATTTCACAAATGGATGCACCATCTATTTTTTTTTCAATTTAGAAAGAAAAAAATGGCCAAAGTCGCATCATTCATTCATTGCGCTCTGAAACAGGAAAGGAGCTCACTGAGTCTAGTGAAATACGCAAACATGCTGTTGTTGTTTTTTTTATTCAAACTTATATAAATGTGAATTGTCTCAAAGAACGTGACCACTTTTCTTAATGATCTTCCAAAGATTGATGAGGAATCTAATATTATGCTTGAACAATCTTTGTCACAAAATGAATTATACACAGCCATGACGAGTATGGAAAATGGAAAGACTCCTGGCATTGATAGGATTCCTGTTGACTTTTATAAAATTTTATGGTCAGGGATTTGTGAAGTTTTTTTTTTTTTTTTTTTTTTTTTGGATCTTTATGATAGTTTGAATCAAGGATTGTTACCGTTAAGGTGTAGACGAGCTGTTATTACCCTGTTGCAGAAGAAGGGTGATCTCCAAAAAGTAACTGGAGACAGATATCTCTTTTGTGTACTATAAAATTGTATCAAAGGCCCTAGCTACAAGGTCAAGTTCTGAGTCAAGTAATTCATTCCGATCAGAATTATTGCATACCAAGTAGGTCAATCTTTGATAACATATCATGTTATATGGTCAGAGATGTTCTAGAGGTTTCAAGGTTATTTGGTGTTAGATCTGGAAAAAGCCTTTGACCCTTTAAAACATGCCTATTTGAGAGATGTTTTAGAAGCATTTGCTTTTAGTCAGAGTTTTATAAACATGATTGAGGCCATGTATCGTGACATTGAGGGTATACTCAAAGTCAATGGTGGTTTGAGTGCTCCTTTTAGGATTCAGAGGGGAGTTAGGCAGGGATATGCCATGTCAGGAATGTTACTTTCCCTGGCTATTAAACCTCTGCTTCATAAATTAAGAACTGAGTTGAGTGGGTTTACTATACCATACTGTAATGTCACGTTGCACCTTTCTGCATATGCCGACGATGTAGTTGTTTTTATTTCCGGTGCTGATGATATTGAAAAATTGGAAATTATTGTTAACTGTTTCAAAAAAATTTCTTCTGCAGAAGTTAACTGGGGAAAAAGTGAGGCCCTTTTAATGGGTGATTGGAATAGAACACCCAATTTACCTGGAGGTTTAATCTGGAAAAAAGACTGATTTAAATATTGGGAGATTTTCTTGGTAATGAGGATTGGTAATGAGGATTGCCAATTGGTATTGGTAATGAGGATTTTGTCCGAAAGAATTGGGATTGTATGCTAGAAAAAACATCAACAGATGTTTACAGAAATGGAAATGGTTACTTCCCAAACTGTCTTATCGAGGTCGTACACTGATAATCAACAATCTGGTGGGGTGCTTGTTATGGCATAAACTTGTGTGTGTTGATCCGCCTGTCGGACTTTTGCCAAAGCTTCAAGCAGAAGTGTTTTTTTCTTTTTTGGGACAATTTGCACTGGACACCTCAAAGTGTTCTTTTCCTGCTAAGGGATGAAGGAGGTCAAGGCTTCGTCTATCTGGTGATCAGAGAAGCGACTTATCAGCTACAGTTCATCCAGCGAATGCTGATGGGTCCCCAGAATCTAGTGTGGAGACCACATTTTATCTGAGGTGAATGTAATGGGACTTCGTGCTGCACTTTTCTTAATGGATCATACTCTTCTAGATTTGACTAGGTTACCTTCTTTGGTCGTGTTGGTCGTGTACTTTATATTAAGTGGCTTTACGTGCTATGTACTTACATTGAACAATAAGTACAATGTATTATTGTATTCTTGTTGTATTGTAAAACACTTTTGCTCCTATTGAGGTGTGATACAGGTAAGGTTAGGGACAGGTGTGGTGGTATGGGTTGGTTTAAGGGTTGGTTAAGGTGTGAGTGGAGGGTCAACTGTGTAATTACAAATGTAATTACATAAAGTAATTATAGCTGTAATTACATGCTGGTATTTTTAAAATATAAGTACAATGTAAAAACATATGTACATAATAAGTCCATTGTATCAAATTAATAATTTCAATGTATGTACATAGTACTTAGCCACTTAATATAAAGTGAGACCCCTTCTTTTTATAAAAGTCGTTTTAAAGTGTGAAAACTTTTTAAACTCCAGTGGACGGAGTCGGGTACAACTCTCTTCTGGTTGCTTGAAGAACCTGTGGTGTTTGGGAGTCACCTTGATGTGTCAGGTGATGATCTTCCAGGGCTAAAAGACTTGCTTGTGTCAAAGAAATAACTGCAATTAAAAGATATTAATGACAAAGCCGGACCTAGACTAAAAAATGCAGAAACTGTTGCAATACATCTGGGTATAAGATCAGTGAGATTTGCGAGGAAATTTCCAAACAAACTGGATTTGAACTTAAACCCCAAGGAAAGAACTCGGGAGATACAGTATGGAAGATTTTTTTTCCCCCTGATGCTAATGACTTTTTTCCTATCAGAATTATACCTGATCTTGAAGAATCCTCATATAATAGTCCACTGTTGTGTTTGAAGAAAAATGAAAATGTTGATTTTTGCACAGTTAAAGGAAAAGTGATATACAAATGTATTTGTGAAGATAACAAATAAACATGCGTTAAAAGACAGAGTTGATTCAGTATGGAGAGATAAGCTGGGAGTAGTAGAGGAAATAAAATCAGAGTGGAGAGTACTCTACAAACCACCACTGACTAAAAGGGCAGGCGATCTGCAGTGGAGAATCCTGCATGGTGCAGTCGCTGTTAACGCTTTTGTGACCAAATTTCTCCACTATTTGATCTTTTAGAATTTTTTATTTTCTTTATTAGGGATTTGTTTTATAAAGCAATGTTTTATACTTGGCTTTAAGTATAGTAGACTACAGAAATATGTGTCAATTAATTAACTTTATTGTTGGTCAAGCCAAATTAGTGATTTATATTTCTACAAGAAAAGAAATAGAACAGAGAAACGGTACACCTTGTACCGTTTTTTAAGAATATGTTTAAATCAAGAATTCATGTTGATTTCAATTATTACAAGATGATGAATGCAAGCAATGTTTTTGAGATTGAATGGTGTTGTGATGTTGGTATGTGTTTTGTATTTAATGAAGAGTTGTTATTTATACGTGAATTACGGTAGTTAAAGTCATGTAGTTTTTTTTTTTAAATAACTGTTGTGTTTCTAAAACTCAAAACTCTCTCTCTCTCTCTCTCTCTCTCTCTCTCTCTCTCTATATATATATATATATATATATATATATATATATATATATACACATACACACACATACTAATCCTTTATGAACCCTGGTCTGTACCAGCTACTCTCTCCTCATTGAGTGAGTGAGAGGTAATTACTGTTAGATAAATGCCTGTGACCTGTTTTAATTAGATGCCCGAGGGAGTTCTGGAGTCCAGTCAGTCACTGCGGCTAAAATGACCAGACAAATAGGACACATGTACCGCTAAACTCCTCGACAGAGACTTTTAACACCACAGTACCAAAATAGACTTTTTCAACTGCTTCCTTGTTGTCATGTCAGAATTGTATTTATTGTATTTATGGGAATTCCCATAGATATCCAAGATGTCATGACACAATAGAGCATCACAGTCCCGCCCACAGCCCGAGAAAGGTTAGGTCCCAGAAGTAAAGTTCCCATTAATTTCTCCCATTGACGTTTAGGAAAAATCTGTATAAAGAGTTTTAGAGCATGCCTGAGGATAACCAGCTACGGCTAAACTCAAAATGATGCAACATATCATTTTGAGTGAAACAAAATTAAAATCCAAAAAAGGTACAAGACTGTGTACATAATTAATTTCCGAGCGAAGGAACTACTCATCCCATAAACCACAGCGCCTCACTAAAGTCGACTGAAGCAACTGACTTCCAAATCTGACGATGGCCACGCAAAATTTTACCTCCAGTGAATTTTATATAGTGAATGTGCAGTTAATAGCAGTTCTTTCCGTAGTAATCGTGTAAATAATAGTGTTTTATATACACTCTAAAAAATGCTGGGTTGTTTTAACCCAATTTTGGGTCAAATATGGACAAACCCAAAATGTTGGGTTAAAAATGCAATGTAAAAATTTAACCCAACGGCTGGGTTAGTCCATATTTGACCCAAAGTTGGGTTAAAACAACCCAGCATTTTTTAGAGTGTAGGTATTGTGTATTGAATTTTATATTTATCATCTAACATGCTCTGAGCAGGTGTGCCCCTAACAGATCAAATCTCTGAAAGTAAAGGGCTTTTAGTGCTACCCACTGCAAAATTTTCTGTGATTTGGGCCATAGAGTTGGGTTGTAAGCATGTTAGTGAGAGGCAGGCGTGGCTAACTGCTGTGTTTTGACAGATTTAGCATCAGTTTCATGAGTGTGAATAAATGTCAGTATGTTACCGCAACTATAAATAATTATATTATTGAGTGTCAATGTGAAGATTTCAACAGTTCTAAATTGCATTTTATAGAAAAGTTATGCTGTTGAGTATTTTTTTTTTTTTAATTGAGATGCTGACATTTATGGCAGGGAAGGAGAGAGAAAAAGAAAAAAAGTCTCGGTTTCTATGCTCACATGGTTAACTTCCAGGTCTTGAATGGTGTGTAGAGTCAAAGTGAGAGAGACTGCAGTATAATGTTCCTGTTGTTTTATTTAGGAGCTTCACTAATGGGTTTTAATGATTAGCAGTCAAGAGTAATGCTTTTATAGCCTCATTAACATGTCAGTTAGGCTAGCAATAGCTAACTGCTTTCCTGAGGCTGGTCACTTCAGAAATTAAACTCTTAGTTCAAATCGAGGGTGGGAATAATTGGGAATAATTTCCACTCACAAACACAATTCACAGAAGGATCAAAGGCTCACCCATTTAAGATTTTTATATAAGGTCAAATTATGAACAAAAAGCATAATATATAAGCATTTCAGTTATTATGAAGTGTTACCCACATGCCTTGGATTTTGACAAACAAATGTTTTTTTTTTCCAGATATTAATAACAATTTAACAAAATTTCACTGCTTTATAAAAGATTATGCCAAACTCTTCAAATGTTTTAATTTTTTAAGAATTTCTTTTAATGTGGCTCTTTTTCTTCATTTTGATATCAGGACAGTTCCTGGCATTTTTTGACAAAAACAACAACAAAAGAATTTTACTTTTAAATTAAATTCACATTTGTATAGCGCTTTTCAAAGCAATTTTACGGAAAATGCACAGTAAAAGTCCACATTACAATTTAGAGTGATCTGTTATCAGAGGTAATTAATCTGTTATGTATTTATGTATTACAGTATGTTATGTATTTCAGAAATGTATACAAATCACAGTTAGCTAAATATTTATTAATTTAAACAATGTAATAATTTAAGGCATGCAGAAACAATGAGCTCATTGCATTAATGAATACTTGTTTGTTAACAAATAATTGACAGAAAATTGTAGCATTAGATTTTAGACGTCATTGTTTGTATTACACTTTTTCTCAATTGCTTAAACACATTTCTTGAAATTATGCCTTCTTTTCTTGAGCCATAATTTCTCACCCATTTCCCCAAACTTCTTATTTCCAGGTCAAAATAAAGCTCTCCACACAAAACCATTCAATCTTGCTGAAAAACCAATCTTGTGAGATAAGTGAGACAAAAAAAAAACAAAAAAAAAAAAAACGTTAATACGGAAGTTATGTTGTTTGTGGTTCTCCACCTCAAAAACTTTTCCACATAATGATCACAGCAAAATACACAACAAATGTATACATTTAAAAACTTTCTTGCAAATCCTTAATGTACTGTATACAGTACACCAAAACAACAACAAAAATCTTGTCTTTGTATTCCCATCCCGGTGGGCACAGGCGAGAGAATCTCGTCAGCATCACAAGCTATATAGATCCTAGCCACTAGCCAGGCAGCGGGGGTAAAATCCTCTTGTATGCTTGATCCACCCATGGCATGCATCAACAGAAATATCTAGGCAGGCTTCTTCCATCTAATCGTCTCTATGTCCTGAATACTGTAACACATCCGTTTTACAAAATGGAAGCGTTCAGTAACAATGTATGTAAGGCAATTTGATCCATTTCCTTTACAGTTTTTCTTGATTGTTTACACACTTTTTCTGAAAGCATCCCTCAAACACACACACACACACACAATTTGAGTGTAAAGCAGGAATTGTGCTTGTAGTTTAGCAGAATTGGTTCAGGTGCATGTTGTGGTCATTGTGTCTCAAGTACCATTTGTGTGTATATAATTGAGAAACTGTATTACAGTAGCAGGCCCGCCCACAGAAATGACTGGGCCCCTGAAAAGGTCCAGTGAATGGGCCCTCCGCAAATCTGCTAAGCTATCATGCTATCTATCATACGTATTTTCTCTCTCACACACACACACACACTAACCCAGCAAATACAGAATGTTCCCTTAATGTTCTCATATGGTTCCTATTTGACTAATTTTTTGGGAACCAAATACGAACGTTCTAAGAACGTTCCCTGTAGGTTATTTTTTAGGTTCTCTTTTTATAACCAAAAACTAACGTTCCCAGAACTTAAAATTGTTAACTGGGATCATGCATTTAACAGAGAGACTTGACCAACGCATGTTCAAATCTTCCTGTCAGATGATTCAGTGCGTGCAGGAAACTGAACAGATCATTCAAACTGATTCGCGAACCGATTTAGACAGATCTGCCAACTAGTTTAATGAAGTGTTTGAACAGAATCGACTCAAAAGAGTGATTCATTTGTGAATTGAGAGTCGCTTATGCCCAGAAAAAAATAAATAAATACAGCTCGCTTGGTATAAACGCATTTAAAAACAACACGTGTTGCATAAAAATAAAGAAACGAGAGAAACGTCACCCAACGTAACGAAGTAAAAGGTTTTTTTTTATTATTATTATTAGAAATGTCCTCGAGTTAAAGAAGCCAAATGTAGCTACACTTAAAAGTAAAATGTTCCCCCAAAAAATACTCAAGTAAATGTAACGAAGAAACGTGAAATGCAGCTTTGGTGACTACCCACCTCTGGTTAAATGCAAAACATTTTTGCAATTCATTAGTGGTGGTTCTGTCGCTAATACCCTCCTGGCTATCGTTAGCCTGACTGGGAGCACTGATATGTTTCTGAGCTGACTGAAAAAAGTTGGTCAGTCGAATATTGTTTGGGTCTAAAGACCTTGCCAGCTTCCTCTTCTTCTCCTTTCTCTTCTGGCACCCTGATTTATTAGCTGGCATTGGCATACCAACTTAATGTACTACTGCTACTATTTAAAGTTAATAATTTTGTTCTTGACACTTTTCTGCTGACCGCAAAGTGTTGCGAAGCACTAGCGGTTTTGACGTTACGTTAAAAAAAAAAAAAAGAAAAAAAAAAAAAAAAGACTCATTTTCAGGAGAGGGATGTTTCATAATGACACTGGCTACATTTTACTCAAGCAGCATTAAATAAAATGCATTTTTAACAATTAATGGTGTTTTTTTGGTTCAACAACAGAAAATATGGTAACCTGATATTTAGGATGAACATAATTATCGTTGGACTGCATGGGCCCCCCCTAGCGGCTGGGCCCCAGAAAGCTTTCCCCTTTATCCCCCCTTATGAACGGCCCTGTACAGTAGTATAGTTAAACTGCTTCAGTACATGTATGTGTTGTAACAGCACAGTGCAGCACTCAAAAGTTACGGTAGAGAGCAGTCTGAAGTACGCTTACCTGTTTTCCTTCCTGAAGTTTCTTATGAATGAGGCGATGGTGAAGCGACTCAAGTTTGTCTGTACTCGTTGCCCATCCTCCCTCATAGTCATACCATGGACAAGGACATGGTCAATAGTTTGGAACGAATTTCATTCAAGACCAATTGTCTCCTTGCCCTTCCTCGTCCTCTTCCTTCACCTCTTCCTCCTACACTTCTTCTTCCTTCACCTCTTCATCCTCCTCCTACTGTTCCTCTTCCTTCACCTCTTCCTTCTTGCTGGTGTCCTTGACCTCTTCTATCATGTCTTTCTGGATCCATAATCATTAGATTCCAAAATTATCTATTGAAGGTTCTGATTGGTGTGTTATCAATTTTGACTCATGTGTTTCCACTTGGGTAATGGGCTCTATGCACAGCTGCACTACTTCCTGAACTTCAGCCAGCTTCTTGTTTCCTGTCTGCCATTATTGGACAATTTGATTAATTCAGGTGTGCTTGACCTCAGTAGTCACGGCAACAATAATCAGACACAGCTGAATTAATCAATGTGTCCAATAATAGCAGAAAGGAAACAAGAAGCTGGCTGAAGTTCAGGAAGTAGTGCAGCTGTGCATAGAGCCCATTGTGTGAGCTGAGCTGAAGCTGTGCTGACTTAAAGGGTTAGTTCACCCAAAAATGAAAATTCTGTCAGTATTTACTCACCCCCATGTTGTTCCAAACCTCTATGTGTTTATTTGTTCTGCTGAACACAAAGGAAGATATGTGGAAGAATGTTTTAATCAAACAGATCTCATTCCCCATTGACTATAGTAGGAAAAAATACATACAGTACTATGGTAGTCAATGGGGACTGAGATCTGTTTGAATAAAACATTCTTCCAAATATCTTCCTTTGTGTTCAGCAGAACAAATAAACACATAGAGGTTTGGAACAACTTGAGGGTGAGTAAATACTGACAGAATTTTCATTTTTGGGTGAACTAACCCTTTAATGAACAATATGGAATGCTGACAACACGGTGTAGGCAATGAGAAATTAAGGGATTTGTGTGAAGAGTTTTGCAGTGACAGTTCAACAAATCTGATTCATGTGTCAACATGGGAATAGTATTTACAGTTTAGGGAAATGGGTGTTTTTTGATAAATGGTGCTTTGTTTTTGCAATTTTAGTTCAAAAGCCTATAGTGTTTAAGCAACTGAGAAAAACTGTAATTGCATTTGAATGATTTTTTAGAATAAATGTATAGATCTGGACTACAAAAACTAGAGTCATGCCCCATTAATTAATATTAGGGCTGTCAAATGATTAATCCAAAGTAAAAGTTTGTGTAAATTTCATATTTAAGAAATATTTTCTGTATATAGATTTATATATACTTTATACTATTAATCGCAATTAATCGTTTGACAGCCCTAATTAATATATTAGTTTAATAAATAAAAGACTTTTTTTCTTCTTCTTTTTTGCTTCAACCGCTTGTGCGTCTCACCCTCACACCATCTAACACATCATCAGAGAAGAGCTGTTGCAAGAGGGAGGGGAAGTTATTTTGATTAAAGATTATGAGGACACATTAATGGAAAAAAGAATGATGTGCACAGCTAAATCATTTATAATAAATAGTTTAATAATCCATAAAAATCCAAGAATTGTTGGTATTAAAATGATTATAGACTTAGTTCAATTCTAAAAAGACAAGAAAGTTTGTCCCTTTATGAAGCTGTTTATCTCATAGGGACCACAAGGTCTATACAGTATAATATTTTTTTATGGTTTTGCTGTCTTTTTGGAGGTGAGAGGACACACACAATGATTTACCACAATGTGCCCTGCACTGAGAAAATCGATTAAAACGGACTGTCACTGGTGGCAGACACATTTAAAAAGTCTAAAGGTTAAAGTGACAATTAAGTAGTGGATGTGCCATTCTCCTTTGAGATGGAAAGATGTTCGGGCCATTGCATAAGAGGAATCGCACATGCACATGCTCAACCGTCTTCAAACAAATATTACCGTCTCGTCATACACCAAGCACATGCGAGCAGCGGGCCTTACAC
This sequence comes from Cyprinella venusta, assembly GCA_038021265.1. Lineage (NCBI taxonomy): Eukaryota > Metazoa > Chordata > Actinopteri > Cypriniformes > Leuciscidae > Cyprinella > Cyprinella venusta. The sequence continues at coordinate 29,700,387 of CM075866.1, forward strand.
AGTAGCTAGGTTACATACTATCACACACCCCCATGCGTATAGAAACTTGGCAACCCTGGCATTCAGCGAAGCCCATTACAGTCATTAGTTTGCTGTTTGTCTCTGTGCATTACACACAAAAGTGACGTGCCATTTATTGAATGGCTTTTGCTGCTGGGTGAAAAAAGAGCACCATGGAAAGAAAGCCATTACAAACAAGCGCGTGATTTATGAAATCAATCTCCTGTGCAGTCAGTGCCCCTCATTGTTTATGCGTGCTGCGAGATAGACACAAACTACACACCTTATGCAAAGGAAAAATACCCTTAGAGTTAACAACGACAGAGAGAGAAGGTAAAGACCCGCGCGTAATCAGCTCCTGAAATTAAACATCAAAAATGCCAAAATTATTGTGTGTGGCAAAGCGATTTGTCTGCAATTAGGTGACTTGCACATCAGTCAGAGTGCAGAGAAGGGGAACAGAACGTTAATGGAATGGCAGAGGCCATTAAGACATTTTAAAATACAGCCCGACCCAACGTTTAAAAAAACATGCGGAATTAATAAGCAGGTTGGCGTTAACAAGAGCCACGGTAATTTGTCCCCTGCGACTTAATTTGCTAGTGAGCCATATTGAGGGTTTTTAAAGAGGTCGTTGTTTTTGTTTATTGTCTCTACGGAGGCATTTATTGAGGGGAGAGGAAAATAGAGAGAGTGGGAAAGGAAAGACAATGAAACGCAGAGAAAAGTGTAATCAAAGTGCCAAATTGAAAGACACTGAGTGATTGAAGGTGGATAAAGGGATGCATGAGGAAAAAGTCGCTTTTCGGATCCCATAGAGGTGTGATGCTAGCATGTGACATGACATTTATAAACAGAGAAGTAACGTGCAACCGTCACACTCTCTTTCAGGAGTTGAGAACATTTTGTGTGTGTGTTACGAGAGCTGGTCCTTTGCTTTGGCCTAGAGCTCTTATTGGCGCTGTAATTTAGTGTGACGGACCTCAGCTCGGATGATGAAGTGTGACACGCGGAGTGTGTGCGCACGCGTGTGTGTGTGCTCTGGATTGCCGACGCTGCATAATTGCGCAGCACTGTGGATAATGAATTAGGCAGTACTGTGAATGATATGTGCTGTATATTATAGAGATAGACTCAAATGTCTCCATCTATCTAGAACGTCTCGACTCTCTGGCAAACTGCCTTTTTCACCTTTTTCAACCTCTCTTTTCTCTCTCCTCTTTTCTTGTTACCTCCAAAAAAAACTAGAAAACTTTGTTTAAATGTCAATATGAAAAGTCCCTTGGGTTCCATTAATTTATTGTCATGAAATAATACCACTGCCATTACTCTTATATATTTATAGCCAAAGCTCTCCTCACTCACATCACAGGTTTGTTGGACTTATTATCACATCTCTGAACTTTTGAAAGTTAATTTGACATGCCCTTTAATGTCCTCTGGTAGATTGCTGTACCTCTACAGATTTTCCCCATGTATCTGTGTTGCATTTGTTGCCAAGTCTCTACTCCTCTTCATTTCCTGCAGTGTTGTTGGAGTGTCTTCCATGTTGTTCCAGAAGAGAGTGGGCGGCACTCAAGTAGATGACAGAAAGTTAACTGTGCCAGGATTTAGTATGCTTGAAAGCATAGCGTGTTTGATATGCTGCTGTAATGAACATAATACAGCTGAAATTGTGATTAATAAAAATTTTAAGTCAATTCTTGTTAAAGAAATTCATACTTTTATTCCGTTAGGATGCATTAAATTTATTTGACAGTGACAGTAAAAATGTTACGCTGTTACAAAAAAAAAAAAAAAAAAAAATCTGCAGGTATTTTAAAGTCCCTCTGTAGTGAATAATAGAAAAGTAGATACATTATATTGCCAAAAGTTTTAGGACGTCTGCCTTTACATGCGCATGAACTTTAATGACATCCCATTTTTAATCCGTGGGGTTTAATATGGAGTTGGCCCACCCTTTGTAGCTGTAACAGCTTGCTGTAACAGCAAGGTTTAAGAGTGTGTTTACGGGAATTTTTGACCATTCTTCTAGAAGCGCATTTGTGAGGTCAGGCACTGATGTTGGATGAGAAGGCCTGGCTCGCAGTCTCCGCTCTAATTCATCCCAAAGGTGTTCTATCGGGTTAAGGTCAGGACTCTGTGCAGGCCATTCAAGTTCCTCCACACCAAAATCGCTCATCCATGTCTTAATGGACCTTGCTTTGTGCACTGGTGTGCAGTCATGTTGACTGTTCATGTTTTAAGAATTCCTTTCACTGGAACCCTTAAAAACAACCCCACACCATAATTCCCCCTCCACCAAACTTTACACTTGGCACAATGCAATCAGGCAAATACAGTTCTCCTGACAACCGCCAAACCCAGACTCGTCCATCAGATTGCCAGACAGAAAAGCGTAATTCGTCACTCCAGAGAACACATCTCCACTGCTCTAGAGTCCAGTGGCGGCATCCTTCACACCACTGCATCCGATGCTTTGCATTGTACTTGGTGTTGTAATGCTTGGATGCAGCTGCTCGGTCATGGAAACCCATTCCATGAAGCTCGCTACACACTGTTCTTGAGCTAATCTGAAGGCCACATGAAGTTTGGAGGTCTGTAGCTATTGACACAGCAGAAAGTTGGTGACTTCTGCACACTGTGTGCCTCAGCATGGGCTGACCCCCGCTCTATGATTTTACATGGCCTACCACTTCGTGGCTGAGTTGCTGTTGTTCTCAATTGCTTCCACTTTGCTATAATACCGCTAACAGTGGACTCTGGACAGGCACAGGTGGCAACCTATCATGGTACCATGCTTGACAAATGACTGTAGAAGCAGTCTGCGTGCCTAGGTGCTTGACTTTATACAACTGTGGCCATAGAAGTGATTGGAACACCTGAATTCAATGATTTGGAGGGGTGTCCCAATACTTTTGGCAATATAGTATAAGTACATTTTATATTGTAGAGCACATTTAAATTTAGCTTAGACTAACCAAAGTGCTGTACAAAACAATCATGAAATACAGTAAAATAAAAAGATGACAGTTACTAATCCATAAATTAATAACCAGGAAAGGTTAAAGGGTAAAGATGTGTCTTGAGTCTAGATTTAAAAACAGAAATTGAAGAAGCACACTTAATGTCAGGTGGCAACTGTTTCCATAACCGTGGAGCAGCAACTGCAAAGGCTCGGTCACCTTTCGATTTAAGACATGACCGTGGGACATGTAGGAGAGCTTTATTTGCAGACCTGTTGGATATAGGAGCTGAATTCAAATAAATATGAGAAATGTAAGATGGGGCTTGTCCGTGAATAGCTTAAAAACAATCTGCAAAATTTTGAATTGAATTCTAAAAAAGACAGGAAGCCAGTGAAGAGAAGCTGAAATTGGAAATTGGGATTTTATTATTTATTTTTTTGTGCTTGTTTTAACAGTCTAGCTGCTATAATCTGAACCTTCTGTAAACGTGCCAATAAAGATTGAGGAAGACATGGTATAAAGAATTACATTAATCCAGTTGTGATGTAATAAATGCATGAATAACCTTTTCTAAGTCTTGAAAGGCAAGTCTCGATTTAAGTCTAGAAATTATTCTATAATTGATAGTAGTTTTTTTAACAACTTAGCTAATTTGTTTTTCTAGACAAAGCCATATAAAGCCTTAAAATAGTTTGAATGGAACTCTATACCCTTTCCTTATTTAGTATACACGGTTCCTAATCAGTCAGTCACGGTCAAGTCAAGTATATTTATATAGCGCTCTTCACAATATAGATTGCATCAAAGCAGCTTCACGGTATCAATCATAACATAATAACAATGTTCGTTTCTTAGTGGAAAAAACATCCACGTTTGGTAGAGCTGATCAATGGTATTAACGATTGGTTAATTCTTTTGAATATCCCAAACTGAGCAAGCCAAAGGCAACAGTGGCAATCAAGAGCTCAGTTTCTTTTTTTCCTCTTGAACACAGAAAACCTAACTCACCCCTCACAGACGACTGCTGTCTACAGAAATAAAATTTAAAAAAATAGAAACAAAAGTAGGCCTGTTCCCCTCTCGATCATCCGCGTAGCACTTAATAATCGGGACAAGAGAGGTCCCGTACGGGACAAATAAATTAGGCCCAATAATCGGGACGTCCCGGCTATTTCAGGACAGTTGGCAACCCTAGTAGCGACTCCATCCCCGGACAGTCCACCTGATATGGGACCACTTTAGACTTGCTCAAGTTGACCTGTTTGCGACTTAAGAGTTGACCCGGTGCCAGTTGTATTACTCTCTGACCGAGTGGACCTTCAGCACAGATGCACTGGCACACAGTTTGCCACGGGGCCTACTCAAATATGTATTTCCCCCAGTGAGCCTACTCGCACAGACCCTGTGAAAGGTCAGGAAGGACGAGAAGCAGGTCTTAATGGTTGTGCCTTACTGGCCCACCGGACTTGGTTCCCAACCATCAACCATGCCTCTTGACAGTTCTGGTCTGTTAAAAGGGAATGAAAAGTGCTCACAACCCCTGCACAGCCTGGAACATAACATTTTGTATCCATGATCTGCCATTTTCGCTATCGTTCTTGCATGCTTCTTCACAATACCTGCAGAACTTCTGATGATTCAGCTGTGCAGGTCCATGTTGATACTCTGCCTGGCCTAGAACATGGGCTGGTATATGCTAATTTGGGGGGCGTAACTATTAATGATCCTGACTGAAACGGCACAGTCGGTGTTATTTTGGGATTCGTTTTTCAGTGGTCTTTTACATACACAAGATTTACATATGGAGGAAACAATTGTGTTTGAGGCTCACATCAATTTCATTGATACTGAACTTAAAATTAGCGAGCCAAATAATTAGGCTTAAATGTAAAATGACACTTACAGTGTTCACTGTAAAAATTACACCCAGAAGCACTCAGTTTCTTGCACTGATGATCCCCGCTCGGCTACTAGGTTTACCGTTTGCAACCAAAGAGACGCTCTGGTTTACAAAGGCGATGCACCACCAGGATAAATGAATTAGTCTCGCACAACTTTTAAATGTCGCACTTGACGCACGCTGACTGGGCCAACCAAACAAAACAATTCATCAACCCTGTGCACTGCTTTTATCTACTTCCTTGTTCCAACCACACCCTATAGCACCTTCGTGGAAAACTATGCAAAGGAGTTTAGCCTGCAAAAAACTCCCTCTGTTGGAAGGGAGTAGGTATAGATACCCTACTTAATATGGTTACATTTGTTAAAGCTGTGTTTTGTTGTTTGATTAACATTAATGACTTAGCAGCAGGTATAGGTTACTGTCACTTGAACCCTGGTGTCTAAGGGTTTTTGGGGTCCTTGGGGTCCTGTTTTGGCCCCACAATGGCCATTTTTAGAGGCTCCTAAGTGAGACCCCATTTGTCAGTCGACATAACGTTGAAGTGACTGACAGATGGGGAAAGCACGTTCCACTTGTTCAAGACTTTGTAATAAATGTTTATTTTGAATTTGATTAAATGCAATATTTTGATGCAATGTAATGGCACAAAATACAATTAAATAGGAAACGCTTTATAATACAGGAAAGGTACATATTTATTCATATATTTTTTTTTTAAATTAAGAAGATCATATTATGAAATAAATGTTTTTCTCCAAAACTCATTGGCCATAAATATTGGCACCTTTTTATTAAATAATTTTTGCAACCTCTATAACAGCTCAGAGTTTTCTCCTATAATCCCTGATGAGTTTGGAGAACACCTGACAAGAGACCAAAGACCATTCCTCTATACAGAATCTCTCCAGATTGCCAGCTCCATGTTGGTGGTGCTTCTCTTCAGTTCACACCACTCATTTTAGGGTTCAGGTCAGGGAACTGGGGTGGTCATCATAGCTTAATTTCGTGCTCAGTGACACGTATTTGTATTGATTTTGATGTTTGTGTTGGATCACTGTCCTGATGGAAGATCCAACCCTAACCCATTATAAAATTTCTAGCAGAGACTGGCAGGTTTTGATTTTTCATCTTTTGGTATTTGCTAGAATCCATGATGACATGAATCTCTCTCTCTCTCTCTCTCTCTCTCTCTCTCTCTCTCTCTCTCTCTCTCTCTCTCTTCTCTCTCTCTCTCTCTCTCTCTCTCTCTCTCTCTCTCTCTCTCTCTCTCTCTCTCTCTCTCTCTCTCTCTCTTCTCTCTCTCTCTTCTCTCTCTCTCTATGTGTGTGTGGGGGGGTGTGTAAGCTCACCTAAAGGATTATTAGGAACACCTGTTCAATTTCTCATTAATGGAATTGGGCGATTCCACAGTATCGGTCCACAAGGGGTGTAATGAACTATATAGATTGAATAATACCCAGGTGTTGCCATTTTTTTAATTTTTAGTTCATAATTTCGTTAAAGATAGATGTTAGAAATAATAAATTTAGTTTTATCCCACTAAGCCTTTGCATTATCATGTAATGAGACTTTATTTTATTTCCGTCCCCAGAAATTGCAGGTGTCAGTGTGGGACATTACGTGCATCTGAATTTTTCCTAAGTCATTTCTTTAATTTGCTGTAATAAAATCCTGAATTTTGGCACTCAACATTTATTTTGGTGTGTCTTCTACAAAATAAATCTACTAACACTGAAATTATAATTCCCTTAATCTACCACGATGCAATGGAAAGATTTATTAACGTTCGTCACACTTTCTGTCAAAGAAGTTACGTACGTTAAACTATGATTTTAAAGTAAGCAGACATATAATTTTTCCATGTAATTCTATCAGTAACAAGACGATAAAAACATCTTGTGTGGACTAAATTCTCATGTACGTAGCTACATGATTTTTGTTAATAAATCGGGATAAAACAGGGGCTGAGATTTTCTGTCAAAAAATCATAACGCTCGAACATTTTATTTCATCGCTTAATTTCATCTCCTAACGCCTCAACGGTTCACCTGTCAGAAATAAGATTGTCTAGGTCAGGGTCGCTCTGCGTGAGAGGAAGAGTTAACAGGATTTCACGGATTTCGATGAATGTGGGTAAGTTTGTGGATTCTGTCCAAAAGGTTACGAACGTTAAAATGTTACGAACGTGGTAAACTTTGTTTAAGTAAACATTAAATATGATCATTGTGTTGAGAAAGGATAAAAGAGTGATCAAGTCGATATCAAGTGCATGGTTTCGGACCGAAAGCAGCGTCGTGTTCATGAAGATCATGCATGAATGGTGGTTGTATTATATTTTGACAGATTATGCACTTCATGTTCGTAAATTGGACAGAAGCTATCCAACTTCGAACGTAGTTTTCCGCGTATTTTGAATCAATGAGCTTTTCATGAAAGTCAACATCGTCATCAATGACTTTTTTTTTGATTATGATTTTATTTTCTGTCAGAATGTCAGTATAGCGTAGGCTGTCCAAGTTAACATGTTAATAGTGCGACGTGCGTTAACACAATATCACAAATGCCATTAGAATAATCTGTCGGCGTCAAGCGCAGGTTGTTAAACAACAGTGAACTGGGCATGTAAGGCACACGCGCAGATTTTCCGCTCTGACGGCACACATTAGTTTAAACATTAGGGGCTCTATCTTGCACCCGGCGCAAATGACTTTATACACTGACGCATTTATCATTCCTGTTTTGCACGCGCGCAAAGCGTGTTTTTTCCTCCACAGACGCACGTCGGTAAACTAGGAAATGAACTTGCGCTCCCTGGGCGGCTTGGCGCAAAAAGGAGACGTGTGTCGGCGCAAACAATTCCTTGTGCTATTTTGCAGTTCCAGAAAACAATTGCGCCAATGACCAGAAAAAAACTGGTCTAATGTCAGTGGCGCGTTGCGCGTTGCTCATAATGCTATTTTAAGCGCGCATGCTTGGCCATAACAGAGAGTGAACAACGCACATACACTGTAGATGATTCTCTCAGCTACACAGATGCATTTTACTTTTTGCAAATGATACATTATTATAAGAAAAAAATATAAACATTAGGGAAATCATTGTTGTGTCCATGATGATGGGAAAAATAGGCATACAACTTACACATTTACCCAAGTTATTATATGCATGTTTAACCGAAGCTAATTTGGGTCGGTTTGTCCCATCCCCAATGTCACTTCTCTTTCTTTTACGGCCCTGACGAGAACGTCGATCTGCTCGGCTGTGAACCGATTGTGAAGTGCGTCTGGTGCGCCGTTAAAATAGAATTGCGCCACGGAACAAGCGCACGTCGTCTTCTGTCTTCTACATTTGGCAAAGAAATTTGAAAAATATACCTGTGGTATTTGTTAGTAATTTGCTGGCTTTAAATTTATGAACATACCAGACTCAAAAATGCACCTTTAAGTTTATGAAACAGATCATATTAGATGGCCACCCTGCCTGCATGGAAGTCATATTGCAGTTTTGTGAAAAATGCACAACGCATGACTCATAATTATGCCAAATTAGGAACAAAGCAAAACATGAACTTGGATTAAACCTGAATTTTATTAAACTGAATTAGATTAAGTACACTTTCTGCTTGAATTTACGCTGTTTTTCCGTCCATGTTACATACGTTAAATTCAACTTTGATCAAAGTTTACAAGTTCAACATTGCCAGATTTATCCTGCCTTTCACACAGCTGTATCCCAGGTTGTCACAGGATGTTAACCTGAGGACAATGGCTTTCTGCATGAAGATTGAATTTTGCAGACTTTTGTCCTCGAAGTAAGCCCGATACTGTGGAATCGCCCAATTATCTAATCAACCAATCACATTGCAGTTGCTTCAATAAATTTAGGTGTGTGGTCCTGGTCAAGACAATCTCCTGAACTCCCAACTGAATGTCAGAATGGGAAAGAAAAGTGGATCCATCATGCCTTGTTACCACTGTGCAGGCTGGTGGTGGTGGTGTAATGGTGTGGGGGATGTTTTCTTGGCACACTTTAGGCCCCTCGTGCCAATTGGGCATCGTTTAAATGCCACGGCCTACTTGAGCATTGTTTCTGACCATGTCCATCCCTTTATGGCCACCATGTACCCATCCTGTGATGCTATCTCTCCAGCAGGATAATGCACCATGTCACAGCTTGAATCATTTCAAATTGGTTTCTTGAACATGACAATGAGTTCCCTTTCAGTCGATAAAGTCGGACGTAGTCGACGGTCGACTGAATGGAGATCGCGTCAGAGAGTGTTCTACTGTATAGCGCGAGTGCAGCGGTGATCGAGAGCTTTGAGCTCTGAACTTGGTTGACTGCCAACGTAATATTTAACATTACAATGAAATAGCGTTATTAATGTAATGTTTACATTTGGCATTTTATTCAGCAATATTTTATGTTGGGCCTGTAATCATTTTGTTTTTCAAAATTGTTTTAGATTTCATTCATATTTTGTATTTGCCAATAAATGCCAATAAGTATAAATAAAGGGAGAAAAATAATCACAAATGAGTGGGTACATTTTTTAGTATACTTTGAAATGTAGAAAATAAATAGTCTTTTCCATGGAGTAAACAAACTATTAATTGATTGAATTTAGAGAAAAGGTACTATGATATCGTTATCGGGATTTGAGATGACTTATATCCTGATATGAGTTTTTGGTCATATCTCCCGGCCCTATTCAGAGATATTTTTTGAAAAAAGTTTCTAGGGGTGCTAGTAATTGTGGGCAACGTGTTTGGAGAAAAAAACATTTATTTCATTATGTGATTTATTCAGGATGCTGTGTCCATTTCTTTTACTGTCTATGGTGCCAATAATTCTGAGCACAACTGTAGGTGGCACAACATGAAGTCAACATGAAAGGGAAATTCTGACTTCCCATTTCTTTCCTGTTGTGGCTTGTGAAATTACTTCTTGAAAAAGAAAAAAATGTAGGGCAGGACTTGGTTTTGTCCATCAGGTATTAATTAGTTGGCTGTGGTTTGCAAATGCTGTGATCTCATGTGAGTGACAGGTTGTCCCGCCCTTGCACCAGTAAACACATCATCAGAGAAGAGATGTTGTTGCAAGAGGAAGTTATTTTGGTTAAAGATTGCGAGGGCAGATTGAAAAAATCATGATGTGATGTTAAAAAATAAGTATTGTCCATTTTGATTTAATGGAGACTTTAAGACTGTATTAGATCAGCCCTTTTTACCGTTGGCTGCTGGCCTGAAAGTGCTGCTGGCCTATAGTACCTACTCCTGGATATTAACATTACTTCTATTATTTATAATTTCATTAAATTATAGTGACATTAATTTCTTTAGTTCATCCACAATTAAGCTGCATTAAAGGCAGTGGGTTAATGTGTGACCAGCATTCATATTTATTATATTTTATTTAAAATTAAAAAATAAGGTATTTCTGGTACAGTCTCTTAGTAAAACGATACACAATCTGCTGGAGTAAATAATGATTTATTCTGGATTTAAACAGAACAAAATAGAAGAAAATATTCTGCTTGTAATATGTGGATATCACATTACTGCAGAATGCTCAGTCTGAAGCCGAGATCCAGCTGCAATTTTTATTTCAATGCTTAATATGATGTGCTGATAAAAAATTTCATGCAATGTATTTTTAAGTCAATTTTATAAGCTCTGAGGATATTTTTAAAATAGCCAGATAGCTACATTTCAGCATCAAGTGCAGCAGCCTGGCATCAAATTCAGGCTTACTATCTTTTTCTTTTTTTTTCTTTCTTTTTTTCTGTGAGGAGAGAGTAGTGCAAAACTGCAAAATCAGCTCCAAGTCACACCAAGTAAAGAGTAAATTGAGCTTACTGGTTTACTGAAAGTGAGACTCAAGCCATCCCCTGGCTGTGTGTGGGATCCAGCCTTTAGTTTGACTCAAGGTCCACCATTTGCCTTTTCTTTTGGTTTTTTTTTTTTTTGCATTTTTAAAACTGTTGAAATATAAATAATGACAACAGGTATGGGTTAAACACACCAATCTTTTATGGGAAATATCGTAGAATTTTTCTTTTTGTCAAGTGTACATTTACAATACAGTACAGTCCTCATATCTTCTTAATATACTTGGGGAAAAGAACTGCAATGACTAACTAAGTTCTTTATTTTCATCCTGTTAGACATCATTTTTTGGTAATTGTGTAAATAATAAAGTTAATTAATAACATTTAAGTGTATAAACTTTACTGGTCTGGTGCAACCTTTTATATGAAGATCATTAAGACTATTTTTAATTGGATTATTTCGTGCAAAAATGGAACAGATTACAACAAAAGGTTTGACCTAAGCCTGCTGTCAGACACTTTAAAGGAGATGGCTATGACATTTAAATCACCACGCCAAGCGGTGGGTGGCTATGTTGTGATTTGGTTTCTAAATGGAAGTTGTTTCAAGTCCAATTAAGCAGCTACTGAAATTAATCTCTTTACAGCAGTTATAAATTAAACTCTATCACTGCTGGCCAAACACAGTGGCAGAGAATGTGGATAAACTGGTGAAAATTAGGGGTCTGGAGGACAGTGGAAATAAAGGCAAACTTAATATAAGGGTGGGCTAGATGAAAGGAAAAGCAGAAAAGCTAAACTGAAAAGATGGAGAAAGTGTGTGCGAAATCAGAGAAGAAATGCGAGTGAGACTCACTCATTAACATATCTCTTAAGTGAGACATTTAATATTCATAAGTGGATATTTAATATTCAACAATATTATGTGTGTGTTGTACTACTTTCATGTTATCACTGTGAAGCTGCTTTGATGCAATCTGTATTGTGAAAAGCGCTATATGTGACTTGACTTGACTCGTGAGACTCACTCATGAACTTATCTCTTATATATATAAAAGCCAAGTCAGGGTTTGTACCCTGGATCCCTTTTCACACTAAACTGCACCACAACACCATCTTATGCATATAAATAATACCAAATAGATGTTTATTTTAAAATTTCACATGTCTTCTCACCAGTGCAATGGGAGCCAATTATGCCATTTCAAATAAATAAACAGGTTCAGAACTCCCCCACCAGCCAAAGCAATCAACCAGGCCTCACAGTGTGTGTGTGTGCGTGTGTTTCACAATGGTTCTTTTTGAAGAAAAAGTAGAAAAAAAGTAGAAACCACACTCATTTTAAGTAGAAAAATTCTGACTTTTTCTACTTAAAATGAGTGTGGTGTGTAACATTAGTTTGTGTGTTTCTGCTTTGTTATTACGGCAGGTGCTATGGGAAAGTTTTGGCCTCTGAGGAACATAAAAACTCTGCAGGGATCCTAGTGAGAGCAGTGTGTGTGTGCATCTATCAGGAGTGTGAAGGAGACTATTGTCTGTTAATTTTCAGTGGAGTGAATCTAATCTATGTGGCTGATTTTCTTTAAGATCCAGACACTCCCGCAGTCACACAGCATGAGACAGGAGTGTAAACAACGCACATATGCTAATGTATGATAGTTAGTCAAAAAACGTGTGGCTGTCTTCCTGTGCATGAGTTCAACATGTATGTATGTGAGTGTGAGTGTGTGTGTGTGCAGCCCATTTTTCCTGAAAGGCTTTGCAAGCCTCTGAGCTGAATGCTAACTGCCTTGCCTGGGGCACAACAGGCTACTACAACCTACACACATAGACACACACTTGCAAGGTTAAGCACTGGTGAAGCTCTAGAGTCCCACTTTCATATATTTTGCAACAGAGGTTAGCTTCGGAGAAACTGTGTGTGTGTGTGTTTTAGTGTGTGTTGGAAAGTGATTTGTATCTGAGATTGAAACTGTTCGCTTTGTATTACCAGCAATAATGGATTATTTAATATTATTGTACACAATCGTATTATTATGCAACATTTAAATTACAAGTATTTGTTTCAATTTGTGAAGCCACATTTCACAAACACATTTGATTGAGACAAACCAAATTTGATGAAGCGTAAATAAGTCTGCAAAGCTATACTGAGGAGTAGAGCCTGACCGATAAAGGATTTTGAAGGCCGATACCGATACAAATATTTTTGGGTTTGAAAATCCTATATTCCGATATATCGGCCGATATTTTTATTTTTATTAAATATTGTTGGATTTCACACACATGTAAAAGAAAAGCTAACTTTTCTGCACAAGATACGTTTGATGCTTTTTCTCTATGTCTAAATGTTCACTCCCTACATGTCTAAATGTTCCAACTTACATTATACAATGCAGGGACTGTAACTAGAGATATGCTAGCTATAAATACAGTAATCATTAATTTATTTAGGCAGAAAAAGTTCATTGTGGTTTCCAAGCTCATTAATGTTAACGTTAGCAGTCTTCCACTGATGATAGTGGCATTAGCTAGCTTTGTGATTAGCTAGTCTATGATGAGCCATAATTTAGCAATAGATAACATCATACTGCAAATTGTAAAACATACATTTTCAATATTACAGGCCAAGGAGAGATGATTGAAGCGTGTTTCGTCCGTTTTTATTTTATTTTTTAAATATTCATTTATCGGCCATTATCACTGCCGATACCGATATTTTGGAAAATGCCTAATATCGGCCGATAATATCGGTCTGGCTCTACTGAGGAGGAGGACAAGACTTTTTCAAATGCCTCAGAGGATTTGGAATATTATAGAAGTCCTTTTTCATCTTTAATTGTGAGATGAAGTAAAGGATCTAGAATATAATGGTCAAATCATAAAGACTCCAGTTGTGTATTGTTGTTTTTCCTGTTTTTTTTTTAAATGCTACATATTGGAAAGTTCAAATCATTTTAGTGGTTCAAATCATTAGCCTAAAGTGCATATCATATGCACGCGAAAAACGCGTACCATATAGACGCAAAAACTGTTTTTGGCGTATAAATGGCACGAGATATGACATTCGTGCTATAGATACAAACTTTCATAAAGTACAAAAGTCAAGAGAGAAAGTGAAAGAGGGAGAGTTGGTGAAGAAGGGATGATCAAGATTTTAAAAAAAGTTGTGCATTTTGTGTGTCGAACAGGCCGTGTGTGTCGGCAGTTATACGCCTACGTCCTCCTCACAAACATGGAGGAGGGGAGAGAGGGATGTGGTTCACCACAACAGCAACCGAGGTGACGATCTACCTTAACGCACAGAAATACTCACATGCATGCGTACACATACACACACAACATGTTAAACTCCCACGCAGCTCCACATAACCCACACACCCATGTGCTTTCTTCAACATGTTTACAGTTTAAGCCACAAGAACACTTGTGACTGACACACACTTTAACCATACGTTTATAACACAATAACCCCAGACACACACTATTACACAGTGTGGTTTATGATTTACGTCTGTGTTGTCTCAATGTTACTCCTCTCAGTCTGCAAGCAGCCTCTTTTCGATTAGATAAAAAAAATATAACTTTAAACACATCTCCCTCACATGCGTTTAAATTCTCAGCCCAGATTCTGTCATTTCTTTTACTTGATATAATTACATTCAGCTGTCTGGATGGCAGGCATTTTAAAAAGATACAACTCATCAAAATGTCAGTCATGCCAGATTATTTTTCTCAGTAGGCCTAAAATATGATGTGAATATTATGTCTCAGATAAATGTTATGAATAAATGTTATAATAATAAGTGACTATGAAAGTCATAATTACAATGAAGTGCATGACAGTTTTGGAACTTTGGTGCTGTCTTTATAATACAGTACATATATTATTAGAATCATTGTGAGTGATTATTGCTGTTAGTAAAAAGCTGTATTTATGAAAGGTTGTTACTTGGGAAATGAAGCCCTTTGGTACGGCACTAGTGACAACACAACACTCTCATGAGAAAAGTGTTAATGTCATCGATGTAATTACTGACGAAAATGTCTGTTGACAAATGTGTTTTTAGATTTCATCAGTTATAACAAAGATGAGATCAAATATATGCACAACCTTTCAAATGTGTGGGGTCAGTAAGATTTTTTTTTTTTTTCAAAAATCAAATAATCCTGAAAAATGTATGTTAATAATAAGATGTTATTAATGTTAAAATGTTATTAATAAGAAATGTTCTCTAAAAACTAGAGACTCTAAAAACTGGAATTTAACTTTGACTACAAAGGAATAAATTATATTTTAATGTATTTAAAAAGGATATCATTTATTTTAAATTGTAGGAATATTTAAATAAATATTTTATTTATTTTAATTATTCATTCATTCAAATAAATTCAGATTTGTTTAGAATAAAAGTTTGCTTTCAAAAAACATTAAGAAGTGTTTCTGAACCCAAACTTTTACATGCTAGTATGTATATGTTTGATAATAAATGTACATTTTTAAATATTATAATATTTAATTACAGTTTGACCCTCATCTTTTTATCACTTTATTATTAGCTATTTTTGCTGACTTAATAAAACAGAATTTCAGTCAGGATACAACAGACACAAATTTATGAATATGACATGATGCAACTTTTGACTGTTTATAAGACATTTTAATCAAAGGTCTGAGTAAAAAAGTCAAAGTTATCAGTGCATGAGACACTTTAACACTTTATCTAATATATAAGCTTGAGAAACTACAAAATCACAGGTCGATTCCGATTTTACTGCTTTAGGTCTGTGAGATGAAACGTTTACTTTATGCTGAGAAAACATTTCGCTGTCATGGGTGCTTAATAAATCAGTTATCAGATCCCAAATATGCGATTACTGCCTGAGCCCTCCGTGTCATCATATTCATATTACTGCACTCAGCAAAAGAGCAGTTGCCAAAAGTAAAGTGGTTTGGCCAGTGTGATGGAAAGAGAGTGAGAGAGAGAAGGAGGGAGGTGGAAGGGAGAAAGATGGAGGGAGAAAAAAAGAAGTAAAACAGGAGATACAATGTGGGGTGGGAGAGACAGAAAGGGAGGGAGGGAGGGAGGAAGAGAGAGAAAGAGAGATGACTTGTATTGGCAGTGAAAAACGTGTCCAGAATGATCATATCTCAGTGACAGGGAAGCTACTCAGCAGAAGGGGGAGTGTGTAAATGATCTGCCCTATGGACACATACAGATGCACACACACTGACCTTGCTCAGTCATGGGGAAAAAATGAAGAAGAAAAAAAACTTGAGTTACGGTATGAAATTAAAGGCGATCTACTGCACCTCTCAGTCATAAATCACCATGTAATTACTAGAGTCTATCGATCCCTATCTCTCTCTACTTCCTTTCTATGTCTCTCTTACCCTCGTTCCTTTTGTCATTCTCTCATTTTTGCCTCCCTTTGTTTCATCTCTTTCATTTAACCTTTTGCAGTCAACCCATCTCTTTCTGTCTGGATGTATCTATCAGTGGGGCACAAGTGAAGAGGTGGGTGTAGGCTGAGGGAAGATGAACACTTCTCGAGTGATGAAGCTTTGATTTGGTTGTCGAATAATGAATAAGACCCTGAAGTTGCCGGGGGAAACCACTCTGTTATTATCGACAGCCTCGGCCACCGCCTTTAACTTTCTTACCGTGACTCTATCAGAAATAATGCAGTGTATATAAACTCAACACTTCAAACACAAAAGAATCACTGGGTTTTCTATTAAATCTCATATAAATGCTGCACAATTACTTAAAGGTGTCATGGTCGGTTGCAGTAATGATGAGATAGCTAGGATCTAATCGCAGACAGTAACAGTTTATTTAAAAGGAGACTTCACCTGGAAAGATGAATGTGTATTTAAAATGGGTCATCAGAAGAAGTAATGTAGAAGATGTATTTTTGGAAAAATACTAGAAAATGTATTTTTGGCTCATGTTGATGAAAGACAACTCCCAGAATGCACTTGCTTCGCTGCCCTAGGAGGCCACGCCTACCAGTAACAGAGCACAGTAGTGAAACAACAAGTCTAGGCTACTAGTGAGTCTCCATTTCGAGGATTTCGAGATCACCCCAAAATGTCTGGGATTCGGCTTTTACCTTCTACAGTCGCCATTTAATTATGTTCACTGTGGCGAGCCGGTGGCGTGATTACTGATGAGCGTCACCTGTGTAATATATTCGCAAATATTCTTGCTCTAAAGGCTATCTGTTGTTATTGAAACATGCTTGTGCTTAAGGCTATCTGGTTGCTATTGATGACACACTAATATTTTTGTAAAGGGAGGTAAAGTTTGAGTACCACTTCTTTAAAATCCGTTAGTTGCTATTGGAAACATGGTTGCTTTAAAGTTATTTAGCCCAGTTGTTTTTTGAGTCATGTGTTTTAGGCCTATATATAGTAGCCTGGCTAACACCGGACCCAATTCTCGTTGAGACTTGGGTCTGGGAACCACATGCACAATTTCTCGTATTTGAGGCGTGGTTTACGAATGCCCGGTGCTGTTTATTGGGTGCTAAGAATGTCTATCAAATGCTCCTGTACGTAGCTCATAGCCAATCGTTTCAATTAGAAAAACACAAGTATTAAGTACAGTTTAACATAGATGTTGAAGCATTGGAAATTGTTTGCGCTTGTACTTCACAAAATAAAAATTTAATTTAATGACTAAAGTCAACAACTTTAATTGGGTACGTGTGCACAGCTAAAAGTTATGCTAATAAAGCGGTAGCTGTATATTGATATTAAAAAGCAACACAACTTACTGGCACTGTGACAACCACAGTAGGTATACAAGCATAATGACAATATGATATTAATAAATATCACTTACTATTTATAAGCTAAATGGACTTCATCGACGACGATGCCTAGCAGGTACTATACAACTCCGTGGCTAACATGTCTTGCCACTTTGCACTCTTCCAGACCTCGGGACTGTCGAACAGAAGTTGGTATCGACAGTTCTTTATCGCATTTTCTCTCTCGGGACACAGCTGAGCGACAGATATTCCTAGGTTGACCGCCTCCTGTACCTCGTCCTCCATTAGGGCGATTAATGGCGAGACAACAATAACGACTGGGGTCTCGCAAAGTTTAACGCCAAAAACAGCTCTTTTTTTCAAAATAAACTTGCATTCTAAACTAGTTAAAACAATATCTAATGCTGCATCAAAAGGTAGATCGCATCTGATGCCATTGAATCCATAGATATAAACAAACTGTGTCGGTGTGTGGGATAGATGTCGTCATCGTCTTGCTGCTCCCTCCCCTTTCTGTGATTGGTTCCCTAAATGAGGCGCAAAATCTGGCCATGGTATCGAGACTGCCTTTCAGCGTGAATTGAATCGCGCTGCGGTAAGGCAGTATAGGGAAACCCAGATTATATATCTGGTATCATTGTCACTGTGCTAAGCTTATCCAGGTATCAGCAAAATGCTTGTCGTTGTTTCAGCAACATTGCTATATCAGTACTGTACTGGGGTGCGTTTCCCAAAAGCATCGTTAGCCAACTATGGTCGCAAGTTCTGTCGTTATCACCATACTGTAGTTCAGTGAGTCGATGTTTCCCGAAACCATCGTTCCAGTGAACATTCGCAAACAGCATCTCAAATTAATGTGGTTGGAACGACAGATCTCGACCTGTGGTTAGAATCATAGTTTCAAGATTGCATGACATGTTGACTTAATAAACCCTTATATTGAGCAAAATAAGCAAGCTGACATTCAGTACAACCTGTGTCTATTTAGATAATTTATGTCGTTGAGTTTGTCAAGAGATTTTAAAGTTTTTGAAGACTGCGCATATGCAAACATGCTCTACTATGCAAGTATGAGCCTATGATGGAATCTGGAAATAAATCGAAATAACTGAGAAAAATGATAAATATTCCTCAGATGCCATGTCTGTAATTTATATCTAAACATCTAGCATTAATTCAATTTCAAACAGTTTCGTTAAAATAAGTTATTACTCCACCATGTGTGTGATGTCATCAACCAACGCGGTTGAACAACCACTTTGCGACAATAGGGTTTCGGGAAACAGTCGTGACTAGCTTGTTGATTTCTGCAACAATGCATTGTACTATGGTAGTGAAGCATCGAGTTACATGCTTCACAAACGCACCCCTGGTTAGTAATAATAATAAAATAAAATGTTACATTTATATAACGCTGTTCTGGGCACTCAAATCGCTTTACATATGGAAAGGGGAATCTACTCAACCACCACCAATGTGGTTGAGTAGATTTTTTGGTTTATGCTGGTATCACTATTTAAATTGATATTAATTTTGTATCTTTAATTTGACTTTCACATACAGTATATGCATAATTTTTGGACTTTTACTTTGCCTTTCTTTGTTCTTCTGGGTCATATTGGTATTATGTGTATTATTCATTTTATTTTTATTTATATATGTATAATTGTTTTGGGGGGTTTTTTTGGTGGGGGGTATGAAGGTGTGGTTTATTTAACTTTTAAATGTCTGACGAAGAGCCTATGTGTTCGAAACATTACCATCTGTGTGTGAGTCTACCATTCAATTTTTTGGAGCCATGGTGTGCTGACATTTTTTTTCCCCCTTTTAAATTAATTTCTTTGTTGAGCACCCAATTTGAGCAACATATTGCTTTGCTGTCGATGTGTGTGCTTTGGATCTGATTTTATAGCATCGGCCATTTGCAATGCAATGCAATTTTTATTGATATAATCATTACTTGGGCTTCTAGTATTATTGAGCATCCTGTACTAAGCGACATGCTGTGGTAATAAAAGCATTGTTTTAGCTTATCTGATTGCATATAATAAAGACTGAGCTTTTTTTTTTTTCAATTTTATTGTTACATGCTGTGTTAAAGTTAGCACATGCTTGCGGCTTAAGCTTATCTAGATTATTGGTAACACACATTAGGTATGCTTACTGCAGAGGTCTGTCATTCAACACTAACAACATCATAGCTTGATAATCTACAACACCTCCACAACAATGGAGTTCAGTACGAAGGGAGCAGAAATCATGTTCATGACTGAGGAAGCACACTGGACTTCATTGCTTAGCTGAGCACTGCATCTGACTCAGAGCTACTGGGTGTATGCTTCGCCGACCGGACTAGACTATATATATCGCTTCCCCGACCGGGGTAGACTGTATGTTATATTACATATGTTATATGTTATATAACATGCTTGTTGTATCAGTTTTGTTGTCACTAGTCAGAGCTATTGCTGTAGGGTGCATGCTTCCCCTGCCAAATTATAGTTTTAGTGTATTTTGGCAGATTTATACAACATTTACATTTACAATCATTCATTTAGCTGACGCTTTTATCCAAAGCAACTCACAATTGCTATATATGTCAGAGGTTGCACGCTTCTGGAGCAACTGGGGGTTAAGTGTCTTGCTCAGGGACACATTGGTGTCTTACAGTGGATTAGAACCCGGGTCTCTCACACCAAAGACATGTCTTATCCACTGCGCCATCACCATAACAACATGCTCGTTTTGTCAGATTTTGCTATCACTAGAGGTGTAAGCGTCCCTCAATAGATCCCAATACACTGTTAAATTACAATATAGCTACTGCAACATGCTTGTTGCAATGCTCCAGCTTGGGCTGATGCTTCCCCCATTAGATTTGATCTATAGTGCCACTAACCTATATATATGCCACTAACATCAGGATGTTTTAACCATTCTATATTAGTATCAGTCGCATTGGGGGTAGTGTGTAAAATACATTCAGAAGTTTGCTGTAAGTTTGTGTTGCTGGATATTTGAATGTGGTTTTGTTTTGGGGGGTTATTGCTGCTCTCCATGCTCTTATTCATGCTTGGCTGCATGGATGTGCATGGAGTCCTTACCCAGAACAGAACCATACTGCCAATCCTAACTTTATGCTAATTGTGGACCGTATTTTCTATATTTTCCTCTCAGCTGATCCACGTCCACCAATAGCTGGGTTTCAGTCACGTGATTGTGATGATGCGTGGAATTCAGATGGAGGGCAGGGAGTGAAGAGCGCAATGGACGAGATGGAGGAAAGTACGTACTGAACCACTTTACACGCTATTACAAGAGAAAGAAATAAACAAAAAAAAAATCAAACATGTTGGAAGTGATCCTTACATTAGGAGCGATTTTTTTTTTTTTTTTTTTTTTTTTTTTTTTTTTAATTGAATTGAAATATTTTCCTGCCATCGAGGCTGTAGATATCAGCAACTACCTCGTCTTACAGACATACTTTGACTTTACAAAGTTCGGAAACGTTACACGTTACACAAACAGTCACTTAAGTTGTATTAACTCACCTTTGACAAAGTGATCACTAACGTTACACACGAGCATTATCCCATTTGGCTCCTCCCGACCGCAGACATACTAGGTTTGCAAGCTGTTTTTCCAGAGTTTTTCGATCAATTTCTTGCATTTCCCCCCCTTATGAGCAACAACTTTTGGTACACGATAAAAACTCCTTGTGGTTTGATCAATTCAAGTAACTATAAATGACTCTAAACACAGGCATTTTGAGATTGTTATAGTGCTTTCTAAAAACACACTGTAAATGATTTCTGTTGTTTTCACAGGATTATACTGTTTTTCTCAACAGTTTCTTACTGTATAATCTATGTACAGTAAGTTACAGTAGATTTAGTTGTTTTCACAGTATTAAATTGTTTTTCCAACAGTTATGTACTGTGCACACAGTTGACAGTATGTTACTGTAGAATTTCAATGCATTCTGGGAAATGATCAGTTACTGTTAATAAATACAGCAGTGCAAATTGACCGCGAAAATCACCACACCCAGTTTCACGGGAAAAAATTGCTAGCCTACTAATGTTATTCTTACATTTAAAATAAAAATGTAGCACTGGTTAACAGTCATAATTTATGACTTAATTTATGTCAGTGGGGTGTGCATGCTGAGAGCATTTGACTTTGGAAGAGTTTCTGTCGTGTCAGTGGTGCTGCTGTCGACGTTTTCTGCCGACCTGGAACTTCTTCATCTGGTAAGTAATAATTCTTATATGTGTATGCATATGGATTCTAGCTAATAACTTTAAAGTTATTTAGAATAGCTGACCACGATTTCTATCTATTCTAGACATTTTAATATAATATGTATATGATAGGCTACTCTTCAATGTAGCCATTTGGGACATGTTACTGTAAATTCAAATACATTAGTACGAAATGACCGCGAAAAATAACAACAAGCTGCCATTTTATGAAGAACTCTTCAGTTCTCTTCCCTCTGTAAGAACGCGAAGGCAGTGCATCGCGTCGCTGTCGACAACGTTTTCGCCATACATATCTGGTTAGTAATTCATATTTTTATGCAAACCATATCAGTTATTGCGTTAACAGATTAACGTTAGAAAGAACTGGCCGCGGAATTGTTCTATAACGTCTGTATAAGTTAGACGCGGATTGTTGATAGCCTAACTTACTTGATTAATGTGATTTTATTAACATACATTTCATATGTAACCTCTTATAAGGTCAAAATGGTCTAATCATTTTGTTATTTACCACGTTAAGTCGGTGGAAGCGCCTGCACGTTCATTATTTTATAACTTATACGGTTAGGGATTGAAAATCGATCCTGAAATCGGATATCCAAGGTTAGGATTCGGATTTATTGTTATAAAATTAAAGTGTCGATTTCTCTTCTTGATTTTTTCACGCTTATTTTCGGGTAAATCCTGACCTGGCGTTCTGCCATTTAACGTTACCTCAGATTAACTTACTGATGGACCGCGGAAAGCGCCCAAGGTGCATTTTTGTCCAAAATACAAAGCTATGTGTGACATGTACAATATTGTCTGCTATAATATCATTGTTTTTTTTTTACTAACTGATATGTACTCATATATGTACTGAAGAGAACGATGCCTTGTCAAGCTTTTTTTAATTCGTATAACTTAGTATCACACAAGCAAAATCTAGCCTACGTTTTCACGTGATCGTAAATGAATTGATTTTAACAACAGTCCAACAAACAAGATTTTAGTATTAAGTGAATTACACTTTAGACATCATTTTGTCTGTTTTTGCTGTTTAGCCAAAACAACAACAACAAAAACGTACTGTATTTTAACTGTCTTGTCTTTCTCCTTTTCCACAGGTGTGAGCTGTGCATGTTAAGAAGACCCCTATCCATCTTGATGACCGATGAATTGTAAATCTAATTTAATTATTCTATTTATCTAACTACTACCACTATACCTAAACGTACTGCATTTTAACTGTCTTGTCTTTCTCCTTTTCCACAGGTGTGAGCTGTGCATGCTAAGAAGACCCCTATCCATCTTGACGACCGATGAATTGTAAATCTAATTTAATTATTCTATTTATCTAACTACTACCACGACACCTAAACGTACTGTATTTTAACTGTCTTGTCTTTCTCCTTTTCCACAGGTGTGAGCTGTGCATGTTAAGAAGACCCCTATCCATCTTGACGACCGATGAATTGTAAATCTAATCTAATTATTCTATTTATCTACTACCACTATACCTTGGTCCAGTACTGACCCACTGAGAATATTTTAAACAGATTATTATCCATCTGTGAATTTTGTCTATCAAGTTGTTAAGAATTGTTGTGTAAAAAACACACACTAAACGTTGTTGTACAGTTTAAGGTTCAATTGCATAAAATATTGGATAGAAAACTTCCTATTGCAAAAGTTAAAACATAAGTCTGCATATAAATGATTATTAATACCGTAATGCAAGTTTTTCATGGCACATGTGCATGAGGAAGTTGTTTTGTGTTTAGTTTTTTTTAAAAGGACACTGGATAACTTGTCATTTTGTAATACTCATCTGGATTGGTGGTTTACTCGTCAAAGCTAGTTTATCTGTCTCCCAGTCTTGCAAATCTGTTCCTCTAGATAGAAAGCAGTCAAAAACCCTTAATCAGCAACTGACCAGTTAGACAGTCTATCTCAAACCAATAGACCATCTTAGACTATTAAGCTGTTTTACCCCAGCAAGGAGGATGAGTTGTTATGAACTATCTTTCTAATAGATTGATCAGATAGCACCCCTTTAATCTTTTCTATTTTACCTGTTCATGATAATTTTTTGCATGTATTTATGCATAATTGTTCATGATTGTCATGCATGATTTTTAATGTATTATATTACATTTTTATTATTAATGTATTTAATTGTATTAATGTATTTAAATGTATATTATGTAAATGTACTAATGTGTTTGAAAATACACAATAAACCTTGTGCAGTTAAAGCTTCAATTGTTCTTTTTTCTATTTCCCATTAACAGTTAAAATGTGTAACCTGTAGAAAATCCTTAGAAATATTATTTTAACTGTTAATCTTTTGTTGTTGAAAATGTTATGTTGAAACATTTGCAAAAATGTTTTCAAAAAAAACATTTTCAAAAATGTCGAAATGTTATTGTATTTATACGCTATAGCACTATAAAATAAATACAATAACATTTCGTACTATACAGTATTATTAAAAATTACCAGTGTAATACTGTATTTTAATATGGTAAGAAATTACAGTAAAATAATGTTATTTAATTTACAGTATGCTTAACAGTACTGTAGTTACTGTTACAGTAATTTTACTGTTAAATGAAATACAGCAAGTACTGGATAATTGTTGCCAGTAAGTTACTGTTAATTTGACAAGAAATTTTTTACAGTGCAGAATATCACTTCCTGCCCTCCATTTGTACTTCACGCCATGACAACACAGTGGCGTGACGTCATATGAAAACAAGCTATATAAATACGACGCCTATCACTGTATACATATATACGCTCCTTCACTATTATCAGCAGCTATCGCTATACGTTTCTCTAGAGATAATTACCCTCCTCCATCCTCAGCTCCTCCTCTCGCCCATTCTGGATTTGGCATTCTGATTACCCCTGAATCAGACTAGAATTCTCTACTTATATTGTGCATTAAAATTATTTAATGATATCTGTATACATTCATGGTTCTGTTCTGTTTACCCTAAGTTGGGTTATTGCTGCTATTTTTACCCAGAACAGAACCATAACACCAATCATAATTATGTATGTGACGATAGTGGTCCTGCCAGAACTGAAATTCAGTCAATCTTGAACTTGAAACAAACAAAAGAAATGTTCAGAACTTTAAATTGCCAATAGTGAATAAATAAACACACAACGTCGAGATATAAAAACCCCCAGCATACTCAACAAATATTTAGTCATAAATAGCAAAAGGTAGCCTACATTTAAATCACTGAGTATGATAAGACATACATCTCGTTTCATTTAATAAACAATTTTAATCAGATTTAACCTCAGTAGACCACACAGACATACATTTGAAGCCATTGAACGATATATTGCTTTGGGGAGAAAAGAATAAAAAGTATATATATATAAAAAAGAAGAAAAAGAATATATATATATATATATATATATATATATATATATATATATATATATATATATATATCGAACATAAAGAAATCGGCTAAATGTTCCACAACAAATCTAGTTCTAATAAAATATCTGCATTCTCAAACATTCTTAAATGGACACCCCAAAATGAAAATTGTCATAATTGTCAAAAAAGTATTGTGAGTTTGGAAGGACACGAGGGTGAGTCAAGGACGTAGTTTTGGTTTGAACATTGGGGTGGTTGAAATGTGAACCGTTAAGCTGGATCCCAGGGCATGCACCCTCATGAGATTTATTTGTTTGTTTGTTTGTTTGTTTGTTTGTTTTTTTTGTTATTGTTTGCAAAATGGTCTTTTATGGTTTCATCCACACATGGTTGATATGTTAGTTATATTGGTTGATAACATAACTTCAATAAAGTGGTAGCATAGTTATAATTACTTGTTTACATAGGATATGTGATGCATTTTATATTTTGCAACACCAAAAACCTTATCAGTTTGGCAGCATTTTCTAAATCAAAGTGCCATGGTAGGTCAAACTAAATTAAAATGTTCTTAAAGTGATCTCTTGGAATACCTGTAGCTGAAAGAACACATTTTACACATGGGTTAAACAATTGTTTAGTCAATAATTCAAGAAGGTACATATACTTTAATCTTTTATTCTAGCTTTTAATTAACAGTAACATAAGTTATTTGTAATTGTTTAACTATACCATTTGTTACAATAAGGATATAATTAGGCAAGACCGTTGATGGCTACTCATATTGATTTCTTACAACTTATAAATGAAAAAATGTATTGCTTTAGTGTTATGAACTATTCTAGAGAACCACCAAATACTTTCCTGTACAGGAAGACTGGCATCATAACACTGGGGTGAGCTATTCGCAATGAGCTTGAACTTTTGTTCTTTTTCACACAAATTATGATTACAAGGCAGATTATTGTTTGATAAAGACTTGTTTTCATATGGCTCATTGCACAATTTGATCTCAAAACACTTTTGCCATAGTGCGTAAACTATACACATACTGTATGTTAATATGGTAGACTGTGTTATTTTCAAAGCCAATAGAAAATTAACCTCTTTGCAGCACTCAACTGCTAGAAAATTACTCTAATAAATTAATTCTATTAGTTCTGTCAGAAAATAATTCTAATAAAATTAAAATAAAACGTTTTTACTTTGAAAGTGTCAGTAAACATGCAAGACCAAATGTAATATATTTATAGAAATGTCACCACAGGCATCATTTTTCAATGAAAGAAAATTACAAAAATCTTAAAAAAATCTTTTGCCTAACTAACTAACTAACTAAACTAAACTAAACTAACATCTAACCTTCAAAGAACACTAAAAAGCTTTATATTTTAGGTTGTTCCTGCTAATTCGTGTGTGCAGAGTGAGCAAATGCTGAAAGCGAGTTTCATGACTCCAAATGTTATCATACAGAAAGAACTATCGTAAAGACTTAGCGATGACTTTGCCGTTTGGCAAATGGCACTTTTTATTTGATCTTGATTTTATTTTATGTGTGTGTGTGCATCACTACAAATGAAACTACTGAAAACACACATCCTCACCAACTGAGAAGTAATGAGGTGAATCTGAATCTTTTTGCTTTAAGAAACATGATGCAATATTGAAATGTCTCACTAAAATCATTGATGAACTTATAGTCACGTATGTTAAAACTGTATCAGTAGTTAAAACTGAGTTACACTGAAATTTTCTTTACACTAAAGGTTCTTACAGGTGACACTAATGTGCTTAGTTCATTCTTTTCCGTTACTTAGAGGAAATGCGCAATTGTGGTTACTTTGATCCAGTTAGACTGAAACTGATCAATAAAGAAAGTCATTTCAGGAGTCATTTAGACATTGATCAACTGAAAATGTGTGTGTGTGTATTTTCTCTGGCCTGAAGGCAGGTTTATAAAATAAGATGTACAATGTGATGGATTACGAGTACTCTAAAAGCAGGCTGCACAGCTTTTGAGGACAGATTATTGAAGTATCGCCATATTCAGTATAATTTGGAGATGGATGCATGCATAAATTATTAAGGATATAAAGAATCTTCTTTTGAAGATAAAATCTGACTTCCTGTCTGACTAACTCATGCATAAATAGAAAGTATAAACATGTTTGCTGTCAAAACTGAAATGAAAATGCACTTTGTCTTGAATGTTCGAAACTAGTTTTTCAGAAATGTTTTCAAAGTCTTGGAGTGAACGCTTTTATTTCTACTTCGCTAGATTCTGTTTGAATAAAATATTTCAGCCTTTTTTTCTAACATGCAGCTAACAGCATCTTTACATCACTAAAACTTATTTTAACCTGACACTAAGATTATACATCGTGAAGTTTTAATACAACCTTCACTTCCAATTAAACCGATCTGAAGTATAGAAGCCTTACCGACCAGTTAAAAATAGCTGTTCAATTCAGACATGCTAATCCTGTGCATTTCATTTGCATTGGTTTGACGTTCTCAGTGATGGGTAATACTGGGGAAAACCACAGTCTCAGGCATAACCAGTTAAAACTCTTCATCCATAACCAGTGTTTAAAGATGTCTTAAGTGTATTAGCAATGAAACATAGTGGAAATTTGTCCCCGTAATGACTGTTTCCTAACATGCTTCCTAAACATAAATGTACCTGCTGGATGGATAAATCTGTTACCATTCTCAATGGCAGTTAATGGTGGATAACAATGGCATAAATATATCAAGCATTTTTTACAAGATATTTACACATACACATTAAAAGTTGATTTAAAGTCAAATGGTCAGGAAACCACCAAGTGGTCTTTCCCATGCAAAAGCACACAATATATAATTTTATTTTTTAAAAGCCTGGATTTTTGTTGAGAATTTTCATTTCAATTTAGGTGTCACTGGTTGTACTGGTTGTTTTCACTAATCAGGAAATGCATCTGAATGGCTTACTCGTGAATGGATTGCACAAAATATTTTAACATCAGAAAGATTTCTTCTTTTTATCCATCTCCCTTTTAATATTTCAACCAACAAAAAAAAATCTGGGTTTTTTTAAGCTAGGCTAATCTACATCTATTAAAGAACCATTTAAAGTGCTTGTCAAGGATGCCTGAAGAACACTCAAAAACGTTAAGAGAACGTTTCACAGATAAGCCTGGCTGATTTGCTGATGGAAAATGATGTGTGTCTGCTGACAGGCTGCTTGAAGTATAGTTGTTGGCTGTCATAGTGGTGCTATCTCTTCACCAATCAAAGCGCAGGTAGGGGATGACAAGGAATTTATCTCAGTGTTAGAGAGCTCTATATCTCATGGCCTCAATTACAGCATAGAGTGTTAAGCCTTCATTCAGAGTAGTGTGTATGTATGTGCGAGGTTTTTTTTGATGGTGTAAAAGAGGAAGAAAGACATGAACAGCATACCCTGACAGCAAGCAGGGGTTTTTGAAGCCTTGATAGCAAGATCACACAGTGGCATTGTGCTTGAGTAAGTGAGTGAGTGTGTCAGTGAAACAGAGACTGGAAAAGAAGGCTACAATATATTTGTCATAAAGCGGGGGACTAAAATGTGACACTTTCAAATTATTGTTGTTATGCATGAAAATGAAGCACCTTATTATCTGCATCATTTCATATGGAGGTTATCAGGATTGGAAAATAAATTGTAATATTTTGTGTTGCTTTCCAGTAACAAAAAAAACAAACAAAAAACTTCTCCTTAATTGAAATAACACAGTCTCATCCCAAGACGTCATATAACTGACGTCTTGGGCCGTCTTTTGACCATACGTCAATATCCGCCTTTTTAGGGCCCCCTTAAACGTCGGTAGATGGCGATCCCGGGCCGTCATACAACTGACGCTTTACCTTTAACGTCAGTTAGGTGACGAGTTGGGTTTAGGGTTAGGTTTAGGTCTGGGGTAGAGTTAGGATCCCATAACCTCATCTACCGACGTTTAAGGGGGCCCTAAAAAGGCGAATATTGACGTATGGTCAAAAGACGTCCCAAAACGTCAGTTATATGATGTCTTGGGATGAGACTGCGCTGATTGAAACCATACATTTACAATTTAATTATAAGACTTGTTATATTTTTTTGTAAATTTTTATGTTTCTTACCCCACTGGAAAATAGTTTTAAGAATAAACATAATATTTGCCTGTGAGGTCAGTTATTTGAAGATATACTCTCTGAAAACATTATTGGAAACATTATTATTTTATTATACACATTTTGTTCTAAGCAAGGTACGTTGTGATTGCTGATGTATTCTCCCAGACCTGACGGGGTCTGGTC
The DNA here is from genome assembly GCA_038021265.1 of Cyprinella venusta. NCBI lineage: Eukaryota > Metazoa > Chordata > Actinopteri > Cypriniformes > Leuciscidae > Cyprinella > Cyprinella venusta. Next base: position 29,729,836 of record CM075866.1, read on the forward strand.
AGGTACGTATATACATAATTATGTATGGCTTGTTCTGTATGCTCAGGGATCCTGAGTTGCAGTGGCAACCAGTTACTCAGTGCGGCGTTTTACATAGCGTTCCCACTGCGTATAGCTACGCAATACAAAGTGACTGTTCAAAAGGGAGTCTCCCAATGAATCCATGCTTCAACTTTTAAATACATGATTCAATTTTTAAAATCAGCCGTATTCTTCAGCTGCTTATGTCATCAGTCGACCATGACCGTGCACCGCTCGCTCATGCGCATCTAAGTGACACGGATAAATGTACGCATCAATATGTTCCTGGGGGATCCGTAGTTGCACAGGATGTGGAAGCGCGCAAAAGTTCCAGAAATGTACAAAAAGTGCCCTGGCCTTGAATGACAAGGTAAAGGAAAATAAGACTAAACCAAAATTAAATTTACTTGGTATTTTTCTCGGGAGATGTTTTGAGTATTTTACTTTAGACACCGGATTATCAGCAAACTGCCAAGAGAACAGCTAGCCGGCTAGAATACACTAGCAATCTATTCAGTCAGCATATTTGTGTTTGATCTGTGTGAATAACTTATCAAACACAACTTATCAATATCTTATCAAAATATAAGACTTGCTAGACCTACTTTTAGCCACCAAGCAACCTTTCCACAAGGGATAGATTTTTTTTTTTTTTTTTTGTATTTTATAGTTAATGGAAATCAAATCAACCATTTATTTGAGTTAATCAGTACATGACTGATTAACAGTAATGTAAATGCTAAATGCCCAAATACATGTTGATAATACAACAATGCAAAAGTATATTGTATATGCTCTTAACCTTGCAGTTTTTCACATATCATGTAAGACTCAATTTCTCCATTTCTTTGGAGACCATTCATTTAATGGTTTATTTTTCAAAAAAAATTTTTTGAAAAATTGGTTACGTTAGTAAGTTTTCTGGTGTTTCATTTTTGCCAGTTTTTATTTTGCTCTAGTTTTTGTTATCTCTTGTCTTGAGTTTTGTCTTTTGTGTTGTCTTGTGTTGGTTTCCTTCTGCCTGACAGTTAGACTGGTTCAGTGTCTGTATTCAGCAAGTATCAGATCTCTGCTTCATGGTTCCTTGCCCTGTCTTCACCACAACCATCTCCCTTTCCTGGTCACGTCCTCTGCAGTTCTTTGTGTTGTCCTCTGGAGTTGGTTCTAGCAGTCACCCACAGGTGTCCTGTCATTGTTTCCTGTTGACACTTTTTGGACTGTTCCTGCCTCAACCTGTCTTGCACTGTCTTCTGTTAATAAAGATCACTCCCCTGCTCATTCTGCATCTGGGTCTCCCCTATCTGAATCCTGACACCTCCATATAGGAAAATTCACCCCTCCCCAACTTTAATTGGCAGGCCAGCTTACTAGTGAAAAATTACAGAGACATTTCCCTGTTGAAAAATCAGCTGACGGCAGCATGAATTTGCATTGTGGTTTATGCAGTTTAATTCTAGTTTGTTGCTGGTCTAGTTCACCAGCATAGCCTTTCTGCTTGATCAAGTTGTTTTGCTGATTCGGTTATTTGGGCAGTTTTACACATCATCATCATCAAATGCTTGAGAACAAGTATCCAAAACACAACATATGCTGGTGCTCTACTATGCTTGTGTCACAATCACGTTTGTTGCTACGTTGTCGTCTGCCTTAATCATTAATTTGTTGTAAAGGACAATAATTATGTTCTGCTGTGCACTCATCAGTCATCATCACTGTATCAATCTTATCACCTAGGCTGTGTTCGGGTTTGGTTTCAGTGCAGTGTCCGGTGTATTTTATGCTGTGATGCTTCGTTCGCTTGGATTTGTGGATTAATATTAAACCCTGTATTTGAGCTCTCCGTTCCTCCGTTCCGTCTTCACGCACATTAGACAACAGTTGTAACAGCTATAGTCTTTTTAGAGTATTATTCAATTGTAATTATAATGATGATCTTTGTGCACTGGTGTGAAGTTATAATTTCATTTAATGAATAAGTGTCATTTTATATATACATTTTGGCACTGTTTTCGACCAATGATGTATATTTGCTTTGTGATGTGACTCCATTATAAAAGTTTTACAAACTTTTTTATTTTTGAAGTTTTTGAAACTACATTTTGTACTTCTAAATTATTTCGCCACAGCATAGGAAAATCTAAACGGTTGACTTGAGTGCAACACAATGAATCCATAGACAACGGAGGAGCCTCAATTAGAATAACAAATACGAGCTGGGCTTCCCCTGTCACACACATACAATACACACTCATCACACACACACACTCAAACACAAAGTCTCTCTCACTTACAATTTTCACACATATTCCCAACGTTCTCTCACAAACACACACCTCCTTTGCTTTTTTTTACTTTCTTCTGGCTCTATAGGGCAAAAAAACAATAGGTAGTAAATAATCAAATTAAACGCATGTTTTAGCAGAGAACTGCTGAAAGCTTTCAGCCCCATTAGCTCCAGAAAGGAAGGAGGGAGAGGGGAGGAAGGGGAGGAATAGGGAGGGAAACAGGAATGGAGAGGAGTGGTGGGAGAGCAAGAAGAAGGAGAGCTGAACGCTTGCCAGACCATCACATTTGGCCCAAATGAGGCATACACTAATGCTGCCTCTTCAGAGTATCTAAAAAGTATGTGTGTTTTTGTGTGTGTGTGTGTGAGAGAGAGAGAAAGATTCTTTGGCTTCTGTCTGTATAAACTCATCAGACTTGCAGGCCACCCAACAGAAGCTCTCATCCTGCTTTAAATAGCTGTTTAACTTAGAGCGTGCGTGTATGTTTGCATGCAGCGAGTGTTGGTTTGTTAATCAAATCACACTCAGTGTTTTAAATGGTTGAGTGCATGCTCTCATGTTTGAACATGTCTCTAAAGAGCTCTTATGTTGTTTATGAGTCTACAACCGTTTTCACTTCGTTATATTGCCCATTGTTAAATTGACTTAATCATAAACCAAATCTGCATCTCCCTTCAACCTGTTTATAATCACATACATTTTTTATGCCAGTTGTAGAATTCTGCAGAACAGTTTGGTCAAAACTGCCTTTTGCATTTCTGCAGAAGTCAGCACTGTCCTGCTTCATTTTGAGTTAAACCCTCAAACCGTTTTGATTTACGAAAAGCAGAACAGAAAATCCCACTCATGGACTGGGCACTGGAATGAGATGCTAAGAGAAGTATGATGTTATGGTTTAAGTATATACAACTGGGTATGTAGATCTACAAGTGTGACAGGATGCTGTTGTTTTTTTATTTTTTTTTTTTATTTTTTTTTTATTAAATTAATGTTAATATATCAACATCTTTGAGACATTAAAATATGTTGCATTGAAAATAATATGTTGTACAATATGATAGCTTGAAATTAATCAAAATTGGCCTCTTCTGAAACTGCAGTGAAACACTAAATATTATATATAATGTGTTAACTGATTACAAATCAGATTTTCAATGAAAAATCCAAATAGATATTACTGTTCATGCAGGGAATTCTGAGAATGCTCATTTCCCCATATTATAAGTCAATACATTTTATTGTCAAAAAAAAAACTCATTCATTTCATTTTTAACAATATTTAGAGTGCTTTTACAATATTTTTCAGTAAAATTACATGTATTGTCTTTTAAAGTAGGCTACATTTTAATTTTACAGTTTTTTTTTTACATAGGCTACCTGGTTAAAATTACCTTAAAAACACTGAGTGTGTATATTTGTATAAAGTATGACTCCTACATTGGAGTATTATTTTGCAGAGCTGCTTCTGCTTGTATATTAATTTAAACATAGACCTACTAGGCTTGTTATAACCATTATTAAGCGATGGAAATAATTAGTTGCCTAATTAGAGATACTGTGATTAAAAAAAGTAGCACTTGTCACACTTTCATTGTATTCGTGAAGCTACTTGCCATGCCATTACGTTACATACCATAATATAAATTGCCAATCACTCGAGCATCTCTCTCTTTCGCTCTCTCGCTCGCTCGCTCGCTGGCTCTCTCTCTCTGTGTTGGTGAGCTAAAGCGCAGAGAGAGGCAGCGACTCTATTCAGTCACAGCTGACAGTGGAGGGTAGTCCTGTGTCTCAGCGCTCCTCTCGGGATATTCTCTTCAATTCGTCTTTTGAGCGCTTTCCTGTCTCCAGTCCTATCTCTCCTCCTGTCTCCAGACCTGTCTTCCCCCCCGCGCTCCTTTAATCCGTGTCGCAGTGAAAGAAAGGGATAAAGGGGAAGAGGGCGCGGAGAGAATAGCGAGCCGGTCCCCGCATCATTCCAGATGGCTGCCTCTGAATCAATGGATGGGATTGGGCGCTCGGGTTCAGAGCTGTAAGGAGCTGGTGTTCCGGAGAGACGCGGCTCTGCTGTGACAGCTTCCCGCTCAGCTGTGCCTCAGGTTCGGCTCAAGGTAAGGATGCTCGTCGCCGGAGACGGCGAAAGTGCGGCTAGTTTTGAGTTACGTTTAGTATTGTAACTTTATGCTGGTTGGGGTGCTGGACGTCTTTGTGTGTGTAAGATTTAGACACGCTGTGCTGGAATGTCACATTACTGATATCGGACCGGAGATGCTGTAGCCTACGTTTAATTTCGCTCGCGTTGTAGGCTTTAATAGTCATTTTAATACAATTTCTCTTGAGCAAAATCAGCTCTGAAAGTGCGTTTGACAACGGCTCCCGGTTTAGTTTGAAAAACAACCGTTGATGCGCGCAAACAATTGCACAGGTGCATGTTTGTCTCCATTAATTGTCTAGCCATATCGTCTTGGGCTAATTGAAAAGTATTTGAAAACATTTTCTAAAAGAATGTTCTAACTTACACAACACCGTAAACATTATAACCGTTTATTGTTCTTTTTAGAATCCTTGCTGTTGAGGCTGCGTACATTTAAGTAGCTACTATGTTTGTTTGTTTGTTTCTGAATTTTCGACTTTCATTTTCTCTTTTTGTTTTAGACTTTTTCCCAGGTTATTTTTGACATACATTTTTAATCTTAAACAAAAACGGTAGTTATGGGTTTAAACCAAAATTTATTAATGTCTTGTTAAACATAACAGAACTGAATAAAGAAACGAATTAAGTATTCATATTTTGTATTATTAGTATCAATTAATGTAGCCAAAATATCTAATCTTTGGAGATGCTTCCCTTTTTAAAGAATGCGCCGCCTCGCGGGGAAACACGCACGTGCGCGCACACGTAGGTTTCACTATACGTAAGTGAGGATCTCTTTAGGCGCAGTGTTTTTTATAACAAGGTGACGATATTTATACCCTCATCACACAAACCTGTTGACGTTAGACTTAAAACAAAAAATGATTTGACCGATTTATGACCCTTTAAAATTGTGAGTAGCCTGCCACTTTAAATGTCCACACAACTACTGTAAATGCATTAGATAAATCTGTACACACAGCGGGACTTTGCAGCCCACAGACTACACTAAACTTGTTGATTATAAGTTTTCAGTTAACATAATAGAAAAGTAAAATATTAAAATAATTACAAAAAACGTCTTCATATAGAATGTCTTGTAAATGTAATTGATACTCCCTAAGTAAACCTGTGCTTTTATGATGCAGAACTAGAACATTTTTTTCGGTTAAGTTTTTCTCGCCTTATAAAATTCATTCCCTGACTTTATTGAATTCCCCTGTGATGTTCCAGCGCAACGTTGTAATCTGTTATTTCAATCTTGTGTAATTCTTGTTCCTTTAATTACGTACTCCGATATTACACCAATCACGACATGCACATAGTCTCACACACACATAAACAGAGAGTGAACAAGTGCACTTGTTGGATGTACTGCATTTGCAGTTTATGAGAAAATATCTAGCCGCCATCCCTTTTTCTGCAGTAGCAATATTTTGAAGACATAATGTGGTCACGTAGATTACCGGATGTGTACATGCAGTATATGGGCGAAATTGTCGATTCCTATTGGACAAATGATGAATTTGTTCCTTCGAGCCACCCTTAGGCTCCTACTGGTTCAGCCTCCAACTTCCTATTTATATACAGCCAATCACACACTCCTCCCGGGAAGTGTTGGCCACAGCTGGTGAAGTGTTGATTGAAAACAACCTGGAGGCTGACGGCTGAATTGCCCCTCAAGAGCGTCCATACACACCCCTGATGAACACTTCTGTGAGAGGAACACACCTCAGAGATGCTTAAAGTTGTACTAAAACATGAATTTGCTTGTCGTTTGTCAACTGTATTCTCTCCAGGTTTGTTGGGGGTCAGGTGAAATCTCAGGACATGGAGGGCTGCTAGTTGGGTGAAGGATTCATTTCGGGAACAGCTGATATCTTGGCTGAACATTGTGCCACATTATCAACCAAAAGCGGCCTGTCTTGGAAGCCAATTTGCCAGTTTTGTGAGATGGTCACATGACTGCAGCATGATCACCAAAAAAGCCAATTTGCAGCTTTAGCCCACATCAGAGATCACTCAGAGACTCCCACCCACCCACACTCCCACACATGTGCGCCATTTGCCATGAATCTGGCCACCAAGCTGCGGAGGAATCTGAGGAGGCTGGTCATCCTCCTTGCCACCTTCTGTATGGTCAGTGTTTTAGTCTCCGCCTACTATCTTTACACAGGCTCCACCCAAGAACTGGATCTCGCGGACCGCGCCATAGGTGCAGACTGCGCTGACCTCAGGGCCCTCCCTTTCCGACAGTCAGAGCCTCGGACGCCAAAACCAATCGATCCGTCACGTAAGGATCCGGTGGTGCTGGTCTTTGTGGAAAGTCAGTATTCTCAACTGGGACAGGACATCATCGCCATTCTAGAATCCAACCAATTCCGTTACCATGCCGAAATTGCACCAGGGAAAGGTGATATCCCACCTTTAACACACAAAGGCCGTGGACGCTATGCACTGGTAATCTACGAGAACCTTCTCAAGTATGTCGGAATGGATGCATGGAACCGCGACCTGCTGGATAAATACTGTGCCGAATATAGTGTTGGCGTCATCGCATTTCACCGTGCAAGTGAAAACTCCCAGCCTGCACAGCAGCTGAGGGGTTTCCCTCTGACATTGCGCACAAATGTTGCACTTCGGGATTGTTGCGTAAACCCACGCTCACCTCTGCTCTACGTAACACGAGCGGAAGTTGATCGAGGGCATTTACCAGGAGAAGACTGGACTGTGTTCCAGTTCAATCACTCCACTTATGAACCAGTCCTATTGGCTAAAGCTCGGCCCAGTGAGAGTGGGGCGGCCCAGTTGATCCCAGGTAACCAGGGTCTCCATGCCACCGTCGTGCAGGACTTGGGTCTGTACGATGGGGTGCAGCGTGTGCTATTTGGACATGGGCTGAGCTACTGGTTACACAGACTCATACTGGTGGATGCCATCGCTTACCTCACAGGCAGGAAGCTGTCACGATCTCTGGAACGCTACATCCTGGTTGACATAGATGACATTTTTGTGGGGAAGAAAGGGACGAGAATGAATGTCAATGACGTGAAGGTAAGAGAAGTTTAAAATATTTTAAAAAAATGATAATATATATTTATAAAATGATTATTTGGGCATTTAAAATGGGATGCATCTCCAGAGATTCTAATCTACATTTTACAAACTCATCTACCACAAGATTATTTCCAACCAGTTCCAATTAATCACGAAAGACAGAACGAAGACTAGAATCTGAACTCTAATTAACTGTGTGGGATTTTTAAATGGAGCATTTGGTGAAAATGGTAAAAAAAACATTTAGCAAATCAGACAAGAACACCTGTGACTAAATATAACAAAATAGACTAAATATCAATAAGTCTATTTGGTTGATTTTTTTTGTCGCAGCTGTTCAAGTCTGATATGCTAAAAGTGAATCTTTTTGTGAGCACAAGAAGGGGATGTTGTGTGTGTGTGTGTGTCACTGAATTGGAGTGGGTGTTTAAGTTGGCCTCAGTCAGTATAAAGAGGCTATTTAGAGGGACAAGAGCAGTAAAATGGTGTTCATTCTCTCTTTCACATACTCATTCATAATCTCGTTCCCACGTTTGGCCCCTCTCTGAGATTGAAGAGCCGCTCACACTCCATTGTGAGATGACTTCATGACTTCCAGAGCTTTCAGTTTCAAGTGCATGCACATGAGTGTATATGAATTAATGCGGACATTATGCAACGATTAGAGATGGATACAATAGGAGAGAGTCAAATGTTTAAAGGAACAGTTCACTTGTGAACATTTTGTCTGTTATTTTTTGTGGAACTTAAAGGAGCTGTGTGCAAGAAATTTATTTCCATTAACAGTGGCGGTTCTACCTTGAATTACGCCCAGGGCGAGACCCCCTTTGAGCGCCCCCCCAACCCCCCCCCCCCCCCCCCCCCCAAAAAAAAAAAAAAAAAAAAAAAACAATAAATTTACATTCCGTTCCTTTGAAGAAAAAAAAAAGTTAATATAATCCAGTTATTTTGCTAGATTTTTCTAACTTTAAAGGGAGGAAGTAACCACTAGCACATTGGCCTTGAATTATATGCATGCCACACTTTGAGTTTTGACTAGTTAAACTATACTTTGTCATGATGGAGTTTTTAAAAGTAAAAGGGTCAGAGAGTTACTTATTTAGTAACACTATACTTATCTCTTAAATAATTCTGAACAGCTCTCATATTAACAACTATCCAAACTAGACCTAAAATAGCTTTTGTAGCCCTATGCCACTCTTAATGTCAGAGAAAAGGACAGAATCAGAGATTATTTAGAAAATAGAAAATTGTACTTTGAATATTATAGGCTACAGTAAAAACTCATAAAGTTGATCATTATGTAAATTATTTCCATTTCATGAATATTGACCAACATGATCACATACACAGAATCTTGTTCAAAAAGCCCAATACACAATGAAATCAATTCACCAAGTTAATAACATTAAAGATTTGTTTTAAATGAGTGTCTTTTATCTTACCTATACTAAACTTGAAGGTTAAGCTTAACACAAAAAAGATTTTATAAAAAATACCTCATATTTCAGCATTTAAATCATCTCTATAAAAAGAATACATCAATAAAGATACATTCCTGACATTTATAATGCACAGTAGCTTATCTTTTATTATTAATAGTAAAATTCGGTCCGATTTCCCCATGGCTGTCGTTGCTATACAACCATGCACTGCGCTCTCCACAATGACAAAGAAGTTTTAGTAATGTATTTCCACCACAGAAAAACGCTTGCTGAAGCTCTGCTAAAAGATTTATTTACGGAGAAGAGAAAAAACACCCAAGTGTTTGGGTGCACGTGCAGTTCCATACTGAAAAGTTTATGAGCGCGCCTCCCGCGAGCGCACAATGAGCGCGCTTCCCGTGTGCCTAATCGCCTATTTGAGGTAACGACCTCGAGCGCGCAAAAGACGCGAGACGTGAACTTATCAAGAGACCCCCTTGACATCGCTTCTGTGCGCGGCACCTTCTCAGCAAGCAGGGGCGCCATTGCCAATAATTGATTCGAAATTATGAAAAATAGAAAACCTTCGCAGCACCGAGGATATTTTTTTTAACTGCTCGTGCCGCCCCCCATGTGACATGAAGAAATGCCGCCCCGGGCGACTGCCCGGTTCGCCCGTGCCTAGAACCGCTACTGTCCATTAATCATACATTTTCCCTGATATGCCATTAAGAAATCATGTTTATTTCAAATACTTATATCACTGACAACAGTAGTCCGGCCAGGATATTGTCATTTAAAAAGTGAAGTCGCAGCCCTTGACTGATGTTGACGTTGTCAAGTTGTGTTTTGTTCTGATGCTCCACCCTCGACCGATCTACCAATCACGGAGTCTGTAGTGTTGCAGCATTTGGGTTGCCAGCTCTTCTCTAGTTACCACAGATGCAGATACAAACGTGTCGGAATCAGAAAAAAAAAATTCTAACGTTGCGAAACCCCAAAAAACTCAATATGAATCCGAAATATTTTGTTACAAAGTCTGAAATAAATAATTAGCAGGGAAAAAAAAACTCACTGTGTAGGACTCGTCACTTGTCATTGGAAGCTTCTTGTAGCAGCCTACATTCCTGCTGGAACCTGCAGCATATATGGCAACCTCGAGTCATGGGGGAAGTCGGGGATACACCCTAATTTGAAAGTGATTGCTGTACCAGTTTTGGCCACAATCTTGCATACAGCTCCTTTAATGATGAGTTTTTTGAAGGATCATTACGCAGCTCTTGCCAAATTTCATAATAAATCGTCAAAGCACAGAAAATACCATAGAAGTTGTCCATACAATTTGTGTGCTATATTACAAGTCTTCTGAAGCTATCTGCTTTTGTGAAGAACAGTCTAAAATTAAATTAATGAAAATTCTATCATTATTCACTCTCCCTCATGTATACTTATTTCTTCCTTGTGTAGAAAATGAAGGGAGATAATTTAATGAATATCTGGTTGGGTGAATTCAGTGTAGTTGCGGTACCATCTGACTCACTTTAACGCTTAACAAAGCACTTAAAGAGTGTCAACAAGTAGAGTAACTGCAGCTTGCTGATTGTTTTCCAAATGGTTTTATTGAAAAACCACCAGTAACTTTACAGTAAAGTTGTGGCGGTCGAGATTGATCATGCATTGCCAAGTGGAAATGCAACTTCATTCTTTTACTTATGCTGTTTAAATGGTGGCTGTCAAATCAATGGCTGTGTCTGAAATCACCCCTTATACTCTTAAATAGGGCACTATTTATGGGGACAGCCATTTGTAGTGGTGTCCGAAACCATAGAGGACATTATCAAATGCACTCATTCAGTCCCACAATGCACCGCAATAGCGAGTGTACACCTGATGTACGCTCAACAGCTAGAGAATTATGGAGCGAGGATTGTGTCTTTATTACATGCGAGAAAATAAATGATCTGAGAGAAAAAAAAATGTTTGAGAGAAAAAGTTATCACACTGATAGCAAAAAAGTATTTCATGAGAGAAAACGTTTTCATACCAAGAGCAAAAAATAATATTTGAGACTAAAAAAGTTTTGAGAGAAAGTATTTTCTCATAGAACATAAAAAAATATAAATTAAAAGATTTTTAAATTATTTCTGAGAAAAAAAACCTCTCAAAATACTTCAGTGCTATCAGTGTAAAAACATTTTCTCTAAAAAAAATGGTTCTCTCAAAACGCTTTTCTTTGCTCTCGATGCAATTTCTTGCTCTCGAGTCAGGATTTTGCTTTCACTGTGAAAATTGTGTCATGGGTGGGGCCACGTTCCTATTGGCCAGTCGGGTGAGCATCGTCTTGTCTTGGGAGTCGAATTCATAGACAGGTCGAACTGAATCATTACACCATTCTTCGGTTCACCTAGAATCTAGATAGATGCCACCTCTGCTTTAGTTGAGCTAGTTGATAGCCGAGTGTGAGTGCGAGCGCGGTCGGTAATGCGCTCACTCTGTGTGTGCGGGTTGCGGGAGAATAAAACGATTTGCGGTACTCCTGCAAACTAAAAATAAAAACTGGCTTTTTGTTCAGTGCTGAATTCTGTATGGTGGCAAATCCTCTAATTATAACTAGCAAAATGTGGATATTATGAAAGATTCATTGATAACAACAGAGATTGTGATACACTTTTAGGAATTATTATGGGAGCGCACTTTGCGTGCATTCAGGCCATGTCAGGCCATGTTGCTAATTAGCCATCTTGCTAGGTAAACTTGAGTTTTAATCTTTTACTGTCTATGGTTTTAATATTTAATCTTCGGTGATGCTGAAGTTGCTCAGCCAGCTACCCATCGAGTTGTGTGGATCATCATCTTACCCAGACATTGGAGTGTCCGTGCTCGACAAAGGCAGAGGCGGCATCTATCTAGGTGAACCGAACAATGTTGTAATAATGATTCGACTCCCAAGACAATACGATGCTCACCCGACTGGCCAATAGGAACGTGGCCCCGCCCATGACACAATTTTCACAGTGAAAGTAAAATCCTGACACAAGAGCAAGAAATTGCATCAAGAGAAACACTTTTTTTATATAGAAAATGTTTTCACACTGATAGCAAAAAAATATATTTAAGTGTTTTGAGAGAGATTTTTTTTCAAAAAAATTATTTTAAAATTTTTAAATGTATATTTTTTATGTTCTATGAGAAAATACTTTATCTCAAAGCTTTTTTAGTCTCAAATATTATTTTTTGCTATTGGTATGAAAACTTTTTCTCTAATATATTTTTTTTTCTCTCATGAAATGCTTTTTTGCTATCAGTGTGATAACTTTTTCTCTCTCTCAGATCATTTATTTTTCCTGCATGTAATAGACACAATCTCCATAGAGAATACCTATTATACACTGTGAAAGTCGCGCGTCTAATAAATCATCTATTAATTTTCCTAACTGCTGGTCCAATGTGGCTACAGCGTAATATCATACAGGTATAAATCCTTATCCTTTTTAAGTGATTTTTTAAATTGTTTAATTAAGGCTTATACATACTAAGTTTCCATGACTGAGTTCAAGTTATATTTTAATGACAACTGGAGCTGTCAGGTGGCTACGCTTTAAATGATGATGAGAACATATGCAAAAGTGTCTGAATTCACTTAGTTGTTTTCATTCACAATTCAAGTGAAATATATTAGTGGAGCAATGTTGGGAATAGTGAATGAGGGTATGGGGGCAATTTTGAACACAGCAACTGCAAAAAGGTTCAACAATTGCTCAGCAACATTGCTCAAAAAAGTTGCCCTGTGTATCATCACCATAAATTTATAGATTTTTTTTGATTGCCACTGATGACTATGAAATATTGTTCAATGGAAAGAGTAGCTTTACAGAAAACAGCATTAAGGTTTAGAACAAATTTTCTATTAGGTATATGTATATTTTGTGGAGTTTCCATAAATATTTATTAAGAGGGATTATAAATGAGGTAGAGGCACCCAACATTTAAACGTCTTTGTCAGAAATCTAAAACTGACTGGCTTCAATTATTTAAAATTCTGAACCCGTTGGACACAGGAAGTAATGATACATTCTTTGTGGTTGCTCCTTATGGGTAATTTCCTTGTTAGCTGTCACTTGGTTTCAAACAGACTCTATAAGCAGTAAGGTACCATTACCAAGCGTGGGTACACATTTAATTTCCGAATCTAATGTTCTCTGAGAAAGGTTAGTGGCTAAGCACGTGACACCTCCCCAGATGTTGCTAGCAAAGAATGTGCACTGTCAAATTCTTCCCGATTGGTCTGAGCTAATTTAGACCTGGCAAATGAGCCAGTGGTAAGATGGAGATTCTGGAGGGGGTGCTCAGGGAGAGAATTAGAGCTAGTCGCTCTGGAGCATGGCTGGAAATGTCAGCGGAAAATTCCCGGAGGATTCTGGTGAAAAACAAGGCATGCAGTGATGGGGGAGAGAAGTGGGAAGACTTTGATCTCCCAGCCATTGTTTTTAGCCACTGTTACTGCTGGTTATAGAGAAGAATCTGACTGTTTATTGCTAGCTATCAGAATCCAGAACAGGTGCATGTGTTTGTGTGTCTGTGAGGAAAGGCCTATACTAAGCCAGTGGAATGAAATGGTTGATAACAGCTAATCAATGGAAAACTCATGGTGCTCAACTGGAGGGTTAGGACACAAGTCTGTTCTGGTAGAGTCAGAAGTGAAAAAAACAAAACAAAAAAACAATGCCAAATGGCTCAAATAAAATGCAAAAAATCATATTGTCACACATTGTTAGTATATATATATATAATGCTGTGTATTGGTAGAAAGTAGCCTGGGATGTCCTAATTCTTGAAAAGCAGGTAGAAAAAAATATCATTTTAAAATACATCCCAGTCTTTGTTAAATATGTTCACTTAAATTTAATATAAGCATGGTTTTTGGAAATCATTTGATCATTATCCTAATGCAAAAACAGCTGTGAGCCACTGGTTTGTAAAATATCACCAAAATTCTTGTTCTCCATTAGATTACTTAAACAATCATTTGCTTTTTGACTCTTGTCATAAATAGACTCATGTCATGTATTTATTGGGAGTGTAAAGATGAGAGATAGAAAACAAGAGTGAGAGTGAGAAAGAAAGGAACCCTGTGTGCTCTAGATGTAGGTGTTGTAGATTAGAATGTCACTCTTAGTGACTGGTTGCCATATCTCCCATCAACTCATGGGACAGGCTGAAAAAAACAGGGGACACCAGTGATAAATGACTCAATGCACACTTGCACACACTCTCAAACACAAATGGGATTTACCATCACTTTACCTGTGTGTGTGTGTGGATTCCCCAAGCAGAGATTCTGCTGAAATTGCAGTTAAAGTGACCTTGTGTTGGTTGTGGTTGTGTAACAGGACATTTAAGCACAGATGTGTGTATGTGGAACTTTGCATTTGTATGGTGGTGTGTGTCAGGCAAATGACAGCATGTGTAGAACTGAACTCACAGCTTAAAGTGCAGTATTTCTGAAGTATTTATGAATTTCATATGTTCACTTGGGTACACTCTTAGAAGGAAAGGTTCCATATAGAACCTTAAAAGGTTCTAAAGCGCTATGTATTTGGAACCCCTAAAATGCAATGCATGTGAACGATCACAAAATTCAAGATATGTGGGTTAAAATATGTAATTAATCAATATCAGACGAAGAGTGCCATTTCAGTTTTTATCCTCCAAAATCAGCATGATTAAAATGTGATATTAAGTTACTACAACAGTTTAATAAATACCAATTTAATTACATACTAAATGTTGCAGAATAATGTAATATATGAATGAATAATAGCCTTTAAAGAACCTTTGTGCCAAAAGGGTTCTTTCTTCTCATTATAGAAACTTTTTTTAGCATTAAATATCCTTTGGAGTTGAGAAAAGAACCCTATGCTACATATATGGAACCCTTTTTTCTAAGAGTCTAATATATTGCAGTAATATTTTCCTTTTGGCATGGCATTTTTAATATATTCATATTTTTAATATATTTATCAAATAAACTAATCATATTCACTACCATTCAAAAGTTTGGGGTCAGTAAGATTTTTAATGGTTTTGAAAGAAGTCCCGTATATGCTCACAAAGGCTGCATTTATTTAATCAAATTAGAGTAAAACAGTAATATTTTGTTATATATATATTTACTGTATATTACTTTAAACAGTTATTTTAAAAATAATTGTTTTCTATTTTTATGTATTTATGAAAAGTAATTTATTCCACAGTTATATTTCCATAAATCACTCTAATACTGAATAAGAATTGTCTATCTTGATTTATTTTCATGGTCACTTAAAAAACACAATCTTACACCTTGTTTACAGTTTTTTCTGTTTACTTCATTGTGGTTTAGGTCACTGTGTAGCATTTTTTAATGTATTAAAAATTGATAGTTAAATTTATATAAATAGATATCATAGTTTATATCCTTATGATTGTGGAAACCCATAGAATTTTGATTTGACATCTTGAAGGAATTATTTTGAATCTTATTGGATACAAAAGCTGTTTGGGTGAAATGATGATTTCTCTGAAACAAAAACACTATTTTGCCATGTCAAAGCAAAAGCATAAATATTGAGATATAGCTGTTAGCATTTATCTCTTCTGTCTCTTGGCCCTAGTAGCCTACACTTACAGCAGGTCATCGTGTATGTGTGTGTGGTGTGTGAGTGTGCATGGTGAGTATGATTCTTGGCTTTGAAGCAGCATATAGATGAGGATTAAAGACAAAGCTGACACTTCTTCAGCTTCACACTGACTTCAACATGTACTGTTAAAAAGAATCACAGTGAACAATCACAATATCAAAGCTATACCTGCACACATTCAGCCAGAGACAGAAAGCAGAATCAAAGTGACTCCTGAAGCCTCCCTCTCTCTCTCTCTCTCTCTCACACACACACACACACACACACACACACACAAAAAAATGGGTTAGAAAACAGGGGAAATGAGAAAGAAGAACAGTACTTAGCCATTCATTTCCGTTCCAGATACATCTTAAGAGAGAGTGATTTAAAGAGACCTGATAAACATGAGGGTGTCAAGAAGGGCAACAATCAGAAAGATGGACAAAATAGAACAAAGATATCGAAAGAATTCAGACTTTGGCATTATTATTGTTTTTTTGTTTTTTTTTACAAGATCTCCTGAGGCCCACGGGACTTGTGTAGTGTATTTACAGAATAATTTCTTGTGAATTCTCTTTTATTCTTCGTTTTGGTGTGAATAGCAGAGCAGTTTAAAGTGTAATTTGACTATTAAATGTTTCTATAAACTTTTGAAAACCATATACAGAAAAGTAGCAGACAATATGACCTTAAAATATAGTCATCTGAAATCCGGCCCTCAAGTGCTCATTGTATCCACCAGTTCCTTGTTAACATGACTTTTCTTCCCTGAGGACTGATAAACTACCCTGTGAGCCTTTACTCCCGGAATTTGTAAGATTAGAGCTTGCCAGATTGAGCGAGTGCTTTCCAGTTTTGTGTGCAATAAGCATCAGACCTGGGGGTGGTTCATGCTGTTTGTGAATAAAATAGCTTAAATGTGGAACTAACTGTTTTTTTTTTGGTTACAATTATGCAAAATATTTAATTGCATTTGTTCAGTGACACATTGTAAAATTTGGATACATTTTGATAACTTAATTTTTGATATCATCGGTACACTCTCAGAAAAAAGGTACAAAAGCTGTCACTGGGGCTGTACCTTTTCAAAAGGTAAAGTTTTGTCCCTTTTAGGTGTTAATATGTACATTTTAGGTGCTGATATGTACATTTTAGGTGCTAATAAGTACATTTTAGGTGTTATTATGTACATTTTAGATGCTAATAAGTACAGTTTAGGTGCTAATATGTGAATTTTAGGTGCTGATATGCACATTTGAATTTAATTGTTAATATGTACATTTCAGAAGCTAATATGTCCATTTTAGGTGCTAATATGTACATTTTAGGTGCTAATATGCACCACTAAGGTACCAATATGCAGCCTTTGGGTACAAAAGTTTACCTTTTGAAAAGGTGCAGCCCCAGTGACAGCTTTTGTACCTTTTTTCTGAGAGTGTATGTAACAGTTAGGAATGCACAGCAGTGTACTACTGTAGCTATGACTAGCCAATGACAAGGTTGAAGGAAGCAAGAATAATACTTTATTTTGGCTTTTTTTCTTATTTTCGACTTTTCATTTTGAGTACACACATCAGCCTTGCAGTCTGCGGTCTAACAGTTGAACTTTGGTTCGAGTTCCAGCTTGTTGTACTCTTTCCTCTTTAATCTAAGTAAATGTATAAAGAAAAAAAAAAAGAGCGCCACACCAACTTGGACAGCCGCCTGCTCCTTAGACGGCATTTCTGGCAAGTCCGACGTTCAGTGGCAACATGTATTTTGGTAGGTAAACAGACTCTGCTTATTGGGAAAAGCTCCAGGTCAGAGATTTTGTAATTTGTGGACCTTGTCAGTACTTGATTTTGTGTGCTCTGCTTTGCTAGCAAGATGACAGATTTAAAGAATGCTGTAAAATGTGATTGTGAACAGTGCAATAATTTTGATTGTTTAAAAGACATGTGAATCTGACACTTTTAGAGCAAATTGAAACAGAAACATCAGTCTGGTGTTAAATCAGAGATTCAGGAGGTCAAATACATACCAGAGAAAAACTCACACACCAGACCTATTTTCAGAAAGTATTGATCCAATGATATTTCTGCTCTAAGTAAGATGGAGCTGGTGTGTGTGTGTTTCCGTTAAAAGGCTACGTAGGTTGCTAAGCAGCTGTCTTCATTTTCAGCCACACACTCACATCAACAACACACTCACATGTGTGTCCTCTCACACTTGACACATTATGAGCTTTATTGGGGAAGCTACGTACATGCCAAGCTATAAGCTATGCATCATTTAAAGGTACCCTTAAGAAATAGTTAATAAATAATTAATTGTTTCTAACTATTAAAGATATGGTAACATTATATTTTAAATTATGTAATTACTGGATATGATTCAGTACTATGAATAAAAAAATAAAAATAAAAAAGGATATCCGATACAGCTCTTTTTTTTTTTTTACTTTTACCATTTCCGAGACTAAAAATCATTCTCAAATATTCAATGAAACATTATATGTTAGCCGGCTGACATATTTAAATCAGCAGAATTTGTAAGAACATATACATAGACCGAACACAGAGCTTCAGGGCCTCAGAACAGCTTGATGTCTGTAATGGAGGCCAGCAGAAGCGGAAGAGTTTGGCCCACTGGTTAGTGGACACCATAGTCTTTGCAAATCAGGCCCAAGACCAGCCGTTCCCCCCGTGGGGTGAGAGCTCACTCCACTCGGAGTGTTGCCTCCTCCTGGGCCTTGGTACACGGCGCCTCGCTTGCAAACATATGTAGAGCTGCGGGCTGGGTGATGCCTAACAAGTTTGAGAGGTTTTACAATCTCTGTGTAGAGTGTGTGTAGAGCCACAAGTAGCGAGTTGCCTCCTTGGAGAGGATACGTGTAGGGCAGAGTTTGCGATGCAAATCTCGCACGCCAATGTCCATTGGCCCGTTTAGTTTGCACTCGAAGGCATATGTATATGAACACAGCTCTGGCCCAATATAGTAGGTTATTGTTTTGTTAAATAAAGTTTTGCTATTTTTATAAGATGCCAGTGTATACAACAGAAAGCCGGGTTGCTGAGAAAGGAGTGTTGCTGTGACAACAATATGTTTGGCATTTGTGTGGGATTATTTCTTTTAGCCAACCTTACTTTTCTTTTCACCTTTCTTCCCCCCATCCCCCGCCCACCTGCTGTTTGTATATAAATAAAAATTGATAAGCTTTAGCAGTCGCCCCTGTTTTTAACATGCTTAAAAACAAAAAAAACGTGGCTTATCTAGTCGAGCTCATCCTCTCTGCGTCTGTATCATAGTTCATGCCCATTCTAATCAAGATCTTACCCCAAAAAAGGATGTACATTTTGGGCGGATGTGTTAAAGTCTCGACTCGATGCCCAGAGTCAGCAAGTGCACTCGAAAACGAACACAAAATGCATAGCTGTCATTTCCTGCTTCTCAGTTCAGATGGAGTGTTTTTGGTTGCAGCCATAGATCTCTCAGTCCTGAAGAAAAGTTTTTTTGCAAGGTTTGTTTGAAAATTTGCACACCATGTGCCTCCTCAAATTTCTGAGCCAAGTGGATTTCGAATGCAACTTCCAAAGGAAAATAATATTTGCATCTTTTGATAATTAAGTTGAATGATTATTGTAGGTTCAAAAAGTATAAAAAGCTGTGGCAGAAATCTTATTTGTTGTTGTTGTCACCCGTCACTCTAATAATGATGGAAACTCACGAGCCTGATCTCATGAAAGTTCGTATCTACAGCACGAATGTTATTTCTCGTGCCATTTATATGCCAAAAATAGTTTTTGCGTGTATATGGTAGGCGTTTTTCGCGTGCATATGATATACACTTTTTGCCATATAATAAGTATGAACTCCCCGACCCCCTACCCCCTAAACCTACCCAGGGGGTTTTCAGTGCGTAGCATAAACCATTTTTGGCGTATAAATGCCACGAGAAATGACAATCGTGGTTTAGATACGCACTTTCATGGGACTGTGTTGAACTCACATATCAGATTTGCTGTATGTTCTCCATAAAAAACATGCATGTAATCACTTTTGTGAGCTGTTTAGTTTATTGTAGCATATAAAGGTTTATTTAAAAAAAATTCAAAAGTGTCTCTTTGCATATACTAAACAAAAACCATACAACCATACTTAATGACTTATCTCATCTTTGGCATCAAGTGAGCTAATTTTGTCAGTGGTGCTCCTTGAAACAAAGTGCATGCCATCCTGAAATTGTGCTTGCTGAGATTAATAAATGTAAAGTAAAAATGAATAATGAATAAATTACTGTTTAAACTGCTTATAAAAGAAATCGGCACGTGATGTTTTACGGCCATTTGTATTTATACCACAGGTACCATATAGTGAATTATTATTATTATTATTTAAATCACAGCTTACGTTAAGCTTGAGGAAAACCACTTCTGGTCCTAACCAGTGCAATGTCACACAGAACCCTAAATGATTTAGTTTCTTCTTCCCGTTGTATACTTCTGCCCCATGACATCAGTAGGATTTAACATGTTTTGTATATGAGCATATCAAATAAACAGTGTTTAGAAAAAAAAAACATAAAAAAACTAAATGACAGACTTAACTGTTTTTTTTTTTCCTTCAGTAATCTGAAAGGTTCACTGAGGTAGATTAATGGGCATGTATATGCGCATGTTCTTTTTTCTTATGGCCTCAGGAATAAGCAATGATTTCATGTCCAATAAATATTACATGTGGAGCCTTTCTCAGGTCCCCTGGTGAACGCACACACATGTACACATATCCACACAGTCTGCCTTTGAAAAGCAGATTTGATCCACAGCAGACCATGTTGAGCTTTTTGGCTTTAGAAAGTCATTAAACACAGACCTAACATGAACTGAGGTGAACTAGATAGATAGATAGATAGATAGATAGATAGATAGATAGATAGATAGATAGATAGATAGATAGATAGATAGATAGATAGATAGATAGATAGATAGATAGATAGATAGATAGATAGATAGATAGATGTTTGTTGGTAGGAATAGTATTTAAGAAACATGTTGCTAACAGAAATCTAGAAATGGCTGTCTCTTTCTTTCTTTGTCCCTCTCTCTCTGTCATTCTCTAGGGGCATGTTCGTCTTCTTGGCTGCCCAGATGTCTTCAGCTATTTGTCAGCATTTCAACAGGTCCCCTCCTCCTCCCCTCCATCACTCTCACTCTTTTCCTTTCTCTCTCTCTCTCTCTCTCTCTCTCTCTCTCTCTCTCTCTCTCTCTCTCTCTCTCTCTCTCTCTCTCTCTCTCTCTCTCTCTCTCTCTCTCCCCCCAGTGAGGAATCGATCAGTGCTTTCAGGTCATTAACATGCATCTCTGTCACTCTATCTTCTCCCTGATCAGCCCTCAATGTCAGCAGAGAGTCGCTAGAAGAGAGGAGTGAAACAGAAAAAAAAACATTCAGATTCAGATGAAAGTGTGAAAGATAAGAAGAGATAATGTAAGAACCCAAAAGAAGACAGTGAGTTTGAAGTGAGAAATAAGTAAAGAATGAGTGATAAACACACACTCATCTTGTCATGGATGTGTGTTTTTATCCCTCGCCAGAGGGTCGTCTGCATATGTGTACGGTAATGAAAGGAAGCACCGCTGTGGTTGCAATCCTTAAATATAATTTGCTCTCTCTGCAGTCTAATAAAAACTGGTCAATCTGATTAACTCTGCTTATCAGTCCCTTTCTCTCGCCTCACTGTTCTTTTATGAGGAACTAAACACCTTAAACTTGGTGATACAGTACTGTAAGCTAGTTTTTGGGTAAACGTTTGAAATTATTGACTGTCTGCATTGTAAAAATGAATGCGCTTTATCTAATAAAAAAAATGGGGTAACAGATTACAAGTAATTCAATTTAACAAATTAGAATTGATTACTAATTATTCAAGTTAATTCATTAAAAGTAAACCATTTAAAATCAGTAAAACGTACAAAAAAATGTACATTTAAGTCACAATTATGGTGATCGGTGTTTGTTTTAGGTTTCTCCTTCCGTGATTCTGCTTGTTAACATCAGGTGTCTTCAACATTGGCAATATAAAATAAAGAGTTCTTAATTAATCTTTGACGTCTGTCTGTTATTTGGATATTTTTGTTAATTTTTTTGGTGTAAACTTTACTCATTTTAAATGGTTAACTTTTAAGGAATCATTTGATTCATTATTACTCTATTCTAATTTGTTCAATTTAATTAATAATATTGCTTTTGAACTGTTGCTACAATTTTATTGATTAGATAAAGCATATTCATTTTTACAGTGTTTGATGAGTAACAATCACATTTTCTTGACTTTGTAAACATATGATGCGTAAGAGAATAATAATAGGTGCGATAATGACTTATTATTAACGTTTGAAAAGGTTTAAAGTTCTAAATTAAATATGTTATGCATTGTATTAAGATCTTTTGTTGCCTTGATGCAACATTGTGTTCCAGGGTAATGGATATTAATCTAATGAAAAACGCCATGATTGTTAATCAGATGTTTTTAAATCTCTACCTTTATAGTAGTTACTTAACATTTAATCAAATAAAGGCCATTTTCATTTGGTTTCTGTCATGTAGCTGATAGTTTTTTTTTGTATTCATCACTGACAAAGTCTTTGATTAATTTCTTTCCATTGTCACACAGTGTTGCCCCCAGGAAAAGGAGCCGCTAAATATTACATTTCAAAAATTGTTTTTTTTTTTTTTAATAAACTCTATAACTTTATATAAATGGGTTCTATTTTATGCAACAACTTTTATTTAAACATTGCCTGCAGTTAAAGGCAATTCTGCAAAAAGTATTATGAAACTGTCCATACTGCACACCTGTACTGAGCAAGTGAATTATGCATCTCTCCATTACGTCTTAAGGGCACTGATTAAATTTCTGTGGAGGAAAAGTCAGTAGAATGCACTTTCCTTGAAGAAACCCTATCTTTCTATGCTCTGATTACTTTGTCTGATTACCAGCTCGCTGGATCGGAGCGTATATGCGGTTACTTATTAGGCTGAAGCTGATTAATGAATTCAAATGAGTGATTCTACCACTTCAGTTCATCCTAGGCATTTTAGGTCAACCAAAGACAATAAGTTGATGAGCTTAATTGTGTGCGATGCGATCTCTATTTGAATTGTGCAAAGAGAGTTTGTAAGAGTGGCAATGATGGCTTATATGTATGTGTGTGTTTTCTGGAAGCTTCTAGTGCCACAAGTATCCAGGCACAGCATCTGGATTTAGTGCAGGCCACAGAACTGATGCCAATCCTAATCTTGGCAGAAATAGCCATTCATAGTGGCTGATGTTGGCATCACAAGTTCTCAACCCTCGTGTGCTAAGTGTATGCTAGAAAACTGGCAAGAAAAATGATGCAGAAATATATTTTAGAAAAAAAAATATATATATACCAGTACATATATATACGTAACTTGTGATAAATGTGAACATTTTGCAGTATGTCAGGTAGGACAGATTCCCAGCTGTTGTGAAGCATCAGAACTTTGATGCCATTATGAAGCTGCTTCTTTGGCTTATTAATGCATTAATGATTCATATGCACTCTTTTGAAGTGTGTTCAGTAAACGTAAGGAATCGATTTAAGACAGAGCTGTTTAAAACCTAACCTTTAAATAATTAATTTCGCTCTGTTTGTTGCATTTTAATCAAGAGGTCTCTGACAGTGGTGGGAAGTGCAGACTATAAACTATAGAAGTGAGCTGAGGAAGTTTCAGTACAACTTTTCCGACATGTTTGTATCATGTCTTGATATTTTAGATTTGAGTTTTGGAAGACGAGTGCGATTTATGCGTGTACCTGCTTGTGCGCACATGTCACGGCTTGCTGAAAGAACGGGAAACTTTGTGTCGGAAAAAATATCCTAGAATAGCTGTCTCTCTCTCTCTCTCTCTCTCTCTCTCTTTTCCTTCTGTCATCCATTTCAGGTTCACTCTCTCCTCTCATCCTGTCATTCCCCTCCCATCTCCCCTGCACTCTAGTTTGGCGTTGTTATTTTATGATGTCAGATTCCTAACATCCCAGATTCCCACATCAATATTAAATGTGTTGTCTCTCATTCTTTTATTTGCACTCTTCTCTTTCGCGCTCCTGTAACAGTATTCGTCCCATCTACCTTTCACTGTTGTCTTATATGTATTCTTTATATAAAGAGAGAAGGAGAGAAGGGTTAGATGAGGTAAAGTTTGTTTGTCTCCTATAAAAGGAAAACTTTGAGAGAGGAAAAGTATAGAGTTACTTTATAACTGTATAATTGGATCAAATAAGACTGAGTCTATGACAGAAAGCCTCAAACTAATGTTTTTTCTTTTGTTTGTTTGTTTGTTTGTTTGTTTGTTTTGAATGTGATTCACTAACTGTTGTGTTGTGGTGCGTTAAAATCCTCCTGGGAAGATCATAGTTACAAGTTGGAAAATCGTGTTTACGACGTCAGATACGCTTAAGTCACTTTCGTTGGAGCAAGATGGCGGTGTACTTCTTAATTAACTACACAAAAATACAGTAAGGTTTCCCTTCTTCTAAAATGAAGAACAAAGAAAGTGCATCAGATGTGTTTTTTTTTTATGATTTATGAAGCCCCTGTAATCCACCACATTTCTTACTGACACCAACCAAAGTCCTTTTAGGCAAGTCATGCCACTCGGCCGCCATCTTGGCAACGGCTTCGGGCAGCTATTTCGAACTAACAAGACCGGACTCCTATCTAAATGAATAGGAACTTCTGGGAGACTTGGGATGCTTTTAGGCAAGTCATGTCACTCGGCCACCAACTTGGCAATGCCTTCGGGCAGCTATTTCGAGCTAACAAGACCGGACTCCTATCTAAATGAATGGGAACTTCCGGGAGACTTGGGATGTCTGATATTTACACAACTAACACATATCAAATCTGCCGCCTTTTCAAACAGTAACATATTTTCCGCTGTTGCAAACCTCAACTGTGCGCATGCGTTGGTTGAACCAGACGATAGGCTTAAATATTTCCCCGCTTGACTGTTAGAAGCAGACGATTGGCTTTCCAGCGGGAGGGGCGGGGCATGTGCATACAACCGCCATCTTTGGTGTTACGGGTTTTCCCTGTATAGTTTTATTAAGGATTGAGGAAGTGGCATGTCTCTATATAAATAGTCTCTGCCCCAACTCGTAAAGATCAGGGGCCTCATTTATAACCATTGCATACGCACAAAACAGGCCCTGAAAGTGGCGTACACCACTTCCGATGAATAAATTGTGATTAATGAAAACAAACTTGACGGGAATGTTTTTAGTAAGGACACTTTTAATAAGGATCCTACGCACAGTTTCATAAATGAGACCCCAGGGCTTAAAGAAAATCCAGAGTTTACCACTCATTGTGGTGGTGTTCAACTCGTAAATATACGATCTTTCCAACTTGACTTAAACGCACCATTGCTCATGGTCATTATAGGTAAGATAAACTTATGATGAACAGATAAAATTCCACATAAATTTCTTAACTTTTACTTCTTAGCTGTAATCTATTTGTTAGTTACAATATAATAATTGTCATAATTTCCTATGTGCTTTCTTCTGTTTTATTTACATTCTTATACCTTTAAACAAACCACTCAGAGTTCGACACTGATCATTTTTGGTACTTAAAGGATAAATTCACAGAAAATTTGGACTAAACTGCTCGATTTATATGGATTGTTTTTATGATCTCTTAATGAACCTTTTTAAGCATCAAATTGGTAGTTGTGTGAATGGAGGGACAGAAATCTCTTTGATTCATTTAAAATATCTTCATTTGTGTTTGAAGATGAATGAAAGTCTTACAGTTTTGGGTTAACATATACTCATGATTTATGATGAAAGCCTAATCAACCACATAAAATACCACTGCAAATACCAAAAGTCAAAAATCTTTTTAATTGCGAACATTATTAAAGAAATTGTGTCAATAAAAACATAAATGGACTAAAATCTTTGCCAGAATAAAAAAAAAAACACTCCTTTATGTTGTTCTAATCATTACAAATGTCATTAACAGAGCCATTATTGCAATAAATTGGTTTTAATTCAAATATATTGCTGGAACCAATCAAAAGTCATTAAATGTAAAGATTTGTAATTACTTTGGCCAGTGTAATACATTTTTTTAATAACAGCCCTTTTGCCATGTGCTTAACAATGATAGATACTTCCTGTTTATATTATCACATGACAAAAAACTGCAGTTACCTGGATACAAGAGGTGGACTAATGTACTCACAGGTTCATCTTTCCCTCTCTCCCTTCCCTTTTTTTCCTGCATGCTGAGCCGTAAGCCATCAAGCATGAGGCCGTATCTCCCGCAAGACACATAACACACTCCACTCATTATTCAGAAAGGCATCGCATCAAAAGCCTCAGTTTTAGAAATATCACATTACGACATGAACATTGAATTAGATGACAGTTGCTTGTGAGGCCAGATCATTTTAAATTAATGAGCGCTCGATCAAAATGCCACTTTATTAGGTTAAAATGCAAAACGCACATAGACTGGTGCACCCTCACGTGGGTGAGCTGATTCGATTACCAAGATGCGAGTACCTGAGCAGATTTTTTTGCAGTTGTTCAATTGAATGTAAATAGAATTAATTACCAAAATGTCATCAGGGATAACTGCCACGCTCTCACTGGAGGATAAAATCAAATATATTACACCTGTCTCCTGGGTCCCGTCTGTGTGTGTCTGCCTGTGTGCCGGAGTGTGTGTCAGCATATCTTCCCGAGCTCTGTGAGTAATGACTTGATGACACCGTCTAAGTCAGCCAACACGCCCCTTCCTGCCTTCTGCGATATTACCATATATCCTACAAAACAGTGACACACACGCTCACACTCGCTGTCAGTTGTCAGACAGATATTGATTGTATTTGCATGGTGTCTTAGGCTAGAAATATATGAGACTGTTTTATTGGAACTGCTGCAATGAGGCACCTGCCAAACCCAAATGCCATTACTCATCCTTGAAAGATCGATCACATCCTTAAACGCATATACACAGGCCATGCGTCCATATACTACTTCATAATGTTAATGCAAAATAGTTCAATATTGTGATATTATGTATTATTGTTGATTGACATCATGTGGACAAATCTAATGTTTGACATTGTTACTTTTTCAGGCTCTTCTGGAAACACAGAACATGTTGAGGTCTTATGTCTCCAACTTCACCTTTAACCTGGGATTTTCTGGGAAATTCTTCCACACAGGTAACTGTGTAGCCTATGTGTGTCGGTGTTAAAACATAAAGGGGAAAAACTAATATAACAAGCATGATTAATTCTGTAATATTCTGATTGGCATGGTAACAGAACTCTGCCATAGCAACATTGAAGATTCTATAGTTCATCAATACTTGGGCAATGCATTGTCTGGGCTGTGGTAGAAATGCGGATCATTCTTCCATGATGCCATTAGACACTGTTTTGACAAAGTTTTCGGAATTTTTTTGTATCCTAAATTAAGGAATGTTTATTTTCTAAAAGTCCACAGCCCCAAAAGAAATACTCAATTTGCTAATGAGCTAATGTTTGTTTGTGTAGGTACGCGGGAGGAAGATGATGGAGATGATCTGTTGTTGAAATATGTTGATGAGTTCTGGTGGTTTCCTCATATGTGGAGTCATATGCAGCCTCATCTCTTCCATAACGAATCCTCTCTGACGGAACAAATGATCTTGAATAAAGACTTTGCTATGGTGAGAAAAACTACACTTTTTCCTTGCCCTTACACTATTGCTGAACAAAACCATCATCCATGTATTATCATATCCAGTGAAAAATACTCATTTGCCTGAGGAATCATTAGCCTGACAGAGCCCGAATCATGTGTCATTTACTGAGAGAAAATGAACACAAATTATGCATGTTTTACAGGTGCTTTGAGACTTCAGTTGTTCCTCAGATAGAGAAGTGCCTCTTATGATTTTGACAAAATCATTGAAACCTACACATAAACGGGGAAGAGTGTGAGCGTGTGTGTGTGTGCTCTCACTTAGTTATCTCTCAGTAACACTCCTGCATATATTTGTCCTCCACTTTTTCTGTGAACCAGCACTCTCATGTCACACTCAAAGACACTTTTACAGCAGAATGTAATACTCTGACACATATATTTACCCTTCATGTATTACAGAGTGACATGCATACTGTAAATGGCTGAGAGCAACCCAGTGCAAATCCGGCTCATTCCATTTCCTGATCCCTTCTACTCTTCTGCTCCTTATCTTTCCCTGTATGCCTTTCCCTGTCTATAAAAAAGGCCAGATATATGTTGACTTAGAAATCTGAATGTTTCTGTCAAGTCTTATAGGGCATTTCTCGTGTGTGTGTGTGTGTGTGTGTGTGTGTGTATATATATATATATATATATATATATTTATATTTATACATATACAGTACCGGTCAAAAGTTTTAGATCGGTAAGATTTTTTATGTTTTTAAAAGTTTACTGAAATTTATAGAAATTTACAGCATCATTACTCCAGTCTTTAATGTCACATGATCCTACAGAAATTATTATAATATGATGCTCAAGAAACATTTATGATTATTATCCATTTTACAGATTATTTAACAGTTTTTTACATTTTTATTTCAGGATTCTTTGATGAATAGAAAGTTCAAAAGAACAGAATTGATCTGAAATGGAAAGCTTTTGTAACATTAATCATCACCATTCAAAAGTTTGGGGTCAGTAAGAATTTTTTTATTTTTTGGGGAAAGAAATTAGAAATTCATCAAGGATGAGTTAAATTGATCAAAAGTCACAGTAAAGACATTTATAGTGTTAGAAAAGATTATATTTTAAAGAAATGCTTTTCTTTTGAACTTTCTATTCATCATAGAATTTTTTTTGGGGGGGGGGAAATGGTACACGACTGTTTTCAACATTGAGCATAAAATCAGCATATTAGAATGATTTCTGAAGGATCATGTGACACTGAAAACTGATGTGTAATCAGCAACAGTAATGATGTTGAAAATTCAGCTTTCAAATTACATTTTAAAGTATATTAAAATAGAAAACAGTCATTTTAAATTGTCATAATATTTCACACTATTACTGTTTGTCATTTTTTTTTTCATCAAATAAAGCAGCCTTGGTGAGCAGAAGAGACTTCATTTAAAAACATAAAAAATCTTACTGATCTAAAACTTTTGACCGGTATAATGAGAAATGCCCTATAAGACATGACAAAAACATTCAGATTTCTAAGTGAATTTCAAAGAAAAAGAATCTAGCTGTAAGGTGGCACACTAAGGGGTGATCATTGGCATTCCACATAATCACACAGCCTGTTTTATTTAGTTATGAGTTGTTTAGAAGCCTATCACTGCAGCTGAACTGTTAGAGAGGATATCTTCATGATCCAGTGAACAAGTAAACTGTCGTGCAAGTAACCTATCCATCCATTGTGCTGTGCAGTGACACAATTTGGTCAGTTCTTTGTTGTTCTTGTTGCTCTCAGAACTATGCTTTGTATGTTACTGCAAGAAATGTTTTAAAACATATACACTATATGGATACAAATATTGGGATATCCTCTTAATTATTTACGTCAGGTTTTCAATCAGACCCATTGCCACAGGTTTTCTCAGACATACAGTCTGCATTTGTTAACATTTGGGAAAAAAATGGGTAATTCTGAAGAGCTCAGTGAACTCAAGCATGGTACCGTGACAAGATGCCAGCTTTGCAGTTCGAGAAATTTCATCCATTCTGTATATTCCATGGTCAACTCTAGTGGTATCATTGGAAAGTGGAAGCATTTAGGAACTAAGTGGGGTGCCCAAGTGCTGAGACGCATGGTATAGTCGCCAACACTGACAACGCTGATTCCATTGCTGAAGAGTTCCAAACTTCCACTGGTATAAATATCAGCACAAAAACCGTGTGGCAGAAGCTTCATGGTATGGGTTTCCATAGCCAAGCAGCTGCAAGCAAGCCTTACCAAGGTACCACCAAGTACAATGCCAAGCATTGAATGGGTGGTGTAAGCACACCACCCATTTTTGTTCTTGCGAAAAATCACACTTCTCTGTTTGACAATCTGATGGGTGAGTCCGAGTTTGGTGGATGCCTTTGCATACCTACCTGACCACATTGTGCCAACTGTAAAGTTTGGTGGTGAAGGGATAATGGTAAGGGCCTGTTCATTTTTGACAATGCTTTGCTTCCAACTTGGTAGGAACAGTTTTAGGAAAACCCTTTTCTATTCCAGCATGACTGTGCCCCATTGCACAAAACAAGGTCCATAATGACATGGCTGGAAGAATTTAGTGTGGAAGAACTTGAATGGCCTACATTGAGCCCTGACCTCGACCCCATCAAACGCCTTTTGGATGAACCGAAACGGAAATAGCAAGCCTGGCCTTCTCATCCAACATCAGTGCCTGATCTCACAAATGCTCTACTGGATGATTGGGGCACAAAATTCCCACAGAAACACTCCAAAATGTTGTGGAAAGCCTTCAGAGAAGAGTGGAAGCTGTTCTTGCTGAAATAGGGGGACCAACACCATATTAATGTCTACTGTATGTATTTAGAATACGATGTTGGTGAAACATTGTATTAATACATAGACGTTAATATGGTGTTGGTTTCTAAACATTTAGAATACCCTGTTGGTGAAATGGTGAGATGTCCCAGTACTTTTGTCCTTATAGTGTATATATAAATGTATGGTTGTGTGCTCACAGCTAGCTGTCTAGGCTTCATCTGTACTGTTAAGCTGTATGTTAAAATCACTGTCATCTGGCTGTTATTAGCAAAATATTAGAAAAACAGCCATGTGATGTGAACAGTGGAATGAGTTATAAACAACAGAGCATAAAGTGCCCCTGCTGGAAGTCACAAACAGGCACAGATCCTGTCTGAAAGCATAACCGCCAGCTAAATTATAATTTGAGTCATGCGCCACGGCTTGAGCAGTTTAGCTAATAGTTTTTTATGCAAATGCAGTTTGCATTAAAATGTGACTAAAATTATGTTTTAACTAAGCTCTTTTGAGAACAATAGTCTGGTTTATCTATATTATTATTATTATCTCTGTTGTTTATCCCTCCTCACCCCTATTATCGTTTTCAATATTGTCTTTATCTTTAAAGAGGCCTTCATATTTCAATGAACTTTGAGTGGCTTTTAGTGTGTTTATCCATCTAAGGAATTGAAATATTAGAACTCAAGTAGCCTAATATCTCTTTCACTGTGAGTATGCTTGTGTTTAACTGTTTTGGCAAGAAACTACCATTTTAAACACTACATCATAGTTTCTGCATTACATTGTTTGCTTTAGATCTGAGGCAAAATCATTCATATTCTCCTAAAATTTCTTCTACAATGCCGAATTACAGCTTTAATGATTCAAAAATGAACCTGATTTTTAAAATAATATTGACATATTCAAACTTTTGCTCAGAAGATAAGTCTCTAGTGCTATTGTATATCTCTTTATATCAAAGTATTTAATTAAACAATGCTGTTCATCACTTTTTGAGATTCTCATAATTTTTAATTGCAACGTCATCTCGTTTATTGGTGCGAGGGTGGGACGCAATGTCTCTCACATGAGATCAGAGCAATAGCAAACCACAGCCATCCAACGATCCAATCAATTCCTGATGGACAAAATCAAGTCCTGGATTACAATTTTTCTTTTTCATGAAGCTGTTTCACTTACAAATATACGTCACGATAAGGAAGAAAAGAGTTTTGCGTCTTCTGGTTCATGCCAATTTTAAACATGATTCATTTATTCAAAAAGCATGATTGTTTTTGTCGCAGACCCCTAATTTCAATTTTAAAATAGGAAAATGCATGAAAAAAATAATAATCTGTTTATAATTGATGATCTACAGTATATAAAAAGTAATATATAAAAGTAAAATAAACAGGAAACAGAGAAATACTGTTGTGATTAAAGGATTTATTTACTTCATCAGTATAGGACATAGGACTTTTAAAGCTGCTTCACCAACACCAGTTTTTGTGTCTCTGTGTGTTCAGGTTTTGCCTACATTAAGAGGACCAATGTTCCGAAGAGAAATATGCAGAAATTATGATGGTTTTGGCAAGAAAATATAATTAATAGATGACAATTGAAATTCTCCAACATTATAGAAATATAAACATGTACTGTATGTCTGTGTGTTTACAATTTAATGATTGTATTGTGACGTGCATCCGAGTGAAAAAAACTATTGAAGAATAGGAATGTATACGGTGGGGCGGTCGGGTCTTGGTTAAATTTATTGGTTGTTGATGAAATGTAACATAAAAATCAAACCATTAGAATTGATAAAATGAATTAAAATGAGTTTCCTTCATACAAGAGCTGACATTTGGATCTGCTCAAAATCTGTGGCAATCAACAAATAGCAAACTTCAAAACCCCCATCAGAAACTCCTACATGAGTGTCCCAGGTCAAGCAGTTAGCATGCGCTTGACTCTGGGGCTGAGTTAAACAGACTAGTGTCTGTCAGCTCAGAGGGCAGAGACTGTGAGAGTCAAGCTGACAGAGAATTTTAATGGGCCAGGAGCAGAAGTTTGATAATCTAGAGAAGACAGCTTTCATTTGCCTTTGTTGGTTTGGGGGCTTGATTAAATCAGAGCTGTGCAGCTAAGCTAACAGACGAGTGTACGAGAGGATGGAGGATGTGGGTGGTTTTCTCTCTCTGTGTGTGTGTGCGCGCACACAAAATCTCTTGAGGGAAATTTTATGGATTGCTGGATCCTCATGATATGGAAGTTAAATCTGAAATTTCACCTCAAAATACAGTTATCGACTCAGCTGTTCTTTAGATGTCTATTATCTCACCTATCTGATTTTAATTAGTAAGCCTAGAGAAATTTAAAAATGACAATGGATTTTTCATAAAAATCATAAAGTCTTGAATCAATAGCGCTGAGGTAGCCCTGTGCAAGATAAGTGTGAATGTGTGTTAAGGAGAGCGCCAGCTATATAAATGTGTGTGCGTCTGGGATTTTTTTATTTTGCCTTCTCAAGCACAGATAAAGGTATGTACTGTATATATCACGATCTGTTTTATCCAGACATCAAATGCCACCTGTCTTCTAAATCATTTTTTTGTCATATAGATAGAAGTACATATTATTAGAATGATTTCTGATGGATCATGTGACACCAACCCGATCTCACGAGAATTCGTTCGAATTTTACGAGGTGGCTAATTCGTAACAATTCGTACGAACTCACTCGTACGAATTAGTATGTTTTTGCTAAATCATTCATATTTTACGAATTGGCCAAGTCGTATGAATTCGTACGAATGACCTACCCCTGACCCCGCCCCTAAACCTACCCATCACGTGGGTTTGGACAAATCGTACGAATTCGTACGAGTGAGGTCGTATGAATTAGTACGAATTAGCCACTTTTTAATCACTCATACGAATTCGTACGAATTGGTCGTGCGATAGCGTAGGTGACACTGAAGACTGGAGTTATGGCTACACTTGTGTATAAACACTCTAAAAACTGCTGAGTTGTTTTAACCTAATTTTGGGTCAAATAGGGACAAATTCAAACATTGGGTTAAAATGTAATTTAAAAATGTAACCAGATGGCTGGGTTTGTCCATATTTGACCCAAAATTGGGTTAGAAAACAATCCAGCATTTTTAGAGTGCGCTGTAGTGATACACTTCTAAGTAGGCTACATCTACAGTATGTCTGGTACTTGTGACCATCCCTGTTTATGTGTGTTTATGAAAGATTGTATTATGTTTGAATATGTGCTTGACATCCAAATTTGTATATATATATATATATATATATATATATATATATATATATATATATATTAGTATACAGTATATTAGTATACAGTATATTTATTGGTGTGTATTTCTCATTACAGGAGCATGGTATTCCAGTAGATCTGGGATATGCCGTGGCCCCTCATCATTCTGGTGTTTATCCAGTCCATATTCAGCTTTATGAGGCTTGGAAGAAAGCATGGGGGATACGAGTGACCAGTACCGAGGAATACCCACACCTCAAACCTGCCCGTCACCGCAAGGGATTCATTCATAACAACATCATGGTACGGTTAATCACATAGAGGACACTATTTTTGTACACAGGTAGTGCAGTGAAAAATGCAGTGAGACCTGCTAGAGACTGCCAAAATACAAGCAACAGCTAGCATAGCAAATCAATGAAACACACACACACTTAATTAATGATGACACACTGGGACTCAGATGAAATAGCCCATAGTGCATTCACCACAGGCAAATCTATTAGTGGTACACATACAGAGAGTTTGACTAGATGTCCCTAACTGCAGCATTGAATCAATTTTTTTAAATAGCTTTCTGCTGTCTCTGTCCCTCATTTGAGGTCCAAGGCTTTCTGGTTATCTGAAGATTCCTCATAAAAGCATAGTTCACCTTAAAATAAAAGTTACCGTCCTGCATGTGGGCGGATACCCCGACAGGTGAACCGCTAATATTTAGTGTTGCGTGGTATAAAGTTTTGCACCATTGAGAATTATAGCCAATCACTCTGACAGCTTCAGTGATTAAATAGGGATCATTCTTTGCTCGTTTTCTATATAGTCAATTCACAATTTGAATACGTTTTATTTTTCATGCTGCTAAGAGGACCAATAGCAATGTTTTTAAGAGAGACAACTGCGTTCTAATGCGGCTGTGGTTCGGGTTACAGTCTTTGTCAAACGGGTTGGGTAAGGAATTAAATTAGCGTTGCTGTCGGAAAACGGGTCGGTTTTTCTGTTAAGTAATAGGATGCAGGTTTACCAAACAGGACCCGTGCAGGATTCTGTCCTCGTGTAATGTCCTAAACCTTTCTTTTGTGGAACACAAATGGAGATGTTGACATTCTCCCTAAAATCTTCTTTTGTGTTCCACAGAAGAAAGTAAGTCATACTTACGTTATTCTTTTGAATTCATTTTATTTTGTCTTACCTAACTGGCAAATCGGGATTTTTTTTTTTTTTTTTTTTAGGTCAAAGCATAAACTTTTTTAAATTTAGTTCGATTTATGCTTGAAATAAAAAAAGGCTATTTACCAATGGTTTAAAAAAATTGGCAATTTTAAGCTGTTTAGATGTTTTAATGGAGGAAAGAAATAACAGAAAATGAGTTCCTCATGTGGAGAGCAATCTCTTTCATAACTTTTATGAAAGAGCAATAATTAGTGCACACAATTATTTGATTCTTATGAACACTTTTGACTTTTTATTTTTTTTATTTCTGAGAAACAAATTAGAGTACTCTCTTTTGTTAGAACACCAGCCCACTACAGCGTGTTATTTTCTTTGTTCTTTCTAGTGAATTGGAGATGTGTCACTTTCTAACATTCACAATACAAAACAAGCGTTGGCAGGCCTAACTCAAATCAGTGTTCTTTCACGTGTAATTTAGCTGTCATCATCTTTAGCTTCTTAAGAGGGTTTTGAATCTAGCCAAAGGCAGATATTTTAGAACAGGTGTTAGTGAGCACAAATCCTTAGCTTTTTTATTTAGAGGATGCACCGAAACAGGTTTTGGGTCAGTTGTTTGGACACCTGCGGCCTAATTAATGGCCTCCTCTGTGTGAGCACGACAGGTCTCAGATCAGAGATCCAGAGCACTGAATCATGATGAGTGTGTATACATGGAGCTTAAACATGAGCTATGAAACATGTCAGACTGTTACACGCTCCTCAATACAGCAAGCCGACAACTCGCTATATAACTATTAGCTCCTTTTCACAAACCACCACAATAATATACCGGCAGGGCGAGTTACATTCAATGAGAAGATAGAGCAGGGGAGGTGGGTGGCAGAAAAGTAAACGGGAAGGACAGAGCACATGAATAGAGTCTCATAAATTCCCTGTGCGTTCTGGTGGGACAGGCAGTTTAGTGTGTTTGCACTGGAATTGAATTTTAGGAGATGGAGTAGATTAAAATATTAAATCAAGTCCACATGCGTGCAGTCCAATTGTGCTGCGCCCCTCAAGTGTGTGTGCGTAGTTTCAGCTACGACACAAGTTTAATTGAGCGCGCATGCCACACAATACTCTGCAATAAAACACAGAGAGGGATGTTAAAGCGGGAAAGGCAATTAAGTTTAAGTTAGATGGAAAGATTGGACAGAGTCCCAAAGATCTGTTCCAGCTCAATCAAGCAGTCCGAAAACAAGCATATGGGTGATGAAAGCTCTTATCAGTGCATTAGAGACCAGTGTGTTTGTGGGTGTGTTAATGTAATAGATTTTGCTGTTTTAGCAGTTTGCTGAAGCTGCCTCTTTGATATTTACACACTGTTACAGTGTTGAGAAATGGAGTCTGGTGCTCCTTGCAAACTCTCAACCTGTCTGTCTGCCACACAGAGAGCAAGGATGTTGGACATAGAGTATGTTATATTGAATTCAAAATATTCTTAAATTCGAAAGTTAAAAAGTGTCCTATGTAATACAGTGAAAAATGGTTCATATTTAAGATAAATTTTGTTGTATTTTCATATATTTTAAATATACAATATATATTTTAAAATGTAATTTACTCCTGATGGAAAAGCTGAATTTTCAGTAGCAATTAGAATTTCCCTCAGAAATCAATCTAAAATGCTGTTTTATTGCTTAATAAACATTTCTTATTATTATTCATGTTGGAAACAGTTGAGGCTTAATATTTTTTTGGAAATCATGTTGCATGTTTAAGGATTCTTTGATGAATGGGATGTTCAAATTGAAATAGGAATCTTTCATAACATTATAAATGTCTTTACTGTCACTTACTATTAAATTGAATGCGTCCTGGCTAAATAAATGTAATAATAATTTTTAAGAAAAATTACTTACCCCATACTAAACGGTAGTGTAACTGAAAGTTTTTCTCTTGTTAATGCTTTGAGTATGAACTATGACTCAGATTTCCCATCAAATTGCTTAAACAAAAAATAAATAAAATAGAATCAAGTGTCGGCATACAATAATAGTATAAAGCTATAAAATGATGTCTATGGTTGGAATAGCTCAGATAATTTGTTCTTGGAAGAATCTAAAGACAGATATTTAAGAAAAAGTTCAATAATCTCATTGTTTTGAGGAAAAAGCTGAGATAAATCAACAATAGTTGAATAGAAAGAAAATATATGTTTTATTGTCTTTATTTAAGTCACTCTCGTGTTGTACCAAACCATATTATTATTATCTTACTTAATTTACCTTTTTTGAAGAATATATTGGTCTCTTAATTACAATGAAAGGCAGCTGAGGCTTTCAAGACATATACAACAGTGAATGATGACCTGAATTTCAGTCGATCTGAATGACGACCTGAATTTCTCAATCAAAGCTATTTTATACATTCAGAACACTTCAGATATTAGGCACAACAAATCTCGTAGATAACATTTTTTGATGCTGCTGTATCCTTATATTGAAACCTAAATGCCTCGGTCCACATTTTTTTGTAATTACATAAAATAGGTATTATTTTGTCAAAATACAAACATATAACATGTTTTTCTGTAGTCGTAGAAGGACACTAGAGAAAAAGAGAGAGAGATTTTCTGTTGTTGTCAAGATGTAATTTTATCACATTGAGTCTCACAGTATATTCCTTATTCACTTTTTCTCTTTTCTTCTTGTCTGTCTGCCTGTATAGCACATATTTTATTGAAACATTCAGCTTTTTCCCACTGAGGAATGATTCAGATTTCTTTGACTGATTCAGACAGGAAATGAATGGATGAATATATATATATATATATATATATATATATATATATATATATTTGTCTCCATGTAACACCTGAATACAAATACACTGACATGAGACCTAATAAAAAATTATATGTAAAACTGAAACTGGGAGTATTACATGATAAACATCACAGAGCTTTATAAATTTACTACAATTCTCTTTTTTTAATACAAAGCAGGGTTTGAACTGTTTTGACTAGAAATAGACTTTGTAGTCTAAAACTATGTGTGTGTGTTTGTGTGTGAGCAGGTGCTGCCCCGTCAGACATGTGGCTTATTCACACACACCATCTTCTATAAAGAATATCCAGGAGGCCCTAAAGAACTGGACAAAAGCATACGAGGAGGAGAGCTGTTTCTGACTGTCCTGCTCAACCCTGTAAGTGTAAAACACACTGGCACACACATACTGCTATTCCCTATTGTCTCTGCTCATTTCATCCTATCAGCCTGCTGTATTGTTTTTCTCTGTCTTATTCTGTCCTCATGCCCCCCTCCCCTCTCTCTCTCGCTGGGTTTCCATGTTAGTGTTGCTTATAGATTTGTTCTCCCAGCATGAATCACTGTTCTTATGTTGAAACTCTGCCCTGTTTGAATCAGCAGCGAAATGAAAAACAAGAGTGTGTACTGTCGTGTACTATGTGTGCTGTGTGTTTATACATTAAATCAGTGCTTCTCAACTAGAGGGTTGCGACCCAAAATTGAGTCACGGATCTGTCCTGATAGGGTCACACACCGCACAAACAAAATAATGTATCTAACCATATGGCAGTTCATAGTTTGGGTAGCGAAAAGGGGGTTATTACATTTTAAAAGAAAATGCTTCCCATGGAAAAGGTTGTGCATGCAATTTTGGCTTGTGTACTATGAACAGATTTGTTGTTGGGTTGAGTCTATTGTTGTTATCGTTAACCAAAATTATAACTAAAGCTATTACAAATATTTTTCGGTAATTGGAATAAAACTTTAAAAAAAATTAAATGCAAAAAACTTAAATTAAAAAAACAAAAGTAATACAAATAAAACTGAAAAAATACGGCTAAATAGAAAAAAAGCCACTAAATGACGGCATATACCAAAATGACTAAAATATAACTACAATTTCAAATTAAAGCTGAAAATATAAAAATTAAATAAAAAAATATGAATAAATACTACTAAAGTAACACTGGTTGAGTCGCTACTGGATGCCTAAAACCCTGAAGAACAGCTGTGGAGTATTTATGGATATTGTACATTAAATGATGGATGGATACTGTATTTTGAATGGCTAACATCCAGTGCTGCCTTTATGTGTATAAGGTATGCAAATGTAATGTTTAAAAGTCACACTCTGGATGTTTGTGTTTGTGAAGAATTCATCCTTATGAATCTTCTCCTTTGGCTAAAGGCAATTTCTTAGGGTTGACTCATTCCCATGATACTGCACTGACCTGAAAAACAAGCTGTATGTAATCAGAGATTTTGTGTTCTCATGTTCACAAAGATCCTGGTCATCTGCTTATACCAGCAATAATAAACAACCCACAGACACAAATAGAGAGAGGGTGGGTGAAATGAACATAAGGAGATATGGAGGTGTGAAGATGTAGTATTGTATTCACTCTGTATGGAATAAGATTGTTCACTTCACACTTACTTTGCCAAAGCCTACAATGTGTGATAGTGTGTTAATAGTGTGTTAAGTGTTTGTCTGTGTTGTCGTATGAATAAAAGAGGACCCAATTAGAATAATTTCTCTTTTTGGTAGTGTGGATCAATGCACTATATTTACTTGTAAATATTGACTTGTATATTGAATTATATTTTAAACTCAGCATTATACGTAGTCTGGGTTTCCCCATGCTGCCTTCCCGCAGTGCGATTTTATTCAAGCTGAATGGCAGTATGGATACCATGGTCCAGATTTTCATTTCATTTAGGGAATCACAGAACGGGGAGGGAGCAGCAAGACGATGACGACATCTATGCGACACACCATTTAATGAGAGATTTTATTGAGCTGTTACATCAATTATTTAAGTGCATGCTATTTACAGAGTAACTAAACCCTAAACCAACTTTTTTTAGTTAATGATCTGTAAAAATGGATCTTTATTAATACCAGTCATTGATTCGAGTAACTTTTTTGACATTTGTGTAAAAAGTGTTTTATTTCTACAATATATGGTGTAAAAACGTCTTAGTGCTGCCCTCTTCAGGTTGAACGGTGGCTACTGCAGTTGAATTTTCCAATTCAATGTTCCGCACTTAGTGACGTACGCAGGTTTCAGCTCACCACGCTCTTGGTATGAGCGCCATTATAAAAACCAGCTTGTTTCGTCAGAACCACTGTAGCGAGTCAGGAGTTGGAATTGCGAGTATTGAAAACGATCAGGATAGAATGTTTTACCGTCTATTTCGTCCCCTCTATCTCCGCTGGGGTCTGCCCACTTTTTCAGCATTTTTCAAATATTGCCAGTGGGTGGAGTCAGGCTCTGACCAGGGGTTTAGTTACCCTTTAAGAGGCTTAAACGATTGAATAGACAATTAAACGTATGAACCCTGGATTGTGGTTTTCCTGGTGGAGCTGTCACATGGACTCGGTGGGTTTGGCCAGGTCTTTTTTTAAAGCCCTCAGGGTCTTCGATGGTGTAACTAGGCTCGTGTTGCCTTTTGGCTATGTTGCTGTCTTTGATTCAGAACTCTTCTTCCCATTGCCTGAATATAGGCAAGTCTTTTTCCAGCCTGGAAATTCGATTTGAGAAACGCTAGCAAGATCTTCGCGATTCCTGTGACTCCTGTACGACTGTCACCCCTAATAATGCTAACCTCTTGGATAAACTGAGGTTTTTTTTTATAAAAACATGTCTGTTGAGTGTCCTTCGATATATACCTTCGACCCTCATGTTTATCTTGCACAGATGCCAATAGTCGCTGAACGTCATTGTTTACAAAAAAATACCTTCGTCTTCATCCTTGTCTAATTTCTGTCGCTCTACATACGTCATCTGGTATAATTGAAACGATTGGCTATGAGCTACGTTCATGCGCATTTGATAGACATTCTTAGCACCCAATAAATGGCGCCGAGCATTCGTAAACCACGCCTCAAGTCAAATGCGAGAAAATGTACATGTGGTTCCCAGACCCAAGTCTCAACGAGAATTGGGTCTGGCGTTAGCCAGGCTACATCATAAGCCAGATACTATCAACATTTTCTATCAGTGATTTGATTTAACATTGAAAAAATCAGTCTTCACTTTTAATTTTTTACATATAGTCTGTTATTTTTCAGTTTATTATTGTATATATTATATTGTATTATTTTTGTGAATGAGAAACAACTTTTTTTTACAATGAGAGGCTTGTTGAATATCACACGCCTGTTGCATGAAGCTCATTGAACAAACTCTGAGTTTCAGAGGAAGTTTATAGTTGAAAAAAAAAAATACAAACGCTCGGTATAAATGTTCTCTGTCAAGGGTTTGATCCAGAGTTTGCATTTAACTCTATTAGTCTGTAGATCAATGCATGTCAGTCAACTGAATTTAAATAATAATTTATACTTATTCTTCAAAGTACTTTAATGGCTAATTTAGTTGTATAACAATGAATATTATCCCCCTCAAAATAAAATAATAAATGTACTGCAATCATTGAATCAATTAACTTTATCTTGCCTCTCATTAACATCTGGTCAAAGAATTTCATCAACATCACAGCATAACTTTTCACGAGTTGTGGAGGAAAAAAGCAGTGCATCCTTTTGCCTCAACTTCTCCTTAGGCCTCTTCCATCGCTAAGACTTACTTGGTTGTAAGGGTTGCGATCATATCATTTCCATTTTCAAGAGGAGAATATGCTGAAACCATCCTGAAATGTGGGTGATGCTCAAACCACTCTTGCACCAGTGCCGTGAAATTGGAAATTGTCCCAAAAAACTACCGAATTTCGCTCAATTTGCTCCTGATCACCCTGCGGAAAGTGGATTTCATTGAGGGAGTTTAAAAAATGTAGAAGCCTCTCTGTGTTGTGCTGCCCCAAGACAGCGTTGTGTGCTACACCATTGGATTGCAGCACATGTTGTCCAAGGACACTGACTGTGGCACAATATTCGACTGAACTCTCTGTCCAGCTTCCCTCACGGAAAGAACATAATTTATGACATTGTCAATTAGAGTGGCTCTGATTTAATTTGAAACCTGTCTGTACCCTATCCTTCTGTCTCACCTTCCTCCTCTAACACATTGCTCTTCCCTTACCATCTGTCCATGTCTTATATTTTCTTCTCTTGCTCTTTGCACTAAAACCATTGCCTTCCACTCTACCATCATTTCTCCCTATACCCCTATTTCTACATCCTCAGCTCTTCTTGCTTCTCCTAAATCCTCAACTCTTCTTGCTCCATCTCCTTCCTATATCATCTATTCCTTTCCCCTTGTTTCTAACTCTTCCACCATTCCTCTCAATATTACACTTTCCATATCCTCTCCAAAATCTCTCTCTTACATTTCTTCCTTTTCCCCTTCCTCTTTGTCTGATCATTTTTCTTTGACACTTTTATAGTTTTTGTAATTGACAGCTGTGTAATCAATTAGGAAATTATCAGTTCCAGTGGTGTGTGTACTTCTAACTGAGCAGATATGTATTTGGGGTTAATCATGAACATTCCAAGTGCAACTGAGAATTTAACAAATAGCAGAGTTTTGTTTGTTGTGTTTGTAAAAATGTTGCACAAATGATTGTGATTTTTGTGAAAAACCAATTAAAAGAGCTGCAATTGTTGTAATACACTTACCGGCCACTTGGGTACACTGGTTTAACTGCTCATTAACGCATTGATCTAATCAGTCAATCACATGGCAACAACTCAATGTATTCGGGCATGTAGACATGGTAAAGAGTAAAGACCATCTGCTGAAGTTCAAACTAAACATCAGAATGGGGAAGAAAGGTGACTTTAAACATGGCATAGTTGTTGGTGCCTGACAGGCTGGTCTGAGTAACTACTGATCTTCTGGGATTTTAATGCACAACCATCTCTAGGGTTTACAGAGGATGGACCGAAAAAGAGAAATTATCAGTAATTCGCTGGGTGAAAATGCCTTTTTAATGCCAGGGTCATAATGGCCAAACTGGTTAGAGCTAATAGAAAAGTAACAGGAACTCAAATACCCAAATACCTCATTACAACCGAAGTATGCAGAAGACACTCTGAACACATCTAACCTTGAAGGAGATGGTATACAGCAGCAGAAGATCACAAAAAATGGACAATAGAAGATTGGAAAAACATTACTGATAAGTTTCAATTTCTTCTTCAATATGCTGATTATATGGTCAGCATTTTGCCTAAACAGCATGAAAGCATGGATCCATCCTGGCTTGTATCAATGGTTCAGGGTGGCTGGTGATGAAATGGTGTGAGTGATATTTTCTTGGCACACTTGTGACTGCTTTCTACCAATTGAACATCGTTGAAACGACACTCTTAGAAAAAAGGGTTCATTGGGGTTCTAATATATGAAGCATGGGTTCTTTACTCAACTCCAAAGAACCTTTTATGCTAAAAAAGGTTGTATAATGACAAGAAAGAACCTTTTTGGCACTAAGGTTCTTTATAGGCTAATATTCATGTTTCATTATTCAGCAACATTCTGTAGTTGTAATTAAATTATTGTTTATTAAACTGTTGTTGTAACTTAATATCACATTTTAATCATGCTGATTTTTGGAGAAGAAGAACTGAAATGGCACTCTTCGTGTGATATTGATTAACTACATAAATGATATAAATATGTACATTTTCTAACCCCCATATCTTGAATTTTGTGATCATTCACATGCATTCATAAATACTTTTTAGGGTATTGATGTTTGTCAATAATATGAAATATTTAATCCGAAAAGGACAAAACAAATGATAATAAATGAACCCAAAAGGTTCCATATAGAACCTTTTTACTGGTTACAAAGAACTCTAAAGGGTTCTTATTATTTAACCCTTAAAAAGGGTTCTGTATAGAACCTTTTAGGGGTTCCAAATACCTAACACTGACACCTTTTAAGGTTCTATATAGAACCTTTTCTAGAGTGTACGGCCTACCTGAATACTGTTGTTGTCCATGTCCATCCCTTCATGACCACAGAGTACCCATATACTGATGGCTACTTCCAGCAGAATAGCGCACCATAAAGCTCAAATCATCTCAAACTGGTTTCTTGAACATGACAACGACTTCATTATACTCAAATGCCCTCCACAGTCTCCAGATCTCAATCCAATAGAGCATCTTTGGGATGTTGTGGAACTGGAAATTCAGTTAATGGATGTGCAGTCCATATGTCAATATGGACCAAAATCTCTGAGCAATTAATTAAAATGAATAATTAAATGTTAATTAATGTGATGTTATAATTATATATAGTTAGAAGCCACTTAATATAGATATATGATAATTAACTAGCAGCAAATACTGTCTGTGCTAAATGTTTTGTGGGGTAATATTGAATGTGTTTAGTTTGCTAATGTTTTGAGACTGGAATGCAGGTAATGAGGAGGAGGTTGTGTGATCATGACTTTAAAGTCTGGATTTCTTGTCTAGTAAATTAAACATGAGTCTTTAATCTCCAAGCAACACTTCATGTCCAATCAGAACATCACAGTGAATGAAGGAAGATTTCAGACAATTAGATTCCTTTGTGGATCTTGTTTGAATGTTCTTCTACAATAAGCATCCAATCTACTATTGTGCTTATGAAGTGCTGTGAGTTCTGTAGATGCACATTAGCAGTAACATGATCACACTTCTGTCTTTCTACATTAAACTCAAACCCATCACATACATACATTAATCTGACCGTAGGCTTTGTGATTTATTCATCACAGCCTCAGTCTTTTGTGTTAAAATGAATCACTGTTAACATGAAGACACAGCACTACTTATTAATGACATACATCACTCTTTTCTTCTCTTCTCTTTGTGCAGTAGCATCAATTAAACATTTTATGGCAGTGATAAAATTGTTATTACATTGAAAAAAAAACATTGGTTTAACATTGATTGAAAAAAGAAAAGAATTATGCCATGCCTTGTGCCTTCTTTGTCACCTTGTCCAGAGGGCTTTAATGGAAACTCATTTATCTGCCCATTCATTATTGAGGTCCTCTCTGTGTGTGTGTGTGTGTGTGTGTGTGTGTGTGTGTGTGTGAGAGAGAGAGAGAGAGAGAGCTGTGCTGTGCTGTGCTGTGCTTTGCTTGAGAACATGAGGTTAACAGAGCATAACGTAAGGGGAGA
Source organism: Cyprinella venusta (assembly GCA_038021265.1). Lineage (NCBI taxonomy): Eukaryota > Metazoa > Chordata > Actinopteri > Cypriniformes > Leuciscidae > Cyprinella > Cyprinella venusta. Next base: position 29,774,472 of record CM075866.1, read on the forward strand.
ACACTGTTTTTGACGCTCCATTTTACCCTCGTTCATGCCCATCATCATCTCTAAGACTTAAATTGTAATACAATTGCTCTGTAAAATAAAATGAAAATATTTCACATTAAGTATAGAATAGTAAAATTAAAGACCTTGTCTATTTCTGTCTAAATTTATTTACTTGTCCACAAAAACGTTGGAAATTATGTGAATTACAGTGCCTTGCCTCACTCTGAAACATGCAGCGCAACAGACTATATACTTATTAAATCGTGCCGTTTGTGAGATTCGATAAGCCCTATATGACCAATCACAATTTTTATTTTAGTTTGATTTATACATGCTTTTGAAATGGACACCCCGTTCTCATCCTTTAGCGTCACATAAAACGCTATATGACAAAACGGAGCTATACTACGCACATGGCACCCTTTATCGTTAATATAACACGCGAACCCAAGACGTCATAAATCCTTTAGTGTGAATATGACATGCAGACCCTACCCCACACCTAAACTTAGCCCTCACAGCGCATGTTATAGTAACGATAATGGGTGCCATATGCATAATATAGCGCCATTTTGTCATATAGCATTCTATATGACGCTAAAGGATGAGAATGCGTTGAATTGGAAGGCGATAGACATTGTGGTCTTTGCGACTTCAGTGATATTTTGGGCCCTATTTTAACGATCTGAAACAGAAGTAGCAAACGCGAAGCGTAAGTAACTTTGTGGGCGGGTCTTGGGCACTGTTGCTATTTTACTGACGGGATAAATGACTCTTGCGCCGGGCGCAAGTTTAAAAGGGGTTGGTCTGAAGTAGCTTCATTATTCATAGGTGTGGTTTGGGCGTAACAGAAACAAACCAATAAGAGCGTCGAATCACATTCCCTTTGAGAGCCTCATGAACGAGGTGCGCTTGTTCCATGGCGCAATTCTATTTTAACGGCGCATTTACCAGGCGCGCTTCAGCATCGGTTCACAGCCGAGGAGATCGATGTTCTCGTTAGGGCCGTAAAAGAAAGAGAAGGGACATTGGGGATGGGACAAACCCACCCAAATTAGCTTCGGTTAAACATACATATAATAATTTTAGGGCTGTGCAAAAGTTGATTGCGATTAATCGCATCCAAAATAAAAGTCTGTGTTTACATAATATATTTGTGTGTGCTGTATATAATTATTTTGTATAAATACACACACATGCATGTATATATTTAAGAAAATGTGTTATTCATAGAGAGAGAGAGAGTTTAAGCGCAAATAATTCTTAAATATATATGCATTCATAGGTATTTATATATACAAAATAATTATATACAGCACACACAAATATATGTAAACACAGACTTTTATTTTGGATGCGATTAATCGCAATTAACTTTTGCACAGCCCTAAATAATTTGGGTAAATGTGTAAGCTATAAAGCTATTTTTCCCATCGTCATGGACACAACAATGATTTCCCTCGTGTTTATATATTTTTCCTTATAATAATGTTGCCTATCATTTGCAAAAAGTAAAATGCATCTGTGTAGATGAGAGAATCATCTACAGCGTATGCGCGTTGTTCACACTCTGTATTATGGCCAAGCATGCGGGCTTAAAATAGCATCTGAATGTACACGCAACACGCCACTGACTTTAGACCAGTTTTTTTCTGGTCATTGGCGCAATTGTTTTCTGGAACTGCAAAATAGCACCGGCGATTGTATGCGCCCGAAACACGCCTCCTTTTTGCGCCGACCCGCCCAGGGAGCGCAAGTTCATTTCCTAGTTTACCGACGTGCATCTGTGGAGGAAAAAAGCCTGCTTTGCGCGGGTGCTAAATTGGAATGATAAATGCGTTAGTGTATGAAGTCATTTGCGCCGGGTACAAGATAGGGCCCTTTATGTAATTATGGAAGAGTAAAAAAATATATATATACTGTACATTTATATTTATTTATATTTATATGTTTATACTTGCATAAATGAAAAAAAAATATTTAATATTTAAAATATTTAAAAAATATTTAAAATATTTTCTTTTTCACAGAAAAACAAATAGTGGAGACTAAAAAAACATAAGGGTGATGAATGAAAAAAAAAGTGAGCTATTCCTTTAAGAGCAACACAACAAATTCAGATTCATCATCATTATGTATGTTGATGCCAACTTTCAATTATCCTGATAATGGATTATTCTCAAAGAACTTGTAACACTGAGAGAGAAAGAGACTTTAACTAAACTGTTTGTACAAGAAAAGGAAAATGTTCAATCAGAGAAAATGAGAGAGGGGAGTATGTTTGTTTATGACTGAGTGAAAGAGAGACTGTATAAAGGACAGAAAGAGAGAGCGGCTGCTTGAGGCTGAAATTTTCCAGCTGGACTCTCCTGTTAAATGAGCCGAGATGTGTGTATGTGTGTGTGATTTTGAGGCTTATTGTGAGTATGATACAAACACCAAGATGGTTGTCCAGCACCACTATTTTTGAATAGTTATTAAAAGTATCATTTAATACATTTAGCAGTGAAAATCTGCTGTAGGTTAGTAGTATCAGAATATACAAACATGAAAATTCTCCCATTCTTGAATTCCTGAATTTTTAAACCTTTTTGGTTACACTGGACTGAAGCTTTCAGGAAAAAAAAAAGTTGTCAACATGCCATAAATGTATGATAAGAGGCCAAGTCTTTTTGGATAGCTTTTAGAGGGGAAGTGAATGTCAGATCTTTAAAAAAGGAAGGGAAAAAACAGGTGGATCCTCTAGTGAATTTAAAAAAGAAATGTATTTAAAATACATTAACTTTTTGCTAAGTATACTGCAAATGCATTTATTTATTAAAGTACTTCATATAAATACCCTGCAACTGTACTTTTGGTATACTAAATTGGTATACTTAAAGTCTGCTAAATTTAATAATTTGGTATTTAATGCACTTTAGTTATCCAGAAATAGTGCTGAGGTCACACTAAAGCCATAGGTACTGTATATGATTGTGCTAAAGTGAAGCTATACTTAGGTACACTTTAAATATCTTGCATTTAAAAACTGATTTATTCTTACTAATAGATATTAAATAACTTGTTTTAGGTTTTGTTTAGTATACGTTGATAGAATCTGTACTTTTATGAAAATTATTATATCCTTAAAAAAAGTCCCCCTTAAACATGAAAACCTAACTGTGTATGTGTGTATGGGGTGGGGGTGCATGTGTGTATGCATGTGTGTGTTAATGCCATGGCCAGGCCAAGTCATTACAAGTATACATGTGATAATCATGTTCCGCCAATCTGAACAAGTAGGTCAATATTAATACTGCATAGAATAGAAAAAGAGATCAAGTTGGATTTTGCAGGTTTACTGTATAGAATAGAATAGAACAGTAGAATATACTTTTTTGTTGATAATACCAAAAGTATATACAACATTAAAACTAGTTTATTATGGTGAGCTGGACTAGAATACACAATTAACAAACATTTTAGTTTTCTTGTAAAATTGATTGTTGCTTATTGGGAAATGCAGAAAAGTTTAACTTTAACTGATCTTACAGTATGTTTGGGATCGTGTGTGTTTGTTAGTTTGAGTGTCCAAGGTCAAGTGCACAATCTTTGTTACAACTTAGCCTGGTTACTGAGAAGTTCTGTGATGAACCATTCAACTTTTACAGTCTCCAAAATGTGTCATAAATGTGGAGAAAATTGTATAGCATGGATTTTTAGTGAAAAATAACCTAAAATAATAATAATAATAAAAAAAAAACGAATTATCCTTGGACCAGAGTAACATTTGGAGTAAAAGGATCAGTATTATAATAATTATATGTAATTTTGATATTATATTAATTATAAGTATAATATTAGAAATAATACTTTAATTCACTGTTATTTAATTAAACACAAAAATACACATTAAATGTAATAAATTGTTTAATGTTTGTTAAATTGTTCCATTTTTATATATTGCCACTTATTAATTTTTAGTGTTTAGATGTTCTTTAATATTTGCTATATTTAGATATTTAAATATACTATTTATTATATGTCTTGATTATTTATGTTTTGTATTCACTGTTCTTCTGTTTAAACTGAATGGAAATGTAATTTTGTTGCTACTGACCGTTATGTGTGTGTGTGTGCGCGTCCGTGTGCATGTGTTCGTGTATGTGTGTGTGTGTGTATGTGCGTGTGTGTGTGTTTGCGGGTTAAATTTTCATGTCTTTTCCAGGCTAGTGATTTATAATTCTGTCAGGTCCTGAACCTCTTCCAGAAAGAACATCTGTTTGGAACCCTTTAGATCCTCTCGCTGTTTGTATGTGTGTGTGTGTGTGTGTGTGTGTGTGTGTGTGTGTGTGTGTGTGTGTGTGTGTGTGTGCGTGTGTGTGTGTGTGTGTTTTCAATAGGTAGTCCAAATTTAGCTGTTAAAATGGTAGCTTGTGCTGGCATTCTCAAGTCTGTGTTGAACAAGCAGGATAGATGCTTTTGGACCTGAAATCCTTTAAGGATGCTTTTTTTCACCCACTTACTCTCTTTTCCTCTTTTTTGCTCTCTTTCTTTGCCCTGGCTGTTAGCGCTAGGTAAAATGAATCATACGACCTATGGCTGTGTGTGTAGGCGTTGTTGCTTTCTGGTGTCTATTTTACAAAGTCTATGTGTGTGTTTGTTATTGACTGCTGAAAGCGCAGCATAAATCATATCTTGATCAGTCTGTTTGTGGTACAGCAGAACTCGTTCAGCGGTCAGATTGATGTTGTACATATGGGAAAAGCCTGTGTTCTTATGTGTGTGGAGCAAAGGCGAACATTCACCACAATCCCACCAAAATACTTTATAATACTTGACATCTTTTTAATATCACAGGTCCCATTCGTTTTCCCGCGAGGGTTAAATTGAATTCAGCGGCCGCACGTGTGTACGCAAGAGTGTGTGTTACACCAGTCCGGCATAAAGCATGCCAGTGTGACTGAAGCTGCTAAACTTGTCTCATTATCCCATAAATATTCTCCGCCCTGCTCACGGTCACCTAGCATCCCATCCATCAATCAAAGCCTTCTGCCATTGCTGCGCCGCGCTACCACATCCACTGCAACCTTCTGAGGGAGCCGCACTTAGACCCTGATACAGAGTCCATTACACTCTCCAACCAGATCCTGGCTGATTATAAAACACTTTCAGCTTACAGGAGACAGCCTGTTCTAATGGATCACAGTCTTCTCTTTTACCTTCAATTTAATAAACAGATATATAATGTAGGAGATCTCATTTCATGATAAATGTAGGAGTTATGTGGAAAATGAATTGATGTCGGTGCTAAAGTTCTGCTAAAATGTGTGGATGCTGAAGTTTGTGCTGCTTCTGCTGTCTTTTGTTGTTTCGCTGGTTCATGTACATGTGTTTATTAGAGATTGACTGTTATTGGTTTTTTTTTATAATTGAAATCAATAACAGATTTTTTTTTAATTACTTTATAATATGTGAAAGAGTATAAATAAAACAAATCAAAGGTAAAAACTAGGGCTGTCAAATGATTAATCACAATTAATCGCATCCAAAATAAAAGTTTGTTTACATAATATATGTGGGTGCACTGTGTATAATTGATTTATATATATATAAATAGACACACATACTTGTATATATTTAAGAAATATTTTCATGTATAAACTGTATATAGATTTATATATAATGTATATTATATATAAATATAAATATTTTATATATAAATTAGTGATGCACGATATATCGGCCACCATATCGGTATCGGCCGATATTGTTAATTTTTATGTTATCGTTATCGGCCTGATAATAAAATTTGGCTGATATAATAAAGCTGATTAATAATGAATTATTTCCTTCAACACTTGACACCTGAGACACTGTTCAACATGATTGATCTTAATTACTTGAAATATATTTGGAATCAAAAAGGAAAATATAGTTAAGTGCAAAATATGCCGTCATATCGGCTACATGAAATTATAATGAGAACGTTATAATTGTGTGATTGGGAAATGGATTTTAATTGTGAGACTTTTGTATTTGCAATCATTTCAATTTATCGGCCGATATATCGGTTATCGGCTTTCAAATATAAAGAATTATCGGTTATCGGTATCGGCCAAAATGTTCACATCGGTGCATCCCTAATATAAATAATATTTTTTTCTTAAATATACATGCATGTGTGTGTATTTATATATATATATATACAAAATATTTATACACAGTGCACCCACATATATTATGTAAACACAAACTTTTATTTTGGATGCGATTAATCGCGATTAATTGTTTGACAGCCCTATTTTATATATATACAGTATTAAATTGACATTAATATTAATAATAGTATTGTTTACAGTATTGCATGTTTACAACTTTTAATTTATGCATTATTACAATTTACTATAACTGTTTGCTATTTTAAAATATGTTACAATGTAATTTGTTTCTGTGATGTAAAAGCTGAATTTTCAGCATCGTTACTTAAGTCTTCAGCGTCACATGATCTTGATATGCTGTTTTGCTGCTCAAGAAACCTTTCTTATTAGTATCAATGACGATAATATTTCCATGTTTTCACAAATTATACTTTTTTCCCAGGAATATTCGATGAATATAACATATTGTATTGTTATAATAACGCATTTATCAATTTTGATCACTTTAAGTGTTCTTGTCTGACACCAAACCTTTGAGTGGCAGTGTATATTAGTAGTAGTAGTAAGGACTGATTGTATATGAGTAGCTCTAAAACAAATATCAATCAAGCTGATTATCAGTATTATGTAATTTTATGTGATTTTATTGTAGAAGTGAAGGATGCCTTGTTTCAGGGCCGTCATTGAGTAGGGACAACTGGGAATGTGATGAGGGGTCCCCCTAAAAGGGCCTCTATCTCATTGCACCTGGGCGATAGGGGAACCACCCATAAAACCTTTGCCCTGGGTCGGTGTATTTTAGCGACGGCCCTGCCTGGCATTACTGGGAGTGTGTGTTTTAAACTAGGCCACATATTCCCTCTCCTCTCCTCTTGCAACGCAACCTACTAAACCAGTCAAGCATAGAGACCCAATAAAACTTCTCCACTCTTCCTTTTTCTCTTGTCTATCCCCCTCACTCCTCTCATCTTTTCTCTACTTTCAGCAGACCCTTGTTAATTGTATTGATCCTAATCTCCACAGACACTGTCCGCGAATGACCTTGCTCTAGTGGATTACATCAGAATTACAGCTCCACTCCACATGAAGTGGACGCATCCGCTGGGCTTACCTCATATGAAAGGCCGCTGATCGGCCTGCGGTAATTGAATGTGCCCCAGGGGTGCCGTGAACCACCCCATAAAGGGGCTGACACAGGAAATCAGCACACCCTAGTGAAGTTTATAGGGTTGCTAGGCAACATTTAGCCTTTATCAAACAATGCCAGCAAACCAAATGATCAACATCACCTCAACATCTGCTGGGCTATTTACAACACATGTTTGACAAATAAAATCATACGCAAATGGGCAAATGTGGGTTGGTTTGTATTTAAATGGTTTTCTCACTCCTCTGATGCTGTTATGAGAAAAGGTGTTAGGATAATAGAGGAGCAAAGGTTTAAGACCTGAACATTAATATACACAATACTGCAACCCACAGGAAACACTGGGATATTACAACTAAGGTCATCACATTCACATTTGCCACTATATCTTAAATGTTTACTAATTGCATTGTTAATGATTTACTTATGATGGGTGAATGAAAAGTTTCTCTCTTGTTTCCTCTCTGTAGATCAGTATATTTATGACTCATCTCTCCAACTATGGGAATGACCGCTTGGGATTATATACATTCAACAATTTGGCTAACTTCCTGAAATGCTGGACCAACCTGAGGCTGCACACACTTCCTCCACTGCAGCTCGCTCACAAGTACTTCACACTCTTTCCGGAGCAGAGGCACCCGCTATGGCAGGTCAGTCATAGAAAGACAGAAACTGTTTTATTAAAATATTTGAATTAACTTTTACTTTTATGTACAATTAACACTTTATGATTTTTCCTAGTTTAATGAGAACTGGTTATAAATGATATTTGAATTTTAGATCAGTATATTAGAAGGATATCTAAAGGGTTATGTGAAACTGAAGACTATAGAAAACTCAGCTTTTCCATCAATTATTATTTTTTAAAAAAAATTGCATTTATAATACAGTAAAATAGAACACATGCATTTTCAATTGTAGTAATATTTCTGTTTATAAAAAATAAAAAATATTAACACTGTAAAAAAATATTGTTGGTTTAACTTAAAAAATGAAGTAACCTGGCTGCCTTAAAAATGTAAGTTCATTGAAATGGAAAAAATTGAGTTAATATAATGAAGGTGATTGATTTAATCATCAGAAACTTAAAATATTATGTTATCTGAACTACATAAATTATTTAAGTTGATTTGACAAAAGAAATAATGTTGTGATTACAAATCATGAAAATATTTTTTTTCACAGTGTATATGTTTGTGTTTTTTGGTTTTGTTTCAATAAATCCAGCTATGTTGATCATAAGAGACTTGTTTCAAAAACATTTAAAAGTTTTGGGGGTTTTTTTTAGACTTCTTAAATACAGTATCTTTTATCTTACATAAATGTCCTCAAGAAGTTCCACAGGGAAAAGCAGTCCTTTGCAAAGTGACATGGTGGTAAAAAGGTTGGTAAAAAGCCTACTCTCTGTGGCCTGTAGGATATGTAACTATCACTGTACATCAAGCGCTCCAAGTCTCTAGTGCTCTCTGACCAATGACAAGCCACCAGAAAATTAACAGTTGCACTTTACAGCTTCTCACAGGGACGACACTTGGATTTATGGGGATTTTGTACAATTTTAGCTTCTTTTTCTCAAGCATTTTTCTGTGGTTGTTGAAATTTTGTTTTATATTTAAAAGATGCTGCTTATAGGTGTTACAGCCTTGACTAAAACTACAACAAAGATTTCAAGTGAATTTCATATTGTCCTGTTCTCCACATAAATTGCTTATTAAATTGCTGCAGTATCAATTACAGCACAGACCTGAAAACGAATTCCATCCGAATAGGTTTTTAGAATATTAATATCATCATATGATCTCAAGGATGATCTACTGTATATACTGTACAGGCATCGAGCTACAGACAATGACCTGTCCTCTGTCTAAAAGATATTATATTGATTTGATTGAACTTTATGCCTGATCCCGTTTATGATGTTTTTTTTAGAACCCATGTGACGATAAACGACATAAGGACATCTGGTCCAAAGAGAAGACCTGCGACCGGCTGCCCAAGTTCATGGTGGTCGGACCTCAGAAAACAGGTAATTCTGTTATTCCTGTTACGAGAGCGTGTTTCTTCCGTCTTTCCTTTCCCAGGGCTTCAAAGCCCTGTGCATGCACGTATCTCCTCGCTTCGCTGTTCCCCTTGATCCTGCTTCATATCTCACCTTGTGGTGCTAGAAATGATGAAAGTGCAACCACGGGCGTTGAGCTCTAGAGGAGAACAACACAGACACATCCCCAGAGGGCTGAGGGTAGAACAAGGGGAAGACAGAGCGCTGTTTTGGGGCTGTAAGATTTTGATTGGTGTCAAGACACTGTCTTGTTAAACACTTCTCCTCTCTGCACTCATCTTCTTTCCTGCTGTATCACAAACTCGCAACACACTCAGAAAAAAAAAAAAAAATCCATAAGGTAAATGGGGTATTGATCCCATGTCTCTTAGTTTCTTGGTCTGTGGGCTGAATCTCCTGGCCCGAAATGTTTCTCTTCAGCGCTATCAGCTGCACATATAATTTCATCATTAGCAGGGGAAGGGCACGTTGATTTACTTCCCCTCTTTTTTTACGTCGTCTTCTGCCCTCCTCCTTTCTCCATTCATCACTTTCTCTCTCTCACCAGGCACGACAGCACTCTACCTCTTCCTGATCATGCATCCCTTCATCTCCAGCAACTTCCCCAGCGTGAAAACATTCGAGGAAGTTCAGTTTTTTAACACCAACAACTATCACAAAGGCATCGACTGGTGGGTGTGAAACATGTACTTCTGCTCCAGACACTTTTGTCCATGGGTTTCACTTTGTTAAAGGTGTTTTTATGATGTCACAAAATGGTGAAGACGTAGCTTATGAATATTAATGAGATAATACACACATCATTTTACATGATTTAAATTTACATTTAATAATTTAACATTTTTATAAATATATATGAACTCACAATTGTGGGTTATAAATTGTGGTGGGGTTGGGGGGGGGGTCAACTTATTAATTTGTATTGTAATAACAAATTCATATATGTATTCAATGTGTTAGGGAAAAATCTTCTCACTAGATTTATAGATATTAATAACTAAAATATTTTTCCTTTATCTTGGAAACTCTTATTTGTCGTTAGCCTGATATATTCTCGCCTCAAGCTATTTCAAAAAGTGGAGGGGACAAAATTATATGGCAAAATGTCCCACCGTAAATGAAGCCTGTGTTTATGAGTGCATTTGTCTTTGTATCTCAATACACCTCTCTCCTCAAAGGTACATGGAGTTCTTTCCCATACCCTCTAATGTCAGCACAGATTTCCTGTTTGAGAAAAGTGCAAATTACTTTCCTTCTGAGGAGACGCCCAAACGAGCCGCTGCTCTCCTGCCTAAAGCCAAGATCCTTACTCTGCTGATCAACCCTTCAGACAGGGCGTACAGCTGGTACCAGGTATGACACTGACCAATAACAAAGCAAAGACTTGTAGAATTGTCCAATCAGAGTTGTGTGGGTGGATTAAAGAGACTGCTTGTACAGTAAAATAAAATCAATGGAATTGATCATGTTTACATACACAAGAATTCGATCGTGTACACTACCGTACAAAAGTTTGGGCTCTGTGTTTTTAAAGGGGAAAAAAACGTGAAATCAAAAGTGATTATAAAGACATTTATAATGGTAGAGATGATTTCTATAATCTACTGTATATGTTGTTCTTTCTATTCATCTATTCAAAAATGCATCACAGTTTTCGACAAACATATTAAAGGAATAGTTCACTTTTAAAAAAATCTTTTGCTGATAATTTACTCACCCCCATGTCATCCAAGATATCCATGTCTTTCTTTCTTAAGTCGAAAAGAAATTAAGGTTTTTGATGAAACATTCCAGGATTTTTCTCCATTTAATGCACTTCATTGGGAAACAAACGGTTCAAGTTCCAAAAGACAGTTTCAGTACAAACTGTTCAAAGGGCTTTAAATGACTCCAGACGATGAATAAGTGTCTTATCAAGCGAAATGATCGCTCATTAAAAAAATAACAAAGTTTAAGTTTTATAAGCTCAAATGGTTGCCTTGCTCTGTTCTGTGATGCGCGTTCACGACTCTCCTGTTCAAACTCGTTCATCAAAATGGACGAATCTTTTTTCGTGTCATTTGGTTCATTCAACGAACAAAATGAACAAATTGACTCGGAAAAAGATTTGTTCATTTTGATGAACAAGTTCAAACAAGAGAGTCACGAATGTTTAAAGCCCTTTGAACAGTTTGCAGTTTGCACTAAAACTCTCATTTGGACTTTGAACTGTTTGGTTTCCACTGAAGTGCATTATATGGAGAAAAATCCTGGAATATTTTCATCAAAAACCTTAATTTCTTTTCGACTGAAGAAAGAAAGACATGGACATCTTGGATGACATGGGGGTGAGTAAATTATCAGCAAAAGTTTTTTTGTTTTTTTTTTAAGTGAACTACTCCTTTAAACAAATGTTTTCAACATTGTTGATAATAATAAGAAATGTTTCTTGAGCATCACATCAGCATATTAGAAGGAGTGATCATGTGACACTGAAGACTGGAGTAATTATACTTTAAAAAAATCAGCTTTGCAGTCATAGGAATAAATTACATTTTAAAATATATTACTAGAAAACATTCATTTTAAATTGTGCTAATATTTCACTATATTACTATTTTTACTGTTTTTTTTTTTAATAAAATTTCTGCCTTGAGCATACAGTAAGAGACTTTCAAAAACATTTAAAAATCTAACCAACCGTAATCTTTTCAATAGTAGACATCTGGTTACATTTGGGTCATGTAAACGCCTTTAGTGGAATATCTAGAGTAATGGAGTAGTCATTTATGTCTAAAATCATTCTGTTAAGACAAAAATCATTCTGCTTTTCAATATCAGCTGCTGTGAAAAGTCAAGCTGTCAAACAAATACGTCAGAATGCATAAAACATTAATGTGATAGGTAAAGGATAGGTACATGAGAATGAGAATGAAAATACTGTAAAGAATGACTAAAATGCAGATTAATAAATGCATCAAAATAAACTAAAGCCATTTATTATTCCATAAAGGAATTACATAAAACATGTCTTACATATTATCATATCCATCTTATTTTAAATATACTATTGTCATGGTGTTATATAGTAATTTCTTAAAAATATTAACGTAAATCGGAAAGTCGTGTGCATGTAAACTTTAGAGGAGCAAGATTTTTTGAAAAGAAACAAGTTAACTTGAGTTGTACAAAAAAATCTATATAAAATAAAAAAAAATTAAGCTGATTAAGCTGAAAAAAAGCCAAAAGCAGAGTCTCAACACCAAACAAATACCTGTGCAAGTAGTATAAATTTACAGTGAATATCCATGAAATCACTCTGGATTTGTGTACCCGTTCTCATAGATGTACATAGGAATCAATCATGCACATGTTCATGTGTGATATTATGGAGAGATTGAATATGTGTAAGTGTGACTGAGAACATCACTGGGTGTAAACGCGAGTTAGAGATTGTGTGAGGTAGAAATGTCATCAACAGCATGCACAGGAGGGCACAGCTTGAAGCTGCTATACTGCACACAACAAGCACATGAAACAAGAAAGTATTGCTATCTTGTATCCTGTATTAAAGAAACATTCATTCAGATTAAATACCATTTAAGCCCTGAACATTATTTCGCTTATTACATGGCTACTTAACAAATAAATATTGTTTTGAGTTCAGTGGATCATTGGATTAATTTACTTACAGATCATCTTCAGATGATAAAATAAATAAAAAAAATAATTGTTCTAACAAGGCATACAACAATATAATTATACAAAAATATTTGACCAACTGATTGACCTGTCAGAATTAGAATAAATACTGATATTTAAGTCATTGTGCAGTTGTTTTTGGTTTTTAAAGTAGTTTTAATCTCACCGGCAGCATCAGAGGGCTCATGAAGACCCAGCAGCATTGCAGTTCAGTTTCTATGAGGTGATTTCAGCAGACCAGCTCGCTCCACCTGAGCTGCGATCTCTCCAAAACCGCTGTCTCGTACCTGGACTCTACGCCACACACCTGGAGAGATGGCTCACATACTACCCTTCAAACCAGGTAACACGCATCTGTCAGTGGTCAACTCTGGACCATCCCTTGCTGAGTTCAGTATTTTTATTGGACATTTTTTCTGAATCCTTTACTTCTGTCTGTCTCTTCCTGTAGCTAATGATTATAGATGGACAGCAACTGAGGAATGACCCAGCTAAAGTGATGGACGAGCTTCAGAAATTTCTGGGTGTCACTCCTTATTACAACTACTCCCAGGCACTCACGTAAGGCTCACACACATAAACACATGCCATATGTTTTATTTCAAGTGGGAACATCCCAGTGATTTTTAAATTTGCATTGTTCAAAAAATAAACAAACTTTCCCCATACCTGAGGATGGTCTTTTGACCGAAAGCTTGGCTATTAAATTTGTTTAAAGGATTCAAGTGTGCAGACAGTTTATTTTTTAGGTTTTTTTTTTAGTTTTCTAGTCTTGTCTGTCTGGCACCTTGTTTATCGTGAGTGTGGTGAAACTCCTTCAAATAAATTTGCATTATTAAAATTACTATGTACTAAATTTAACCCTAGGCCTGAATGTTTTTAATTGTTATCTTTTATTTTTATTTTTAAAGGAAGTCTCTTATGCACTCCAAGACTGCATTTATTTGCTATATACAGTAAAAAAAAAACAATACAATTGTAAAATATTATTACAATTTAAATGAACTTTTCTATTTTAATTTATTTTGAAATAATTTACTCCTGTGATGGTAAAGCTGAATTTAAAGCAGCAATTACTCCAGTCTTCAGTGTCACATAATAAATAAATAATTCATTATAATCTGCTGATTTGGTGCTAAAGAAACATTTCTTTTTATTTTCAATGTCTTTACTGACATTTTTGATCAATTGAATTCATCCTTGCTGAATAAAAGTATTAATTTCTTTTAAAAAATACTGATCCCAAACTTTTGAATGATAGTGGACAAAATCAAAATCTCGAACTGAATATACTGCACAGAAAATGTAAATGTGAAAATGTTAATCTCTAATAATTTAATGATAAATTAAATTTCCCCACACTTTATAGATGTAATCTTAAATGTGTAAAGATATTTTAGCCACTGGTGTTCGCATTACCATTTCTATCAATGACGATATTTCACTTATTGGTAATATTAAGCTTGTTGAATTTGTTGGACACTAAACATTAATGAAACAGTTATAATGTCCAATTGAATAATATTTGCATAGTTGTTGTTTTTTTCATTGTTAAGTACTAAACCTATTGAATAAACTGCGTGCATTATTTTAAACAATTACTTTATGCAGCTCTGTGATGTAGGTCCAGACAATGTAGGATTTTCTTTTTTTTTAGGTTTTATTATCTCTCCGGGAACATTTGGTCCCCAATTGGATATGCAAACGAGACCATACACATACTTACTGTACGCACACAGATGGACACAGGCTCATCCAGAGATACGGTACAGGAGTAAGCCTGCCATCCATGCTGTCCCTACTAGTCCCATGTGTTTGAGAATCAGCTGATAAAATGATTTGACAGATCTGTGTTCTCAGCAGTTGATGCCTGTATAATCTATACTGTCTGAATGAGATTAATTGTGATAATTTGGCTGTAGCCATTAGCACCGCATGAGAGGAGGAGGATTAACTTCATCTGGCCTCTCCAATTAAACACTGCTCATTAGGCATCTGACACTTTCTCTGTGTTAAATTGCTTTTAAAGTGTCATGTGCATTCTCAAAATTGTGAAAACATAATAGGAGTAAGTGAGGAGAGGAGGGAATGGTGTGTAAGTGCACAATGCAACAATTTGCAAAAGTGTTATTCAATGTCAAACAGTGCTTCTAAATGGCTGAAAATGCACCTGTCAGACCACGCCTTCTCATCAATAATATGAATGACACACACACCTGGAGAAGTGGGCAGCCAATTACTGCGGCACTGCGGGTTACAAGTATGACTCTCTAACCATTAGGCCACGACTGCCCCGTATTTTAATGATCTATAAAATCGATTTTAGAAAAGTCTAAAAGAAAACAGTTTTCACAACTTATCATCTAACAACATTTTCCAAAAAAGTTCATCTTATACCTTAAAGCTACACTGTGTGATTTTTACCCCCATCTAGTGGTGAAAAGGTATATGATCATCCAGTGAATATTAGTTTCTGTTCCTCTCAATTCCGATTTCGTTTTATCTCCTACGGTGGCCAATGTAGTCCAAGACTAACATGGCTTCCAGTTCGACCACGTCCATGAGTGTTAACTGAAACTTAAATGCGAAAGGTGAAGCTTGAATTAAAGGTTATGTCCCTCTTCGGCTAATGTACTTTCAAGATGGAGGGGCAACATGGCGACCGACATTAGAACGCCTTACCCGTATGTACTTTCAATGGCATATTATACACTCGCAAGAATACTTTATTACTTGAACGAAGTAAATATACATTAATGAGCACATATATTTTTGAAAGAACTAAGTGTTTTTAGCTAAGAATAAACTAAAAGAGTTACACAGTGTAGCTTTAAGTGTTTTTTCTTTTCTCCAGAATACCATATGGTAACACATATCGTCCCCTTGGAATTATAAGGTTCTATCTGCGTTCTGAGCAGTTTTGAGATATTGAGCTTCAAAGTTTATGCATTACATATAGGAAAATTTATATGGGGAACAAGTTTCATTCAAACATGAAAATAACAGGGACCCTAAATGTGTTCTAAACATACAATATCAAAATCCTCTCAAATTTGTAAATGGGGATTTTTGGAATGGGTCAAATGCAGATAGAACCTTCTAATTCTAAAAAAAACACTTTTCGCTTAGAATTATAAGGTTCTACCTGCCAAAACATTATTTGAACATTTAAATAAAAAAAATAATGCTGTAACAATGCCTCAACATGTGTTAGAAAGTAAAATTTTATCCTTTCTATGACATTTATTTAATATTTTTTAGAACTTCCATGTATTTAGGACATTTTAAATTAAGCTAGGTAGGTCTAAATATTTTCCCCAGTGCATAATCTTCATTTTTGATATCAATTTGGTGGGTAATAAAACACATTGCAGAAATTATAATTTTAATCTTTAGGAATCTTAAATTCTTTACATCTTAATCTTTAAAAGGAGCCACTGTAATACATCCGAGCAGGACTTTATTCCAGCTAAAGTGGGCCAGGTAAAATGGCTTTCTCTCTAGACCTCAATATGGCTGAAATAACATGCAAACGTTTATTGTTGTAATTAAGACCCCATTAATTAAATTGTTAAATATTTGATCTATAAGCCTTAATATGGTAAAAATTAAGACATTAAGACTTTAAAAACTGCAAGAAAATCGACATGCTTCAGCAAATTAATTCATAAAGTTTAATAATCATTGAAAAATTATTCACTGACTATATAATTGTCACAGTCTTTGTCTGCACCATTCTGTCTTCGTCATCTTCACTACACTTCCCAGCATCCTCTGTTATAGTCTCCACACCTGAACTCACTCCCTCAATCATCCACCTGTTCATCGTCCTGATCATCTGTGTCACCTGTCGTCACCTTGTTAGTGTTCATTTGTATCTGTATTTAGTTCTCTCTGTTTCAGTCTGAGCTTGTCGGTTCTTGATTGTGTTTCATGGATAGTGTGAGTAATCTTCTGCCAGTCTTCCTTGTGTTTCATGGATAGTGTGAGTAATCTTCTGCCAGTCTTCCTTGTGTTTCATGGATAGTGTGAGTAATCTTCTGCCAGTCGTCCTTGTACCTGTTTGGAGTTTTTGAGTAAATGTTTTCTATTGACGCCTCAGCCTTTCTTCATTCCACACTAGCAGGGAACAGGGAAACAGCTCTCTTGAGGAACACCTGGAGGTTTTCCTTGATTTGGTACCTCAAACCAGTTTCCCAGATGACTGCCTCTGCACGTTTCTACGTGTGGGACTGAACAACACCACTCTAACGCAGGGGTCTTCAGCGCCTGAGGGGTCTTCACCGCCTGAGGGGTCTTCACCGCCTGAGGGGTCTTCACCGCCTGAGGGGTCTTCACCGCCTTGGTCCTGCTCCGCCCTGGTCCTGCTCCGCCCTGATCACCGCCCTGGTCCTGCTCCACCCTGGTCCTGCTCCGCCCTGGTCCTGCTCCGCCCTGGTCCTGCTCCGCCCTGATCACCGCCCTGGTCCTGCTCCACCCTGGTCCTGCTCCGCCCTGGTCCTGCTCCGCCCTGATCACCGCCCTGGTCCTGCTCCGTCCTGCTCCGCCCTGGTCCTGCTCCGCCCTGGTCCTGCTCCGCCCTGGTCCTGCTCCGCCCTGATCACCGCCCTGGTCCTGCTCCACCCTGGTCCTGCTCCGCCCTGGTCCTGCTCCGCCCTGGTCCTGCTCCGCCCTGGTCCTGCTCCGCCCTGATCACCGCCCTGGTCCTGCTCCGTCCTGCTCCGCCCTGGTCCTGCTCCGCCCTGGTCCTGCTCCGCTCTCAGCCTGCTCTGCCCTGGAGGCTTCCTGCTCTAATTCAGCCATGCCCTCGTCATCCTCCAGGGCGCCCTCCCACTCCATTGATGTTCTACGGCGCGAGGTCACGCCTTTGTAAAGGGGGGCGTTCTGTCACAGTCTACAGTCTTCGTCTGCTCCATTCTGTCTTCGTCAACTTCACTACACTTCCCAGCATCCTCGTCTCCACACCTGAACTCACTCCCTCAATCATCCACCTGTTCATCGTCCTGATCATCTGTGTCACCTTGTTAGTGTTCATTTGTATCTGTATTTAGTTCTCTGTTTCAGTCTGAGCTGGTCGGTTCTTGATTTATGTTTCATGGATAGTTGTCCCCTTAGAATTATAAAGTTCTATCTGACATTTTTGTCAAAATTGAGTTATTCACATTTTCTTATTCTGTGACTTGTTTGATGTGTTTTAAGTTGTATACATTGTGGGACTTTTTATTGAAAAAACAAAAAAGGTTTTATCTACAAAGTTGAACTCTAACTTGGCTCTATAAGGTTCTATCTGCATAAGCCAATCAACACTTCAAACACACAGAAGAAGACCAATCAGAATCAACTTTTAGGTCGGGTTGCTGTCTTTTTCCTTGAAAACAAGAAGAAACCTCATAAAGGCATTATGCTATACATTTACAGTAAATTAAAAATTCACTAAATTGTGTAGTCTAATGAAGTGGCTTATCTTTATATGTATTCATTTTCTTTATAATGTTTTAGTTATTATTAATAACTTTTATTATTATAGTTATTATTATCTGAATTATACAAATATGCAGTGATTAAAAAGGGAGTCTGACATTTTTTGTGATTATTGTCATGGTGTAGTGTGGAAAGAAGACAGGCTGAGGCTCCAATACAAAACATTTACTCAAAAACTCCAAACAGTGATCCCAATCAAGTGATTTGTGGAAACTGAAAGCACACATCTTACCTAATTCAGACTAAAACACATTCTGTTTAGCCTCACACACTAACTTTATTTGTATTTCATAATGTTATAATAACCTATTTTCTTTCTCATTTTTAGGAAAAGCACTTTCCATTTTTTTTTTCTATAAATGTCATACACTTGCAATGAAGCTAAAAAATATAATAAACAAAATCATGTTGATATCCTATATTTTTACAATAAACGACAAAGATATCTTCTAATATCCTCAGTTGTTGCATATAGCGATCTACATTAAACACATTTGTAAATTATTTTCCTAAACCCATTGTGCGAGTTCACTTTAATACCGTGTGCGTTATATACATGTTGCTGCTGATTGGATTGCAGTTCTGACACACCCACCAAACGAGAGAAAACATATCTTAAACGCCGTTGCACACAGTTTCCTGGAAACATGATATTCAACTAGGAAACCGTAGCAAAACGGTGCGCACCGTTTTGAACTTGAACGTGCCCCAGGTGGATGATTGAGGGAGTGAGTTCAGGTCTGGAGACGAGGATGCTGGGAAGTGTAGTGAAGTTGACGAAGACAGAATGGTGCAGACGAAGACTGTAGACTGTGACAGAACGCCTCCCTTTACAAAGGCGTGACCTTGCTCCGTAGAACATCAATGGGGTGGGAGGGCGCCCTGGAGGATGACGAGGGCATGGCTGAATTAGAGCAGGAAGCCTCCAGGAGAGAGCAGGCTGAGAGCGGAGCAAGACGAGGGCGGAGCAGGACCAGGGCGGAGGCGGTGATCAGGGAGGAGCAGGACCAGGGCGGAGCAGGACCAGGGCGGAGCAGGACCAGGGCGGAGCAGGACCAGGGCGGAGCAGGACCAGGGCGGAGCAGGACCAAGGCGGTGATCAGGGCGGAGCAGGACCAGGGCGGAGCAGGACCAGGGCGGAGCAGGACCAGGGCGGTGAAGGCACTGAAGACCCCTCAGGCACTGAAGACCCCTCAGGCGGTGAAGACCCCTGTGTTAGAGTGCTGTTGTTCAGTCCCACACGTAGAAACGTGCAGAGGCAGTCATCTGGGAAACTGGTTTGAGGTACCAAATCCAGGAAAACCTCCAGGTGTTCCTCAAGAGAGCGGTTTCCCTGTTCCCTGCTAGTATGGAATGAAGACAGGCTGAGGCTTCAATAGAAAACATTTACTCAAAAACTCCAAACAGGTACAAGGAAGACTGGCAGAAGATTACTCACACTATCCATGAAACACAAGGAAGACTGGCAGAAGATTACTCACACTATCCATGAAACACAATCAAGAACCAACAAGCTCAGACTGAAACAGAGAGAACTAAATACAGATACAAATGAACACTAACAAGGTGACGACAGGTGACACAGATGATCAGGACGATGAACAGGTGGATGATTGAGGGAGTGAGTTCAGGTGTGGAGACTATAACAGAGGATGCTGGGAAGTGTAGTGAAGATGACGAAGACAGAATGGTGCAGACAAAGACTGTGACAATTATATAGTCAGTGAATAATTTTTCAATGATTATTAAACTTTATGAATTAATTTGCTGAAGCATGTCGATTTTCTTGCAGTTTTTAAAGTCTTAAAATGTCTTAATTTTTACCATATTAAGGCTTACAGATCAAATATTTAACAATTTAATTAATGGGGTCTTAATTACAACAATAAACGTTTGCATGTCATTTCAGCCATATTGAGGTCTAGAGAGAAAGCCATTTTACCTGGCCCACTTTAGCTGGAATAAAGTCCTGCTCGGATGTATTACAGTGGCTCCTTTTAAAGTTTAAGATTTAAAGATTTTAAGATTCCTAAAGATTAAAATTATAATTTCTGCAATGTGTTTTATTACCCACCAAATTGATATCAAAAATGAAGATTATGCACTGGGGAAAATATTTAGACCTACCTAGCTTAATTTAAAATGTCCTAAATACATGGAAGTGCTAAAAAATATTAAATAAATGTCATAGAAAGGATAAAATTTTACTTTCTAACACATGTTGAGACGTTGTTACAACATTATTTTTTTTATTTAAATGTTCAAATAATGTTTTGGCAGGTAGAACCTTATAATTCTAAGCGAAAAGTGTTTTTTTAGAATTAGAAGGTTCTATCTGCATTTGACCCATTCCAAAAATCCCCATTTACAAATTTGAGAGGATTTTGATATTGTATGTTTAGAATACATTTAGGGTCCCTGTTATTTTCATGTTTGAATGAAACTTGTTCCCCATATAAATTTTCCTATATGTAATGCAACAACTTAATATCTCAAAACTGCTCAGAACGCAGATAGAACTTTATAATTCCAAGGGGACAAAGTGTGTGTAATCTTCTGCCAGTCTTCCTTGTACCTGTTTGGAGTTTTTGAGTAAATGTTTTGTATTGGAGCTTTGCGTCAGCCTCAGCCTGTCTTCATTCCAAACTACACCGTGATAATAATCACAAAAAATGTCAGACTTCCTTTTTAATCACACACACACTCTCTCTCTCTCTCACACATAAGCACACATACACACTTGCACACACACGGACACGCACGCACACACACACACACACATACATACATACTATTGGGGATTGCCCCACTGGAAACTGGGGCCCGTTTCAATAAGGAGGTTCAACCAACTCTGAGTTAAAGCTTGAACTCTGAGTTGACTTACAGTACTCTGAGATGGGAAAATCTGAGTTTTCGGTTACAGAACAGCTGAAATGAGTTAGTTCAATCAACTCTGAGTTGACTGACTTTGAGTTAAGCGCGTGCATAACAACTATAAAAAGCCATTATCAATGGAGCGCAAATATTACGAGTCACCATGGCAACAGCGCCAGACAAAAAGAGGTTTTAGGTGTAATTAATTACTAAGTAATCTAAATATTGTAATTTAATTCATGGGATTACTCTTAATTCTTCTGTAATTTAAAATAAAATATGATGCAATTACAATAAATAGGCCTACTGCATAAACTATAGACCAATTCAGTATAAAACAATAGTGGATTTAACATACATTTTTAAAAGGTATTTTTATGTAACCTTCTCCCTCTACACACTTTAATCAATTCAAGAATAATTCATGCAATTGTATATTGTTAATTTGAAAGCATTAAAAGTGCAGTTTCTTGTCTCTCCTCCTTGTATTAATCAAGTGGTTGAGGTTGATATATGATTTAGTAATATGTAGACCAATACTTTCTAGAGATAGTAATTATTACATTAATCTAACTACACCGTTGAAGATGTCATTTGTAGTTAATAATTCATAACTATTTTAGAGTAACTTACTGTTATAATATCAGAGGTGAAACTGGAAGAATGTTATTCAACCTAATGTATGCTACTATTACTTTGATAAATTTTTACTTAAGTAAAAATACCAGTCTAAAAATCTACTCAAGTAAGAAGTAGTTAATTTAAAATATGGGTAAAATTTGCTGAGTAACTTGTTTAACAGCAGGGGTGGGGAGAGTTTCTCAGTAGAGAACCGTCTCAGAAAATATCACGGTTTATGGTATTAAACAATTATTAAATATATAAACTGCATTCTTAAATTACATTTATTATTATCATCAGTTAAAATAACAGTTAAATAAATTAAACATTTGTTCAATAAAACATATGTAATCAACTAACTTCAATAATTGATTATGAATAAGATTATTGAATAAGATCTTATTTTTTATCATTAATAACTTATTCAATTATGTTTGAAAAATAATTGAGTTCTATTAAATGTTTTTTATTCCAATTTTTTAATGATTTAATAGAAATATTTTAATCAAAAACGGTGGTAATCAAATAAAAGTTTAGCAAACGTTTTAATCCTCTTATTTTTTGGCAAATTGCTGCAAAACAGATTTAGTCAATTAAGCCATGGACAAACAATATACAGGGGTTGGACAATGAAACTGAAACACCTGGTCTTACAACACAATCATTTATTAGGATGGTGAGGGCCTCATTTTGCATCCAAATAAAGCACCAATTCATCAGATCGAAGTCCTTCACAGTGACCAGAGGGATTATGAGCCGTTCCTCTTCCAGAACAGTGTCCAGGTCACTATATGATGCTGGTGGAGGAAAACGTTTTCTGACACCTCAATAATATTCAGATCTGGTGACTGTGCAGACCATGGGAGATGTTCAATGTCACTTTCATCTTCATCAAACCCTTCTGTCACAAGTCTTGTGTGTGTTGGCACCCGTGCTTCACTCTGAAGATTGGCCACCAGGCATATAGATGTGGAACCTCCAACATTGGCCAGTGTTTCAGTTTCATTGTCCAACCCCAGTATATTCCTTAAAGAATGTGTAAATACATTTTACTATTATTGTTGGTGTTTAAACAGCACTTCCTCTTTAAAAAAGGGGAGGAGACCACAATAAACTCTGGGTTTACTGAAGAAAACCTGCTCCCGGGTGCGTTTCCCGAAAGCATCGTTAGTCAACTATGGTCGCAAGTTGGTCGCAATTTCCATTGAACTCTATTGGTAACGACGGAACTTGCGACCATAGTTGTCTAACTATGCTTTCAGGAAACGCACCCCTGGTTAGGTTCACAGAGTAAGTTACCATGGTAACTGACTCTCAGTATAAGTTACCTCTCTTTCAGAAACGGGCTTGACTTAGGCTACTCTGCTTTCTCGGGTTTGATTTACCCCCCTTTCTGAAACGGAAAACCCAGAGTTTCCCTCATTTCAGGGTTAACAGACTCAGAGTTTTCACTTAACCTCCTTTCTGAAACAGGCCCCTGGTGGACTATGTTATTGACCGCTGCAGAACTCTGGTCAAGGAGTCGGAGTCATCAGAGAGAGTTTAAGTGTTTAAGGCACAAGAGTGACCATACACACGGTAGTTTCTGAAATAAATAACATAACAGAAATAAATATTCACTCACTAAATTATTCAACAACTTAAGAAATTACAAACTCAAATATAATAGGTACGTGACAAACTGACCATATACGCGCGAGCGCTTTGTTCTCGCGGCTGTGTTCCCAGCAGGTATTCAGCGCAATACGCGTTGTCGACTAAGGAAGTCTGTCGTATCTTTGCTTTGTGACTACCTCTAAAATACTAGTGACGTAAATTACATCATCACGTTGATTCTGACTTTTAAATTTCCAAGATAGCTGTAGTAAGAAGAAAGTTATAAACAAAGCAACATTTCTCTCGTGTTTGGCATCAAAATCCTCTATGAAAGGGAGTATTTTTTTCATTTCAAACCCAATACTTTTGAAAGATTATACATTTAACTTGAATTAGGTGAAGTTTGGGATTGATTGTAACATTCGCATGTATTTTTTTACGATCCGCAAGTGACGTTGTTGTCAAAAGCAGAATCAGCCATTTGATCAAATTGGCTTCCAAAACTTCTCCCAGTTTTTAAAATAATTGTCAACTATTTTAGTAATCGTTTTGTTGATGGAATTGTTTGATTTTTAGCTTGAATTACAAGAAAAGTTTGTATTTTTTGATGAAAACTAGTGATGTAAGTGATGTTTTTAGATCTAGTGATGTAAATGAATCTCTATCTAATCTAACATATGTAAGCAGAAGTAAAATTGCTTTGTAGATTAAAATGATTAATAATATTTTACCATTTAAATTGCTTGCCAGCATTTAGTCAAGAAACGGCCTACTAATTAAACAATGAAATTCATGTGTCAATGCCAATTGTCTGAAAAGATATGTGTGGATTGATGCTCTCGGTTACATCAGAGGAAGTGGTTAATAGAAATAATAAATGTGCATCTATTCCTTTTAAAAAGAGGTCATCTTAATCTTGTTGGGCTTTTAATTATCTACACTATGTTGTTTGAATTATACAAATAAACCAAGAAATGAGGAAGTTATGATATTTTGAAGTGTTTGTTCAAGCAGAAGAGGTCACAGTTTTTCATTGTTTTATTGTTTTAATTAGGTACAAAAATGACCCCTAATTTCCGAACTAAAAAAATCCATAACTTTATTAAATATTAACCAATTTTAATAATTTAAAACATTTTTTAGGTATTTTTATTATTTAGTATATGGTGCTGATTATATTTGAATTTTCTCGTATTGATTTTTTTTTGTCACGTACCTAAATATAAACATCTCTGTAGCAACATGACATCACGACTTTTGCGTAAACATACACGCCACTTTCGAGTCAAGTGGCGTGTTATCTCTACGCATTTTGAGCTATCTGCGTGTATCCGCGTGTATGCGTGTATGTCTACGCCATTAACGTCCGCGTCATTCCGCGTGGCTGTACACGCGCGTCAAATGTCCAGTCATAAATGCCATTAACCCCAGTGACGGTTAAGTTTAGGGATAGGGTTGAGGTAAGTCATACCTTTTTTTTTCACTAGGATGGTAAGGGAACAGTCATAAATGCCATTAACCCCAGTGATGGTTAAGTTTAGGGACAGGGTTGAGGTAAGTCATATATTTATATAACGTTAAGTCAACGGCGTTCATAAACACGCTGAAAAGCGATTATGCGTCTTGATAGCACGCCAAAAATGCAAATACGAATTGGCGTGTCATACACACGCTTCTTCATGAGATCAGTCTGTCTGTAGAGTGCACGGATAACGTTACATATCAATCAAGAAATATAGGCCTAAGAGTCTATAATAAACTGCATAATGCAATTAAATTGACAAAACACCAAATGTAAATTATAGAAATTGGACGTTCTTCATTATCACTGGAAGTACTAAATGACAATCAGTGAAAGATATCCACAGAGAAATTCACTTCAATGTAATAAACAAACAAAATGTGGTGCTAGCGGGATAATCTGCTCGTTAAGCAGGATCAAATTACCTTAGAAAGATCGCTAAACATAACAAACATTATCTAACTCGGCACAGATCGTAAGATTGCATTTAAACTGCAATATTAACAATATAAAAAAGAAGGAAACTTACTTTGTCATAAACTTTCTCTTGCACATATCCACTGCACATGAACGCGTGCACGAGGTGATCGCTCAATTGGTGTGGCGTTGTGAATAGGCAATTACACTTAGTCCGTACGTGCTGAGAACGCTGCACTATGGTATTTGCGTACAACGCAACTTAAAACTTCACCCACGTAACCAACTCAATATTTAAAGGGAGAGAATTCACAACACATACTTACAAACAAACACAAACACACACACACACACACACACACACTTGCATGTTGAATGGTTTTCTGAAATATTCAATTTACTCACTGCATATTTGTATAATTCAGATAATAATAACTATAATAATAAAAGTTATTAATAATAATAACCAATAATGCACAATACAGAAAATAACAAAATATAAAGTTAAGCCACTTCATAAGACTACACAATGAATATGTGCAAACAATGAATAGTGAATATTTAATTCACTGTAAATGTATAGCATAATGCCTTAATGGGGTTTCTTCTTGTCTTGAAGGAAAAAGCCGGCGACCCGACATATAAAAGTTGATTCTGATTGATCCTCTTCTGTGCATTCGAAGTGCTGATTGGCTCATGCAGATAGAACCTTAGAGCCAAGTTAGAGTTCAACTTTGTAGATAGAACCTTTTTGTTTTTTCAATAAAAAGTCCCACAATGAACACAACTTAAAAAAAAAACACATCACATAACGTAAATAAGTTGTCACAGAGTAAGAAAATGTGAATAACTCAATTTTGACAAAAATGTCAGATAGAACCTTATAATTCCAAGGGGACGATATGTGAAATATTCCTCGCATTAAACCATATTATTAAAAATGTGAAATACATGTGGTTATAAAAAAGGTAGAACATGCCAAAAATAAATCTTTAAAAAAAGAAATACCTGGCCAGTGAGAGATGTTTGTGGAAGATAT
Organism: Cyprinella venusta; assembly: GCA_038021265.1. NCBI lineage: Eukaryota > Metazoa > Chordata > Actinopteri > Cypriniformes > Leuciscidae > Cyprinella > Cyprinella venusta. Next base: position 29,801,043 of record CM075866.1, read on the forward strand.
ATTTTATCAAGCAAGTGTGGTAAAATGTTAATTTTGAATCATGTGAATAATTCATATTGTATGTTAATATATTTACTGAAATCACATTTACTCATTTCCACTTTGGAAGAGAAAAATATGTCAAAAGTCCCTAAATACAAAGCCTTTCCTTTAAAGTAATGCATGCCATAATTTTCTTAAAGAATATTTGTTAGTGTGTCCTGACCTAAAATGAAAGGAAAGGAAAGTAAGAAAGAAAAGGCGATGCATGTGATAATGCATTGTGATCTATGGTATTGATGATAGGCCGAAAGATTAAGCTCAGGATTACCCGAGTCATGTGTATTCCTTTTCAGTCCTCTCTCTCTCTCCTTCTCTTTCTCTCTCTCTCTCTCTCTTGTGTGTGTGTGTTAAATGCTCTGTGAGTCGCTGCATGTGTTCTCTACCACAGACAGCTCCATCAATCTTTGGCTTTTATTAATAACCTTCCTGTGTTTGAGTTTCTCTGACTTCATCTCTTCACACATCTCTTTTCATTCTTTCTCTCATCATGCCTATTTCTACTTTTTCTTGTTTTGTGTCACTTTCATTAACTATCACTTCTTGCTGTGGCTTTGCTTTCTTCGTTTCATATTTTGTTTCAGTCTCTGTCTTTCAACAATCATACTCATTCGTCTCATATGTCGTGTATCACTCCCTCTGCCTCTCTGTTGCTTTCATCTCTTTTATGGGTGTTTCTTGGTTACTTTTGGCCTTGTTGAATTTTAAAATAAACCCTCTTAAAGCATACTTCTCACACTCATTGGTTTAATTTATCCATTAAGAATGTCCAACGGTTAATTTGCAAGCATTACAAAAGAGTTCTGTCATTTTTCCCAAACCACATCTCAATATGTATTGTGTTTCATAACATTCTTTGATGGAAATTAATTTCTTATGGAAAATGTAAAAGCTATGATTTTATTTATCCTAAATACACACAATTAAATAACATTTGCACATTTTTTCATTTCAAAATGCATGGGAAACAAACAATGGGTCTCATTCCCTAATAATTGTGTGGATTATTACGTAATTGTACACACAGGAGAACTTCTCACGAAAAATCTCTGCATAATTCAAAACGTGTGTACGAACATGATTTTTTTTTTCTTAATCTCGTTCTAATGTTAATGTTATAGTATTTTAAATTAACGGCAAAATTTGCATAAAACACGCCCAAACCATCTCCCTATAAGGGTTTTCCACACAGCCTTTCCTTTACAGCCTTTCGTCACGACATGTTGGATCCTTGAGAGAGCAATGCCATTTGTGTCATTCTCAAAACCTGTTCAAACACTATAAACACCTTTTTTCATACATTTTTTTAATAAAATAATATAATATAATTATAGTTGTGTTAAGATGACATAGGACTTCTTAACACATTTATAAGGCAGCACAGAGAAATGTTTTTTGTGTGCTTGTGGTTTCAGTTGTTCCTAAATTTTTTCGCACATTTAGAATACATTTTAGTACGAACATTTTTAGTGCAGCATGATTTGTTCTTGAAAACAAACATATGTAGATTTCACGCACACATTTGTGCATACACACATTCTTAGTGAATGAGACCCCAATGTTTCCAATACTTTATGTAATCATTAACGTGTAAAGTGTGTAAAAACGTGTAATATTTTGGCCACAGGCACTGCTGATTGTTAATTCCATCACACAAAGGATCCAAATGATGTTTGTCGGGTTATTTTTAAATAAATTATCCATAAAGAATCCACATTTACTGAAAAATGCATACTCCCCCAATTCAGCTCTGATTGCATAATCTGACTAATTTAAGATGCTTTTATATAGGCATTTAAATACTACGCTTTTACCTATTTAAAAAATAGAGCATGGTAAAAAGTTTCATAAAGTGAAAAAAATCTCTTAGTTTCAAAATACATTAATGCCTGGGGATATAAAAGTGACTTATATTTTCTTTATTCTCTTTGTATTTTCTGGGCCTGAAAAGAACATTTTTGAGCAACAAAAAAGGAAAAGGAGTAAGTGAGACCAAAAAGCGAGAGAGAGAAAGACAGACAGAGAAAAGACAGTGAGCGAGTGAAACAAAAATACATTGTGCCAAGTGTGACTTGCAGTTCATGTTTTAAAATAACACTCCGCTTACTGCTTTGTAAAAGAGCCAATTCACACACACATACATTTTATATCTGCTTATCAAACCAGACCATGTCGGTTACAGCAGACATCTGTCAGTCAGACCGCTGTTTGTGTGTGAGGGGACACACATTCTGGAGTTTTCCAGATTTTCTCCATTGCTGAGTGAGAAAGAAAAAACAGCAATATAATATGCACAGTATATATTTCAATGAATATGCAAAGTAGAAATGTTTTTTGAGGAAAGAAGTCTCAAAGATTGTAAAGAGTTCTCTATCTGTTGACAGGTTTGATCCTCAGAAGGGCTTTTGGTGTCAGCTGTTGGAAGGGGGCAGGACTAAGTGTTTGGGGAAGAGCAAAGGCCGCAAGTACCCACCCATGGACTCTGAGGTATACCACCTAACAACAGAAGACTCTGAGCAAAATGGAGCCGTTCATATTTTATGATAAGAGCTGCATTATAGAGGCATGCTATCGTTGAGTGATATGGGTCAGAGAGAGAGAGAGAGAACACACAGACCTCTGACTGTTCAATTTTGCAACAGCTAACATGTCTGAAGCGCATGTACTAAATAACTGAAACCAACAGAACAACTCACTCTTGCTTCATATTTCTCCATTTTCCTTCTCACTGTTTTTCCTTACTCACACACATACACACAACAGTTACAAAACTTACATTCACCCACATCATGTTATTCCAACCCTCGACTCTCTGTCTTCTGCAGAACACAAAAGAAGATATTTTGAAGAATGTTTCAACTATTGATTTTTTCCTATACTGTGAAAGTCAGTCCAAAACAACACTGGACCCCATTGACTTTCACTGTATGGGCAAAACTTCTTAAAACATCTTTCTTTGTGTTTCACTGAAGAACTAAAGTCAAAGGTTTGGAATGACACGAGGATGAGTAAATAATGACAATTAAAATTGTGTGATCTCTTTAAGAACAGTGTACATATTAAGAACATGGTTCATATTGCACATATTATTAGGGGTGTAACTGTACACAACTATAGAGTGCTGAAGTTACGATGTCACTCTGTAGGCCAAAACGCGGAAGCGAGTTAGCATTTTAGCACTGCCGGTTCCCTCGCTTTAAAGTCTATGGGATTTTTGAATGGGTTTTTGCTAAATCGCCTGAAATAAGGTCTGTGGTGAACAAAGCCTCAAAATATTTTCACGTTTTGATCTGACAACATAGAACACACAGTTATAACCTGCTTGTGTTTTTTTTTAAAACTTTACATAGGCTTCAAAGTGTATACATTTTGGATTAACTTGTAAAGATTATCTTGATAGACAAAACGTGTAAGGGTCACAACTCTTTGTTGAACACAGATCTTATTTTTTGCGATTTTCTAAAAGTCTAGGGGGAAAATGCATAGCTTTTTGACCGAGGGAACCCATGTAACGCTAACTTCTGAGTTGTCCTAGAAAGGGACGTCATCACTTCGGTACTCTAAGTTACATGTTCTTCGGTTTTTAAGTCATGGTTCGGTACGTTTCTGTACAGCAGTGGGGGAACAAAACAAAATTCTGCTTCTTTTTCTTTTTTTTTTATTAAACAGTGGTTTACTGAACAGACATTTGAAGCAAAATAATGTATATTTTAACCGAATCGATCTTGCGGAAGAACGTTGTTTTAGTTCTCCTCTGCATGGATGGTGCAGTTTGTTGCACCAATTTACACATGGAAATGGGGCCAATGGGGAGTAAATTATATCATAGTATAACACAGCACGTGTACAGATGCGTGGCAAACCATAAAACCCTTACCAAAAATGTGTCCTGTTTCACCCCTATATTCTAAACCAAGTCTGTAGCTGCTCTGCTCACTCTGTCTTGTCTTTTCTTTTTTTAGTCAAGAGCGTTTCTCTCCAGATTCTACAGGGATCAGAACATTGAATTATCTAAGCTGCTACACAGACTGGGACAACCGCTACCAGCCTGGCTCCGAGAGGAACTACAGAAGGTCAGGTAGCCCTAACCAAACCACCGCTCGTCAAGGTTCGACCCTCAAAGGAAAACAGACACTTGAACAGTACTCAATGCCACCTACCTGAAAGCTTGCAAAGCAAAGGTCAAAAATTCAACTCACCAATCATTGGTGCCTCTGGAAATCCAAACAAAGCAGTACGATGTGTCCATGGCAACATGACATTTTTGTTGCAAAAGGTCAGATTTTGTCAGTGAGATACGGTGATGTTACTGTGACCCTTGAACTTCGGATGCAGCCAAACAGAGACTGCATAAAGACTGTGTAACTGAAAATGTAAACCTCCACAGACTTCCTCTTATAGTTACTGTCCCCCCATCAGACACTGGATATAAAGGTATGGCTTTAGATTTTATACAAGAAATTTAAAACTGCACAACCACTGTTCATATCCTCACTCTTGCAAATATATCAGTCAATCAATCTATCAGCCAATCAAAGTGAAGATGCAAAATGTTAAGAATCAATATGGAAAAAATAAAGAGCACAGTCAAGTTTGCTTTTCAAGTTTGCAAGTCAGCTTTAAACTGGTCAATGGAGTGATGTCATTGTGATGTCATTGTTACTGTTGATATAAACAATGGCCTGAAGAGAGAATATCATTTCAGTCTTTGTGTGTGTGTGTGTGTGTGTGTGTGTGTGTGTGTGTGCGTGCGTGCGTGCGTGCGCGTGCGTGCGTGCGTGCGTGCGTGTGTGTGTGTGTGTGTGTGTGCGCGTGCATGTGTGTCTTGGCATATGTCTGTAGCCAGGTAGCCTTAGTCCTGCCCACTGGACTGCAACTGGTTGGCTGATGAATTTGAAGTGTGACTTTTATTTTTAAAAACAATTTGCCTCAATATGGAGAGAAAGTGCTTTGAGAAATATGTAAATAACTATATATTCAATAAACACTGGAGAGATTCATGTTTCTGTAAAACAGTCCTTGCAAAGATCTGTCTCTATTTGTGCATGGTACACCTGGAGTACATACATGAAATATCTTAGATATTATTTATCTATTATTTTATATATAGTTATTTTTGTATATTACTTGAATGTGTCTAAATGTCATCACATGGTTAGGTTACGGTATACTCAAAACCATAAAGGTGCCCTTTCGAATAAACATAACTCTATGGACTTACAATTGTCGAAGACATCTTAGGCAATTCATTTTTGTTGTTGTTTTGTTTTTATGACAAAACCTTTGATGCTAGGCTATAGACCATTTCAAAAGATGTAAACAACACTGGCCCAGAAGCACTTCCTGTTTCAGTTTGTAACTGTTTTCTTTATTTCACATGTAAAGAAAACTTCTTAAAGATGTTTGTTTAACTTTTTGATTCAGTTTTAAATGTTCTGTTGGTTGTATTTTATCCCAGCTTTTATGTAGCGTTAAAAAACAGAAACAGGAAGTGCTTCTGGGCCAGTGTTGTTTACATCTTTTGAAATGGCCTATAGTGATCTTGTTTTTAATAAAATACCTCCCTCTAGTGGTCACTTAAATAATGGGACCCTCACAAACACTTTTTAGGCCTGGTAAACCCAGTCAACTAACGGATTAGGTAGGTCATGACCTTTACAACTGAGATTACGGGTAAGATCTGATGTTGTGTAAAACATTATTCTTAATGTCATATCAAAGTCTTCTGTAGGCCTAGTTTACTCAGGAAAATATACACTCACCTAAAGGATTATTAGGAACACCATACTAAAACTGTGTTTACCCCCTTTTGCCTTCAGTACTGCCTTAAAGGAGAACTCCAGCGAACAATGAACCTTTGGTCTAATAAAACATCGGTACATAGTCAACCGTTCTCTGAGATTTGTTTTCATGATAATCGAATGTAAAGAGTTGTATCTCTAAAAACTGTTTAGCGTATAATGCTAGTACTGGGGGCATTGACTAAGTAAAAAGAAATCGCTAGTTTATAGCACTAACAAGGCTCAAAAGAGCCCCACACTAACACAGTAACATAATGAGGCTCCATACATGCAAAACGAAGCATTGAGAACTTTGTAAGTGTACAGACCGTTTAATAAGAAGATACTTTATGAAGACAGTTCACTTCGCGTATACAGACATGAGCCATCTTTATAAATAGTCTCGATAAGTCAAACCACGAACGTTGTGCTGAGTGATCTGAACTGTATGAAGTATCCGGTGGGGTCCTCTGCTGTTGTAACCCATCCGCCTCAATGTTGTGGCTTCACAAATGGCCTACCTGTCATAACGTGCACATTCTGGAGTTATAGGGGCCCAAATACTTAGATTTAAATTTTAGTTTAGATTAGTACTGGGCGGGTTTAGCATTAGGGGCCCCCAGAGGACCTGAAGCTGGAAGTAGGGCACCGCCTGCTAGGTTGTTGTGTGGGCAGCAGGGGGTGCCCTAGATCCTAACCTTTTTTTTTCTCTCTGTTTCCAAAAATAGACTCACTTTACATCACCCTGCTCCTGAAGAGCTACCGTCCTGCAGATCTCAACACACACTTGAACCAGATAATCAACGTGTTTCAGGTTACGTGATCATTATAGGCAGGTGTGTTGCAGGGTTAGAACTGAAGTCTGCAGGACCGTATCTCTCCAGGAACAGGGTTGAGGATCCCTGACCTACACTCTTCCCACATTACATTAGTGTGTATGTCACATACAACGAAGTACCAAGGTGTTTTGTACATGAGCCAGTGTACCACGTAAAGATCACGATACACGAATTCCAGTAGCATGGTATTCCCCTATGATACAATGCACAATAGTACTACCACAGTATTTTTTGTGAGGGGTATTAAACGATCTCCATCATATAGTTGCTGTTTATGGTTATATTAGTGTATTTCTTTGTTGTTGATACCCAGAGCTGTAGTGGTAAAAAAAGAGGTGGGTAAACTATAAATTCTGGTGGACCACGACGTGGTCACCAGGTGAGGTGGGCCACTGTCTACCGGTGTATGTGTATCCTGATAACATTGCTTTAGGGAGGCCTCGACATTAACCCTTTTAATACGCTTGTCCTTTGGACAATTAAATTTTCCATTAATTTGTCTGAGTAAAAAAGTTGCTTGACCGGATTTTTTATTTTTATTGTGTGTGTGTTGATTTATTCTGAAACAATATTTTCATCAGTGTTCAATCAGCTTTGATATTTAAATCACATCATTTAATATCTGCACCTTTAAAGGGCATCCCCTCACCCAATATTATTAAATATATGCTTCATCTTTCATTTTAAATCGTTAAATTTGATCAATAAATTAATTTATTTCGAATAGTAAGACACTATGGGCTGTTACCCTAGGGGCTGATCAAATTAAATCATATACACTGAAAAATTACAATTGTATAAAATAATGTTGTGAAATTTATTTTAATTTACATAAGAAACTTGAAAAGAATGATATTACTTTTAAACATTTAACACTAAATCGCCAGTAGGTGGTAGCATGCGACCGTCTTAATGAGTGAGTTATTGATTCATTCATTCAAACGATTCGTTCAAATGGCTGATCATTCAAGAATGAGACCGATGTTTATGAATGGGTCTTTGAATCTATGACTCAATCGATTCATTGAAAATGCTGAATCATTCAGTAATGAAAACACGTTGAGTGTTCCTGTGTCATGCGCCGTGGTTCTGCTGTGATTATTGTTTGGAACTATTTTCGCTGCTGAAACAGAACAAAAACAGCCAATATTGCATCTAAAATGTAAGTGATTTAATTTTTACTGTTTATTGAACTGTTGTAGGAAATCAGTGTCACATTTTCAATCGTGGTGGTGTTCAGGAACTGAGTGTGTTCTGACTCATGTTCTGACTCGCCCGTACGGGTTCGGGTTTATATTTTAAATGATCAGCCGTGTCTGGGTCAGGTCCGAATCTATTACTTCGGGTCCCGGGTCTGTTTAACATTGTGTGTAATAAGGCTACTACCAGTTTATATAGTGATTTTATATTTCTACTTCAGATAGGGAAAAGGTCTCAATTACACTGGTTATATTCCTGATTGGTTAAATTGAATAATACTGTTAATAATACAGATATATTATGTATGTGTGCTTGGAAGATCAGAAGGCTATACGTTAATGAGGTAAAGCATAAAACCGTGGAAAATAGATACAAAACAGCAAGTTTCATTTAGAGAGTTCCAATTTGGCCACAGGATGTCTCTCTCTCTCTCTCTCTCTCTCTCTCTCTCTCTCTCTCTCTCTCTCTCTCTCTCTCTCTCTCTCTCTCTCTCTCTCTCTCTCTCACTGTCTCATGTCACATGGCAGATCAATGTCACTGGATAAAGAGCCATAGAGAAACAACTCTCCCTCCTGCCTAGAACTGCAGAGGTCCCATACGTATCGGATTTACTTATACTGTATTTGTACTTCTGGCAGGACTCTTAATTTTATTTTCATTCAGATTTACTTTCATTCAGTGAATCAATATGAGTGAATAGGCTACTAACAAATAATCTGCATTTCTGAACATCCATTTTAGCATTTCCCATCATACAGTAAACTTGTCTCCATAGAGATTAGTTGAAAGAAAGAGTGTATTAGAAATCCAGTGTCAACGCACACACACACACACACACAGAGAGAGAGATCCTGTCTGTACATTGTAACTCATGTAAACAAAGGTCTTTCTGAAAAGACAGTCCTAACACTGCTCTCTCAGGTCAGTACACACTGATTTAGACCACTGTGTGAACAAAAACACAGAAATCTGGACTTGCTAAAGCAAGAAAACCTAAAGCCAACGATGTTACATATAACGATGTAACATATAAACTTGTCTTATCACAGACAAACCATTTTTAGAGTTTAAATTTTCCAGTTTAAAAAGCTGACAGTTCTTCGACAGTAAAGTACTGTATTCCATCAAGTATTCCAACAACAAATGTTTAATGCTCCAAACTGAGGTTGTCAGACAATTGTAAAGTATTTTATGATTTTAAGTTGACATATGACTTGACATACAATTTTTTAGAAAGAATAAGCACCATGCCACAAGTTCCAAAATATTTTAACATATGTAAATGGTGTTACTTTTATTGGCCCTGTATGAATAATTAACACGTTTTACAGTTTTCATAGCATAGTTAATTAACACGATATTACAATATGCAAGTTTGTGGAAAAAAAACAAAACAGAGTTTGTGGTTGATCAGAGGTTTTCTCTTTTTTTAACAATAATAACAATAATGGATTGCGTTAAAAAGGGGGGGTGTAGTCGCAAGACTACATTAATAAATCATGCTCATGGAAGTCAGAAAATGAATGATAACATCAAATGCCCCTCATCACAACACTAAAACAAGGAGGTATAAACAGCTTTTAATTGCACAATTCCCATAATCCCACAGATCTCTGGCTTCTGGAAGAGTGTGGCACTGCAAAAATATTAAGCGAATGATGTTGTCCTCATGTTGAAATATGGCAAGCCTCAATCCAATTAACATAGCATCTGATCTATAACACATGATGTCATGGTTCCTGTGGAGGATTATGATGTCATCTAATGAGGTGATGTGGCTAGTTTCTTAGCAATGGCATGGTAACTGTATCCCTGGAGTTTAGAATTACCATACATTTCTTGGCAGGAAATCCACAATCTTCTCATTTCAGCATTAAAGCCTGATGTGATTTCAAGCCATTGGAACGGTCTTCAGTCCGCCATGTATCAAATTGGAACATTACTTGTCCTATTTTACAGTACATGTTCAAATAGTATCTGTTTCTCAATGGCATAGAATATACAGTATACCGATTACTTTCTCATTTAAAGGATCAATAATTTGATACTTGCAATTGTGGTCTCTTCAACCTAGAAGTGCTTTCATTTATAAAAAAGGATGAAGACCTGAAATTCAATTTAATGTCAATTTAAGACCATCAAATCCATCAAGTTGGGCCTTTAAAACTTCTGCAAATACTGATAATTTTTTTAATCTGTGTTTTTTTTAAAAATATCTAACCATCCTTAAAACAAGATACATTTAGTGTTAACTCAACAAATCCTGATTTTTTTTTTTTTAACCCTTAGACGCATGCTTCGGGTCTTTAGCGACCCAGGATGTCACTCTCCCCCTCGTTCATTTTTTTTTTTTCAAGTTAGACATCAACCTTCTTGGTATTCCCCAATCAATTCATTATGAACAATATAACAAGAAAAAATACAATGATAAAAAAGAGGTATGTAATGTTAGTGTAAGTATTTTCTTTTCTGCGCAACAATGGAGTTTGATGACTCTGTAAGTGCAATTCACCTTTATTCCTCAAGGTGGCAATGTCTGACACAATGATAGTGTGAGCGATCAAAATATTGATTTTGAAGACGTTAAAGGTCCTATAAGTGATCCTGGGAGTGTTGACGTTCGCAATATTTTCAAACAAATCGGAGGCTAGCTAGACCCTACCTCCTCCGCATCTCATCTCCTCCCCCTCCCTTCCGTGCTTCCTGAAATAATTGTAACCGTCGGACTGGAAGCCCTTCTGCCGCCGGAGTTCTCGCCATCGTTCAAAAGCTTTGCTACCGATGTAAATTCGGAACTTCGCATGTTCTTTATCCGACTCCTTCTTCTTTTTAATTTGTTCTTCAGAACGACGTCTCTTTGGTCGTGTCTCGGGCATTTTTCAAACTTCCCTCTGACGCTCGTCTCTCCTTCACACACACACCCCCTTCATGTGCACACGCACTAACCCCCTGACCCACCCTCAAATACTTCTTGCCAGTGATTGGCTGGAACACTGTTTGTTAGGTTTCGTGGTCCGGGTAAGACATGATTGTTTTTGTTGCCGTTTGTGGAGCCTGTGGTGTCTACAGAGACCGCGTTTTTTTACAGTGTGTTTAGGGGACAGGCAGCTAGCCGATAGTGAGGAGACGTTTGCTGTACGTGACAAAAAATGTTTTGCCCCGACATCGCTTATAGAACCTTTAACACTGTAGTTTTGAGAATATGGGTGAGATGGTGAATAAGAGACAGATGTTAAATGTACTGGTTAAGGGCCCGTTCACATATCGCGTCTTTTGCGCGCTCATGTTCATTATTTTAAATGGAGGCGCGCGGTATGCGCGCTCATAATGGAAGCGACGCGGTCGCGGTGCGACGCGCTCGTTTTTTCCAGGCGCGTCCGCGCCGCATCGAGATAAAAACATCTCAACTTTTCAGAATGCCGCAAGCGCACCGTAGGTCACGTAGGTAGGTCTACAGAGAGTGCGGCTGATGGTTGCTTAGCAACGACAGACGCCACCGGAGCGCAACCGCCCTAGCGCTTCTTTGAAAAAAGGATAAGGGCCCGTTCACATATCGCGTCTTTTGCGCGCTCATGTTCATTATTTTAAATGGAGGCGCGCGGTATGCGCGCTCATAATGGAAGCGACGCGGTCGCGGTGCGACGCGCTCGTTTTTTCCAGGCGCGTCCGCGCCGCATCGAGATAAAAACATCTCAACTTTTCAGAATGCCGCAAGCGCACCGTAGGTCACGTAGGTAGGTCTACAGAGAGTGCGGCTGATGGTTGCTTAGCAACGACAGACGCCACCGGAGCGCAACCGCCCAAGCGCTTCTTTGAAAAAAGGATAAAAACGCACACGCCTAGCGTTATCTACGCGTTTTTAGACGCGATATGTGAATCGGGCCTAAAAACGCACACGCCTAGCGTTATCTACGCGTTTTTAGACGCGATATGTGAATCGGGCCTAAATGGGCTCTGACGATTACAGCGATGATGATATAAAAGCATCTGCTCAAATTAAACCCTTCCAAGTTTCAAAAGGTAACAAAATATGCTATATTTTATTCTTTTGTAATAGCTATTAAAATGTCAAGAGTTTTGTATTTTTGCGGCAAATAGAGATCCATCCGTGCTAGATATAGATCCGTGTCACTAAAGCACCGAATATATATTGATGTTTGGCGAAACATGCATTCAAGCGTTAAACAAACCTCACAAACTTTAAGATTTATGCCTAAAATACAAAAAAAAGAGCAATGATGTAAGAAAATAATTCAGGATGTATTCTCTGAAAAACAAGTCTTAAAGGGGTCTTATAATGCCATTTTCATACAAGTTAATTTAAGGGTCTAAATTAAAAGTTTGTATACGTTATTTCAAAATTCTCATTAGTATTGTAAGAACACACTAATTTTACCTGGTCAAAAACAACTCTGTTTTCAGCACGCCGTTTCAGTGCATATGCCTTTAAATGATAATGAGCTTTGCTCACTCCACCCCTTGACAACAGTAGACGGTTTATTTTGGTGTCTGACACATCTGTGCGTATCAGTTTGAACCGGGGTCAGACCCGGAACAAGATGACGGCTGCAAAGAAGTTTGACAAAATGCTGATTTCACGCAGCCGTCATTTTGAATTTGAAAGCGAGGCTCCGGTGGGAAGAACCCCGGAAGTACAGATAGACAACAAATCCTTGGACAACCAGCCTGAAGCTGCTGCTGCGATTTACACTATTGGATTAGTCCAATAGTTAATATCCAATATAGGATATGTATATAGTTTGTCAATGCTTTTTTTACATCCTGAATTATATATAAAAATATTTTATTTATAAATGAATTTCCATATAGTCTAAAGAAAGAAATGTATGTATATTTTTAGAATAACTAATTTCTACATTAAACACAACAATACGCCATCACATTCGCGACTCTCCTATGATTAAATGGCTACATTTTCTTCCCATTTCAAAATGGCGGCTGCGTGAAATTCCGCGTGAACTCAACGTATAAAGGCTTGAACAGGATGTTTCTGAATGGTTGGTTAACGTAATGTCACTTTGATCTATCTTTCGTGTACTGGCACGGTAGAGTAACTTAGTGAGATGTATGAACGCTATTGTGTTTACTGATGTATACGTACTCTGTTTGTAATAACACAATAACCATAACGCATTGTTCATTATAAACGTGGGATTATTATTTATATTGAGAATGTCGCATAGAAAACATGCCTTAATGTACCCTGAGTGTAAACCTTAGCCGCATTCATCGTGAAGCGTGCAAGCGATTTGCAAAGATTAAAACTAAATATACAATTTTACACATCTTCTGGAAGTGCAGTAGGGACATGAATTCATCCCCTTGGAATTATAAGGTTCTATCTGCGTTCTGAGCAGTTTTGAGATATTGAGCTTCAAAGTTTTTGCATTACATATAGGAAAATTTTTGGGAATAAGTTTCATTTAAACATGAAAATAACAGGGACCCTAAATGTGTTCTAAACACACAATATCAAAATCCTCTCAAATTTGTAAATGGGGATTTTTGGAATGGGTCAAATGCAGAAATTCTAAAAAAAAAAAAACACTTTTCTCTTAGAATTATAAGGTTCTATCTGCCAAAACATTATTTGAACATTAAATTAAAAAAAATAATAATGTTGTAACAACGTCTCAACGTGTTAGAAAGTACAATTTTATCCTTTCTATGACATTTATTTAATATTTTTTAGCACTTCCATGTATTTAGGACATTTCAAATTAAGTAAGGTAGGTCTAAATATTTTCCCCAGTGCATAATCTTCATTTTTGATACCAATTTGGTGGGTAATTAAAACAACAAGCCAACGTTTATTGTTGTAATTAAGACCCCATTAATTAAATTGTTAAATATTTGACCTATAAGTATATGGTAATATGGTAAAAATTAAGACATTTTAAGACTTTAAAAACTGCAGGAAAATCAACATGCTTCAGCAAATTAATTCATAAAGTTTAATTATCATTGAAAAATTATTCACTGACTATGTAATTGTCAGTCTTTGTCTGCACCATTCTGTCTTCATCATCTTCACTACACTTCCCAGCATCCTCTTGTCTCCACACCTGAACTCACTCCCTCAATCATCCACCTATTCATCGTCCTGATCATCTGTGTCACCTGTCGTAACCTTGTTAGTGTTCATTTGTATCTGTATTTAGTTCTCTCTGTTTCAGTCTGAGCTTGTCGGTTCTTGATTATGTTTCATGGATAGTGTGTGTAATCTTCTGCCAGTCTTCCTTGTACCTGTTTGGAGTTTTTGAGTAAATGTTTTGTATTGGAGCTTTTAGGGCTGGGCGATATGGACCAAAAGTCATATCCCGATATATTTTTCTGAATATCGATATACGATATATATCGCGATATTTCCGCAAAGTGAGAGCAAATGTTCAGTCAAAGCCAAATATGAGTCACAAGTAGCCTAGTTTTATAGAAACAAGCTATTTCAGTGAACAGGTGAAAAATCAAATGAAAAATTTCAGTGAACAGGTGAAAAATCAGGTGAAAAATTAATAAATAATAAAAAGGCTTCTTCACCTGGTTCACAATTAAATGCTCAGCTGTTCAATTAACAAGAAAATGTAAACATAAATACTGTATAACAACAGGAGTACCTTTTTATTTTATTATTTTTTTTTTATCAAAGCTCCATAAGGTGGGTGTGTGAAAATTAATTTGCAGTGAGCTTTTTCACAGTGTTTCCTCTAGAACTTTTCCCGCTGTGGTGGCAGGGATATTCCCATGACCACACTCCCTTGCCCCCGGTGTTTAGGCTAAACCTGTCTAAATATTATAGTATGAAAGGCCCTAATTTAGAGCGACAAATCGATTATGCGCATCCCGTGCGCAAAATGAAGCACTTGAAGCAACGCGAAGTCACAGTGTACAGGCGCAGCGCTTCACATTTAAAAGTTTAAGCACAAAGTATAGAGATATTTGATGCTTATTATATCTATGCAACATTTTATTGATCCTTTTCTTTTAACAGTTTTAAATTTAAGTTACAGTACGCGTGCTCTGTAGTCCAGCGCTGTAATAACACCCAGGAGAAAGTAATATGATTTAGAAAGCGCTATAAACTCCAGTAAGAAAGTCATTTTATGAAAACCATATAAATGTAACACAAATAAAGTATAATAATGGGAACATTGATCTTGAAGAGAGTTTCGTCGTGTTACTGTCGTAACAGAACGCGATGCGCTGTTTGAATGCTGCTGAATGGAGAATGATGGAGGAGAGACCAGTTTCCATTAACTTAACTATATATTCATGACTATATATTCATTTTTACCTCACATTATGCTATTGAACGACTTTAGAAGGCTTGGAATAGTGCGAAAACTTTATGGTGGTTTACATTTGTTATGCCTTTACGGGGCTAACAACACAATAGTGCGTGCACAATACCGGACTTCACTGAGAAGCTGCTGCAGCCGCGGCGGGATGATGTTTGGTGTGGCGGCCGCGGGAGAAAGACTGTAGGAAACACCGTTCCGGGTTATCGATGGCTTGCGGCTGGGGCTTCTGCAGCACACAGTTTCTCGCGCGGGGAGCAGTGCTGTGGGCTCCGGTCAGCAGCTTGCTTGGAGCAAGGATTACAGCGCATATTTGAACTATATCGATATATGCGATATGGTCCAATTCCATATCGCATTTAAAAATATATCGATATTTTTTATATCGATATATCGCCCAGCCCTAGGAGCTTTGCATCAGCCTCAGCCTTTCTTCATTCCACACTACACCGTGACAGAAGAACCGACCAAACATGGATTTCCCTGCAGCAAGTCTAATGTGCCTTGAGCAGGGAAACAGCTCTCTTGAGGAACACCTGGAGGTTTTCCTTGATTTTTTTACCTCAAACCATTTTCCCAGATGACTGCCTCTGCACGTTCCTACGTGTGGGACTGAGCAACACCACTCTAGCGCAGTTGTCTGGGGAACCACCTCAAGGAAGCTTTGCCCAATTTGTGGAGTGTGTGTGCTGGTATCCTGCGGATCATCCCTCACTGTCGATGACGTCACCAGCCCCACTCCAATGCCTGAAACCATCCGCCTGAAGGGTCTTCGCCGCCATGGCCGCCTGAAGGGTCTCCACCGCCTGAAGTGTCTTCACCATCCTGGCACCGCTCTCACCCTGCTCCGCCCTGGCCATGCCCTCAGCTTGCTCCACCACGCCCTCGTCCTGCTCCGCTCTGGTCACGCCCTCAGCCTGCTCCGCCCTGGAGGCTTCCCGCTCTAATTCAGCCATGCCCTCGTCAGCCTCCAGGGTGCCCACCCCATTGATGTTCTACAGCGCGAGGTTGCGCCTTTGTAAAGGAAGGCGTTGTCACAGTCTTCGTCTGCACCATTCTGTCCTTATCATCTTCACTACACTTCCCAGCATCCTCTTGTCTCCACACCTGAACTCACTCCCTCAATCATCCACCTGTTCATCGTCCTGATCATCTGTGTCACCTGTCGTCACCTTGTTGGTGCTCATTTATGGATAGTGTGTGTAATCTTCTGCCAGTCTCCCTTGCACCTGTTTGGAGTTTTTTTGAGTAAATGTTTTGTATTTTAGTTTTGTATTCTGAGCTTTGCGTCAGCCTGTCTTCATTCCACACTACACCGTGACAATAATCACACACACTCTCTCACTCACACGCACCAAAACACTTTCTCACCCATATGCACACGTACACACTCGCGCACACACACACTCTTGCATGTTAAATGGTTTTCTAAAATATTCAATTTACTCACTGCATATTTGTATAATTCAGATAATAATAACTATAATAATAATAGTTATTAATAATAATCACATTAATAAAAATAACCAATACACTATAAAGGAAATGACAAAATATAAAGTTAAGCCACTTCATAAGACTACACAATTTAGTGAATATTTAATTTAATGTAAATGTATAGCATTATGCCTTTATGGGGTTTCTTCTTGTCTTCAAGGAAAAAGCCAGCGACCCGACATAAAATGTTGATTCTGATTGGTCCTCTTCTTTGCATTCGAAGTGCTGATTGGCTCATGCAGATAGAACCTTATAGAGCCAAGTTAGAGTTCCACGTTGTAGATAGAACCTTTTTGTTTTTTCAATAAAAAGTCCCACAATGAACAGAAAAAACACATCACATAACGTAAATAAGTCGTCACAGAATAAGAATATGAATAACTCAATTTTGACAAAAATGTCAGATAGAACCGATTCTTTTTTCATGAACACCTTCTTAGCAAAACCAGATTTACGCAGGCTGGTGAGAAAAGATTCACGAATTGCGCAAAAATGAAAGTGCCCGTGGGGAATATTCTCTTCGAAAACAAAACTCAGCCACTGTGTCTTCAGCATCATGTGATGTGAACAACAACAAATGACTGTTGAAATTACACCCAAGAACAGAACACCACAATCGCTTAGACGCCATTCTGCTCCAGCGTATTAACAATGACGGACTATGATGACAGCTCACTGTTAAAACACTGCTGTCAATCAAAAATCGTGGGAGGGGCTTTAGTTTTATTGACGTCACAAAAACTAACGGCTCAATTTGAGGCAGGGGAAAACATGGGGAGATTAAAACAAAAACACTGGATAGGTTTTTATCATTATGGTTGTGTACAGGCACTGCCAACACACATTTCAGTACAATCAACTTGAAAAATTTCATGTACCATTATATGACCCCTTTAATCTAATGTTTTTTTTTTTAATATTAAAAATAAAAATGTATTGATAAATTGTTTCTCTAAATTCATTCAGGATGGTTAGATATTTTTACGGGAGAGCAAAAATACTAATTAAGAAAATGTTGTTGTTTTTTTGGAAGTGTAATTTCAGAGCAAAGTTCAAGTTTTGTTATGACTACTGATGCCAGGCACTACATAATTGACATTTACTTATTTGGAATACTAGACTTAATCTCAGCTAGTTATAACAGCTTCAAGTTATAAAATTGTTTTTAACTAATACCTAAAATTGTGCTTAAGTTTTCTGCCCGCATAGTCAGAACGTCAGTTATCAGTTGATTGAAATGTCCATTGGGTCCTACTGGCCAATCACCTTCTTAATCCAGGGCACAAAGGCGGAGACTTTGGTGTAGACGCCGGGTGCGTCTTGCTGCCGACAAGCGTGACCCCATGATGTGACTCCATACACGACCCAACTTCCATTCGGCCTCTGACACACCAACGGACCTCCGCTATCTCCACGACAACTGTCCACGCGATGGTCGGCTTGAGAGGACCCGGCACACAGCATGCGATTGGTGAACTGGTCTGAGTAGCGCTGCTCACACTGACGCTTGCTCAGAACAGAGATCGAGGCCTGCTGGAGAGTTTTTGAATATGCACGGCCTGAGAAAAGAAAAAGGGGGGGGGGGGTCCAACAGGTCAGAAAGTCCTCCATCCTTTAAACTTAAAGTCTGTAAGTGATCAGACTTAACTGTTCACGTATGCAATAGAGTGTGCTGTCGTTTTTCTGATCACACACTTGATTCATCCCACTTTAGAATTCTGTTAAGTCCACTAACTGAGCGAAGACAACTCAAAGACTCCACTGGGGATTGTACACAATGTGGCCATTAGAATGAAGCCCCACCATCAGCACATCACATGATCATCTGTAGATGCTTGACACTGACATTATAATTACACACTGTAGTTCCTTGATGACTTTCTCATGTTCTGTGTCAGCCTCTGATTACAGCGCTGTCATGTCTGTCTTTTTTGATGAGACTAGATGGCTGGAAAGGTGTGGCCAGAAAAGAAATGCACTTAAAGGTTCTGTAAGCGATCCTGGGGGTGTTGACGTTCGCAATATTTTCACACAAATCGGAGGCTAGCTAGACCCTACCTCCTCCGCATCTCATCTCCTCCCCCTCCCTTCCTTGCTTCCTGAAATAATTGTAACCGTCGGACTGGAAGCCCTTCTGCCGCCGGAGTTCTCGCCATCGTTCAAAAGCTTTGCTACCGATGTAAATTCGGAACTTCGCACGTTCTTTATCTGACTCCTTCTTTTTAATTTGTTCTTCAGAACGACGTCTCTTTGGTCGTGTGTCGGGCATTTTTCAAACTTCCCTCTGACGCTTGTCTCTCCTTCACACACACACCCCCTTCATGTGCACGCGCACTAACCCCCCAGACCCACCCTCAAATACATCTTGCCAGTGATTGGCTGGAACACTGTTTGTTAGGTTTCGTGGTCCGGGTAAGACATGATTGTTTTTGTTGCCGTTTGTGGATCCTGTGGTGTCTACAGAGACCGCGTTTTTTTTACAGTGTGTTTAGGGGACAGGCAGCCAGCCGATAGTAAGGAGACGTTTGCTGTACGTGACAAAAAATGTTTTGCCCCCACATCGCTTAGAGAACCTTTAAAGGACAAGTCCGGTATTTTACACTTAAAGCCCTGGTTTAAGATTTCTAAAGAAATAGAACAGTTCATTTTCGAATTTTCGATTTCTGTGGTAGCACTGGGGTGTTCACTGATTTGCTCTCACAAAAATCACTGCAAAAGATACTTTCCAACAGGTTTTATCGTAGTTTTTATCCAACTCCATTGACTTGGCTTAGACAAAAACTACGATAAAGCCATAGACTGTAAAAAATATGGACAAAGCATCTGTGACGTCCCCCAGACTTTCTGAAGAACAGTTTTGAGGTTGTTTGGGGTATGGGCGGTGCAGTATTCGAAAATCTTGAGAAATACAAAATACAAATGTCCAGAAAGGATACAGAAGTGGTATGTGTTGCGTCAGATCATGGCTGAGACGTCAAATTCCATTTAGCGCAGCCCTTTATCAGCTGTCAATCAAAGTTAACCGCCCTTATTTGTCATACATTTTATATCTAAATACAATCTAAAGTAATGAGTTAGAAAAAAATGTGAGGATATCAGTGGACACCCCAGACTACTTAGTCAAATTAAAAGTAAGTCCTCAATAATTCAATTTTATATAAATTTAAACTATAATATACTTTACTTTAACTGTAGTTATTATGCAATAAAAAACACTAAATTCCATTCACATCACCTACTGTACAGTAAGTAATTTTTTAAAGTATATAATGTCCATATTAAGTAATAGTAGGCTAAATAGGTCATCTTTTTCTCAAGAGCATAGCCTATTCACTATTTATTTTAAATCCCAACTAAAAATGTTTGCAAGAGTTTATCATGTGTGTGTAGGTATCTGCAACTGAAGCTAGCTGCTAATATTTTTGTCTTCTCTTGGTCTCACTGGATGTCTGGTTGGAGAAATTTACAAATGGCATCATTTCACAGCCTCAATCTCTCAGAACACTAATGCAGACTAATTTTGTCATTATGTACATGTTGAATTGGCACTCACGTCATGTGCTCATTCATAAACCAGAGCTTACCCTCACGCAAATATACAACCTTGTTTGCAAATACCACCAAGGATCCAAATAATTACTAAATGTTTGAAATGGATGATGCCCGATTGTTGCAGGAAAAACAGATGTTATACTGATAATGGTTTACACAGTGGTGGAATGTAACGGAGTACAAATACTTTGTTACTTTACTTAAGTGCATTTTTCACGTATCTTTACTTTACTTAAGTAGAATAAATAGCGCATACTTTTTATTTTTACTTCGTTACATTTTGCAGCAATTATTATACTTTCTACTACATTTCTACAACTTCTGTTACATTTTCATTATATTTTCTGATCAGTTTTTCCCCTAGCAAAACGTAATCTTACAATCGGTCCGTTGCACGTTTGTCTCACCAGTGACGTTTGATTGCCATAGAGCCTCCATTTTTGCCCTCAGGTCTAAGTCTCATGGCCCTCTATCAGAATACAGAGTTTCAAGAAGATTGGAGAAACTTATTTTTTCGCACACACAAAAAAAAAAAAAAAAAACGACAGGGGTAACACTGTCGTTTTTTTTTTTTTTGGTCGAAAATTTTGAGTTTCTCTGATCTTCTTGAAATTATGGATTCTGAAGGCCATGGGACTTAGACCTGAGTGCAAAAATGGAGGCTCTAGATATATCAACCCGGTCACACTAAATGCGTCTCGCACACAGTGCGTTTATAGTGCAATTTATACGCGGAAATTAGTTTTTACATGCATAGGAAACGCACCGTGTGTAATATACGTTTAGTTAGGATTATGGCAAGCCAAGAGGTTCAGAATTACACCATAAATTAATCGCGTTTACTGCCATAGCTATTAACATATAGTAAGGATAAACATAATAATAATAATAATAATTCATTATATTTATATAGCACATTTTATACATTTTATAGTTTCTCCAGATATTAAGATACCATGTAACATTAATGCCATTATAAATATCTCAGCTCTGAAAGGGTCTAGAGCCTCCATATTTGCACTCAGGTCTAAGTCTCATGGCCCTCTATCAGAATCCAGAGTTTTGAGAAGATTGGGGAAACTTAATTTTTCGCCAAAAAAACATAAAAAAAAAACATAAGGGGTGACACTGTCATTTTTTTTTTTCTGGACAAAATTTTGAGTCTTGATATCTCAGCTCTGGGAGAGTCTAGAACCTCCATTTTTGCACTCAGGTCTAAGTGTCATGGCCCTCTATCAGAATCCAGAGTTTTGAGAAGATTGGGGAAACTTAATTTTTCGCCAAAAAAATTAAAAAAAAAAACATAAGGGGTAACACTGTCGTTTTTTTTTTTCTGGACAAAACTTTGAGTTTCGATATCTCAGCTCTGGAAGGGTCTAGAGCCTCCATTTTTGCACTCAGGTCTAAGTGTCATGGCCCTCTATCAGAATCCAGAGTTTTGAGAAGATTGGGGAAACTTAATTTTTCACCAAAAAAATAAAAAAAACATAAGGGGTAACACTGTCGTTTTTTTTTTTTTTCTGGACAAAATTTTGAGTTTCGATATCTCAGCTCTGGAAGGGTCTAGAGCATCCATTTTTGCACTCAGGTCTAAGTGTCATGGCCCTCTATCAGAATCCAGAGTTTTGAGAAGATTGGGGAAACTTAATTTTTTGCCAAAAAAATAAAAAAAACATAAGGGGTAACACTGTCATTTTTTTTTCTGGACAAAATTTTGAGTTTCGATATCTCTGCTCTGGGAGAGTCTAGAACCTCAATTTTTGCACTCAGGTCTATGTGTCATGGCCCTCTATCAGAATCCAGAGTTTTGAGAAGATTGGGGAAACTTAATTTTTCGCCAAAAAAATAAAAAAACATAAGGGGTAACACTGTCGTTTTTTTTTTTCTGGACAAAATTTTGAGTTTCGATATCTCAGCTCTGGGAGAGTCTAGAACCTCCATTTTTGCACTCAGGTCTAAGTGTCATGGCCCTCTATCAGAATCCAGAGTTTTGAGAAAATTGGGGAAACTTAATTTTTCGCCAAAAAAATAAAAAAAACATAAGGGGTAACACTGTCATTTTTTTTCTGGACAAAATTTTGAGTCTCGATATTTCAGCTCTGGGAGAGTCTAGAACCTCCATTTTTGCACTCAGGTCTAAGTGTCATGGCCCTCTATCAGAATCCAGAGTTTTGAGAAAATTGGGGAAACTTAATTTTTCGCCAAAAAAATAAAAAAAACATAAGGGGTAACACTGTCATTTTTTTTTCTGGACAAAATTTTGAGTCTCGATATCTCAGCTCTGGGAGAGTCTAGAACCTCCATTTTTGCACTCAGGTCTAAGTGTCATGGCCCTCTATCAGAATCCAGAGTTTTGAGAAGATTGGGGAAACTTAATTTTTCGCCAAAAAATAAAAACCATAAGGGGTAACACTGTCGTTTTTTTTTTCTGGACAAAATTTTGAGTTTCGATATCTCAGCTCTGGGAGAGTCTAGAACCTCCATTTTTGCACTCAGGTCTAAGTGTCATGGCCCTCTATCAGAATCCAGAGTTTTGTGAAG
The DNA here is from genome assembly GCA_038021265.1 of Cyprinella venusta. Lineage (NCBI taxonomy): Eukaryota > Metazoa > Chordata > Actinopteri > Cypriniformes > Leuciscidae > Cyprinella > Cyprinella venusta. The sequence continues at coordinate 29,823,807 of CM075866.1, forward strand.
ATTGGGGAAACTTAATTTTTCGCCAAAAAATAAAAAAAACATAAGGGGTAACACTGTCATTTTTTTTTCTGGACAAAATTTTGAGTCTCGATATCTCACCTCTGGGAGAGTCTAGAACCTCCATTTTTGCACTCAGGTCTAAGTGTCATGACCCTCTATCAGAATCCAGAGTTTTGAGAAGATTGGGGAAACTTAATTTTTTGCCAAAAAATAAAAAAACATAAGGGGTAACACTGTCTTTTTTGTTTCTGGACAAAATTTTGAGTTTCGATATCTCAGCTCTGGGAGAGTCTAGAACCTCCACTTTTGCACTCAGGTCTAAGTGTCATGGCCCTCTATCAGAATCCAGAGTTTTGTGAAAATTGGGGAAACTTAATTTTTCGCCAAAAAAATAAAAATAACATAAGGGGTAACACTGTCATTTTTTTTTCTGGACAAAATTTTGAGTCTCGATATCTCAGCTCTGGGAGAGTCTAGAACCTCAATTTTTGCACTCAGGTCTAAGTGTCATGGCCCTCTATCAGAATCCAGAGTTTTGAGAAAATTGGGGAAACTTAATTTTTCGCCAAAAAAATAAAAAAAACATAAGGGGTAACACTGTCGTTTTTTTTTTTCTGGACAAAATTTTGAGTTTCGATATCTCAGCTCTGGGAGAGTCTAGAACCTCCATTTTTGCACTCAGGTCTAAGTGTCATGGCCCTCTATCAGAATCCAGAGTTTTGAGAAGATTGGGGAAACTTAATTTTTCGCCAAAAAAAAAAAAAAAAAAAAAAACATAAGGGGTAACACTGTCATTTTTTTTTCTGGACAAAATTTTGAGTCTCGATATCTCAACTCTGGGAGAGTCTAGAACCTCCATTTTTGCACTCAGGTCTAAGTGTCATGGCCCTCTATCAGAATCCAGAGTTTTGTGAAGATTGGGGAAACTTAATTTTTCGCCAAAAAATAAAAAAAACATAAGGGGTAACACTGTCATTTTTTTTTCTGGACAAAATTTTGAGTCTCGATATCTCACCTCTGGGAGAGTCTAGAACCTCCATTTTTGCACTCAGGTCTAAGTGTCATGACCCTCTATCAGAATCCAGAGTTTTGAGAAGATTGGGGAAACTTAATTTTTTGCCAAAAAATAAAAAAACATAAGGGGTAACACTGTCTTTTTTGTTTCTGGACAAAATTTTGAGTTTCGATATCTCAGCTCTGGGAGAGTCTAGAACCTCCACTTTTGCACTCAGGTCTAAGTGTCATGGCCCTCTATCAGAATCCAGAGTTTTGTGAAAATTGGGGAAACTTAATTTTTCGCCAAAAAAATAAAAATAACATAAGGGGTAACACTGTCATTTTTTTTTCTGGACAAAATTTTGAGTCTCGATATCTCAGCTCTGGGAGAGTCTAGAACCTCAATTTTTGCACTCAGGTCTAAGTGTCATGGCCCTCTATCAGAATCCAGAGTTTTGAGAAAATTGGGGAAACTTAATTTTTCGCCAAAAAAATAAAAAAAACATAAGGGGTAACACTGTCGTTTTTTTTTTTCTGGACAAAATTTTGAGTTTCGATATCTCAGCTCTGGGAGAGTCTAGAACCTCCATTTTTGCACTCAGGTCTAAGTGTCATGGCCCTCTATCAGAATCCAGAGTTTTGTGAAGATTGGGGAAACTTAATTTTTCGCCAAAAAAATAAAAAAAAAACATAAGGGGTAACACTGTCATTTTTTTTCTGGACAAAATTTTGAGTCTCGATATTTCAGCTCTGGGAGAGTCTAGAACCTCCATTTTTGCACTCAGGTCTAAGTGTCATGGCCCTCTATCAGAATCCAGAGTTTTGAGAAAATTGGGGAAACTTAATTTTTCGCCAAAAAAATAAAAAAAACATAAGGGGTAACACTGTCATTTTTTTTTCTGGACAAAATTTTGAGTCTCGATATCTCAGCTCTGGGAGAGTCTAGAACCTCCATTTTTGCACTCAGGTCTAAGTGTCATGGCCCTCTATCAGAATCCAGAGTTTTGAGAAGATTGGGGAAACTTAATTTTTCGCCAAAAAATAAAAACCATAAGGGGTAACACTGTCGTTTTTTTTTTCTGGACAAAATTTTGAGTTTCGATATCTCAGCTCTGGGAGAGTCTAGAACCTCCATTTTTGCACTCAGGTCTAAGTGTCATGGCCCTCTATCAGAATCCAGAGTTTTGTGAAGATTGGGGAAACTTAATTTTTCGCCAAAAAATAAAAAAAACATAAGGGGTAACACTGTCTTTTTTGTTTCTGGACAAAATTTTGAGTTTCGATATCTCAGCTCTGGGAGAGTCTAGAACCTCCATTTTTGCACTCAGGTCTAAGTGTCATGGCCCTCTATCAGAATCCAGAGTTTTGTGAAGATTGGGGAAACTTAATTTTTCGCCAAAAAATAAAAAAAACATAAGGGGTAACACTGTCATTTTTTTTTCTGGACAAAATTTTGAGTCTCGATATCTCACCTCTGGGAGAGTCTAGAACCTCCATTTTTGCACTCAGGTCTAAGTGTCATGACCCTCTATCAGAATCCAGAGTTTTGAGAAGATTGGGGAAACTTAATTTTTTGCCAAAAAATAAAAAAACATAAGGGGTAACACTGTCTTTTTTGTTTCTGGACAAAATTTTGAGTTTCGATATCTCAGCTCTGGGAGAGTCTAGAACCTCCACTTTTGCACTCAGGTCTAAGTGTCATGGCCCTCTATCAGAATCCAGAGTTTTGTGAAAATTGGGGAAACTTAATTTTTCGCCAAAAAAATAAAAATAACATAAGGGGTAACACTGTCATTTTTTTTCTGGACAAAATTTTGAGTCTCGATATCTCAGCTCTGGGAGAGTCTAGAACCTCAATTTTTGCACTCAGGTCTAAGTGTCATGGCCCTCTATCAGAATCCAGAGTTTTGAGAAAATTGGGGAAACTTAATTTTTCGCCAAAAAAATAAAAAAACATAAGGGGTAACACTGTCATTTTTTTTTTCTGGACAAAATTTTGAGTCTCGATATCTCAGCTCTGGGAGAGTCTAGAACCTCCATTTTTGCACTCAGGTATAAGTGTCATGGCCCGCTATCAGAATCCAGAGTTTTGAGAAGATTGGGGAAACCTAATTTTTCGCCAAATAAATAAAAAAACATAAGGGGTAACACTGTCGTTTTTTTTTCTGGACAAAATTTTGAGTTTCGATATCTCAGCTCTGGGAGAATCTAGAACCTCCATTTTTGCACTCAGGTCTAAGTGTCATGGCCCTCTATCAGAATCCAGAGTTTTGTGAAAATTGGGGAAATTTAATTTTTCGCCAAAAAATAAAAAAAAACATAAGGGGTAACACTGTCATTTTTTTTTCTGGACAAAATTTTGAGTCACGATATCTCAGCTCTGGGAGAGTCTAGAACCTCCATTTTTGCACTCAGGTCTAAGTGTCATGGCCCTCTATCAGAATCCAGAGTTTTGAGAAGATTGGGGAAACTTAATTTTTCGCCAAAAAAATAAAAAAAACATAAGGGGTAACACTGTCATTTTTTTTTCTGGACAAAATTTTGAGTCTCGATATCTCAACTCTGGGAGAGTCTAGAACCTCCATTTTTGCACTCAGGTCTAAGTGTCATGGCCCTCTATCAGAATCCAGAGTTTTGAGAAAATTGGGGAAACTTAATTTTTCGCCAAAAAAATAAAAAAACATAAGGGGTAACACTGTCATTTTTTTTGTTTCTGGACAAAATTTTGAGTCACGATATCTCCGCTCTGTGAGAGTCTAGAGCCTCCATTTTTGCACTCAGGTCTAAGTGTCATATGGCCCTCTATCAGAATCCAGAGTTTTGAGAAGATTGGGGAAACTTAATTTTTCGCCAAAAAAATAAAAAAAACATAAGGGGTAACACTGTCATTTTTTTTTTCTGGACAAAATTTTGAGTTTCGATATCTCAGCTCTGGGAGAGTCTAGAACCTCCATTTTTGCACTCAGGTCTAAGTGTCATGGCCCTCTATCAGAATCCAGAGTTTTGAGAAGTTTGGGGAAACTTAATTTTTCGCCAAAAAAATAAAAAAAAAACATAAGGGGTAACACTGTCATTTTTTTTTCTGGACAAAATTTTGAGTCTCGATATCTCAGCTCTGGGAGAGTCTAGAACCTCCATTTTTGCACTCAGGTCTAAGTGTCATGACCCTCTATCAGAATCCAGAGTTTTGAGAAGATTGGGGAAACTTAATTTTTTGCCAAAAAATAAAAAAAACATAAGGGGTAACACTGTCGTTTTTGTTTCTGGACAAAATTTTGAGTTTCGATATCTCAGCTCTGGGAGAGTCTAGAACCTCCATTTTTGCACTCAGGTCTAAGTGTCATGGCCCTCTATCAGAATCCAGAGTTTTGTGAAAATTGGGGAAACTTAATTTTTCGCCAAAAAAATAAAAATAACATAAGGGGTAACACTGTCATTTTTTTTTCTGGACAAAATTTTGAGTCTCGATATCTCAGCTCTGGGAGAGTCTAGAACCTCAATTTTTGCACTCAGGTCTAAGTGTCATGGCCCTCTATCAGAATCCAGAGTTTTGAGAAAATTGGGGAAACTTAATTTTTCGCCAAAAAAATAAAAAAACATAAGGGGTAACACTGTCATTTTTTTTTCTGGACAAAATTTTGAGTCTCGATATCTCAGCTCTGGGAGAGTCTAGAACCTCCATTTTTGCACTCAGGTCTAAGTGTCATGGCCCTCTATCAGAATCCAGAGTTTTGTGAAAATTGGGGAAATTTAATTTTTCGCCAAAAAAATAAAAAAAAACATAAGGGGTAACACTGTCATTTTTTTTTTCTGGACAAAATTTTGAGTCACGATATCTCAGCTCTGGGAGAGTCTAGAACCTCCATTTTTGCACTCAGGTCTAAGTGTCATGGCCCTCTATCAGAATCCAGAGTTTTGAGAAGATTGGGGAAACTTAATTTTTCGCCAAAAAATAAAAAAAACATAAGGGGTAACACTGTCATTTTTTTTTTCTGGACAAAATTTTGAGTCTCGATATCTCAGCTCTGGGAGAGTCTAGAACCTCCATTTTTGCACTCAGGTCTAAGTGTCATGGCCCTCTATCAGAATCCAGAGTTTTGTGAAGATTGGGGAAACTTAATTTTTCGCCAAAAAATAAAAAAAACATAAGGGGTAACACTGTCATTTTTTTTGTTTCTGGACAAAATTTTGAGTCACGATATCTCCGCTCTGTGAGAGTCTAGAGCCTCCATTTTTGCACTCAGGTCTAAGTGTCATATGGCCCTCTATCAGAATCCAGAGTTTTGAGAAGATTGGGGAAACTTAATTTTTCGCCAAAAAAATAAAAAAAACATAAGGGGTAACACTGTCATTTTTTTTTTCTGGACAAAATTTTGAGTTTCGATATCTCAGCTCTGGGAGAGTCTAGAACCTCCATTTTTGCACTCAGGTCTAAGTGTCATGGCCCTCTATCAGAATCCAGAGTTTTGAGAAGTTTGGGGAAACTTAATTTTTCGCCAAAAAAATAAAAAAAAAACATAAGGGGTAACACTGTCATTTTTTTTTCTGGACAAAATTTTGAGTCTCGATATCTCAGCTCTGGGAGAGTCTAGAACCTCCATTTTTGCACTCAGGTCTAAGTGTCATGACCCTCTATCAGAATCCAGAGTTTTGAGAAGATTGGGGAAACTTAATTTTTTGCCAAAAAATAAAAAAAACATAAGGGGTAACACTGTCGTTTTTGTTTCTGGACAAAATTTTGAGTTTCGATATCTCAGCTCTGGGAGAGTCTAGAACCTCCATTTTTGCACTCAGGTCTAAGTGTCATGGCCCTCTATCAGAATCCAGAGTTTTGTGAAAATTGGGGAAACTTAATTTTTCGCCAAAAAAATAAAAATAACATAAGGGGTAACACTGTCATTTTTTTTTCTGGACAAAATTTTGAGTCTCGATATCTCAGCTCTGGGAGAGTCTAGAACCTCAATTTTTGCACTCAGGTCTAAGTGTCATGGCCCTCTATCAGAATCCAGAGTTTTGAGAAAATTGGGGAAACTTAATTTTTCGCCAAAAAAATAAAAAAACATAAGGGGTAACACTGTCATTTTTTTTTCTGGACAAAATTTTGAGTCTCGATATCTCAGCTCTGGGAGAGTCTAGAACCTCCATTTTTGCACTCAGGTCTAAGTGTCATGGCCCTCTATCAGAATCCAGAGTTTTGTGAAAATTGGGGAAATTTAATTTTTCGCCAAAAAAATAAAAAAAAACATAAGGGGTAACACTGTCATTTTTTTTTTCTGGACAAAATTTTGAGTCACGATATCTCAGCTCTGGGAGAGTCTAGAACCTCCATTTTTGCACTCAGGTCTAAGTGTCATGGCCCTCTATCAGAATCCAGAGTTTTGAGAAGATTGGGGAAACTTAATTTTTCGCCAAAAAATAAAAAAAACATAAGGGGTAACACTGTCATTTTTTTTTTCTGGACAAAATTTTGAGTCTCGATATCTCAGCTCTGGGAGAGTCTAGAACCTCCATTTTTGCACTCAGGTCTAAGTGTCATGGCCCTCTATCAGAATCCAGAGTTTTGAGAAAATTGGGGAAACTTAATTTTTCGCCAAAAAAATAAAAAAACATAAGGGGTAACACTGTCATTTTTTTTTTCTGGACAAAATTTTGAGTTTCGATATCTCAGCTCTGGGAGAGTCTAGAACCTCCATTTTTGCACTCAGGTCTAAGTGTCATGGCCCTCTATCAGAATCCAGAGTTTTGAGAAGATTGGGGAAACTTAATTTTTCGCCAAAAAAAAAAAAAAAAAAAAAAACATAAGGGGTAACACTGTCATTTTTTTTTCTGGACAAAATTTTGAGTCTCGATATCTCAACTCTGGGAGAGTCTAGAACCTCCATTTTTGCACTCAGGTCTAAGTGTCATGGCCCTCTATCAGAATCCAGAGTTTTGTGAAAATTGGGGAAACTTAATTTTTCGCCAAAAAAATAAAAAAACATAAGGGGTAACACTGTCATTTTTTTTTTTCTGGACAAAATTTTGAGTCACGATATCTCCGCTCTGGGAGAGTGTAGAACCTCCATTTTTGCACTCAGGTCTAAGTGTCATGGCCCTCTATCAGAATCCAGAGTTTTGAGAAGATTGGGGAAACTTAATTTTTCGCCAAAAAAATAAAAAAAACATAAGGGGTAACACTGTCGTTTTTTTTTTTTTCTGCACAAAATTTTGAGTTTCGATATCTCAGCTCTGGGAGAGTCTAGAACCTCCATTTTTGCACTCAGGTCTAAGTGTCATGGCCCTCTATCAGAATCCAGAGTTTTGAGAAGATTGGGGAAACTTAATTTTTCGCCAAAAAAATAAAAAAAAAACATAAGGGGTAACACTGTCATTTTTTTTTCTGGACAAAATTTTGAGTCTCGATATCTCAGCTCTGGGAGAGTCTAGAACCTCCATTTTTGCACTCAGGTCTAAGTGTCATGGCCCTCTATCAGAATCCAGAGTTTTGAGAAAATTGGGGAAACTTAATTTTTCGCCAAAAAAATAAAAAAACATAAGGGGTAACACTGTCATTTTTTTTTCTGGACAAAATTTTGAGTCTCGATATCTCAGCTCTGGGAGAGTCTAGAACCTCCATTTTTGCACTCAGGTCTAAGTGTCATGACCCTCTATCAGAATCCAGAGTTTTGAGAAGATTGGGGAAACTTAATTTTTTGCCAAAAAATAAAAAAACATAAGGGGTAACACTGTCGTTTTTGTTTCTGGACAAAATTTTGAGTTTCGATATCTCAGCTCTGGGAGAGTCTAGAACCTCCATTTTTGCACTCAGGTCTAAGTGTCATGGCCCTCTATCAGAATCCAGAGTTTTGTGAAAATTGGGGAAACTTAATTTTTCGCCAAAAAAATAAAAATAACATAAGGGGTAACACTGTCATTTTTTTTTCTGGACAAAATTTTGAGTCTCGATATCTCAGCTCTGGGAGAGTCTAGAACCTCCATTTTTGCACTCAGGTCTAAGTGTCATGGCCCTCTATCAGAATCCAGAGTTTTGAGAAAATTGGGGAAACTTAATTTTTCGCCAAAAAAATAAAAAAACATAAGGGGTAACACTGTCATTTTTTTTTCTGGACAAAATTTTGAGTCTCGATATCTCAGCTCTGGGAGAGTCTAGAACCTCCATTTTTGCACTCAGGTCTAAGTGTCATGGCCCGCTATCAGAATCCAGAGTTTTGAGAAGATTGGGGAAACTTAATTTTTCGCCAAAAAAATTAAAAAAACATAAGGGGTAACACTGTCGTTTTTTTTCTGGACAAAATTTTGAGTTTCGATATCTCAGCTCTGGGAGAATCTAGAACCTCCATTTTTGCACTCAGGTCTAAGTGTCATGGCCCTCTATCAGAATCCAGAGTTTTGTGAAAATTGGGGAAATTTAATTTTTCGCCAAAAAAATAAAAAAAAAAACATAAGGGGTAACACTGTCATTTTATTTTCTGGACAAAATTTTGAGTCACGATATCTCAGCTCTGGGAGAGTCTAGAACCTCCATTTTTGCACTCAGGTCTAAGTGTCATGGCCCTCTATCAGAATCCAGAGTTTTGAGAAGATTGGGGAAACCTAATTTTTCGCCAAAAAAATAAAAAAACATAAGGGGTAACACTGTCATTTTTTTTTCTTGACAAAATTTTGAGTCACGATATCTCAGCTCTGGGAGAGTCTAGAACCTCCATTTTTGCACTCAGGTCTAAGTGTCATGGCCCTCTATCAGAATCCAGAGTTTTGAGAAGATTGGGGAAACTTAATTTTTCGCCAAAAAAATAAAAAAAAACATAAGGGGTAACACTGTCGTTTTTTTTTTCTGGACAAAATTTTGAGTTTCGATATCTCAGCTCTGCAGAGTCTAGAACCTCCATTTTTGCACTCAGGTCTAAGTGTCATGGCCCTCTATCAGAATCCAGAGTTTTGAGAAGATTGGGGAAACTTAATTTTTCGCCAAAAAATAAAAAAAAAACATAAGGGGTAACACTGTCATTTTTTTTTCTGGACAAAATTTTGAGTCTCGATATCTCAACTCTGGGAGAGTCTAGAACCTCCATTTTTGCACTCAGGTCTAAGTGTCATGGCCCTCTATCAGAATCCAGAGTTTTGAGAAAATTGGGGAAACTTAATTTTTCGCCAAAAAAATAAAAAAACATAAGGGGTAACACTGTCATTTTTTTTTCTGGACAAAATTTTGAGTCTCGATATCTCAGCTCTGGGAGAGTCTAGAACCTCCATTTTTGCACTCAGGTCTAAGTGTCATGACCCTCTATCAGAATCCAGAGTTTTGAGAAGATTGGGGAAACTTAATTTTTTGCCAAAAAATAAAAAAACATAAGGGGTAACACTGTCGTTTTTGTTTCTGGACAAAATTTTGAGTTTCGATATCTCAGCTCTGGGAGAGTCTAGAACCTCCATTTTTGCACTCAGGTCTAAGTGTCATGGCCCTCTATCAGAATCCAGAGTTTTGTGAAAATTGGAGAAACTTAATTTTTCACCCCCCGAAAAAAAATGTAAGGGGTAACACTGTCATTTTTTTTTTCTGGTCAAAATTTTGAGTTTCAATATCTCAGCTCTGGAAGGGTCTACAGCCTCAATTTTTGCACCCAGGTCCATGTCTCGTGGCCCTCTATCAGAATCCAAAGTTTTGAGAAGATTGGAGAAACTTAATTTTTCACCCCCCGAAAAAAAATGTAAGGGGTAACACTGTCATTTTTTTTCTGGTCAAAATTTTGAGTTTCAATATCTCAGCTCTGGAAGGGTCTACAGCCTCACTTTTTGCAACCAGGTCCATGTCTCGTGGCCCTCTATCAGAATCCAGAGTTTTGAGAAGATTGGAGAAACTTAAATTTTCACCCCCCGAAAAAAAATGTAAGGGGTAACACTGTCATTTTTTTTCTGGTCAAAATTTTGAGGGTCAATATCTCAGCTCTGGAAGGGTCTACAGCCTCAATTTTTGCACCCAGGTCCATGTCTCGTGGCCCTCTATCAGAATCCAGAGTTTTGAGAAGATTGGAGAAACTTAATTTTTCACCCCCCGAAAAAAAATGTAAGGGGTAACACTGTCATTTTTTTTTCTGGTCAAAATTTTGAGTTTCAATATCTCAGCTCTGGAAGGGTCTACAGCCTCAATTTTTGCACCCAGGTCCATGTCTCATGGCCCTCTATCAGAATCTAGAGTTTTGAGAAGATTGGAGAAACTTAATTTTTCACCCCCCGAAAAAAATGTAAGGGGTAACACTGTCATTTTTTTTTCTGGTCAAAATTTTGAGTTTCAATATCTCAGCTCTGGAAGGGTCTACAGTCTCAATTTTTGCACCCAGGTCCATGTCTCGTGGCCCTCTATCAGAATCCAGAGTTTTGAGAAGATTGGAGAAACTTAATTTTTCACCCCCTGAAAAAAAATGTAAGGGGTAACACTGTCATTTTTTTTTCTGGTCAAAATTTTGAGTTTCAATATCTCAGCTCTGAAGACATGAAGACATGCTCCCAAGAAAAGAAGAGGGAATGTAGACGGTCCAGTGGCTCAGTGGTGTGAGTGTCGCTGTCTCGTGTGGAGAATCCTGGTTTGTGTCTCTTGTTGTTAAAAATCTTTAGTTTCACTGGTTTGGTCCAAATAAAAGACCAATCTTCAAAAGGGACATCCAATTGTTGCAAATGTAAGTGGTTCAGTGGTAAAAGCGTTGCTGTTCTGTGTTGAAAATCCTGGTTCAAATCTCACTTTTTTGGTGGAAAATACTTTAGTTCGATTGCTTGCGACAAACAGAAACGGTGAAATGAAGAAGCTCCTGTGGCTCAGTGGTCTGAGTGTTGTGATTCCTTTGGGAAACCCGGGTTCCAGCCTCACTCTTATCATGCTTTAGTTTCACTGGGTTTGTCCAAGAAAGACATGTTCCCAAAAAAAGAAACATGAGTGTGTGTGCTCCAGTGGCTCAGTGGTCTGAGTGTTGTGATTCCATGTGGGAAAGCCAGGTTCAAGCCTTGCTTTTCTGCGTCTTTAGTTTTGTCGGGTTTGTCCGAGAGAAAAGAAGACATGCTCACAATAAAATAAGTGTATGAGTGTGGAAGGTCCAGTGGCTCAGTGGTGTGAGTGTTGCAGTTCCATATGGGAAAATGGGTTCAAACCTCACTATTGCGATGCTTTGCTTTATTTTCGTCGGGTTTGTTGAAAAGAAAAAAAAGACATGGCCCCCCAAAAAAGGAGTGTGAGGGCTGAAGGTCCAGTGGCTCAGTGGTGTGAGTGTCAATCTCTCGTATGGAGAATCCAGGTTTGAATCTCTTGATGGTAAACTTTTTTTAGTTTGATTAGTTTGGTCCAAATAAAAGAACAAATCTTCAGCAAGGACGTCTAACTGTAAGTGGTTCAGTGGTAAAAAGCGTTGCTGTTCTGTGTTGGAAATCCTGGTTCAAATCTCGCTTTTGCTGTTGAAATTACTTTAGTGTGATTTTTTGAGACAAACAGAAACATTGAAATGAAGAAGCTCCTGTGGCTCAGTGGTCTGAGTGTTGTGGTTCCATGTGGGAAACCCGGGTTCCAGCCTCACTCTTATCATGCTTTAGTTTCACTGGCTTTGTCCAAGAAAGACATGTTCCCAAAAAAGGATGTGTGAGTGTTTGTGGTCCAGTGGCTCAGAGTGTTGTGATTCCATGTGGGAAACCAGGGTTTGAGCCTCACTCTTATCATGCTTTAGTTTCACTGGCTTTGTCCAAGAAAGACATGTTCCCAAAAAAGGAAGTGTGAGTGTGTGTTGCTCAGTGGTCTGAGTGTTGTGATACCTTGTGGGAAACCTGGGTTCAAATCACACTCTTGTGACGCTTTAGTTTCACTGGATTGTCGAAGTAAGACATGCTCCCAAAAAAAGAAGAGTGAGTGTGCAAGCTACAGTGGCTCAGTGGTCTGAGTGTTATGGTTCCATGTGGAAAACCAGGGTTTGAGCCTCACTCTTACCATGCTTTAGTTTCACTGGCTTTGTCCAAGAAAGACATGTTCCCAAAAAGGAAGTGTGAGCATGTGTGGTCCAGTGGCTCAGTGGTCTGAGTCTTGTGATTCCATGTGGGAAACCTGGATTCGAATCACACTTTTGGGATGCTTTAGTTTCACTGGATTGTCGAAGTCGACATGCTCCCAACTCGTCCACATGCTCCCAAAAAAAGGAGAGTGAGTGTGCAAGCTCCAGTGGCTCAGTGGTCTGAGTGTTATGGTTCCATGTGGGAAACCAGGGTTTGAGCCTCATTCTTACCATGCTTTAGTTTCAAGGGGTTTGTCCAAGAGAGAAAAAGACTTGCTCCCAAAAAATTAAGTAAGTGTGTGGATGGTCCAGTGGCTCATTGGGTGAGCTCTTCAAGCTTCCACTCTTTCACTTTATTTTGCAGGCATGTCTTTTTTATTTAGACAAAACCCTTTAAAATAAAGAATTTTAATGCTAAGAGCGGGACTTGAACCCAAATCCTCAACATGACAGAGTAACACTCTAACCACTGAGCCATTCAAGCTTCCACTCTTTAACTTTATTTTGCAGACATGTCTTTTTTATTTGGACAAAACCATTCAAAATAAAGCATTTTAATGCGAAGAGTGGAACTTGAACCCAAATCCTCAACATGATAGAGTAACACTCTAACCACTGAGCCATTGAGAAACTTAATTTTTCACCCCCTGAAAAAAAAAATGTAAGGGGTAACACTGTCATTTTTTTTTTCTGGTCAAAATTTTGAGTTTCAATATCTCAGCTCTGGAAGGGTCTACAGCCTCAATTTTTGCACCCAGGTCCATGTCTCGTGGCCCTCTATCAGAATCCAGAGTTTTGAGAAGATTGGAGAAACTTAATTTTTCACCCCCCGAAAAAAAATGTAAGGGGTAACACTGTCATTTTTTTTCTGGTCAAAATTTTGAGTTTCAATATCTCAGCTCTGGAAGGGTCTAGAGCCTAAATTTTTGCACCCAGGTCCATGTCTCGTGGCCCTCGATCAGAATCCAGAGTTTTGAGAAGATTGGAGAAACTTAATTTTTCACCGCCCGAAAAAAAAACCGTAACGGGTAACACTGTCATTTTTTTTTTCTGGTCAAAATTTTGAGTTTCAATATCTCAGCTCTGGGAGGGTCTAGAGCCTAAATTTTTGCACCCAGGTCCATGTCTCGTGGCCCTCTATCAGAATCCAGAGTTTTGAGAAGATTGGAGAAACTTAATTTTTCACCCCCTGAAAAAAAAACATAAGGGGTAACACTGTCATTTTTTTTCTGGTCAAAATTTTGAGTTTCAATATCTCAGCTCTGGAAGGGTCTAGAGCCTCAATTTTTGCACCCAGGTCCATGTCTCGTGGCCCTCTATCAGAATCCAGAGTTTTGAGAAGATTGGAGAAACGTAATTTTTCACCCCCCGAAAAAAAACATAAGGGGTAACACTGTCATTTTTTTTTCTGGTCAAAATTTTGAGTTTCAATATCTCAGCTCTGGAAGGGTCTAGAGCCTCAATTTTTGCACCCAGGTCCATGTATCGTGGCCCTCTATCAGAATCCAGAGTTTTGAGAAGATTGGAGAAACTTAATTTTTCACCCCCTGAAAAAAAAAAACATAAGGGGTAACACTGTCATTTTTTTTTCTGGTCAAAATTTTGAGTTTCAATATCTCAGCTCTGGAAGGGTCTAGAGCCTCAATTTTTTCACCCAGGTCCATGTCTCGTGGCCCTCTATCAGAATCCAGAGTTTTGAGAAGATTGGAGAAACGTAATTTTTCACCCCCCGAAAAAAAACGTAAGGGGTAACACTGTCATTTTTTTTTCTGGTCAAAATTTTGAGTTTCAATATCTCAGCTCTGGGAGGGTCTAGAGCCTAAATTTTTGCACCCAGGTCCATGTCTCGTGGCCCTCTATCAGAATCCAGAGTTTTGAGAAGATTGGAGAAACTTAATTTTTCACCCCCCGAAAAAAAACATAAGGGGTAACACTGTCATTTTTTTTTTTCTGGTCAAAATTTTGAGTTTCAATATCTCAGCTCTGGTAGGGTCTAGAGCCTCAATTTTTGCACCCAGGTCCATGTCTTGTGGCCCTCTATCAGAATCCAGAGTTTTGAGAAGATTGGAGAAATTTAATTTTTCACCCCCCGAAAAAAAACATAAGGGGTAACACTGTCATTTTTTTTTCTGGTCAAAACTTTGACATCCGATATCTCGGCTCTGGAAGGGTCTAGAGCCTCCATTTTTGCGCGCTGGTCGAAGTCTCGTGGCCCTCTGTCAGAATCCAGAGTTTCAAGAAGATCGGAGGGGGTCAAAATTTCGGCCAAAAACGACAGTGTTACCCCTTATGTTTTTTTTTCGGGTCAAAACTTTGACATCCGATATCTCGGCTCTGGAAGGGTCTAGAGCCTCCATTTTTGCGCGCTGGTCGAAGTCTCGTGGCCCTCTGTCAGAATCCAGAGTTTCAAGAAGATCGGAGGGGGTCAAAATTTCGGCCAAAAACGACAGTGTTACCCCTTATGTTTTTTTTTCAGGTCAAAACTTTGACATCCGATATCTCGGCTCTGGAAGGGTCTAGAGCCTCCATTTTTGCGCGCTGGTCGAAGTCTCGTGGCCCTCTGTCAGAATCCAGAGTTTCAAGAAGATCGGAGGGGGTCAAAATTTCGGCCAAAAACGACAGTGTTACCCCTTATGTTTTTTTTTCAGGTCAAAACTTTGACATCCGATATCTCGGCTCTGGAAGGGTCTAGAGCCTCCATTTTTGCGCGCTGGTCGAAGTCTCGTGGCCCTCTGTCAGAATCCAGAGTTTCAAGAAGATCGGAGGGGGTCAAAATTTTGGCCAAAAACGACAGTGTTACCCCTTATGTTTTTTTTTCGGGTCAAAACTTTGACATCCGATATCTCGGCTCTGGAAGGGTCTAGAGCCTCCATTTTTGCGCGCTGGTAGAAGTCTCGTGGCCCTCTGTCAGAATCCAGAGTTTCAAGAAGATCGGAGGGGGTCAAAATTTCGGCCAAAAACGACAGTGTTACGCCTTATGGTTTTTTTTTTCGGGTCAAAACTTTGACATCCGATATCTCGGCTCTGGAAGGGTCTAGAGCCTCCATTTTTGCGTGCTGGTCGAAGTCTCGTGGCCCTCTGTCAGAATCCAGAGTTTCAAGAAGATCGGAGGGGGTCAAAATTTCGGCCAAAAACGACAGTGTTACCCCTTATGTTTTTTTTTCAGGTCAAACCTTTGACATCCGATATCTCGGCTCTGGAAGGGTCTAGAGCCTCCATTTTTGCGCGCTGGTCGAAGTCTCGTGGCCCTCTGTCAGAATCCAGAGTTTCAAGAAGATCGGAGGGGGTCAAAATTTCGGCCAAAAACGACAGTGTTACCCCTTATGTTTTTTTTTCAGGTCAAAACTTTGACATCCGATATCTCGGCTCTGGAAGGGTCTAGAGCCTCCATTTTTGCGCGCTGGTCGAAGTCTCGTGGCCCTCTGTCAGAATCCAGAGTTTCAAGAAGATCGGAGGGGGTCAAAATTTCGGCCAAAAACGACAGTGTTACCCCTTATGTTTTTTTTTCAGGTCAAACCTTTGACATCCGATATCTCGGCTCTGGAAGGGTCTAGAGCCTCCATTTTTGCGTGCTGGTCGAAGTCTCGTGGCCCTCTGTCAGAATCCAGAGTTTCAAGAAGATCGGAGGGGGTCAAAATTTCGGCCAAAAACGACAGTGTTACCCCTTATGTTTTTTTTTCAGGTCAAAACTTTGACATCCGATATCTCGGCTCTGGAAGGGTCTAGAGCCTCCATTTTTGCGCGCTGGTCGAAGTCTCGTGGCCCTCTGTCAGAATCCAGAGTTTCAAGAAGATCGGAGGGGGTCAAAATTTCGGCCAAAAACGACAGTGTTACCCCTTATGTTTTTTTTTTTCAGGTCAAAACTTTGACATCCGATATCTCGGCTCTGGAAGGGTCTAGAGCCTCCATTTTTGCGCGCTGGTCGAAGTCTCGTGGCCCTCTGTCAGAATCCAGAGTTTCAAGAAGATCGGAGGGGGTCAAAATTTCGGCCAAAAACGACAGTGTTACCCCTTATGTTTTTTTTTTTCAGGTCAAAACTTTGACATCCGATATCTCGGCTCTGGAAGGGTCTAGAGCCTCCATTTTTGCGCGCTGGTCGAAGTCTCGTGGCCCTCTGTCAGAATCCAGAGTTTCAAGAAGATCGGAGGGGGTCAAAATTTCGGCCAAAAACGACAGTGTTACCCCTTATGTTTTTTTTTTCAGGTCAAAACTTTGACATCCGATATCTCGGCTCTGGAAGGGTCTAGAGCCTCCATTTTTGCGCGCTGGTCGAAGTCTCGTGGCCCTCTGTCAGAATCCAGAGTTTCAAGAAGATCGGAGGGGGTCAAAATTTCGGCCAAAAATGACAGTGTTACCCCTTATGTTTTTTTTTTCAGGTCAAAACTTTGACATCCGATATCTCGGCTCTGGAAGGGTCTAGAGCCTCCATTTTTGCGCGCTGGTCGAAGTCTCGTGGCCCTCTGTCAGAATCCAGAGTTTCAAGAAGATCGGAGGGGGTCAAAATTTCGGCCAAAAACAACAGTGTTACCCCTTATGTTTTTTTTTCGGGTCAAAACTTTGACATCCGATATCTCGGCTCTGGAAGGGTCTAGAGCCTCCATTTTTGCGCGCTGGTCGAAGTCTCGTGGCCCTCTGTCAGAATCCAGAGTTTCAAGAAGATCGGAGGGGGTCAAAATTTCGGCCAAAAACGACAGTGTTACCCCTTATGTTTTTTTTTTCGGGTCAAAACTTTGACATCCGATATCTCGGCTCTGGAAGGGTCTAGAGCCTCCATTTTTGCGCGCTGGTCAAAGTCTCGTGGCCCTCTGTCAGAATCCAGAGTTTCAAGAAGATCGGAGGGGGTAAAAATTTCGGCCAAAAACGACAGTGTTACCCCTTATGTTTTTTTTTCAGGTCAAAACTTTGACATCCGATATCTCGGCTCTGGAAGGGTCTAGAGCCTCCATTTTTACGCGCTGGTCGAAGTCTCGTGGCCCTCTGTCAGAATCCAGAGTTTCAAGAAGATCGGAGGGGGTCAAAATTTCGGCCAAAAACGACAGTGTTACCCCTTATGTTTTTTTTTTTTTCAGGTCAAAACTTTGACATCCAATATCTCGGCTCTGGAAGGGTCTAGAGCCTCCATTTTTGCGCGCTGGTCGAAGTCTCGTGGCTCTCTGTCAGAATCCAGAGTTTCAAGAAGATCGGAGGGGGTCAAAATTTCGGCCAAAAACGACAGTGTTACCCCTTATGTTTTTTTTTTTTCAGGTCAAAACTTTGACATCCGATATCTCGGCTCTGGAAGGGTCTAGAGCCTCCATTTTTGCGCGCTGGTCGAAGTCTCGTGGCCCTCTGTCAGAATCCAGAGTTTCAAGAAGATCGGAGGGGGTCAAAATTTCGGCCAAAAACGACAGTGTTACCCCTTATGTTTTTTTTTTCAGGTCAAAACTTTGACATCCGATATCTCGGCTCTGGAAGGGTCTAGAGCCTCCATTTTTGCGCGCTGGTCGAAGTCTCGTGGCCCTCTGTCAGAATCCAGAGTTTCAAGAAGATCGGAGGGGGTCAAAATTTCAGCCAAAAACGACAGTAATACCCCTTATGTTTTTTTTTCGGGTCAAAACTTTGACATCCGATATCTCGGCTCTGGAAGGGTCTAGAGCCTCCATTTTTGCGCGCTGGTCGAAGTCTCGTGGCCCTCTGTCAGAATCCAGAGTTTCAAGAAGATCGGAGGGGGTCAAAATTTCGGCCAAAAACAACAGTGTTACCCCTTATGTTTTTTTTTCAGGTCAAAACTTTGACATCCGATATCTCGGCTCTGGAAGGGTCTAGAGCCTCCATTTTTGCGCGCTGGTCGAAGTCTCGTGGCCCTCTGTCAGAATCCAGAGTTTCAAGAAGATCGGAGGGGGTCAAATTTCAGCCAAAAACGACAGTGTTACCCCTTATGTTTTTTTTTCGGGTCAAAACTTTGACATCCTATATCTCGGCTCTGGAAGGGTCTAGAGCCTCCATTGTTGCGCGCTGGTCGAAGTCTCGTGGCCCTCTGTCAGAATCCAGAGTTTCAAGAAGATCGGAGGGGGTCAAAATTTTGGCCAAAAACGACAGTGTTACCCCTTATGTTTTTTTCTGGTCAAAACTTTTACATCCGATATCTCGGCTCTGGAAGGGTCTAGAGCCTCCATTTTTGCGCGCTGGTCGAAGTCTCGTGGCCCTCTGTCAGAATCCAGAGTTTCAAGAAGATCGGAGGGGGTCAAAATTTCGGCCAAAAACGACAGTGTTACCCCTTATGGTTTTTTTTCGGGTCAAAACTTTGACATCCGATATCTCGGCTCTGGAAGGGTCTAGAGCCTCCATTTTTGCGCGCTGGTCGAAGTCTCGTGGCCCTCTGTCAGAATCCAGAGTTTCAAGAAGATCGGAGGGGGTCAAAATTTCGGCCAAAAACGACAGTGTTACCCCTTATGTTTTTGTTTCAGGTCAAAACTTTTACATCCGATATCTCGGCTCTGGAAGGGTCTAGAGCCTCCATTTTTGCGCGCTGGTCGAAGTCTCGTGGCCCTCTGTCAGAATCCAGAGTTTCAAGAAGATCAGAGGGGGTCAAAATTTCGGCCAAAAACGACAGTGTTACCCCTTATGTTTTTTTTTCAGGTCAAAACTTTGACATCCGATATCTCGGCTCTGGAAGGGTCTAGAGCCTCCATTTTTGCGCGCTGGTCGAAGTCTCGTGGCCCTCTGTCAGAATCCAGAGTTTCAAGAAGATCGGAGGGGGTCAAAATTTCGGCCAAAAACGACAGTGTTACCCCTTATGTTTTTTTTTTCAGGTCAAAACTTTGACATCCGATATCTCGGCTCTGGAAGGGTCTAGAGCCTCCATTTTTGCGCGCTGGTCGAAGTCTCGTGGCCCTCTGTCAGAATCCAGAGTTTCAAGAAGATCGGAGGGGGTCAAAATTTCGGCCAAAAACGACAGTGTTACACCTTATGGTTTTTTTTTCGGGTCAAAACTTTGACATCCGATATCTCGGCTCTGGAAGGGTCTAGAGCCTCCATTTTTGCGCGCTGGTCGAAGTCTCGTGGCCCTCTGTCAGAATCCAGAGTTTCAAGAAGATCGGAGGGGGTAAAAATTTCGGCCAAAAACGACAGTGTTACCCCTTATGTTTTTTTTTTCAGGTCAAACCTTTGACATCCGATATCTCGGCTCTGGAAGGGTCTAGAGCCTCCATTTTTGCGCGCTGGTCGAAGTCTCGTGGCCCTCTGTCAGAATCCAGAGTTTCAAGAAGATCGGAGGGGGTCAAAATTTCGGCCAAAAACGACAGTGTTACCCCTTATGGTTTTTTTTTCGGGTCAAAACTTTGACATCCGATATCTCGGCTCTGGAAGGGTCTAGAGCCTCCATTTTTGCGCGCTGGTCGAAGTCTCGTGGCCCTCTGTCAGAATCCAGAGTTTCAAGAAGATCGGAGGGGGTCAAAATTTCGGCCAAAAACGACAGTGTTACCCCTTATGTTTTTTTTTCAGGTCAAACCTTTGACATCCGATATCTCGGCTCTGGAAGGGTCTAGAGCCTCCATTTTTGCGTGCTGGTCGAAGTCTCGTGGCCCTCTGTCAGAATCCAGAGTTTCAAGAAGATCGGAGGGGGTCAAAATTTCGGCCAAAAACGACAGTGTTACCCCTTATGTTTTTTTTTCAGGTCAAAACTTTGACATCCGATATCTCGGCTCTGGAAGGGTCTAGAGCCTCCATTTTTGCGCGCTGGTCGAGGTCTCGTGGCCCTCTGTCAGAATCCAGAGTTTCAAGAAGATCGGAGGGGGTCAAAATTTCGGCCAAAAACGACAGTGTTACCCCTTATGTTTTTTTTTTCAGGTCAAAACTTTGACATCCGATATCTCGGCTCTGGAAGGGTCTAGAGCCTCCATTTTTGCGCGCTGGTCGAAGTCTCGTGGCCCTCTGTCAGAATCCAGAGTTTCAAGAAGATCGGAGGGGGTCAAAATTTCGGCCAAAAACGACAGTGTTACCCCTTATGTTTTTTTTTTCAGGTCAAAACTTTGACATCCGATATCTCGGCTCTGGAAGTTCTCGGCTCTGGAAGGGTCTAGAGCCTCCATTTTTGCGCGCTGGTCGAAGTCTCGTGGCCCTCTGTCAGAATCCAGAGTTTCAAGAAGATCGGAGGGGGTCAAAATTTCGGCCAAAAACGACAGTGTTACCCCTTATGTTTTTTTTTCAGGTCAAAACTTTGACATCCGATATCTCGGCTCTGGAAGGGTCTAGAGCCTCCATTTTTGCGCGCTGGTCGAAGTCTCGTGGCCCTCTGTCAGAATCCAGAGTTTCAAGAAGATCGGAGGGGGTCAAAATTTCGGCAAAAACGACAGTGTTACCCCTTATGTTTTTTTTTCAGGTCAAAACTTTGACATCCGATATCTCGGCTCTGGAAGGGTCTAGAGCCTCCATTTTTGCGCGCTGGTCGAAGTCTCGTGGCCCTCTGTCAGAATCCAGAGTTTCAGAAGATCGGAGGGGGTCAAAATTTCGGCCAAAAACGACAGTGTTACCCCTTATGTTTTTTTTTTCAGGTCAAAACTTTGACATCCGATATCTCGGCTCTGGAAGGGTCTAGAGCCTCCATTTTTGCGCGCTGGTCGAAGTCTCGTGGCCCTCTGTCAGAATCCAGAGTTTCAAGAAGATCGGAGGGGGTCAAAATTTCGCCAAAAACGACAGTGTTACCCCTTATGTTTTTTTTTCAGGTCAAAACTTTGACATCCGATATCTCGGCTCTGGAAGGGTCTAGAGCCTCCATTTTTGCGCGCTGGTCGAAGTCTCGTGGCCCTCTGTCAGAATCCAGAGTTCAAGAAGATCGGAGGGGGTCAAAATTTCGGCCAAAAACGACAGTGTTACCCCTTATGTTTTTTTTTCAGGTCAAAACTTTGACATCCGATATCTCGGCTCTGGAAGGGTCTAGAGCCTCCATTTTTGCGCGCTGGTCGAAGTCTCGTGGCCCTCTGTCAGAATCCAGAGTTTCAAGAAGATCGGAGGGGGTCAAAATTTCGGCCAAAAACGACAGTGTTACCCCTTATGTTTTTTTTTCAGGTCAAAACTTTGACATCCGATATCTCGGCTCTGGAAGGGTCTAGAGCCTCCATTTTTGCGCGCTGGTCGAAGTCTCGTGGCCCTCTGTCAGAATCCAGAGTTTCAAGAAGATCGGAGGGGGTCAAAATTTCGGCCAAAAACGACAGTGTTACCCCTTATGTTTTTTTTTTCAGGTCAAAACTTTGACATCCGATATCTCGGCTCTGGAAGGGTCTAGAGCCTCCATTTTTGCGCGCTGGTCGAAGTCTCGTGGCCCTCTGTCAGAATCCAGAGTTTCAAGAAGATCGGAGGGGGTCAAAATTTCGGCCAAAACGACAGTGTTACCCCTTATGTTTTTTTTTTCAGGTCAAAACTTTGACATCCGATATCTCGGCTCTGGAAGGGTCTAGAGCCTCCATTTTTGCGCGCTGGTCGAAGTCTCGTGGCCCTCTGTCAGAATCCAGAGTTTCAAGAAGATCGGAGGGGGTCAAAATTTCGGCCAAAAACGACAGTGTTACCCCTTATGTTTTTTTTCAGGTCAAAACTTTGACATCCGATATCTCGGCTCTGGAAGGGTCTAGAGCCTCCATTTTTGCGCGCTGGTCGAAGTCTCGTGGCCCTCTGTCAGAATCCAGAGTTTCAAGAAGATCGGAGGGGGTCAAATTTCGGCCAAAAAACGACAGTGTTACCCCTTATGTTTTTTTTTTTCAGGTCAAAACTTTGACATCCGATATCTCGGCTCTGGAAGGGTCTAGAGCCTCCATTTTTGCGCGCTGGTCGAAGTCTCGTGGCCCTCTGTCAGAATCCAGAGTTTCAAGAAGATCGGAGGGGTCAAAATTTCGGCCAAAAACGACAGTGTTACCCCTTATGTTTTTTTTTCAGGTCAAAACTTTGACATCCGATATCTCGGCTCTGGAAGGGTCTAGAGCCTCCATTTTTGCGCGCTGGTCGAAGTCTCGTGGCCCTCTGTCAGAATCCAGAGTTTCAAGAAGATCGGAGGGGGTCAAAATTTCGGCCAAAAACGACAGTGTTACCCCTTATGTTTTTTTTTTCGGGTCAAAACTTTGACATCCGATATCTCGGCTCTGGAAGGGTCTAGAGCCTCCATTTTTGCGCGCTGGTCGAAGTCTCGTGGCCCTCTGTCAGAATCCAGAGTTTCAAGAAGATCGGAGGGGGTCAAAATTTCAGCCAAAAACGACAGTGTTACCCCTTATGTTTTTTTTTCAGGTCAAAACTTTGACATCCGATATCTCGGCTCTGGAAGGGTCTAGAGCCTCCATTTTTGCGCGCTGGTCGAAGTCTCGTGGCCCTCTGTCAGAATCCAGAGTTTCAAGAAGATCGGAGGGGGTCAAAATTTCGGCCAAAAACGACAGTGTTACCCCTTATGTTTTTTTTTTTCAGGTCAAAACTTTGACATCCGATATCTCGGCTCTGGAAGGGTCTAGAGCCTCCATTTTTGCGCGCTGGTCGAAGTCTCGTGGCCCTCTGTCAGAATCCAGAGTTTCAAGAAGATCGGAGGGGGTCAAAATTTCGTCCAAAAAACGACAGTGTTACCCCTTATGTTTTTTTTTCAGGTCAAAACTTTGACATCCAATATCTCGGCTCTGGAAGGGTCTAGAGCCTCCATTTTTGCGCGCTGGTCGAAGTCTCGTGGCCCTCTGTCAGAATCCAGAGCTTCAAGAAGATCGGAGGGGGTCAAAATTTCGGCCAAAAACGACAGTGTTACCCCTTATGTTTTTTTTTCAGGTCAAAACTTTGACATCCGATATCTCGGCTCTGGAAGGGTCTAGAGCCTCCATTTTTGCGCGCTGGTCGAAGTCTCGTGGCCCTCTGTCAGAATCCAGAGTTTCAAGAAGATCGGAGGGGGTCAAAATTTCGGCCAAAAACGACAGTGTTACCCCTTATGTTTTTTTTTCAGGTCAAAACTTTGACATCCGATATCTCGGCTCTGGAAGGGTCTAGAGCCTCCATTTTTGCGCGCTGGTCGAAGTCTCGTGGCCCTCTGTCAGAATCCAGAGTTTCAAGAAGATCGGAGGGGGTCAAAATTTCGGCCAAAAACGACAGTGTTACCCCTTATGTTTTTTTTTCAGGTCAAAACTTTGACATCCGATATCTCGGCTCTGGAAGGGTCTAGAGCCTCATTTTTGCGCGCTGGTCGAAGTCTCGTGGCCCTCTGTCAGAATCCAGAGTTTCAAGAAGATCGGAGGGGGTCAAAATTTCGGCCAAAAACGACAGTGTTACCCCTTATGTTTTTTTTTTCAGGTCAAAGCTTTGACATCCGATATCTCGGCTCTGGAAGGGTCTAGAGCCTCCATTTTTGCGCGCTGGTCGAAGTCTCGTGGCCCTCTGTCAGAATCCAGAGTTTCAAGAAGATCGGAGGGGGTCAAAATTTCGGCCAAAAACGACAGTGTTACCCCTTATGTTTTTTTTTTCAGGTCAAAACTTTGACATCCGATATCTCGGCTCTGGAAGGGTCTAGAGCCTCCATTTTTGCGCGCTGGTCGAAGTCTCGTGGCCCTCTGTCAGAATCCAGAGTTTCAAGAAGATCGGAGGGGGTCAAAATTTCGGCCAAAAACGACAGTGTTACCCCTTATGTTTTTTTTTTTCAGGTCAAAACTTTGACATCCGATATCTCGGCTCTGGAAGGGTCTAGAGCCTCCATTTTTGCGCGCTGGTCGAAGTCTCGTGGCCCTCTGTCAGAATCCAGAGTTTCAAGAAGATCGGAGGGGGTCAAAATTTCGGCCAAAAACGACAGTGTTACCCCTTATGTTTTTTTTTCAGGTCAAAACTTTGACATCCGATATCTCGGCTCTGGAAGGGTCTAGAGCCTCCATTTTTGCGCGCTGGTCGAAGTCTCGTGGCCCTCTGTCAGAATCCAGAGTTTCAAGAAGATCGGAGGGGGTCAAAATTTCGGCCAAAAACGACAGTGTTACCCCTTATGTTTTTTTTTTCAGGTCAAAACTTTGACATCCGATATCTCGGCTCTGGAAGGGTCTAGAGCCTCCATTTTTGCGCGCTGGTCGAAGTCTCGTGGCCCTCTGTCAGAATCCAGAGTTTCAAGAAGATCGGAGGGGGTCAAAATTTCGGCCAAAAACGACAGTGTTACCCCTTATGTTTTTTTTTCAGGTCAAAACTTTGACATCCGATATCTCGGCTCTGGAAGGGTCTAGAGCCTCCATTTTTGCGCGCTGGTCGAAGTCTCGTGGCCCTCTGTCAGAATCCAGAGTTTCAAGAAGATCGGAGGGGGTCAAAATTTCGGCCAAAAACGACAGTGTTACCCCTTATGTTTTTTTTTTCAGGTCAAAACTTTGACATCCGATATCTCGGCTCTGGAAGGGTCTAGAGCCTCCATTTTTGCGCGCTGGTCGAAGTCTCGTGGCCCTCTGTCAGAATCCAGAGTTTCAAGAAGATCGGAGGGGGTCAAAATTTCGGCCAAAAACGACAGTGTTACCCCTTATGTTTTTTTTCAGGTCAAAACTTTGACATCCGATATCTCGGCTCTGGAAGGGTCTAGAGCCTCCATTTTTGCGCGCTGGTCGAAGTCTCGTGGCCCTCTGTCAGAATCCAGAGTTTCAAGAAGATCGGAGGGGGTCAAAATTTCGGCCAAAAACGACAGTGTTACCCCTTATGTTTTTTTTTTTCAGGTCAAAACTTTGACATCCGATATCTCGGCTCTGGAAGGGTCTAGAGCCTCCATTTTTGCGCGCTGGTCGAAGTCTCGTGGCCCTCTGTCAGAATCCAGAGTTTCAAGAAGATCGGAGGGGGTCAAAATTTCGGCCAAAAACGACAGTGTTACCCCTTATGTTTTTTTTTTCAGGTCAAAACTTTGACATCCGATATCTCGGCTCTGGAAGGGTCTAGAGCCTCCATTTTTGCGCGCTGGTCGAAGTCTCGTGGCCCTCTGTCAGAATCCAGAGTTTCAAGAAGATCGGAGGGGGTCAAAATTTCGGCCAAAAACGACAGTGTTACCCCTTATGTTTTTTTTTTCAGGTCAAAACTTTGACATCCGATATCTCGGCTCTGGAAGGGTCTAGAGCCTCCATTTTTGCGCGCTGGTCGAAGTCTCGTGGCCCTCTGTCAGAATCCAGAGTTTCAAGAAGATCGGAGGGGGTCAAAATTTCGGCCAAAAACGACAGTGTTACCCCTTATGTTTTTTTTTCAGGTCAAAACTTTGACATCCGATATCTCGGCTCTGGAAGGGTCTAGAGCCTCCATTTTTGCGCGCTGGTCGAAGTCTCGTGGCCCTCTGTCAGAATCCAGAGTTTCAAGAAGATCGGAGGGGGTCAAAATTTCGGCCAAAAACGACAGTGTTACCCCTTATGTTTTTTTTTCAGGTCAAAACTTTGACATCCGATATCTCGGCTCTGGAAGGGTCTAGAGCCTCCATTTTTGCGCGCTGGTCGAAGTCTCGTGGCCCTCTGTCAGAATCCAGAGTTTCAAGAAGATCGGAGGGGGTCAAAATTTCGGCCAAAAACGACAGTGTTACCCTTATGTTTTTTTTTCAGGTCAAAACTTTGACATCCGATATCTCGGCTCTGGAAGGGTCTAGAGCCTCCATTTTTGCGCGCTGGTCGAAGTCTCGTGGCCCTCTGTCAGAATCCAGAGTTTCAAGAAGATCGGAGGGGGTCAAAATTTCGGCCAAAAACGACAGTGTTACCCCTTATGTTTTTTTTTCAGGTCAAAACTTTGACATCCGATATCTCGGCTCTGGAAGGGTCTAGAGCCTCCATTTTTGCGCGCTGGTCGAAGTCTCGTGGCCCTCTGTCAGAATCCAGAGTTTCAAGAAGATCGGAGGGGGTCAAAATTTCGGCCAAAAACGACAGTGTTACCCCTTATGTTTTTTTTTCAGGTCAAAACTTTGACATCCGATATCTCGGCTCTGGAAGGGTCTAGAGCCTCCATTTTTGCGCGCTGGTCGAAGTCTCGTGGCCCTCTGTCAGAATCCAGAGTTTCAAGAAGATCGGAGGGGGTCAAAATTTCGGCCAAAAACGACAGTGTTACCCCTTATGTTTTTTTTTTCAGGTCAAAACTTTGACATCCGATATCTCGGCTCTGGAAGGGTCTAGAGCCTCCATTTTTGCGCGCTGGTCGAAGTCTCGTGGCCCTCTGTCAGAATCCAGAGTTTCAAGAAGATCGGAGGGGGTCAAAATTTCGGCCAAAAACGACAGTGTTACCCCTTATGTTTTTTTTTCAGGTCAAAACTTTGACATCCGATATCTCGGCTCTGGAAGGGTCTAGAGCCTCCATTTTTGCGCGCTGGTCGAAGTCTCGTGGCCCTCTGTCAGAATCCAGAGTTTCAAGAAGATCGGAGGGGGTCAAAATTTCGGCCAAAAACGACAGTGTTACCCCTTATGTTTTTTTTTCAGGTCAAAACTTTGACATCCGATATCTCGGCTCTGGAAGGGTCTAGAGCCTCCATTTTTGCGCGCTGGTCGAAGTCTCGTGGCCCTCTGTCAGAATCCAGAGTTTCAAGAAGATCGGAGGGGGTCAAAATTTCGGCCAAAAACGACAGTGTTACCCCTTATGTTTTTTTTTTCAGGTCAAAACTTTGACATCCGATATCTCGGCTCTGGAAGGGTCTAGAGCCTCCATTTTTGCGCGCTGGTCGAAGTCTCGTGGCCCTCTGTCAGAATCCAGAGTTTCAAGAAGATCGGAGGGGGTCAAAATTTCGGCCAAAAACGACAGTGTTACCCCTTATGTTTTTTTTTTCAGGTCAAAACTTTGACATCCGATATCTCGGCTCTGGAAGGGTCTAGAGCCTCCATTTTTGCGCGCTGGTCGAAGTCTCGTGGCCCTCTGTCAGAATCCAGAGTTTCAAGAAGATCGGAGGGGGTCAAAATTTCGGCCAAAAACGACAGTGTTACCCCTTATGTTTTTTTTTCAGGTCAAAACTTTGACATCCGATATCTCGGCTCTGGAAGGGTCTAGAGCCTCCATTTTTGCGCGCTGGTCGAAGTCTCGTGGCCCTCTGTCAGAATCCAGAGTTTCAAGAAGATCGGAGGGGGTCAAAATTTCGGCCAAAAACGACAGTGTTACCCCTTATGTTTTTTTTTTCAGGTCAAAACTTTGACATCCGATATCTCGGCTCTGGAAGGGTCTAGAGCCTCCATTTTTGCGCGCTGGTCGAAGTCTCGTGGCCCTCTGTCAGAATCCAGAGTTTCAAGAAGATCGGAGGGGGTCAAAATTTCGGCCAAAAACGACAGTGTTACCCCTTATGTTTTTTTTTCAGGTCAAAACTTTGACATCCGATATCTCGGCTCTGGAAGGGTCTAGAGCCTCCATTTTTGCGCGCTGGTCGAAGTCTCGTGGCCCTCTGTCAGAATCCAGAGTTTCAAGAAGATCGGAGGGGGTCAAAATTTCGGCCAAAAACGACAGTGTTACCCCTTATGTTTTTTTTTTCAGGTCAAAACTTTGACATCCGATATCTCGGCTCTGGAAGGGTCTAGAGCCTCCATTTTTGCGCGCTGGTCGAAGTCTCGTGGCCCTCTGTCAGAATCCAGAGTTTCAAGAAGATCGGAGGGGGTCAAAATTTCGGCCAAAAACGACAGTGTTACCCCTTATGTTTTTTTTTTCAGGTCAAAACTTTGACATCCGATATCTCGGCTCTGGAAGGGTCTAGAGCCTCCATTTTTGCGCGCTGGTCGAAGTCTCGTGGCCCTCTGTCAGAATCCAGAGTTTCAAGAAGATCGGAGGGGGTCAAAATTTCGGCCAAAAACGACAGTGTTACCCCTTATGTTTTTTTTTTTTTCAGGTCAAAACTTTGACATCCGATATCTCGGCTCTGGAAGGGTCTAGAGCCTCCATTTTTGCGCGCTGGTCGAAGTCTCGTGGCCCTCTGTCAGAATCCAGAGTTTCAAGAAGATCGGAGGGGGTCAAAATTTCGGCCAAAAACGACAGTGTTACCCCTTATGTTTTTTTTTTCAGGTCAAAACTTTGACATCCAATATCTCGGCTCTGGAAGGGTCTAGAGCCTCCATTTTTGCGCGCTGGTCGAAGTCTCGTGGCCCTCTGTCAGAATCCAGAGTTTCAAGAAGATCGGAGGGGGTCAAAATTTCGGCCAAAAACGACAGTGTTACCCCTTATGTTTTTTTTTCAGGTCAAAACTTTGACATCCGATATCTCGGCTCTGGAAGGGTCTAGAGCCTCCATTTTTGCGCGCTGGTCGAAGTCTCGTGGCCCTCTGTCAGAATCCAGAGTTTCAAGAAGATCGGAGGGGGTCAAAATTTCGGCCAAAAACGACAGTGTTACCCCTTATGTTTTTTTTTCAGGTCAAAACTTTGACATCCGATATCTCGGCTCTGGAAGGGTCTAGAGCCTCCATTTTTGCGCGCTGGTCGAAGTCTCGTGGCCCTCTGTCAGAATCCAGAGTTTCAAGAAGATCGGAGGGGGTCAAAATTTCGGCCAAAAACGACAGTGTTACCCCTTATGTTTTTTTTTCAGGTCAAAACTTTGACATCCGATATCTCGGCTCTGGAAGGGTCTAGAGCCTCCATTTTTGCGCGCTGGTCGAAGTCTCGTGGCCCTCTGTCAGAATCCAGAGTTTCAAGAAGATCGGAGGGGGTCAAAATTTCGGCCAAAAACGACAGTGTTACCCCTTATGTTTTTTTTTCAGGTCAAAACTTTGACATCCGATATCTCGGCTCTGGAAGGGTCTAGAGCCTCCATTTTTGCGCGCTGGTCGAAGTCTCGTGGCCCTCTGTCAGAATCCAGAGCTTCAAGAAGATCGGAGGGGGTCAAAATTTCGGCCAAAAACGACAGTGTTACCCCTTATGTTTTTTTTTCAGGTCAAAACTTTGACATCCGATATCTCGGCTCTGGAAGGGTCTAGAGCCTCCATTTTTGCGCGCTGGTCGAAGTCTCGTGGCCCTCTGTCAGAATCCAGAGTTTCAAGAAGATCGGAGGGGGTCAAAATTTCGGCCAAAAACGACAGTGTTACCCCTTAATGTTTTTTTTTTTCAGGTCAAAACTTTGACATCCGATATCTCGGCTCTGGAAGGGTCTAGAGCCTCCATTTTTGCGCGCTGGTCGAAGTCTCGTGGCCCTCTGTCAGAATCCAGAGTTTCAAGAAGATCGGAGGGGGTCAAAATTTCGGCCAAAAACGACAGTGTTACCCCTTATGTTTTTTTTTTCAGGTCAAAACTTTGACATCCGATATCTCGGCTCTGGAAGGGTCTAGAGCCTCCATTTTTGCGCGCTGGTCGAAGTCTCGTGGCCCTCTGTCAGAATCCAGAGTTTCAAGAAGATCGGAGGGGGTCAAAATTTCGGCCAAAAACGACAGTGTTACCCCTTATGTTTTTTTTTTCAGGTCAAAACTTTGACATCCGATATCTCGGCTCTGGAAGGGTCTAGAGCCTCCATTTTTGCGCGCTGGTCGAAGTCTCGTGGCCCTCTGTCAGAATCCAGAGTTTCAAGAAGATCGGAGGGGGTCAAAATTTCGGCCAAAAACGACAGTGTTACCCCTTATGTTTTTTTTTCAGGTCAAACTTTGACATCCGATATCTCGGCTCTGGAAGGGTCTAGAGCCTCCATTTTTGCGCGCTGGTCGAAGTCTCGTGGCCCTCTGTCAGAATCCAGAGTTTCAAGAAGATCGGAGGGGGTCAAAATTTCGGCCAAAAACGACAGTGTTACCCCTTATGTTTTTTTTTCAGGTCAAAACTTTGACATCCGATATCTCGGCTCTGGAAGGGTCTAGAGCCTCCATTTTTGCGCGCTGGTCGAAGTCTCGTGGCCCTCTGTCAGAATCCAGAGTTTCAAGAAGATCGGAGGGGGTCAAAATTTCGGCCAAAAACGACAGTGTTACCCCTTATGTTTTTTTTTTCAGGTCAAAACTTTGACATCCGATATCTCGGCTCTGGAAGGGTCTAGAGCCTCCATTTTTGCGCGCTGGTCGAAGTCTCGTGGCCCTCTGTCAGAATCCAGAGTTTCAAGAAGATCGGAGGGGTCAAAATTTCGGCCAAAAACGACAGTGTTACCCCTTATGTTTTTTTTTTTCAGGTCAAAACTTTGACATCCGATATCTCGGCTCTGGAAGGGTCTAGAGCCTCCATTTTTGCGCGCTGGTCGAAGTCTCGTGGCCCTCTGTCAGAATCCAGAGTTTCAAGAAGATCGGAGGGGGTCAAAATTTCGGCCAAAAACGACAGTGTTACCCCTTATGTTTTTTTTTCAGGTCAAAACTTTGACATCCGATATCTCGGCTCTGGAAGGGTCTAGAGCCTCCATTTTTGCGCGCTGGTCGAAGTCTCGTGGCCCTCTGTCAGAATCCAGAGTTTCAAGAAGATCGGAGGGGGTCAAAATTTCGGCCAAAAACGACAGTGTTACCCCTTATGTTTTTTTTTTCAGGTCAAAACTTGACATCCGATATCTCGGCTCTGGAAGGGTCTAGAGCCTCCATTTTTGCGCGCTGGTCGAAGTCTCGTGGCCCTCTGTCAGAATCCAGAGTTTCAAGAAGATCGGAGGGGGTCAAAATTTCGGCCAAAAACGACAGTGTTACCCCTTATGTTTTTTTTTCAGGTCAAAACTTTGACATCCGATATCTCGGCTCTGGAAGGGTCTAGAGCCTCCATTTTTGCGCGCTGGTCGAAGTCTCGTGGCCCTCTGTCAGAATCCAGAGTTTCAAGAAGATCGGAGGGGGTCAAAATTTCGGCCAAAAACGACAGTGTTACCCCTTATGTTTTTTTTTTCAGGTCAAAACTTTGACATCCGATATCTCGGCTCTGGAAGGGTCTAGAGCCTCCATTTTTGCGCGCTGGTCGAAGTCTCGTGGCCCTCTGTCAGAATCCAGAGTTTCAAGAAGATCGGAGGGGGTCAAAATTTCGGCCAAAAACGACAGTGTTACCCCTTATGTTTTTTTTTCAGGTCAAAACTTTGACATCCGATATCTCGGCTCTGGAAGGGTCTAGAGCCTCCATTTTTGCGCGCTGGTCGAAGTCTCGTGGCCCTCTGTCAGAATCCAGAGTTTCAAGAAGATCGGAGGGGGTCAAAATTTCGGCCAAAAACGACAGTGTTACCCCTTATGTTTTTTTTTTCAGGTCAAAACTTTGACATCCGATATCTCGGCTCTGGAAGGGTCTAGAGCCTCCATTTTTGCGCGCTGGTCGAAGTCTCGTGGCCCTCTGTCAGAATCCAGAGTTTCAAGAAGATCGGAGGGGGTCAAAATTTCGGCCAAAAACGACAGTGTTACCCCTTATGTTTTTTTTTCAGGTCAAAACTTTGACATCCGATATCTCGGCTCTGGAAGGGTCTAGAGCCTCCATTTTTGCGCGCTGGTCGAAGTCTCGTGGCCCTCTGTCAGAATCCAGAGTTTCAAGAAGATCGGAGGGGGTCAAAATTTCGGCCAAAAACGACAGTGTTACCCCTTATGTTTTTTTTTTCAGGTCAAAACTTTGACATCCGATATCTCGGCTCTGGAAGGGTCTAGAGCCTCCATTTTTGCGCGCTGGTCGAAGTCTCGTGGCCCTCTGTCAGAATCCAGAGTTTCAAGAAGATCGGAGGGGGTCAAAATTTCGGCCAAAAACGACAGTGTTACCCCTTATGTTTTTTTTTCAGGTCAAAACTTTGACATCCGATATCTCGGCTCTGGAAGGGTCTAGAGCCTCCATTTTTGCGCGCTGGTCGAAGTCTCGTGGCCCTCTGTCAGAATCCAGAGTTTCAAGAAGATCGGAGGGGGTCAAAATTTCGGCCAAAAACGACAGTGTTACCCTTATGTTTTTTTTTCAGGTCAAAACTTTGACATCCGATATCTCGGCTCTGGAAGGGTCTAGAGCCTCCATTTTTGCGCGCTGGTCGAAGTCTCGTGGCCCTCTGTCAGAATCCAGAGTTTCAAGAAGATCGGAGGGGGTCAAAATTTCGGCCAAAAACGACAGTGTTACCCCTTATGTTTTTTTTTCAGGTCAAAACTTTGACATCCGATATCTCGGCTCTGGAAGGGTCTAGAGCCTCCATTTTTGCGCGCTGGTCGAAGTCTCGTGGCCCTCTGTCAGAATCCAGAGTTTCAAGAAGATCGGAGGGGGTCAAAATTTCGGCCAAAAACGACAGTGTTACCCCTTATGTTTTTTTTTCAGGTCAAAACTTTGACATCCGATATCTCGGCTCTGGAAGGGTCTAGAGCCTCCATTTTTGCGCGCTGGTCGAAGTCTCGTGGCCCTCTGTCAGAATCCAGAGTTTCAAGAAGATCGGAGGGGGTCAAAATTTCGGCCAAAAACGACAGTGTTACCCCTTATGTTTTTTTTTCAGGTCAAAACTTTGACATCCGATATCTCGGCTCTGGAAGGGTCTAGAGCCTCCATTTTTGCGCGCTGGTCGAAGTCTCGTGGCCCTCTGTCAGAATCCAGAGTTTCAAGAAGATCGGAGGGGGTCAAAATTTCGGCCAAAAACGACAGTGTTACCCCTTATGTTTTTTTTTTCAGGTCAAAACTTTGACATCCGATATCTCGGCTCTGGAAGGGTCTAGAGCCTCCATTTTTGCGCGCTGGTCGAAGTCTCGTGGCCCTCTGTCAGAATCCAGAGTTTCAAGAAGATCGGAGGGGGTCAAAATTTCGGCCAAAAACGACAGTGTTACCCCTTATGTTTTTTTTTCAGGTCAAAACTTTGACATCCGATATCTCGGCTCTGGAAGGGTCTAGAGCCTCCATTTTTGCGCGCTGGTCGAAGTCTCGTGGCCCTCTGTCAGAATCCAGAGTTTCAAGAAGATCGGAGGGGGTCAAAATTTCGGCCAAAAACGACAGTGTTACCCCTTATGTTTTTTTTTCAGGTCAAAACTTTGACATCCGATATCTCGGCTCTGGAAGGGTCTAGAGCCTCCATTTTTGCGCGCTGGTCGAAGTCTCGTGGCCCTCTGTCAGAATCCAGAGTTTCAAGAAGATCGGAGGGGGTCAAAATTTCGGCCAAAAACGACAGTGTTACCCCTTATGTTTTTTTTTCAGGTCAAAACTTTGACATCCGATATCTCGGCTCTGGAAGGGTCTAGAGCCTCCATTTTTGCGCGCTGGTCGAAGTCTCGTGGCCCTCTGTCAGAATCCAGAGTTTCAAGAAGATCGGAGGGGTCAAAATTTCGGCCAAAAACGACAGTGTTACCCCTTATGTTTTTTTTTTTTCAGGTCAAAACTTTGACATCCGATATCTCGGCTCTGGAAGGGTCTAGAGCCTCCATTTTTGCGCGCTGGTCGAAGTCTCGTGGCCCTCTGTCAGAATCCAGAGTTTCAAGAAGATCGGAGGGGGTCAAAATTTCGGCCAAAACGACAGTGTTACCCCTTATGTTTTTTTTTTTCAGGTCAAAACTTTGACATCCGATATCTCGGCTCTGGAAGGGTCTAGAGCCTCCATTTTTGCGCGCTGGTCGAAGTCTCGTGGCCCTCTGTCAGAATCCAGAGCTTCAAGAAGATCGGAGGGGGTCAAAATTTCGGCCAAAAACGACAGTGTTACCCCTTATGTTTTTTTTTCAGGTCAAAACTTTGACATCCGATATCTCGGCTCTGGAAGGGTCTAGAGCCTCCATTTTTGCGCGCTGGTCGAAGTCTCGTGGCCCTCTGTCAGAATCCAGAGTTTCAAGAAGATCGGAGGGGGTCAAAATTTCGGCCAAAAACGACAGTGTTACCCCTTATGTTTTTTTTTTCAGGTCAAAACTTTGACATCCGATATCTCGGCTCTGGAAGGGTCTAGAGCCTCCATTTTTGCGCGCTGGTCGAAGTCTCGTGGCCCTCTGTCAGAATCCAGAGTTTCAAGAAGATCGGAGGGGGTCAAAATTTCGGCCAAAAACGACAGTGTTACCCCTTATGTTTTTTTTTCAGGTCAAAACTTTGACATCCGATATCTCGGCTCTGGAAGGGTCTAGAGCCTCCATTTTTGCGCGCTGGTCGAAGTCTCGTGGCCCTCTGTCAGAATCCAGAGTTTCAAGAAGATCGGAGGGGGTCAAAATTTCGGCCAAAAACGACAGTGTTACCCCTTATGTTTTTTTTTTTCAGGTCAAAACTTTGACATCCGATATCTCGGCTCTGGAAGGGTCTAGAGCCTCCATTTTTGCGCGCTGGTCGAAGTCTCGTGGCCCTCTGTCAGAATCCAGAGTTTCAAGAAGATCGGAGGGGTCAAAATTTCGGCCAAAAACGACAGTGTTACCCCTTATGTTTTTTTTTTCAGGTCAAAACTTTGACATCCGATATCTCGGCTCTGGAAGGGTCTAGAGCCTCCATTTTTGCGCGCTGGTCGAAGTCTCGTGGCCCTCTGTCAGAATCCAGAGTTTCAAGAAGATCGGAGGGGGTCAAAATTTCGGCCAAAAACGACAGTGTTACCCCTTATGTTTTTTTTTTCAGGTCAAAACTTTGACATCCGATATCTCGGCTCTGGAAGGGTCTAGAGCCTCCATTTTTGCGCGCTGGTCGAAGTCTCGTGGCCCTCTGTCAGAATCCAGAGTTTCAAGAAGATCGGAGGGGGTCAAAATTTCGGCCAAAAACGACAGTGTTACCCCTTATGTTTTTTTTTTCAGGTCAAAACTTTGACATCCGATATCTCGGCTCTGGAAGGGTCTAGAGCCTCCATTTTTGCGCGCTGGTCGAAGTCTCGTGGCCCTCTGTCAGAATCCAGAGTTTCAAGAAGATCGGAGGGGGTCAAAATTTCGGCCAAAAACGACAGTGTTACCCCTTATGTTTTTTTTTTCAGGTCAAAACTTTGACATCCGATATCTCGGCTCTGGAAGGGTCTAGAGCCTCCATTTTTGCGCGCTGGTCGAAGTCTCGTGGCCCTCTGTCAGAATCCAGAGTTTCAAGAAGATCGGAGGGGGTCAAAATTTCGCCAAAAACGACAGTGTTACCCCTTATGTTTTTTTTTTCAGGTCAAAACTTTGACATCCGATATCTCGGCTCTGGAAGGGTCTAGAGCCTCCATTTTTGCGCGCTGGTCGAAGTCTCGTGGCCCTCTGTCAGAATCCAGAGTTTCAAGAAGATCGGAGGGGGTCAAAATTTCGGCCAAAAACGACAGTGTTACCCCTTATGTTTTTTTTTTTCAGGTCAAAACTTTGACATCCGATATCTCGGCTCTGGAAGGGTCTAGAGCCTCCATTTTTGCGCGCTGGTCGAAGTCTCGTGGCCCTCTGTCAGAATCCAGAGTTTCAAGAAGATCGGAGGGGGTCAAAATTTCGGCCAAAAAACGACAGTGTTACCCCTTATGTTTTTTTTTCAGGTCAAAACTTTGACATCCGATATCTCGGCTCTGGAAGGGTCTAGAGCCTCCATTTTTGCGCGCTGGTCGAAGTCTCGTGGCCCTCTGTCAGAATCCAGAGCTTCAAGAAGATCGGAGGGGGTCAAAATTTCGGCCAAAAACGACAGTGTTACCCCTTATGTTTTTTTTTTCAGGTCAAAACTTTGACATCCGATATCTCGGCTCTGGAAGGGTCTAGAGCCTCCATTTTTGCGCGCTGGTCGAAGTCTCGTGGCCCTCTGTCAGAATCCAGAGTTTCAAGAAGATCGGAGGGGGTCAAAATTTCGGCCAAAAACGACAGTGTTACCCCTTATGTTTTTTTTTCAGGTCAAAACTTTGACATCCGATATCTCGGCTCTGGAAGGGTCTAGAGCCTCCATTTTTGCGCGCTGGTCGAAGTCTCGTGGCCCTCTGTCAGAATCCAGAGTTTCAAGAAGATCGGAGGGGGTCAAAATTTCGGCCAAAAACGACAGTGTTACCCCTTATGTTTTTTTTTCAGGTCAAAACTTTGACATCCGATATCTCGGCTCTGGAAGGGTCTAGAGCCTCCATTTTTGCGCGCTGGTCGAAGTCTCGTGGCCCTCTGTCAGAATCCAGAGTTTCAAGAAGATCGGAGGGGGTCAAAATTTCGGCCAAAACGACAGTGTTACCCCTTATGTTTTTTTTTCAGGTCAAAACTTTGACATCCGATATCTCGGCTCTGGAAGGGTCTAGAGCCTCCATTTTTGCGCGCTGGTCGAAGTCTCGTGGCCCTCTGTCAGAATCCAGAGTTTCAAGAAGATCGGAGGGGGTCAAAATTTCGGCCAAAAACGACAGTGTTACCCCTTATGTTTTTTTTTCAGGTCAAAACTTTGACATCCGATATCTCGGCTCTGGAAGGGTCTAGAGCCTCCATTTTTGCGCGCTGGTCGAAGTCTCGTGGCCCTCTGTCAGAATCCAGAGTTTCAAGAAGATCGGAGGGGGTCAAAATTTCGGCCAAAAACGACAGTGTTACCCCTTATGTTTTTTTTCAGGTCAAAACTTTGACATCCGATATCTCGGCTCTGGAAGGGTCTAGAGCCTCCATTTTTGCGCGCTGGTCGAAGTCTCGTGGCCCTCTGTCAGAATCCAGAGTTTCAAGAAGATCGGAGGGGGTCAAAATTTCGGCCAAAAACGACAGTGTTACCCCTTATGTTTTTTTTTTCAGGTCAAAACTTGACATCCGATATCTCGGCTCTGGAAGGGTCTAGAGCCTCCATTTTTGCGCGCTGGTCGAAGTCTCGTGGCCCTCTGTCAGAATCCAGAGTTTCAAGAAGATCGGAGGGGGTCAAAATTTCGGCCAAAAACGACAGTGTTACCCCTTATGTTTTTTTTTTCAGGTCAAAACTTTGACATCCGATATCTCGGCTCTGGAAGGGTCTAGAGCCTCCATTTTTGCGCGCTGGTCGAAGTCTCGTGGCCCTCTGTCAGAATCCAGAGTTTCAAGAAGATCGGAGGGGGTCAAAATTTCGGCCAAAAACGACAGTGTTACCCCTTATGTTTTTTTTTTCAGGTCAAAACTTTGACATCCGATATCTCGGCTCTGGAAGGGTCTAGAGCCTCCATTTTTGCGCGCTGGTCGAAGTCTCGTGGCCCTCTGTCAGAATCCAGAGTTTCAAGAAGATCGGAGGGGGTCAAAATTTCGGCCAAAAACGACAGTGTTACCCCTTATGTTTTTTTTTCAGGTCAAAACTTTGACATCCGATATCTCGGCTCTGGAAGGGTCTAGAGCCTCCATTTTTGCGCGCTGGTCGAAGTCTCGTGGCCCTCTGTCAGAATCCAGAGTTTCAAGAAGATCGGAGGGGGTCAAAATTTCGGCCAAAAACGACAGTGTTACCCCTTATGTTTTTTTTCAGGTCAAAACTTTGACATCCGATATCTCGGCTCTGGAAGGGTCTAGAGCCTCCATTTTTGCGCGCTGGTCGAAGTCTCGTGGCCCTCTGTCAGAATCCAGAGTTTCAAGAAGATCGGAGGGGGTCAAAATTTCGGCCAAAAACGACAGTGTTACCCCTTATGTTTTTTTTTTCAGGTCAAAACTTTGACATCCGATATCTCGGCTCTGGAAGGGTCTAGAGCCTCCATTTTTGCGCGCTGGTCGAAGTCTCGTGGCCCTCTGTCAGAATCCAGAGTTTCAAGAAGATCGGAGGGGGTCAAAATTTCGGCCAAAAACGACAGTGTTACCCCTTATGTTTTTTTTTTTCAGGTCAAAACTTTGACATCCAATATCTCGGCTCTGGAAGGGTCTAGAGCCTCCATTTTTGCGCGCTGGTCGAAGTCTCGTGGCCCTCTGTCAGAATCCAGAGTTTCAAGAAGATCGGAGGGGGTCAAAATTTCGGCCAAAAACGACAGTGTTACCCCTTATGTTTTTTTTTTCAGGTCAAAACTTTGACATCCGATATCTCGGCTCTGGAAGGGTCTAGAGCCTCCATTTTTGCGCGCTGGTCGAAGTCTCGTGGCCCTCTGTCAGAATCCAGAGTTTCAAGAAGATCGGAGGGGGTCAAAATTTCGGCCAAAAACGACAGTGTTACCCCTTATGTTTTTTTTTTCAGGTCAAAACTTTGACATCCGATATCTCGGCTCTGGAAGGGTCTAGAGCCTCCATTTTTGCGCGCTGGTCGAAGTCTCGTGGCCCTCTGTCAGAATCCAGAGTTTCAAGAAGATCGGAGGGGGTCAAAATTTCGGCCAAAAACGACAGTGTTACCCCTTATGTTTTTTTTTCAGGTCAAAACTTTGACATCCGATATCTCGGCTCTGGAAGGGTCTAGAGCCTCCATTTTTGCGCGCTGGTCGAAGTCTCGTGGCCCTCTGTCAGAATCCAGAGTTTCAAGAAGATCGGAGGGGGTCAAAATTTCGGCCAAAAACGACAGTGTTACCCCTTATGTTTTTTTTTTCAGGTCAAAACTTTGACATCCGATATCTCGGCTCTGGAAGGGTCTAGAGCCTCCATTTTTGCGCGCTGGTCGAAGTCTCGTGGCCCTCTGTCAGAATCCAGAGTTTCAAGAAGATCGGAGGGGGTCAAAATTTCGGCCAAAAACGACAGTGTTACCCCTTATGTTTTTTTTTTTCAGGTCAAAACTTTGACATCCGATATCTCGGCTCTGGAAGGGTCTAGAGCCTCCATTTTTGCGCGCTGGTCGAAGTCTCGTGGCCCTCTGTCAGAATCCAGAGTTTCAAGAAGATCGGAGGGGGTCAAAATTTCGGCCAAAAACGACAGTGTTACCCCTTATGTTTTTTTTTTTCAGGTCAAAACTTTGACATCCGATATCTCGGCTCTGGAAGGGTCTAGAGCCTCCATTTTTGCGCGCTGGTCGAAGTCTCGTGGCCCTCTGTCAGAATCCAGAGTTTCAAGAAGATCGGAGGGGGTCAAAATTTCGGCCAAAAACGACAGTGTTACCCCTTATGTTTTTTTTTCAGGTCAAAACTTTGACATCCGATATCTCGGCTCTGGAAGGGTCTAGAGCCTCCATTTTTGCGCGCTGGTCGAAGTCTCGTGGCCCTCTGTCAGAATCCAGAGCTTCAAGAAGATCGGAGGGGGTCAAAATTTCGGCCAAAAACGACAGTGTTACCCCTTATGTTTTTTTTTCAGGTCAAAACTTTGACATCCGATATCTCGGCTCTGGAAGGGTCTAGAGCCTCCATTTTTGCGCGCTGGTCGAAGTCTCGTGGCCCTCTGTCAGAATCCAGAGTTTCAAGAAGATCGGAGGGGGTCAAAATTTCGGCCAAAAACGACAGTGTTACCCCTTATGTTTTTTTTTCAGGTCAAAACTTTGACATCCGATATCTCGGCTCTGGAAGGGTCTAGAGCCTCCATTTTTGCGCGCTGGTCGAAGTCTCGTGGCCCTCTGTCAGAATCCAGAGTTTCAAGAAGATCGGAGGGGGTCAAAATTTCGGCCAAAAACGACAGTGTTACCCCTTATGTTTTTTTTTTCAGGTCAAAACTTTGACATCCGATATCTCGGCTCTGGAAGGGTCTAGAGCCTCCATTTTTGCGCGCTGGTCGAAGTCTCGTGGCCCTCTGTCAGAATCCAGAGTTTCAAGAAGATCGGAGGGGGTCAAAATTTCGGCCAAAAACGACAGTGTTACCCCTTATGTTTTTTTTTCAGGTCAAAACTTTGACATCCGATATCTCGGCTCTGGAAGGGTCTAGAGCCTCCATTTTTGCGCGCTGGTCGAAGTCTCGTGGCCCTCTGTCAGAATCCAGAGTTTCAAGAAGATCGGAGGGGGTCAAAATTTCGGCCAAAAACGACAGTGTTACCCCTTATGTTTTTTTTTTCAGGTCAAAACTTTGACATCCGATATCTCGGCTCTGGAAGGGTCTAGAGCCTCCATTTTTGCGCGCTGGTCGAAGTCTCGTGGCCCTCTGTCAGAATCCAGAGTTTCAAGAAGATCGGAGGGGGTCAAAATTTCGGCCAAAAACGACAGTGTTACCCCTTATGTTTTTTTTTTCAGGTCAAAACTTTGACATCCGATATCTCGGCTCTGGAAGGGTCTAGAGCCTCCATTTTTGCGCGCTGGTCGAAGTCTCGTGGCCCTCTGTCAGAATCCAGAGTTTCAAGAAGATCGGAGGGGGTCAAAATTTCGGCCAAAAACGACAGTGTTACCCCTTATGTTTTTTTTTTTTCAGGTCAAAACTTTGACATCCGATATCTCGGCTCTGGAAGGGTCTAGAGCCTCCATTTTTGCGCGCTGGTCGAAGTCTCGTGGCCCTCTGTCAGAATCCAGAGTTTCAAGAAGATCGGAGGGGGTCAAAATTTCGGCCAAAAACGACAGTGTTACCCTTATGTTTTTTTTTTTTCAGGTCAAAACTTTGACATCCGATATCTCGGCTCTGGAAGGGTCTAGAGCCTCCATTTTTGCGCGCTGGTCGAAGTCTCGTGGCCCTCTGTCAGAATCCAGAGTTTCAAGAAGATCGGAGGGGGTCAAAATTTCGGCCAAAAACGACAGTGTTACCCCTTATGTTTTTTTTTCAGGTCAAACTTTGACATCCGATATCTCGGCTCTGGAAGGGTCTAGAGCCTCCATTTTTGCGCGCTGGTCGAAGTCTCGTGGCCCTCTGTCAGAATCCAGAGTTTCAAGAAGATCGGAGGGGGTCAAAATTTCGGCCAAAAACGACAGTGTTACCCCTTATGTTTTTTTTTCAGGTCAAAACTTTGACATCCGATATCTCGGCTCTGGAAGGGTCTAGAGCCTCCATTTTTGCGCGCTGGTCGAAGTCTCGTGGCCCTCTGTCAGAATCCAGAGTTTCAAGAAGATCGGAGGGGGTCAAAATTTCGGCCAAAAACGACAGTGTTACCCCTTATGTTTTTTTTTCAGGTCAAAACTTTGACATCCGATATCTCGGCTCTGGAAGGGTCTAGAGCCTCCATTTTTGCGCGCTGGTCGAAGTCTCGTGGCCCTCTGTCAGAATCCAGAGTTTCAAGAAGATCGGAGGGGGTCAAAATTTCGGCCAAAAACGACAGTGTTACCCCTTATGTTTTTTTTTCAGGTCAAAACTTTGACATCCGATATCTCGGCTCTGGAAGGGTCTAGAGCCTCCATTTTTGCGCGCTGGTCGAAGTCTCGTGGCCCTCTGTCAGAATCCAGAGTTTCAAGAAGATCGGAGGGGGTCAAAATTTCGGCCAAAAACGACAGTGTTACCCCTTATGTTTTTTTTTTCAGGTCAAAACTTTGACATCCGATATCTCGGCTCTGGAAGGGTCTAGAGCCTCCATTTTTGCGCGCTGGTCGAAGTCTCGTGGCCCTCTGTCAGAATCCAGAGTTTCAAGAAGATCGGAGGGGGTCAAAATTTCGGCCAAAAACGACAGTGTTACCCCTTATGTTTTTTTTTTCAGGTCAAAACTTTGACATCCGATATCTCGGCTCTGGAAGGGTCTAGAGCCTCCATTTTTGCGCGCTGGTCGAAGTCTCGTGGCCCTCTGTCAGAATCCAGAGTTTCAAGAAGATCGGAGGGGGTCAAAATTTCGGCCAAAAACGACAGTGTTACCCCTTATGTTTTTTTTTTCAGGTCAAAACTTTGACATCCGATATCTCGGCTCTGGAAGGGTCTAGAGCCTCCATTTTTGCGCGCTGGTCGAAGTCTCGTGGCCCTCTGTCAGAATCCAGAGTTTCAAGAAGATCGGAGGGGGTCAAAATTTCGGCCAAAAACGACAGTGTTACCCCTTATGTTTTTTTTTTCAGGTCAAAACTTTGACATCCGATATCTCGGCTCTGGAAGGGTCTAGAGCCTCCATTTTTGCGCGCTGGTCGAAGTCTCGTGGCCCTCTCTCAGAATCCAGAGTTTCAAGAAGATCGGAGGGGGTCAAAATTTCAGCCAAAAACGACAGTGTTACCCCTTATGTTTTTTTTTCAGGTCAAAACTTTGACATCCGATATCTCGGCTCTGGAAGGGTCTAGAGCCTCCATTTTTGCGCGCTGGTCGAAGTCTCGTGGCCCTCTGTCAGAATCCAGAGTTTCAAGAAGATCGGAGGGGGTCAAAATTTCGGCCAAAAACGACAGTGTTACCCCTTATGTTTTTTTTTCAGGTCAAAACTTTGACATCCGATATCTCGGCTCTGGAAGGGTCTAGAGCCTCCATTTTTGCGCGCTGGTCGAAGTCTCGTGGCCCTCTGTCAGAATCCAGAGTTTCAAGAAGATCGGAGGGGGTCAAAATTTCGGCCAAAAACGACAGTGTTACCCCTTATGTTTTTTTTTTCAGGTCAAAACTTTGACATCCGATATCTCGGCTCTGGAAGGGTCTAGAGCCTCCATTTTTGCGCGCTGGTCGAAGTCTCGTGGCCCTCTGTCAGAATCCAGAGTTTCAAGAAGATC